>CAWUFW010011727.1:0-593451 GCA_963921515.1 Calotriton arnoldi
GATAGTGCTGATCTCTAGACACGTGTTTCTGGTTTATTGACCGTCATCAGTAGAGAATACAGTCTTGTATTTTGGGGTTTGCTGAGTAGGCTGCCAAACATTATATCAGGTCCGGTACCTCTCACTGGCGCGCAGGTGCTTCATCCACGAGCTCGTCCAGCTCAATGACTCACGGGAGTACTTTAAATAGACAACAGGATGTGGGAGCACACCGCTGACCTCTCAGGCAAGGTTCGCCCTAGCATTCTGGTAAATGCAGTTTCTTGTAGCTCGCTCCGATATTTTCGAGTGTTTCGCCAAGGTTGGCGCAGATAGTGCTGATCTCTAGACACGTGTTTCTGGTTTATTAACCGTCATCAGTAGAGAATACAGTCTTGTATTTTGGGGTTTTGCTGAGTAGGCTGCCAAACATTATATCAGATCCGAGTACCTCTCACTGGCGCGCAGATGCTTCATCCACGAGCTCGTCAGCTCAATAACTCACGGGAGTACTTTAAATAGACAACAGGATGTGGGAGCACACCACTGACCCTCCTCAGGCAAGGTTCGCCCTAGCATTCTGGTAAATGCAGTTTCTTGTAGCTCGCTCCGATATTTTCGAGTGTTTCGCCAAGGTTGGCGCAGATAGTGCTGATCTCTAGACACGTGTTTCTGGTTTATTAACCGTCAACAGTAGAGAATACAGTCTTGTATTTTTGGGTTTGCTGAGTAGGCTGCCAAACATTATATCAGGTCCGGTACCTCTCACTGGCGCGCAGGTGCTTCATCCACGAGCTCGTCAGCTCAATGACTCACTGGAGTACTTTAAATAGACAACAAGATGTGGGAGCACACCGCTGACCTCTCAGGCAAGGTTCGCCCCTAGCATTCTGGTAAATGCAGTTTCTTGTAGCTCGCTCCGATATTTTCGAGTGTTTCGCCAAGGTTGGCGCAGATAGTGCTGATCTCTAGACACGTGTTTCTGGTTTATTAACCGTCATCAGTAGAGAATACAGTCTTGTATTTTGGGGTTTGCTGAGTAGGCTGCCAAACATTATATCAGGTCCGGTACCTCTCACTGGCGCGCAGGTGCTTCATCCACGAGCTCGTCAGCTCAATGACTCACGGGAGTACTTTAAATAGACAACAGGATGTGGGAGCACACCGCTGACCTCTCAGGCAAGGTTCGCCCCTAGCATTCTGGTAAATGCAGTTTCTTGTAGCTCGCTCCGATATTTTCGAGTGTTTCGCCAAGGTTGGCGCAGATAGTGCTGATCTCTAGACACGTGTTTCTGGTTTATTAACCGTCATCAGTAGAGAATACAGTCTTGTATTTTGGGGTTTGCTGAGTAAGCTGCCAAACATTATATCAGGTCCGGTACCTCTCACTGGCGCACAGGGGCTTCATCCACGAGCTCGTCAGCTCAATGACTCACGGGAGTACTTTAAATAGACAACAGGATGTGGGAGCACACCGCTGACCTCTCAGGCAAGGTTCGCCCCTAGCATTCTGGTAAATGCAGTTTCTTGTAGCTCGCTCCGATATTTTCGAGTGTTTCGCCAAGGTTGGCGCAGATAGTGCTGATCTCTAGACACGTGTTTCTGGTTTATTAACCGTCATCAGTAGAGAATACAGTCTTGTATTTTGGGGTTTGCTGAGTAGGCTGCCAAACATTATATCAGGTCCGGTACCTCTCACTGGCGCGCAGGTGCTTCATCCACGAGCTCGTCAGCTCAATGACTCATGGGAGTACTTTAAATAGACAACAGGATGTGGGAGCACACCGCTGACCTCTCAGGCAAGGTTCGCCCCTAGCATTCTGGTAAATGCAGTTTCTTGTAGCTCGCTCCGATATTTTCGAGTGTTTCGCCAAGGTTGGCGCAGATAGTGCTGATCTCTAGACACGTGTTTCTGGTTTATTAACCGTCATCAGTAGAGAATACAGTCTTGTATTTTGGGGTTTGCTGAGTAGGCTGCCAAACATTATATCAGGTCCGGTACCTCTCACTGGCGCACAGATGCTTCATCCACGAGCTCGTCAGCTCAATGACTCACGGGAGTACTTTAAATAGACAACAGGATGTGGGAGCACACCGCTGACCTCTCAGGCAAGGTTCGCCCCTAGCATTCTGGTAAATGCAGTTTCTTGTAGCTCGCTCCGATATTTTTGAGTGTTTCACCAAGGTTGGCGCAGATAGTGCTGATCTCTAGACACGTGTTTCTGGTTTATTAATCGTCATCAGTAGAGAATACAGTCTTGTATTTTGGGGTTTGCTGAGTAGGCTGCCAAACATTATATCAGGTCCGGTACCTCTCACTGGCGCGCAGGTGCTTCATCCACGAGCTCGTCAGCTCAATGACTCACGGGGAGTACTTTAAATAGACAACAGGATGTGGGAGCACACCGCTGACCTCTCAGGCAAGGTGCGCCCCTGGCATTCTGGTAAATGCAGTTTCTTGTAGCTCGCTCCGATATTTTCGAGTGTTTCGCCAAGGTTGGCGCAGATAGTGCTGATCTCTAGACACGTGTTTCTGGTTTATTAACCGTCATCAGTAGAGAATACAGTCTTGTATTTTGGGGTTTGCTGAGTAGGCTGCCAAACATTATATCAGGTCCGGTACCTCTCACTGGCGCGCAGGTGCTTCATCCACGAGCTCGTCAGCTCAATGACTCACGGGAGTACTTTAAATAGACAACAGGATGTGGGAGCACACCGCTGACCTCTCAGGCAAGGTTCGCCCCTAGCATTCTGGTAAATGCAGTTTCTTGTAGCTCGCTCCGATATTTTCGAGTGTTTCGCCAAGGTTGGCGCAGATAGTGCTGATCTCTAGACACGTGTTTCTGGTTTATTAACCGTCATCAGTAGAGAATACAGTCTTGTATTTTGGGGTTTGCTGAGTAGGCTGCCAAACATTATATCAGGTCCGGTACCTCTCACTGGCGCGCAGGTGCTTCATCCACGAGCTCGTCAGCTCAATGACTCACGGGAGTACTTTAAATAGACAACAGGATGTGGGAGCACACCGCTGACCTCTCAGGCAAGGTTCGCCCCTAGCATTCTGGTAAATGCAGTTTCTTGTAGCTCGCTCCGATATTTTCGAGTGTTTCGCCAAGGTTGGCGCAGATAGTGCTGATCTCTAGACACGTGTTTCTGGTTTATTAACCGTCATCAGTAGAGAATACAGTCTTGTATTTTGGGGTTTGCTGAGTAGGCTGCCAAGCATTATATCAGGTCCGGTACCTCTCACTGGCGCACAGGTGCTTCATCCACGAGCTCGTCAGCTCAATGACTCACGGGAGTACTTTAAATAGACAACAGGATGTGGGAGCACACCGCTGACCTCTCAGGCAAGGTTCGCCCCTAGCATTCTGGTAAAATGCAGTTTCTTGTAGCTCGCTCCGATATTTTCGAGTGTTTCGCCAAGGTTGGCGCAGATAGTGCTGATCTCTAGACACGTGTTTCTGGTTTATTAACCGTCATCAGTAGAGAATACAGTCTTGTATTTTGGGGTTTGCTGAGTAGGCTGCCAAACATTATATCAGGTCCGGTACCTCTCACTGGCGCGCAGGTGCTTCATCCACGAGCTCGTCAGCTCAATGACTCACGGGAGTACTTTAAATAGACAACAGGATGTGGGAGCACACCGCTGACCTCTCAGGCAAGGTTCGCCCTAGCATTCTGGTAAATGCAGTTTCTTGTAGCTCGCTCCGATATTTTCGAGTGTTTCGCCAAGGTTGGCGCAGATAGTGCTGATCTCTAGACACGTGTTTCTGGTTTATTAACCGTCATCAGTAGAGAATACAGTCTTGTATTTTGGGGTTTGCTGAGTAGGCTGCCAAACATTATATCAGGTCCGGTACCTCTCACTGGCGCACAGATGCTTCATCCACGAGCTCGTCAGCTCAATGACTCACGGGAGTACTTTAAATAGACAACAGGATGTGGGAGCACACCGCTGACCTCTCAGGCAAGGTTCGCCCCTAGCATTCTGGTAAATGCAGTTTCTTGTAGCTCGCTCTGATATTTTCGAGTGTTTCGCCAAGGTTGGCGCAGATAGTGCTGATCTCTAGACACGTGTTTCTGGTTTATTAATCGTCATCAGTAGAGAATACAGTCTTGTATTTTGGGGTTTGCTGAGTAGGCTGCCAAACATTATATCAGGTCCGGTACCTCTCACTGGCGCGCAGGTGCTTCATCCACGAGCTCGTCAGCTCAATGACTCACGGGAGTACTTTAAATGGACAACAGGATGTGGGAGCACACCGCTGACCTCTCAGGCAAGGTTCGCCCCTAGCATTCTGGTAAATGCAGTTTCTTGTAGCTCGCTCCGATATTTTCGAGTGTTTCGCCAAGGTTGGCGCAGATAGTGCTGATCTCTAGACACGTGTTTCTGGTTTATTAACCGTCATCAGTAGAGAATACAGTCTTGTATTTTGGGGTTTGCTGAGTAGGCTGCCAAACATTATATCAGGTCCGGTACCTCTCACTGTCGCGCAGGTGCTTCATCCACGAGCTCGTCAGCTCAATGACTCACGGGAGTACTTTAAATGGACAACAGGATGTGGGAGCACACCGCTGACCTCTCAGGCAAGGTTCGCCCCTAGCATTCTGGTAAATGCAGTTTCTTGTAGCTCGCTCCGATATTTTCGAGTGTTTCGCCAAGGTTGGCGCAGATAGTGCTGATCTCTAGACACGTGTTTCTGGTTTATTAACCGTCATCAGTAGAGAATACAGTCTTGTATTTTGGGGTTTGCTGAGTAGGCTGCCAAACATTATATCAGGTCCGGTACCTCTCACTGGCGCACAGATGCTTCATCCACGAGCTCGTCAGCTCAATGACTCACGGGAGTACTTTAAATAGACAACAGGATGTGGGAGCACACCGCTGACCTCTCAGGCAAGGTTCGCCCCTAGCATTCTGGTAAATGCAGTTTCTTGTAGCTCGCTCCGATATTTTCGAGTGTTTCGCCAAGGTTGGTGCAGATAGTGCTGATCTCTAGACACGTGTTTCTGGTTTATTAACCGTCATCAGTAGAGAATACAGTCTTGTATTTTGGGGTTTGCTGAGTAGGCTGCCAAACATTATATCAGGTCCGGTACCTCTCACTGGCACGCAGGTGCTTCATCCACGAGCTCGTCAGCTCAATGACTCACGGGAGTACTTTAAATAGACAACAGGATGGGGGAGCACACCGCTGACCTCTCAGGCAAGGTTCGCCCCTAGCATTCTGGTAAATGCAGTTTCTTGTAGCTCGCTCCGATATTTTCGAGTGTTTCGCCAAGGTTGGCGCAAATAGTGCTGATCTCTAGACACGTGTTTCTGGTTTATTAACCGTCATCAGTTGAGAATACAGTCTTGAATTTTGGGGTTTGCTGAGTAGGCTGCCAAACATTATATCAGGTCCGGTACCTCTCACTGGCGCGCAGGTGCTTCATCCACGAGCTCGTCAGCTCAATGACTCACGGAGTACTTTAAATAGACAACAGGATGTGGGAGTACACCGCTGACCTCTCAGGCAAGGTTCGCCCCTAGCATTCTGGTAAATGCAGTTTCTTGTAGCTCGCTCCGATATTTTCGAGTGTTTCGCCAAGGTTGGCGCAGATAGTGCTGATCTCTAGACACGTGTTTCTGGTTTATTAACCGTCATCAGTAGAGAATACAGTCTTGTATTTTGGGGTTTGCTGAGTAGGCTGCCAAACATTATATCAGGTCCGCTACCTCTCACTGGCGCGCAGGTGCTTCATCCACGAGCTCGTCAGCTCAATGACTCACGGGAGTACTTTAAATAGACAACAGGATGTGGGAGCACACCGCTGACCTCTCAGGCAAGGTTCGCCCCTAGTATTCTGGTAAATGCAGTTTCTTGTAGCTCGCTCCGATATTTTTGAGTGTTTCGCCAAGGTTGGCGCAGATAGTGCTGATCTCTAGACACGTGTTTCTGGTTTATTAACCGTCATCAGTAGAGAATACAGTCTTGTATTTTGGGGTTTGCTGAGTAGGCTGCCAAACATTATATCAGGTCCGGTACCTCTCACTGGCACGCAGGTGCTTCATCCACGAGCTCGTCAGCTCAATGACTCACAGGAGTACTTTAAATAGACAACAGGATGTGGGAGCACACCGCTGACCTCTCAGGCAAGTTTCGCCCCTAGCATTCTGGTAAATGCAGTTTCTTGTAGCTCGCTCCGATATTTTCGAGTGTTTCGCCAAGGTTGGCGCAGATAGTGCTGATCTCTAGACACGTGTTTCTGGTTTATTAACCGTCATCAGTAGAGAATACAGTCTTGTATTTTGGGGTTTGCTGAGTAGGCTGCCAAACATTATATCAGGTCCGGTACCTCTCACTGGCGCGCAGGTGCTTCATCCACGAGCTCGTCAGCTCAATGACTCACGGGAGTACTTTATATAGACAACAGGATGTGGGAGCACACCGCTGACCTCTCAGGCAAGGTTCGCCCCTAGCATTCTGGTAAATGCAGTTTCTTGTAGCTCGCTCCGATATTTTCGAGTGTTTCGCCAAGGTTGGCGCAGATAGAGCTGATCTCTAGACACGTGTTTCTGGTTTATTAACCTTCATCAGCAGAGAATACAGTCTTGTATTTTGGGGTTTGCTGAGTAGGCTGCCAAACATTATATCAGGTCCGGTACCTCTCACTGGCGCGCAGGTGCTTCATCCACGAGCTCGTCAGCTCAATGACTCACAGGAGTACTTTAAATAGACAACAGGATGTGGGAGCACACCGCTGACCTCTCAGTCAAGGTTCGCTCCTAGCATTCTGGTAAATGCAGTTTCTTGTAGCTCGCTCCGATATTTTCGAGTGTTTCGCCAAGGTTGGCGCAGATAGTGCTGATCTCTAGGCACGTGTTTCTGGTTTATTAACCGTCATCAGTAGAGAATACAGTCTTGTATTTTGGGGTTTGCTGAGTAGGCTGCCAAACATTATATCAGGTCCGGTACCTCTCACTGGCGCGCAGGTGCTTCATCCACGAGCTCGTCAGCTCAATGACTCACAGGAGTACTTTAAATAGACAACAGGATGTGGGAGCACACCGCTGACCTCTCAGGCAAGGTTCTCCCCTAGCATTCTGGTAAATGCAGTTTCTTGTAGCTCGCTCCGATATTTTCGAGTGTTTCGCCAAGGTTGGCGCATATAGTGCTGATCTCTAGACACGTGTTTCTGGTTTATTAACCGTCATCAGTAGAGAATACAGTCTTGTATTTTGGGGTTTGCTGAGTAGGCTGCCAAACATTATATCAGGTCCGGTACCTCTCACTGGCGCGCAGGTGCTTCATCCACGAGCTCGTCAGCTCAATGACTCACGGGAGTACTTTAAATAGACAACAGGATGTGGGAGCACACCGCTGACCTCTCAGGCAAGGTTCGCCCCTAGCATTCTGGTAAATGCAGTTTCTTGTAGCTCGCTCCGATATTTTCGAGTGTTTCGCCAAGGTTGGCGCAGATAGTGCTGATCTCTAGACACGTGTTTCTGGTTTGTTAACCGTCATCAGTAGAGAATACAGTCTTGTATTTTGGGGTTTGCTGAGTAGGCTGCCAAACATTATATCAGGTCCTGTACCTCCCACTGGCGCGCAGGTGCTTCATCCACGAGCTCGTCAGCTCAGTGACTCACGGGAGTACTTTAAATAGACAACAGGATGTGGGAGCACACCGCTGACCTCTCAGGCAAGGTTCGCCCCTAGCATTCTGGTAAATGCAGTTTCTTGTAGCTCGCTCCGATATTTTCGAGTGTTTCGCCAAGGTTGGCGCAGATAGTGCTGATCTCTAGACACGTGTTTCTGGTTTATTAACCGTCATCAGTAGAGAATACAGTCTTGTATTTTGGGGTTTGCTGAGTAGGCTGCCAAACATTATATCAGGTCCGGTACCTCTCACTGGCGCGCAGGTGCTTCATCCACGAGCTCGTCAGCTCAATGACTCACGGGAGTACTTTAAATAGACAACAGGATGTGGGACCACACCGCTGACCTCTCAGGCAAGGTTAGCCCCTAGCATTCTGGTAAATGCAGTTTCTTGTAGCTCGCTCCGATATTTTCGAGTGTTTCGCCAAGGTTGGCGCAGATAGTGCTGATCTCTAGACACGTGTTTCTGGTTTATTAACCGTCATCAGTAGAGAATACAGTCTTGTATTTTGGGGTTTGCTGAGTAGGCTGCCAAACATTATATCAGGTCCGGTACCTCTCACTGGCGCGCAGGTGCTTCATCCACGAGCTCGTCAGCTCAATGACTCACGGGAGTACTTTAAATAGACAACAGGATGTGGGAGCACACCGCTGACCTCTCAGGCAAGGTTCGCCCCTAGCATTCTGGTAAATGCAGTTTCTTGTAGCTCGCTCCGATATTTTCGAGTGTTTCGCCAAGGTTGGCGCAGATAGTGCTGATCTCTAGACACGTGTTTCTGGTTTATTAACCGTCATCAGTAGAGAATACAGTCTTGTATTTTGGGGTTTGCTGAGTAGGCTGCCAAACATTATATCAGGTCCGGTACCTCTCACTGGCGCGCAGGTGCTTCATCCACGAGCTCGTCAGCTCAATAACTCATGGGAGTACTTTAAATAGACAACAGGATGTGGGAGCACACCACTGACCTCTCAGGCAAGGTTCGCCCCTAGCATTCTGGTAAATGCAGTTTCTTGTAGCTCGCTCCGATATTTTCGAGTGTTTCGCCAAGGTTGGCGCAGATAGTGCTGATCTCTAGACACGTGTTTCTGGTTTATTAACCGTCATCAGTAGAGAATACAGTCTTGTATTTTGGGGTTTGCTGAGTAGGCTGCCAAACATTATATCAGGTCCGGTACCTCTCACTGGCGCGCAGGTGCTTCATCCACGAGCTCGTCAGTTCAATGACTCACGGGAGTACTTTAAATAGACAACAGGATGTGGGAGCACACCGCTGACCTCTCAGGCAAGGTTCGCCCCTAGCATTCTGGTAAATGCAGTTTCTTGTAGCTCGCTCCGATATTTTCGAGTGTTTCGCCAAGGTTGGCGCAGATAGTGCTGATCTCTAGACACGTGTTTCTGGTTTATTAACCGTCATCAGTAGAGAATACAGTCTTGTATTTTGGGGTTTGCTGAGTAGGCTGCCAAACATTATATCAGGTCCGGTACCTCTCACTGGCGCGCAGGTGCTTCATCCACGAGCTCGTCAGCTCAATGACTCACGGGAGTACTTTAAATAGACAACAGGATGTGGGAGCACACCGCTAACCTCTCAGGGAAGGTTCGCCCCTAGCATTCGGGTAAATGCAGTTTCTTGTAGCTCGCTCCGATATTTTCGAGTGTTTCGCCAAGGTTGGCGCAGATAGTGCTGATCTCTAGACACGTGTTTCAGGTTTATTAACCGTCATCAGTAGAGAATACAGTCTTGTATTTTGGGGTTTGCTGAGTAGGCTGCCAAACATTATATCAGGTCCGGTACCTCTCACTGGTGCGCAGGTGCTTCATCCACGAGCTCGTCAGCTCAATGACTCACAGGAGTACTTTAAATAGACAACAGGATGTGGGAGCACACCGCTGACCTCTCAGGCAGGGTTCGCCCCTAGCATTCTGGTAAATGCAGTTTCTTGTAGCTCGCTCCGATATTTTCGAGTGTTTCGCCAAGGTTGGCGCAGATAGTGCTGATCTCTAGACACGTGTTTCTGGTTTATTAACCGTCATCAGTAGAGAATACAGTCTTGTATTTTGGGGTTTGCTGAGTAGGTTGCCAAACATTATATCAGGTCCGGTACCTCTCACTGGCGCGCAGGTGCTTCATCCACGAGCTCGTCAGCTCAATGACTCACGGGAGTACTTTATATAGACAACAGGATGTGGGAGCACACCGCTGACCTCTCAGGCAAGGTTCGCCCCTAGCATTCTGGTAAATGCAGTTTCTTTTAGCTCGCTCCGATATTCTCGAGTGTTTCGCCAAGGTTGGCGCAGATAGTGCTGATCTCTAGACACGTGTTTCTGGTTTATTAACCTTCATCAGTAGAGAATACAGTCTTGTATTTTGTGGTTTGCTGAGTAGGCTGCCAAACATTATATCAGGTCCGGTACCTCTCACTGGCACGCAGGTGCTTCATCCACGAGCTCGTCAGCTCAATGACTCACGGGAGTACTTTATATAGACAACAGGATGTGGGAGCACACCGCTGACCTCTCACGCAGAGGTTCGCCCCTAGCATTCTGGTAAATGCAGTTTCTTGTAGCTCGCTCCGATATTTTCGAGTGTTTCGCCAAGGTTGGCGCAGATAGTGCTGATCTCTAGACACGTGTTTCTGGTTTATTAACCGTCATCAGTAGAGAATACAGTCTTGTATTTTGGGGTTTGCTGAGTAGGCTGCCAAACATTATATCAGGTCCGGTACCTCTCACTGGCGCGCAGGTGCTTCATCCACGAGCTCGTCAGCTCAATGACTCACGGGAGTACTTTAAATAGACAACAGGATGTGGGACCACACCGCTGACCTCTCAGGCAAGGTTAGCCCCTAGCATTCTGGTAAATGCAGTTTCTTGTAGCTCGCTCCGATATTTTCGAGTGTTTCGCCAAGGTTGGCGCAGATAGTGCTGATCTCTAGACACGTGTTTCTGGTTTATTAACCGTCATCAGTAGAGAATACAGTCTTGTATTTTGGGGTTTGCTGAGTAGGCTGCCAAACATTATATCAGGTCCGGTACCTCTCACTGGCGCGCAGGTGCTTCATCCACGAGCTCGTCAGCTCAATGACTCACGGGAGTACTTTAAATAGACAACAGGATGTGGGAGCACACCGCTGACCTCTCAGGCAAGGTTCGCCCCTAGCATTCTGGTAAATGCAGTTTCTTGTAGCTCGCTCCGATATTTTCGAGTGTTTCGCCAAGGTTGGCGCAGATAGTGCTGATCTCTAGACACGTGTTTCTGGTTTATTAACCGTCATCAGTAGAGAATACAGTCTTGTATTTTGGGGTTTGCTGAGTAGGCTGCCAAACATTATATCAGGTCCGGTACCTCTCACTGGCGCGCAGGTGCTTCATCCACGAGCTCGTCAGCTCAATAACTCATGGGAGTACTTTAAATAGACAACAGGATGTGGGAGCACACCACTGACCTCTCAGGCAAGGTTCGCCCCTAGCATTCTGGTAAATGCAGTTTCTTGTAGCTCGCTCCGATATTTTCGAGTGTTTCGCCAAGGTTGGCGCAGATAGTGCTGATCTCTAGACACGTGTTTCTGGTTTATTAACCGTCATCAGTAGAGAATACAGTCTTGTATTTTGGGGTTTCCTGAGTAGGCTGCCAAACATTATATCAGGTCCGGTACCTCTCACTGGCGCGCAGGTGCTTCATCCACGAGCTCGTCAGCTCAATGACTCACGGGAGTACTTTAAATAGACAACAGGATGTGGGAGCACACCGCTGACCTCTCAGGCAAGGTTCGCCCCTAGCATTCTGGTAAATGCAGTTTCTTGTAGCTCGCTCCGATATTTTCGAGTGTTTCGCCAAGGTTGGCGCAGATAGTGCTGATCTCTAGACACGTGTTTCTGGTTTATTAACCGTCATCAGTAGAGAATACAGTCTTGTATTTTGGGGTTTGCTGAGTAGGCTGCCAAACATTATATCAGGTCCGGTACCTCTCACTGGCGCGCAGGTGCTTCATCCACGAGCTCGTCAGCTCAATGACTCACGGGAGTACTTTAAATAGACAACAGGATGTGGGAGCACACCGCTAACCTCTCAGGGAAGGTTCGCCCCTAGCATTCGGGTAAATGCAGTTTCTTGTAGCTCGCTCCGATATTTTCGAGTGTTTCGCCAAGGTTGGCGCAGATAGTGCTGATCTCTAGACACGTGTTTCTGGTTTATTAACCGTCATCAGTAGAGAATACAGTCTTGTATTTTGGGGTTTGCTGAGTAGGCTGCCAAACATTATATCAGGTCCGGTACCTCTCACTGGTGCGCAGGTGCTTCATCCACGAGCTCGTCAGCTCAATGACTCACAGGAGTACTTTAAATAGACAACAGGATGTGGGAGCACACCGCTGACCTCTCAGGCAGGGTTCGCCCCTAGCATTCTGGTAAATGCAGTTTCTTGTAGCTCGCTCCGATATTTTCGAGTGTTTCGCCAAGGTTGGCGCAGATAGTGCTGATCTCTAGACACGTGTTTCTGGTTTATTAACCGTCATCAGTAGAGAATACAGTCTTGTATTTTGGGGTTTGCTGAGTAGGTTGCCAAACATTATATCAGGTCCGGTACCTCTCACTGGCGCGCAGGTGCTTCATCCACGAGCTCGTCAGCTCAATGACTCACGGGAGTACTTTATATAGACAACAGGATGTGGGAGCACACCGCTGACCTCTCAGGCAAGGTTCGCCCCTAGCATTCTGGTAAATGCAGTTTCTTTTAGCTCGCTCCGATATTCTCGAGTGTTTCGCCAAGGTTGGCGCAGATAGTGCTGATCTCTAGACACGTGTTTCTGGTTTATTAACCTTCATCAGTAGAGAATACAGTCTTGTATTTTGTGGTTTGCTGAGTAGGCTGCCAAACATTATATCAGGTCCGGTACCTCTCACTGGCACGCAGGTGCTTCATCCACGAGCTCGTCAGCTCAATGACTCACGGGAGTACTTTATATAGACAACAGGATGTGGGAGCACACCGCTGACCTCTCACGCAAGGTTCGCCCCTAGCATTCTGGTAAATGCAGTTTCTTGTAGCTCGCTCCGATATTTTCGAGTGTTTCGCCAAGGTTGGCGCAGATAGTGCTGATCTCTAGACACGTGTTTCTGGTTTATTAACCTTCATCAGTAGAGAATACAGTCTTGTATTTTGGGGTTTGCTGAGTAGGCTGCCAAACATTATATCAGGTCCGGTACCTCTCACTGGCGCGCAGGTGCTTCATCCACGAGCTCGACAGCTCAATGACTCACAGGAGTACTTTAAATAGACAACAGGATGTGGGAGCACACCGCTGACCTCTCAGGCAAGGTTCGCCCCTAGCATTCTGGTAAATGCAGTTTCTTGTAGCTCGCTCCGATATTTTCGAGTGTTTCGCCAAGGTTGGCACAGATAGTGCTGATCTCTAGACACGTGTTTCTGGTTTATTAACCGTCATCAGTAGAGAATACAGTCTTGTATTTTGGGGTTTGCTGAGTAGGCTGCCAAACATTATATCAGGTCCGGTACCTCTCACTGGCGCGCAGGTGCTTCATCCACGAGCTCGTCAGCTCAATGACTCACAGGAGTACTTTAAATAGACAACAGGATGTGGGAGCACACCGCTGACCTCTCAGGCAAGGTTCGCCCCTAGCATTCTGGTAAATGCAGTTTCTTGTAGCTCGCTCCGATATTTTCGAGTGTTTCGCCAAGGTTGGCGCAGATAGTGCTGATCTCTAGACACGTGTTTCTGGTTTATTAACCGTCATCAGTAGAGAATACAGTCTTGTATTTTGGGGTTTGCTGAGTAGGCTGCCAAACATTATATCAGGTCCGGTACCTCTCACTGGCGCGCAGGTGCTTCATCCACGAGCTCGTCAGCTCAATGACTCACGGGAGTACTTTAAATAGACAACAGGATGTGGGAGCACACCGCTGACCTCTCAGGCAAGGTTAGCCCCTAGCATTCTGGTAAATGCAGTTTCTTGTAGCTCGCTCCGATATTTTCTAGTGTTTCGCCAAGGTTGGCGCAGATAGTGCTGATCTCTAGACACGTGTTTCTGGTTTATTAACCGTCATCAGTAGAGAATACAGTCTTGTATTTTGGGGTTTGCTGAGTAGGCTGCCAAACATTATATCAGGTCCGGTACCTCTCACTGGCGCGCAGGTGCTTCATCCACGAGCTCGTCAGCTCAATGACTCACGGGAGTACTTTAAATAGACAACAGGATGTGGGAGCACACCGCTGACCTCTCAGGCAAGGTTCGCCCCTAGCATTCTGGTAAATGCAGTTTCTTGTAGCTCGCTCCGATATTTTCGAGTGTTTCGCCAAGGTTGGCGCAGATAGTGCTGATCTCTAGACACGTGTTTCTGGTTTATTAACCGTCATCAGTAGAGAATACAGTCTTGTATTTTGGGGTTTGCTGAGTAGGCTGCCAAACATTATATGAGGTCCGGTACCTCTCACTGGCGCGCAGGTGCTTCATCCACGAGCTCGTCAGCTCAATAACTCACGGGAGTACTTTAAATAGACAACAGGATGTGGGAGCACACCGCTGACCTCTCAGGCAAGGTTCGCCCCTAGCATTCTGGTAAATGCAGTTTCTTGTAGCTCGCTCCGATATTTTCGAGTGTTTCGCCAAGGTTGGCGCAGATAGTGCTGATCTCTAGACACGTGTTTCTGGTTTATTAACCGTCATCAGTAGAGAATACAGTCTTGTATTTTGGGGTTTGCTGAGTAGGCTGCCAAACATTATATCAGGTCCGGTACCTCTCACTGGCGCAGGTGCTTCATCCACGAGCTCGTCAGCTCAATGACTCACGGGAGTACTTTAAATAGACAACAAGATGTGGGAGCACACCGCTGACCTCTCAGGCAAGGTTCGCCCCTAGCATTCTGGTAAATGCAGTTTCTTGTAGCTAGCTCCGATATTTTCGAGTGTTTCGCCAAGGTTGGCGCAGATAGTGCTGATCTCTAGACACGTGTTTCTGTTTTATTAACCGTCATCAGTAGAGAATACAGTCTTGTATTTTGGGGTTTGCTGAGTAGGCTGCCAAACATTATATCAGGTCCGGTACCTCTCACTGGCGCGCAGGTGCTTCATCCACGAGCTCGTCAGCTCAATAACTCACGGGAGTACTTTAAATAGACAACAGGATGTGGGAGCACACCACTGACCTCTCAGGCAAGGTTCGCCCCTAGCATTCTGGTAAATGCAGTTTCTTGTAGCTCGCTCCGATATTTTCGAGTGTTTCCCCAAGGTTGGCGCAGATAGTGCTGATCTCTAGACACGTGTTTCTGGTTTATTAACCGTCAACAGTAGAGAATACAGTCTTGTATTTTGGGGTTTGCTGAGTAGGCTGCCAAACATTATATCAGGTCCGGTACCTCTCACTGGCGCGCAGGTGCTTCATCCACGAGCTCGTCAGCTCAATGACTCACGGGAGTACTTTAAATAGACAACAAGATGTGGGAGCACACCGCTAACCTCTCAGGCAAGGTTCGCCCCTAGCATTCTGGTAAATGCAGTTTCTTGTAGCTCGCTCCGATATTTTCGAGTGTTTCGCCAAGGTTGGCGCAGATAGTGCTGATCTCTAGACACGTGTTTCTGGTTTATTAACCGTCATCAGTAGAGAATACAGTCTTGTATTTTGGGGTTTGCTGAGTAGGCTGCCAAACATTATATCAGGTCCGGTACCTCTCACTGGCGCGCAGGTGCTTCATCCACGAGCTCGTCAGCTCAATGACTCACGGGAGTACTTTAAATAGACAACAAGATGTGGGAGCACACCGCTAACCTCTCAGGCAAGGTTCGCCCCTAGCATTCTGGTAAATGCAGTTTCTTGTAGCTCGCTCCGATATTTTCGAGTGTTTCGCCAAGGTTGGCGAAGATAGTGCTGATCTCTAGACACGTGTTTCTGTTTTATTAACCGTCATCAGTAGAGAATACAGTCTTGTATTTTGGGGTTTGCTGAGTAGGCTGCCAAACATTATATCAGGTCCGGTACCTCTCACTGGCGCGCATGTGCTTCATCCACGAGCTCGTCAGCTCAATGACTCACGGGAGTACTTTAAATAGACAACAGGATGTGGGAGCACACCGCTGACCTCTCAGGCAAGGTTCGCCCCTAGCATTCTGGTAAATGCAGTTTCTTGTAGCTCGCTCCGATATTTTCGAGTGTTTCGCCAAGGTTGGCGCAGATAGTGCTGATCTCTAGACACGTGTTTCTGGTTTATTAACCGTCATCAGTAGAGAATACAGTCTTGTATTTTGGGGTTTGCTGAGTAGGCTGCCAAACATTAAATCAGGTCCGGTACCTCTCACTGGCGCACAGGTGCTTCATCCACGAGCTCGTCAGCTCAATGACTCACGGGAGTACTTTAAATAGACAACAGGATGTGGGAGCACACCGCTGACCTCTCAGGCAAGGTTCGCCCCTAGCATTCTGGTAAATGCAGTTTCTTGTAGCTCGCTCCGATATTTTCGAGTGTTTCGCCAAGGTTGGCGCAGATAGTGCTGATCTCTAGACACGTGTTTCTGGTTTATTAACCGTCATCAGTAGAGAATACAGTCTTGTATTTTGGGGTTTGCTGAGTAGGCTGCCAAACATTATATCAGGTCCGGTACCTCTCACTGGCGCGCAGGTGCTTCATCCACGAGCTCGTCAGCTCAATGACTCATGGGAGTACTTTAAATAGACAACAGGATGTGGGAGCACACCGCTGACCTCTCAGGCAAGGTTAGCGCCCTAGCATTCTGGTAAATGCAGTTTCTTGTAGCTCGCTCCGATATTTTCGAGTGTTTCGCCAAGGTTGGCGCAGATAGTGCTGATCTCTACACATGTGTTTCTGGTTTATTAACCGTCATCAGTAGAGAATACAGTCTTGTATTTTGGGGTTTGCTGAGTAGGCTGCCAAACATTATATCAGGTCCGGTACCTCTCACTGGCGCGCAGGTGCTTCATCCACGAGCTCGTCAGCTCAATGACTCACGGGAGTACTTTAAATAGACAACAGGATATGGGAGCACACCGCTGACCTCTCAGGCAAGGTTCGCCCCTAGCATTCTGGTAAATGCAGTTTCTTGTAGCTCGCTCCGATATTTTCGAGTGTTTCGCCTAGGTTGGCGCAGATAGTGCTGATCTCTAGACACGTGTTTCTGGTTTATTAACCGTCATCAGTAGAGAATACAGTCTTGTATTTTGGGGTTTGCTGAGTAGGCTGCCAAACATTATATCAGGTCCGGTACCTCTCACTGGCGCGCAGGTGCTTCATCCACGAGCTCGTCAGCTCAATAACTCACGGGAGTACTTTAAATAGACAACAGGATGTGGGAGCACACCACTGACCTCTCAGGCAAGGTTCGCCCCTAGCATTCTGGTAAATGCAGTTTCTTGTAGCTCGCTCCGATATTTTCGAGTGTTTCCCCAAGGTTGGCGCAGATAGTGCTGATCTCAAGACACGTGTTTCTGGTTTATTAACCGTCATCAGTAGAGAATACAGTCTTGTATTTTGGGGTTTGCTGAGTAGGCTGCCAAACATTATATCAGGTCCGGTACCTCTCACTGGCGCGCAGGTGCTTCATCCACGAGCTCGTCAGCTCAATGACTCACAGGAGTACTTTAAATAGACAACAGGATGTGGAAGCACACCGCTGACCTCTCAGGCAAGGTTCGCCCCTAGCATTCTGGTAAATGCAGTTTCTTGTAGCTCGCTCCGATATTTTCGAGTGTTTCGCCAAGGTTGGCGCAGATAGTGCTGATCTCTAGACACGTGTTTCTGGTTTATTAACCGTCATCAGTAGAGAATACAGTCTTGTATTTTGGGGTTTGCTGAGTAGGCTGCCAAACATTATATCAGGTCCGGTACCTCTCACTGGCACGCAGGTGCTTCATTCACGAGCTCATCAGCTCAATGACTCACGGGAGTACTTTAAATAGACAACAGGATTTTGGGAGCACACCGCTGACCTCTCAGGCAAGGTTCACCCCTAGCATTCTGGTAAATGCAGTTTCTTGTAGCTCGCTCCGATATTTTCGAGTGTTTCGCCAAGGTTGGCGCAGATAGTGCTGATCTCTAGACACGTGTTTCTGGTTTATTAACCGTCATCAGTAGAGAATACAGTCTTGTATTTTGGGGTTTGCTGAGTAGGCTGCCAAACATTATATCAGGTCCGGTACCTCTCACTGCCGCGCAGGTGCTTCATCCACGAGCTCGTCAGCTCAATGACTCATGGGAGTACTTTAAATAGACAACAGGATGTGGGAGCACAACGCTGACCTCTCAGGCAAGGTTCGCCCCTAGCATTCTGGTAAATGCAGTTTCTTGTAGCTCGCTCTGATATTTTCGAGTGTTTCGCCAAGGTTGGCGCAGATAGTGCTGATCTCTAGACACGTGTTTCTGGTTTATTAACCGTCATCAGTAGAGAATACAGTCTTGTATTTTGGGGTTTGCTGAGTTGCTTCCACAGGTGCCTTTGGGTCAATATCCATCTAACCCTTCTTCCCCTAACTCACCCTCCCCTCCTAGCCTCTAGGCTCATAGCCTCTAGCCCAAAGGCCCTGAATCCCACCCTACCTTGCAGCCAGAGGCTCTTCCAGGCCTTTCGATCCCATCCTCCACTAGTTCTCCCCCCTACAGGGTCCCCCGCTCCAAGCCTCCGAAACCCACTCCCACACTTCATTGGAAGCTAGACTAGATGAGATTACACTTTGCCTCCAACAACTTAAGGCAGAGGTTCGAAGTCTATTACATATCGCCTCAGAGCTGTCCGTTAATCTGAGGCTAAGCGGGTCCACAAACACTAACCGCCTCGACCATGGGCCCCCATCTAACTCGTGCATCATGTTTCCTGCTCCCCCCACCAACTAGGTCATCACCAAACATGGCATTCCCGCCCCAAAGTTGGAAAATCGCTCCCCATCCTGATGAACCCTTGCGGCCCCCTAGATTTAAAGATCCACTTTATGACAAGGATATTCATTCCCTCCTACTCACATGTGATCCTTCACACTCCGCCACCACTACTAACTTGCACCAAATAGAAGCAATCTTTATGGACCCTTTAAGGGAACTTAGGGTAAACACCAGAGCCTTAAATGAGACCAACCTTACAAGAGTCACCACCACTCTTTCTGCCACACTGGACACCAATCCAAAACTTAAATGCCTGCTTCTCAACTGCAGATCGGCAGTAAGACACGCTGCTGACATTGCTGCCCTCATCCTTGCACATGACCTTGATCTTGTAATGTTGACTGAAACCTGACTCATCTGTACCCATCCCGGACATACTAGTGCCTCCTAACTATGACTTCATTAGGTTAGATAGATCTAGCGGACAAGGTGGCGGCATCGCTTGTATACATCATAGCAGTCTATCAGTCAAACAATCACAATCGGCTCTCCTGTCAACTTGCGATTACCTGTGCATTGAGGTTGCTTGTAGCAATAATCATCTATGTAAATTGCACACGTTCTACCGCCCTCCACGTGACAATCTTCCCTTAATAAAACAGATCATGGATATCATCTCATCTAACGCAGATCTTCATGGCACACAGATCTTCTGGGGAGATTTCAACCTCCACTGGAATGACATGAATGATGTGGCTGTCAGTAGCCTTAAATCCTTCCTGGTAGACCTTAACCTAATCCAAATTTGTGACAGCCCTACTCACATTAAAGGAGCTACCTTAGATCTAGTCACCGGTAAGCTCAACTCCATTCACCTTGAATCTATCGTCCCGTGTGACTGGACTGACCACCACTGCATCACCTTCCTCATCTCAGATTCTGTGAGAGTTAACAGAGTCCAGCCTAAGTACCCCAGACACTGGAAAAGATGTCTACAAAACATCAACTTGCATGATCTGACTGCTCTCTGTGATAACATCCTGCCCCCTCCAGTAGACATGTCTGATGTTCATGACCTTACGGACCATTATAACCGTTCCATGACAAGTGTTCTAGACTCAATGGCGCCTCAACAGCTAAAAAGACTGTCCTCCAAAGTCTCCAAACCTTGGTACAACGATGGTCTATATACTGAAAGATGGAATCTGAGACTAGCGGAAAGACTGTGGAGATCCTCTCTCTCCCTCGAACATCTCAACCAGCTGAGATCTTTAAGAAATATCTAAAACAAACGCATCAGATGCGCTAAAGCCACCTTTTTCAGAAACCAATTAGAGCAAGCAAAAAAACGTCCAAAAAAGCTGTTCGAGCTCATCAAGCTTCAATCAAACAGTCAACCTAACCTTTCCTCACTGGGTCTAGGTCCGCAGCCTAACTGTGAAGAATTTGCCGACTTCTTCTCTGATAAGACTACCAAGATCGAAGTCGAACTACGGTCAGCCTTGGAACCGCTTTCGATCGCACCTCCTAACACCCTCCTTTCTACTTGGTAGGATGACGTCCTGCCCGGTTGGCTATGCCCCACCAAAAACAACGCCTTTTGGAGCATTTTCAAAACTTTGGATGAAAGTACTATACTCAAAACTCTGGCTACTGTGAAACCATCTAACCATTATAATGACCCCTTGCCATCGAACTTCTTCTCTGAGATCAGAGCCTCCAAACTCCCACTCTGGACTAAGATTGTCAATGCTTCACTTCTGCAAGGTGTTATTCCGGACTGCCTAAAGTCTGAGCAGGTTACCTCTATTCTAAAGAAACCATCCGCAGATCCCTCTGACCTACACAACTTCTGCCCAATTTCTAACATCCTCACGTTGGCAAAGCTCCTGGAGAAATTAGTGCACGTCCAGCATTGCAACCACATTGAACAAGTCCTGCACCTGGAACAATTTCAATCCGTTTCCCGCCAGGCTCATAGCACAGAATCCGCTCTTATTCACATTGTAGATGAGGCACTAAGACTGCTGGATCAAAACGAATCTTGCCAACTGATCCTCCTCGACCTCTCATCAGCTTTTGATACTGTTAAGCATGACAAATTAATTGACCTCTTGGAACACAGGATGGGACTTTCTGGGCCTATGCTAAACTGGTTCTACTCATTTCTACACAATAGAATCCAAAGCTTCAAGGTGAATCAGTCCCTGTCTCATCCCTCAATGGTCACTGTGGGGGTTCCACAGGGATCTGCGCTTTCACCCACTCTCTTCAACCTGTTCATGGAGCCTTTAACAGAAATTCAGAAAATCATCCAGCATTCACTATCACATGTACGCCGATGATGCCCAACTGCACATGAAGGTCACCTCCCCTGAGGACATCAGGTCCCTCAACTCAGTCTCACTGAAAACACAAAGCTGGTTGACACATAACCACCTGAAGCTAAGCGCTCTTACAACTGAATTCCTCTTAATCGCACCACCCAAGCAGTCTCCAGTCATCGAAGAATGGATGAATCAACTAACAGCTCTTAATTGCACACCACACATCATTGATTCCACAAGCTCATTGGGAATAATGCTAGGCAAGAGTCTGAACATGCAGAAGCACATTAGTACACTCACCAAAGGAGCGAACTTCCAACTCAGCATCTTAAGGAAAATAAAACCTTTCCTCCCTTCACATGACTTAAAGGTTGCGGTGCAAGCCCTAGTGATCTCTAAGCTTGATTATGGAAGCGCAACCCTTTGTGGCCTTCCTAGATCGAAGACGGCCCCTCTCAGGTCTACCCTCAATTCTGCTGCAAGGCTCATAACGGGCTCGAAAAGAAACAATCATATCACACCAGAGCTGATATCCCTAAATTGGCTCCCATATGAAGCTAGGATACAATTAAAAATTGCATGTATGGCACATAAAGCCATTCATTTCAACACCCCAATGTACCTCGCTCAAAAACTGGAGCTCTCGGGTGGATCTAGATCCTCTAGAAGTGCCAACACATTACTGCTCAAACCACAAAAATTTAACAACAAAAAAACCTACAATCGAGCCTACTCGGGTATCGCCCAGAGGATATGTAACTCCTTACCCCCTGAAGTCAGGTTGAATCCCTCTATTGCCCTTTTAAAAAAGGAAGTTAAAATGATACTGATGAAGAATTTTTTGATATAGTTATGGAGCTTCCAAGTCGCTAGAGGACATCCTAGTTGGTCTGAGTATATGAAGACTGTTTTGAAGATTTGTTGGTCCTCTTACCTCCGCTTATTCCGTTCGCAACTGATATACTATAAACTGCTACGATACCCCCTGTGACCATGTTCGCAACATAGACTGTGTCCCTATACTTCCTTTCTCAATGAAGCAAAAACGATACAGATGAAGAAACTTTTGCCTGGACTCCTTGTTTCCAATTCTCCCAAGGGCTCCCAGTTTTATGAGACTGTTAAGATTGCTTTTTGTTTGGTTGCTCTGTTTTTACCCCTTGCATCCTTCCTTGACTTATAAACTGTAAAGCGCTCTGATACCCCCGGATATCATGTTCGCGCTATAGAAAACTTTTTAAATAAAATAAATAAAAATAAAAAAAATGTAGTTTTTTGGACATCTGCCTTTTAAAGTGGCTACTCAACAGCTGAGGGAAAGTGGAAGCGTCTGGCAGTGAAACTGTAGACGGACATGTGATTGAAAAGAGACCGCTAGCGGCAGTAATGGCAGTATACACATCCTGTTTTTCACCTTCCCTGCTTGCATCTGCTATCAAAGCAGGTAGGGACCCACAATTTGACAGCCAGCATAGGTGCCCCATCAGTAGGGTGACCAGATTTTGAGAAGCAAAAACGGGACAGACCAGACATAAAAATTGGAGCAAAGCTTGCAATGTTACTTTTATGTCTGGCCTGTCCCAATTTTTGCAACAACAACAAAAAAGTGTAGATATACACCCACCCACACTTACAAGGTACATTCACATAGCATTAGCTACGGCAAAACTTCTAGTTTCTATCTACCTTGAGTACCCCTGTCCTCCTCTCCTCTCTGTCTCCGCTCTGCAGCACCATGCATGCAGCCGACGTCAACCTGCGCTGCCTGAAACAGATACACTATTTAACGTAGGCATACCTTTTAATTCTCCTTTTCAGAATGACTTGACCTTTGTCCTAAAAACCGGGACATGTATTTAAAATTAAGGGAAGTGTCGGTACACCGGGACAGTCCTCTGAAAACCGGGACTGTCCGGGGAAATCCGAGAGTATGGTCATCCTACCCATCAGTGCAGGTTGCTTCCTCTTATTTTTGTATCTTTACGTGTTCTGCCAGTCGGGTCTTTGAACCGCCATGATAGGACACTGCTGTCTGCCATAACATGTCACAGGTTTACGCTTGATTTGATGTGGGCAGCCTGGTGACTCTTAGAGGAGCCAGGAGCCACTAACTACCACTCCAAGACTTTGATATACTTTGGAGCATACAGGCTGGAGCAGACATGAGCAAACATGACCTTTCAAAAAACAAACAGGGTTGAGATCTAAGGGACCTAGCATTGCTATCTGTGCTCTCTTCTCTCTCTTTTACCCTCTACTCCTGTTGAAGTGTCTTCGATTTGGCATGACCAGACTGAATGTTTGATTGTTTTCTGAATGCTTCTTTGTCACTTCTTTGAATGTAGGGCCTTGGTTTTCTCTTCTATAAGCGTTGAGGTCAGTAAACATGTGGGGGAATGTGGGCCTTTTCCAGATAGCCAGTAAATATTACATATCAAAATCACTAGCCAACCATCGATCAAAAGGGTCCTCATCAGTTCATTATAATTGGAGCATATTGCAGGTAAGCAGCTTTAGTCGATAGCAGTGGCCTGTTGCTCCCAGCTGGGACATCCAATTGGTCACTGGAATCCTTTAAATGTCCCATCTAAACTAATTACACACTAAAGTAAATGTAGTGTGTGAGTGAATTTTGCTTACATATGCTTATTGACAAAATAACTAGAAATCAACCCATGAGGAGCCCTTCCTCAAACGTATGAACATTATACTACATGTTAGACCTGGCACCATTGGCGTGGGTCTCCCTTCCATCTTTCGCTTTTGTCTCCTCTGTGTTTGTTGGTGTTAGATGCTCTGGGCGCTGTGCCACTGCCATTCAGTGCTACAGCGCTAATGCTCCCTATTGTGAATTGCCTGTATGAATTGGTATTCCCATAATTGGCTCATTTGATTTACCTGTTAGTCCCTAGTATAGTGCACCGTGCGTGCCCAGGGCTGGTAGACCGAATGCTGCTGGTGGGCCTGCAGCGCTGATTGCGCCACCCACAGAAGCAGCTTGTGAAGTGTGCCTCAGACCTGCCATCGCAGAGTCTGTGCGCAGTCCAGAACTGCCATTTTTGACTGTGAAGTAAACCCACTTCCCAGTCCCTCAACCTTCCCTTGGCATCATGTAAGTCACCCCTATGGCAGGGTGCATTGTATGTGAAAGGTAGGACCTGCCTTGGTCTGTGTGGCATGTCCTGATAGTGAATTACACTCCATTTCGTTTTTCACTATTGCAAGGCTATCTGTTCCCTTAGGCCAGAATGGGCAGTTTGATTATTACATCCTATAATCCTAGCTGACCCAAGGAACATGTTTGGAAAGTCGAATTTAGTATGCCTGAGCTCAGAATATTAAAGTACATCTTTTAGTGAGGCTTATTTTTATATTCTGTGTTTGAAAATACCACTTTTAGAAAGTAGGTATTTTCTTGCCTAAGTCTTCCAGTGTGCTCTGCTGGTATGTGTATTGGCTGTCTGGTCTTGGAGGGACAGGGCAGGCTGAGCCCGACCTGGATTGAATAGAGAGATCTGCAGTTGGAGTATGGGGAGGGGTGACCCTTTGATCTGAGCAGGGCTGTGCCTGGCAAGGTGAATGATGGCTCCACCTCCCACTGTGTGTCTGATGGCAGACCCCCTCTTCCTCAAAGGCAGGATGCAGCCTTGTAAACAAAGTGCTCCAGGACCACACCAAACTGGTTCTGGCTGGGTTCAGTGACTTGTGACTTTTGAGAACAAAGACCTGTGCGGTATAAATATCTGTGCCAAAACCCCTACACGGGGTGTTACTTCTGGATGTCAAGACGAACCTCTGTCCGTGTAACTAGAGGGAAAGGACTTTGAAACTTTCATCCATCTTTCTGAAGCAACTACCCAAGGGCCTGATTTGAGCTTGCCTCCTGCTGAAGTCTCAGGGACATTAGACTTCACCCATCAGCCTTCTGAATTCCTATTGAGGGGGATTCTTCTCGCAGGTGAGGCTTCTGTCGAGAATTCCAGAGCCTCTGGGTCTACTGCGGGGAACGCGGGCTGAGAATCATCGCTATCACTATTGTGGGCCGCTGCAGCCGAGGAGCTGTTACCGCTGAGAGCCCGCATCTGTCTGTGCTACGAGAATCATCGCTATCGCTATTGTGGGCCGCTGCAGCCGAGGAGCTGTTGCCGCTGAGAGCCCGCATCTGTCTGTGCTACGAGAATCATCGCTATCGCTATTGTGGGCCGCTGCAGCTGAGGAGCTGTTGCCGCTGAGAGCCCGCATTTGCCTGTGCTACGAGAATCATCGCTATCTCTGTTGTGGGCCGCTGCAGCTGAGGAGCTGTTGCCGCTGAGAGCCCGCATTTGTCTGTGCTACGAGAATCATCGCTATCGCTATTGTGGGCCGCTGCAGCTGAGGAGCTGTTGCCGCTGAGAGCCCGCATTTGCCTGTACTACGAGAATCATCGCTATCGCTATTGTGGGCCACTGCAGCTGAGGAGCTGTTGCCGCTGAGAGCCCGCCTTTAATCACTGTCTCAGGATCATCGTGAGTGCACACTGCGGACCACTGCAGCTGGGAGCTGTGGCTGCTGCGAGTCCGCCTGTCATCATCGCGGCTTCCTCCCGAAGCTGCGTGCCGTGCCCCTTTAAACCTCAGGTACATTGTGCATCACCGGGTCGCGTAGACCCCGGCCTCGAATTAAGGTCATTTCACACGCTTTTGAGTGCTTTTATTGCCTTTTAAGTGAACCTATATTTACGTGCGTTGTGGCTTCTTGGTCGTCTTTGAGCCTTGTGTTAAGCTTATATAAAGATACTCATTTTTCTATAGCTACTTGTGTGGTGTCCCTTTGTGGTGTCTTCACTGCGTTATTGTGTATGGTCATAAATGCTTTACACACTGCCTCTGAGATAGGCCTGTCTGCTCGTGCTACGTTACCACAGGGTTGAGCAGGGGTTATCAAAGGGTGTAGCCCCCTTACTCTGACTTAGGAAGAAGGGTCCCTACTTGGACATTGGCGCCAGCCACTGCCAACTAGAGATCCCCATTTCTAACACTACACCAAACAAATTATAACTAATATTGATAAAAAGGAAAATTCATGCAGTGACTGTTTACATGGCATCCTCTTGTGTCACTGCTCCAAGATGTTCACAAAAATTCTGTAACAAATTGTTAGCCAGACTTGCTGAGTTAGCAGGGGAACCCTCTTCTCACGTAACCAGGGAGACCATCCCTACACCACATATAAGGGCCCAAGTTAATAACATGCCAATTACCCTCTACTTAACCACCCCCATTCAGTGAAGCCTTGCCGAATGAGCAGGAGACAATATATGGAAGTGAACTTACCACCAATAACTATAAAAAGGACTTAATTTTTAGCAACTTTTTACAGAAGTTGCAGGTTTAAAGTTTGGTCCATCTGGGCAAGCAACAGATCAACTTGCATCATGAATACCGCAAGACATCTATGTGTGTGATCAGACTATGGAAGAAAGAAAATTGACCATCTCATAAAGATCTCCCTTCCAGTCCTTTGGCTTTTTCCTCACTTATGGCAGATTTCACTCTTCAAGATGTCCTGGTTATATATTGTAAAGTTCCCATCGCCTAAACAACGATAGGACCGCAAATGGATGCCATTGTTGGGAACAAGAAAGAAATGAAGCAAAGGGTTAGACCTCTAGCTTTTATTTATTATATTTATTATAAAACAATATTTTATTCTGCACCCCCTCCACACTCAAATCTCCCAAGACTAGACAGCTGGAACATACACGGATTAAATTCCGAAATAGATGGTCTTGTGTAGCAGCCGCCTATTCAGTTTTAAAAAAACTCTTTATTTATGTATTTGTCAAAATCAAAGTAATTCCATCAACATATGACATGAATTCTGTTACAAAATCCATTGCAAAATGATGACAGCAGAGAACAAGGCCTTGTAATTAGTAGATAAGTATTCAACAGTGCTCAGGTTAAACATTAATTAACAAGAGACTCACAAAAACACTTTGGTCCCAGCGAGGCCAGAAGTACTCAATCTTTACCTTATGGGTGGTGATGTAGGCGTGTCTTGGGTAAGTGGGAAAGACCGAAGCGGGTGCCAAACGTTTTTAGTCCTGGACGTGAGAGGTAACGTGGTTACGCAGCCCTCTGTAGTTTCACTGCAGTAAATGAAATCCTCAGTCTAGTCCCTCACTTCAGGAGTAGGACCCCTCCACTGGCGCATGGCGGCTCTGCATTCTGGCAATAACAAGGCTAGTGCAGTAAATCTGCGGGAGAGTTTGTGAATAGCTTTAACATATCCTAGCAGTGCCTGCAGGGGAGATGCAGAGAGGGGAATGGACAGTATTTCTGAGAGGCCCGTATATAATAACTCCCAATAAGAGAATATAACCGGGACGTCTCAGGGCAAGTGAAAGTAGTCGGCCACTGGAGAGTGACATATCGG
Source organism: Calotriton arnoldi (assembly GCA_963921515.1). Lineage (NCBI taxonomy): Eukaryota > Metazoa > Chordata > Amphibia > Caudata > Salamandridae > Calotriton > Calotriton arnoldi. Next base: position 27,213 of record CAWUFW010011727.1, read on the forward strand.
ATAGTTTGAGCTGTTCACAAATCCCATGGCTGTAGACATGCAGGGGTGTAGTGTATACCATGCAGAAATTTGAAATGGAGTAGTCTGTGTCCACTGTTGAGGGATACTTTCTGCGTCTGTGTACAACTGTAGGCCCAAATTTCTTAAAACACAGCTGTGTTGATATCATGTTCCCATTTCCATCTAGATGTCAATCCACTACTCATGGCCAAGTCTAAGGGCGCATTATATACCCTCAGGATTTAGGCCGCAGGGAGAGTTGGAAGCAAAGGTCAATGTTATGGCTGTAAAGGTAGGTGGAAGATCGAGGCGCTGTGGGAAGTGTGCGTTTTCTATGTTTTTCGTATTCACCAGTACAGGAATCCATCTGAAGGGAGGACCCTTCCTTCTCTTTAATTGCCCGTAGTGCTAAGACAAAGAGACAAAGAGGCCACCCAATGTATATAAACCAGGTACTGTCAGCTGTTTCTGTCCTCTTGGCTCATAAAACAAGGGAAGAAGTGGATTGTTGCAGATTGCATACGAAGGTGAGAACACCTCGTCTGCGCCAGTGGGTCATGCAAGTAAGTGCCATTTATAAACTGTATTGAGAGTAGTGTTGGAGTTTGGGCATGGGCACTGTATCTGTCCTGCAATAAAGGTAGTTTGTGGGGTGTCTCCCACCATGTCATGTTAAATGGTGTGAGATAGTAAGTGGAAATGAGGGTGTGCTAGTTGAATAAATATTTTGCTTGTGCACGCTTCGAGTTAGATTGTGTCAACACATTACAACTAACCCCATGTTGTTTGTTGGCCCATGTAAAACTGACAAGTATAGTGCAAATATCATTGAAAAAACGTTTGTTAGTGTTAGGGGAATATTGGAGAATAGATTAAGTAGTCGAAGGAAGAAGACCATTTTTAAGACAGCCATCCTTGCAGCGACTGAAAGAGTCAGGGGGTCGCTTGTTGTGCTTGTTGTTTACATTTTTGAGCAGCAGGATCATGATTGGCCCTCAGCGCTGTAGCAGGATCTTGGTGTATCAGTATCCCCAGATATTGTGTGTTCGGGTATGACACCAGATTAGAGGAAAGTCTGTCAATGGTTTAAGTGTCACAGAGGTAAGGGGGATCATTAATGTTTTACTATAGTTTATCTGAAGTCTGGAGAATTGGTGGAATTTCATAATCTCCTGTAAGAATAGGCAGAGATTGTTGGTTAGGTGCTTGACATATAGAGTGATCACCAGCGGATAGTGATGTCAAATAGCTTCTGCCTGCAAGGTAGGAGTCTCGACGATGGTGTTTATCTTTCATGATGCTAATTAGGGGTTCAGTTGCTATCACAAATGATAGCGATGACAGTGGACACCCCTGCCTTGTGCCTCAAGATATTTCACACTCAGGGGCCGATTCCGATTCGGGCCGGAAATCTCTCCGACCGAGCCGGACCCGGAGAGATTTCCGACCGAATCGGACCCATGCAGCCTGACCGAACGAGTACGATGCGTCCGTATGCTATCGTACTCGAGTCGGTCGGACTCCCATTGAAGTCAATGGGAGCCGGTCGTACAACGCGTACGCGGGCTCCCATTGCCTCAATGGGTGCGAGGCGAACAAGGGCGCCCCCTACAGCGGATACGCGGCGAAGTGACTCGCGCCATACACGCACAGGTAGGGGGGACCCATGGGTCCCCCCTGTGTGCGACTCGCGTGGCTACCCGTACAGGGGGGTCCGACACGGACCCCCGAAGTACGGCTCCGACTGCTCTTTCGAGCCGGACGGCGCGTGTCGGTCGGACTGCTCGCGGCGCGCATCGTACTTACCCGGCCGGGGAACGTCTCCATTGCGTGGTGCGAGTCGTGTCCGAGCGAGTCGGTCGGTGCGGTTATACCCGGGAACGAGTCGGTCGGAGCGGTTGGGACGCCCGAACGAGTTGGTCGGCGATTTCGCATCGTACTCGCTCGTCCGGACGCGCGTACGAATCGGTCGGGAAATAGGGCTCCGAATCGGATCCGGTTATGCCGAATCCGATTCGGAGCCCTACCGGCCGAGATCGGAATCGGCCCCTCAGTCTCTTTTGTGGCTGGTTGTATAACAAACAAATCTAACCCAGGAGGCCCTCACCAATCCTCATTCAGGAAAGTGCTGCAAATAAATAAGACCATGAGAGAGAGTTGAATGCTTTTTGGGTGCCAAGGAGGACCGCCACAGTAGAGAGATCAGGGTCTATATAACATAACAATGTGAAGAAAATTTGGCAGTTGTCTGAGGTGGAGTGGCCAGGTATAAACCTGCATTGCTCTAGCGAGACCATATCGCGCATATGTGGATGCATTCTTTTAGTGATAATTCTGTCCAAACTTTTTCTGTCAAGATTAATTACTGACAGAGGACGATGGGATGAACATTTATCTGGTAGTTTATCTGGTTTCAGGAGAACTGTGATGATTGCTTCTCATAAAGTGGGAGGAGCAAGCCACTTGATCTAGCTTTGCCATAAATGTCTAATAACTTGGGTGCTAATATGGTTGCATATTCTATTTAAAATTCTGGTATGAGGCCATCCAAACCTGGAGCTTTCATACCAGGCAGAGATTTTATGGATTCCTGTATCTCCCCAACCATAATCTTCTCATTGGGAAGTTCCCAATCCTGTGTTTCGAACCATGCAAGACTGGCATCTGATTCTTACTCATCTAGTGGGGGCACCCGCTGTGTGTTCTCTGCCTCATAGAGAGTGACGTAGTATTGCATAAATGGGGATATAATATCTGCTGATAAGGTATGTCTAGTTTCTCACTTCCCCATACACATAGTATATCACTAGGGGTCCTATTGGCCCTCAGCACATGAGCCAGAATACGTCCAGGGCGCTTGCCACAGCTCTTAGCTCTGGCCGGCTACCCAAGATACAAATCCTCCCTCTTTGTCTCATCTTTGAATTGGAATAGCTCTGCTTGGTTAGGGCACTTTTAGAAGATTTATGCCTACAGCGTAAATGACCTAAAACCCTTATAAAGTCTAAACTCCACAAAGAAAAGTTCTGTTCAATATAACAGCTTGAATATATTAAAAACTGGGATAGAGTATTCTGTTATGCCCCAAAAATCGAACAAAGTGCCTGGACCAGACTTTGTTCAAGCAGATCTTTTTAAGGACGAGCCTTTGGGTCCCAGCACTTTCTTATGTTTTTAACTGCAGTGGCGTCACTAGCGGGGTGCGGGGGGTGCGGACCGCACCGGGTGACACCATCACATGGGGTGACACCTTTTTACTAAATAGTCTCATTTGGGAAAGGTGTCACCCCATGTGATGGTGTCCCGGATGACACCATCACATGGGGTGACACCTTTCCCAAATGAGACTATTTGCTAAATAGTCTCATTTGGGAAAGGTGTCCGCAATGGGTGACACCAACCCTAGTGACGCCGCTGTTTAACTGTCTTGACTATTGATGTAACTCCAAGTTTGCAGCGCACTGCAATAATTGTTCTGATACCTAGGAAGTGTTCTCACTCAGATCATTGTAATGACTATCTTATGTCACTGCTAGTTGTGACTAGTAACATATATAGATGAGTTCTTTTTAACCGAATTCAAGATTGGGTTGACACGAAAAACATTCTTGCTGATAATCAGTCAGGCTTTGATGAAGCAATTTGTTTGTTTCTAATTTGTACTAAATATGTAATATTTAGAGGAGCACTGCTGTGTTTAACTTTTATTGATCTAAAGTCTGCCTTTGATCTAGTCTCCGGAGACCGTTTATGGTTTGTCCTTGAACAACAGGAACTGAGCTACTTATCTTTTTAAGAGGCTTACCTCACCTACATAGAGATATTATGTCTAAGGTACCCTTTGGCCCCAATGGAGACTTTACCAAAGAGTTTTTGGTGACTTCAGGTGTGTGCCCCTTTCATCTTCTCTTTACTTTTGGCTTACACTTGGAAGAGCTGAATCTCAGTAAACCCAAACTCTGCAATTCTAGGATTGCAATCTTATTGTTTGCAGATGATGCAGTCCACCTCGCTTTGACAAAACTCTCCATACTCAAGAAATTGAAGGTTTTGTTGATTTCTGTCATAAAAACGACTGATAACAAATGTAGCAAAAACTAAACAATGTTATTATAACCCAATCGTCCCCTGAACGCTCTTTTTGAGTAAATAAATAACCACTTGAACATGTGGGCCAGTTTGACTATTTGTGAATGTGTTTTGATATAAAGTAGACCTGAAGCAAGCAACCTTAAAACAGGTTGCGGCTGTTATTATCAGATGCAAACTAAAGAACGCCCAGTCAATAAGTACCATACTCCATGTATAGGGAACCAGAGCAGTTACAGCAGCAATCTAAGGGGTCAAAACTTGGCGTTATATAAGACACTATGGCCCTGATTATAAGTAAGGGTGCTATTTATCGCACCTGGAAAATAACAATACTCTAGGGTTCACTATTTACTAGGTGCGATAAATAGCACCTCTTATGAGTTATTGAGGAAAAGCATACAGATTTTGGTGTTTAACACATCAAAATCTACATGGTCGGTAAAAACTGTACACATTTCCCCTGTTAAATGTCAGCAGGTTTCAGTCGCGCCGGCATGACTCGCGTGTGGGGGGGCGGGGGTCGTTCGAGGACGGGGCGGCGCGGGGGAGGTTCATTTAAAATTTTAAAAAATTTAAAAAGTTAACTTTCCTTTGCTGGCCCGGTCCCGTGCCGTCTCTGCTCCTCTCCTGCTCTCCTGCCCCCGGCAGGAACAGGAAGCAGGCAGGCTCCCTCCGCTCCCCTAAGCCAATCACAATGCTGCTATGGAAACGTTGTGATTGGTCGGTACGCTGACCAGCCAGGCATCTATGCGGAGTCCATTTTCTCCATGTAGGCTACATGCAGCCTACATGGAGAAAAGGCAGAGTGCGCATGACTGGTTTGGTCGGCCCCAGGGGACCGACCAAACAGTCAGCGCCCTCAGCAGTGGGCAAGCCACTCCTCCCCTGCTCTAGAGCAGACCCGCCCACCCGCCTGCCCTCAACCAAACACTTCTGCTTTCTCGCAGTGCGAGAAGCAGAAACATAAAATGGTAGTTTTACCATTTTATGTTTCTGCTTCGCGCACTGCGAGAAGGCAGTGGGGCGACGCTCCTCCGCCCTAGTGGAGGAGCCGCCCCTGGCAGGTTTGACCTGCCGAAATTTAACGAACGTTGGGTTATTTAACATAATTCTGTCCCGTGCATTAACATGAGTTTAGCATGGGACGGAATTGACTGCTCAGCTTGTAACCAGGGTCTACGACTTTACAGAAGCTCGAGAACCATTTCCTGAGGTCCCTATTATGCCTAGCCAGAGCAACCCTCCTTAACTGTTCTCTATCTGGAACTGGGAGTTACACCAATCTCTGATATTCTCTCTGTTATGCCAAATCTTTTATTGGGTTCGTTTTCTAAAAGCCAGCAAGCGGTAACACATTTAAAATCTCTGATGGAGATGTTATCTTGCGTTAGTGCAAACAGGGCATGCAACACCCTAAAGTTGATGGATTTGGAACTTACGTTTGAAGATCTTTCCACTATGACCTTTGGAACACCCACAAAAATAAAGGAATTATACTGGTAGTAAAAAACCAAGGATCTCGTTAGTTATGTCAAGACTCATTCTTTGATGTTTAGTTATCTCTTGCATAAGAAAGTCAGAGGGGTTTTGGGACTCATGTAAATATGATCCACTCTGAAGTACAGTGCACTTTATATGTTAAATATCCAACTTGGCACACAGCCTTTGAAGGCGTATGCAGCCAAATGCAATAAAGGAAAATAACCTGATAATTATTGCAATTGTGTAATAAGGACAAAGGAAACTATCATGCACGTTATGTTGATCTGCCCCAGGTTGGTGACCCCCCCGCTTGAATTTGTCTGCACCCCTATTCGAAAATTATAATGTAACTGATATATCTGAAGCTCTAACTACATGTTATATAACTGATTTTCCCTCAGAGTCGCCTTTTATATATGGACTGCTTTGATTATGACAGGTAGACTTGTGAAAAAACATTAATTTAATCGAGTGCCCCTGAAATATGGCCACCTGGGCTGTTTAATCCGTTTTTTACCTTGTACATTGCCACTTAGGTCAGGCAACCCACTGATATTATTATATCACCTTTTTATTGAAAAGGGCTATTAAACTTTTAGCTCCATGAGTGTATATTTATTAGCCATTTAATGAATTACCTACATTTTATCCAATTATTGTGTGCTTCTTTTTTTGTGAATTTAAATAATGTATTGGTTAATTTTATATTGTACATAGGTGTGTCGGCTATTCAATAATTAAATAAAATGTTTATGTTGTAGATAAAAGAAAGTCTAAGAATTCAAAAGCATCAGAACATGGAAGAGGAAAACGATACTCACATAAACTGTCACAGGAATACAACATAGAGACAGTGGTTGTTGCTGACCCATCTATGGTTTCCTATCACGGATCTGATGCTACCAGAAGGTTCATCTTGACTATATTAAATATGGTGAGTAAAGACTATGCTTTCATTCAAGAATTGACGGAAGTTGTGTTGGGTTTATGGAAGGTATTGCCATTGTCTTTGTTGGCATTCTTGTTGTCATTTATGTAGCACATTTCCATCCTAGTAGAGAGACTTAGGAGACTGGGGATTCAAGATGAGGCGATCTCCTGGGTACAATCGTACCTAGATAGAAGAACCTTTCAAGTCTTTTCAGGGGACGCCACTTCTAAGAGACTGGAGCTCAACTGTGGAGTCCCGCAGGGATTCTCATTGAGCCCTACACTCTTTAATGTGTATATGCGGCCACTGGCCGATATCATTCTGCCTCACAGGATTAAGATTGTGACCTATGCTTATGACACACAGCTGGTCATAACTCTTAATGAGGCCGGCAACATCCCTTCGGACTTCGAATCATGTGTAGAGAAAGTTGCCTCTTGGATGGAGCACTCCTGCCTCAGACTCAACGGAGGCAAAACTGAGCTGATGTTCCTAGGTAACCATCCTAGCGTATGCCTCAGCCAGACCTGGCCTAAGTGCCTAGGCCCTCCCCCCAATCCCAAAACCAGGATAAAGAGTCTGGGTGTCTGGTTAGACAGCTCGCTCAAGTTTGATCATAAAGCAATGAAGGTGACAGGGGCCTGCTTTGGTACACTTAGATCACTCCGGAAAATCCTCGCACTGCTCCCAATGGCCGCAAATAGAATTCTGATCCAGGCTTTGGTTCTGTCACGCCTGGACTATGGTAACTCCCTTTACCTGGGAGCTCCCATGGCAACACTAAGGAAACTTCAAGTTGCCCAGAATTGCGCAGCCAGGATGTTACCTGGAATCCCAAAAACCCAGTCAGTCAAACCAGCCTTAAAAACTTCACTGGCTACCAATCCTTGAAAGAATACAATTTAAGGCCCTGTGCATTGCCCATAAGACTATGTGGGGAACGGGCCCGGCAATCAACAAACCTCTTATCACTCCCTATCATCTGCGATCGCTTAACCTCGCAGTTGTTCCCAAAATCAGGTGGACAAGAAGCGGAGGAAGGTCCTTTGCCTATAATGTGGCGAAACTGTGGAACACCCTACCCTTACTCCTCCGCTCTGAAGCCCACATCCTACCATTCCGGAAACTTTAAAAAACCTGGCTATTCCAACAAATAGCTCCTTAATTTTATCGGTTGTCTACTCAGCTGTTAGCGCTGGGATGCCTGAAGGTAGCCATGCGCTCTACAAGTGTTTAATTGTTATTATTATTTACATTGGTGCCACTGGCATGGCCTGGAAGTGTTGTTATATCTTAATTGTAAGGCATGCATATTATGTTATATTATGTTTAGTGTATTTGTAGGCCATGCATGTCAGCTGGAGGGGGAGGGTGGGTGTCCTTGTACCAGTAGACGTGCTGGGTCTTGACTGCCATCTAGTTAAAGAGCCAGGATTTGAGTTTCTTGTGAAACTCAAGGACAGAGCTAGCTGCTCTGATGTGCATGGGGAGTTTGTTTGAGGCTTTAGTAGTGAGGTGTAAGAAAGCTTGACCACCAGATCTAGTTCTGTGGAGGCAGGGGGTGAGATACCTGGAGGCTGGCTGATTGGTGGTTTCTGGATGGCGTATGGAGACTGATACTGCTGTTCAGGTAGGTAATTCCAAGATTGTGTAGAGCCTTGTATGTGTGACTGAGATGTTTGAAGAGAGTGTGTTTGTGAACTGGGAGCCAGTGCAGTTTTTTTAAGTGGTTTGTGATTTGAGTGTGGGGGGGTGGAGTGTAAGTCTAGCTGCTGCATTCTGGGTGACCAGGAGACATTTGATGAATTGAGTGGTGATACCCATGCAAGGGTATGTAGTAGTCTAGTTTGCTGGTTATTAGGACCTGGCTGACTGCTCTCCGGGTGTCGAGTAGGAGACACTTGAAGATCTTTTTGAGTAGTTTGAGGATGTAGAAGCAGGATGATTCCAAGGTTTTGACTTGCTTGGTCATCAAGAATTGTTCTTCCACCACTATGCTGAGGTTCCTGGCTGATGTTGGATGCTTGTCTGAGTTCGGCTGACCACCAGGCCAGAGTCCAAAGAGTGGGGCACTTTCTGAAGAGTCAAACTCAACTCAGACAAGACCGAAGTCCACATCCTGGGACCCACCTCCTCAGCATGGGAAGACTCCTGGTGGCCTTAGGTATTGGGAACCCCGCTCACCCCCATGGACCACGCACGAAACCTCAGCATCATACTCAACTCCTCTATCACAATGAACCGTCAGATCAACGCCATATCCTCAACTTGCTTCCACGCACTTCACCTGCTGCGAAAGATATTGAGATGGATCCCCACCGAATCCAGAAAAGCTGTCCCCACTCACTCATCAGCCGCAGACTCGACTACGGCAATGCACTCTATCCCTGCGTCACCCAGAAACTCCTCAGGAAACTACAGAACTCCCGCCGAAACTATATCACTGAACACCTCAGAGAACTCCACTGGTTCCCAGTCAACAAAAGAATCACTTTCTAGCTCCTCACACACACCTACAAAACCCTCCACAATGCAGGACAAGCATACCTGAACTACCGCCTCGCATTCCACCTACCCACCAGGCACCTCCACTCTGCCCAGCTGGCCCTGGCCACAGGCCCTCAGATCCACAAGACTAAAACCGGGGGAAGATCCTTCTCGTACCTCTCCACCAAGACCTGGAACATCCTCCCTCTCCGCCTAAGACAATCTTTGTCGCTGACCCAATTCAAGCAGGATCTCAGGACCAGGCTCTTCGACTGAACCCCAGTGCTCAGACGGTCCAGCAGTCCCCCCACCTCCCAGCGTCTTGAGACCCTCACGAGTGAGTAGCCGCGATTTACAAACCGTGATTGATTGATTGAAAGTCGGTGCCGAAGGTGGTCTTGGTGTTTGGCATGTCATCTGAGAGGGCAATGATGAGTTAGGTATCATCCACATGCAAGATGATGTTGATTCCATGAGATCTGATGATGCCAGCAAGCAAGGTCCTGTATATGTTGAAGCGTGTAGGACTAAGCAAGGATCACTGGGTACTCCACAGATCAGGATGATGGCTATAGAGGTGTAAAGTGCCAGGCCGACCTGTGAGGAAGGAGCAGATCCATCGGAGCACAGGTCCTCTTATTTCAGAGCTGTATAAGCAATGGGTGAGGATGGTGTTGGAGACGGTGTTGAAAATGGTGGAAAGGTCAAGTAGGATGAGTGCTGCTGTGTTTCCTCTGTCCATGATCATGCAAATATCATTGGTGGTGGCAATGAGGGCAGTTGCAGTGCTGTGGTTGCCTCTGAAGCCTGATTAAGAGGGCTCAAGGATGTGTTTTGTTGTTGAGGTGGTCTGAATGTCATCTGTTGATGTTTTTTTATGGATGTTTGCTGTGTAGAGAAGCAGGGTGATCAGTTAGTAGTTAGCCAGTATCTCCGGGTCTGCTGAGAGTTTCTCTAGGATAATAAGAATGGCGGTGTGTTTACAGGTTTCCTGGAAGGTGGGAGAGGTGAGGGAAATGTGGATCGCTGGGAGCATAGAGCAAATGGGGCTGAGTCCAGAGGTGAAGATGAAGTGTGGGCAGGGGCTCAAAGGGGCTCCTGAGTGGATGGTTCACATGGTTGAGGCTGTTTCTGTCACAGATATTGTGGGCCAGCAAGTCAGGGTGATTCCTGGGGGGATTGTCTCATTTTTTGGAGGGCGGCAAAGTTGGCTGGCGAAGTTGTTGTACATATTGCTTATGTTGTTGTAGAAGAAGTGAGAGAACTGGTTGCAGGGGTCCTGAGAGGGAGGGGTGTGATGCAGCTGACAGCAGGTAGGTTTAATCTTTCATAATTGTGAAGAGTTCTTTGGCATTGTTGGCACTGTTCGTCATTTGGCCAGTCAGGACTGAGCGCTTCGTGTATTGATTTGCTTGTGTGGGTGACGAGGCCTGAGTTCAGTGTTCTTCTGCCATTGTCATCATGTGTGTGGCTCCAGCTGCATTCCAGGTGCTGACTGTGGCACTTGGAGAGTCTAAAATCTTCTGTCGACCAGCTTGATGTGATCTTGTCCTGCGGGTGACAGTGGTTTTGAGCGGGGCCAGGGAGTCTGCACAGGAGGTGATCCAAGAGTTGAATTGAGTGATGTATTTTGTGAGGATGTCTCGGAGTTGTGGGCAGTTGGTTTGTAGTTCAGAAATCCAGGCTTCTGAGATTGTGATCCAATTTCTTTGGGTGGTCTTGGAGGGTGCAATTCTGCATTCGCAGGGGATGTGCAGATTGAAGCCGCTCAGAGAGTGATCTGTCCATGTGAAGTGCATGGGTTGTTCTACCGTGAGTTGTTGTAGTTCCTGAAGATGGGGTCGAGCAGATGTCCTGCGGTTTGGGAGGGGTCCTCCAAACATTGCATGAGTCCCAGAGAATTAAGGTCGTCCAGAAGGTTGGTAGTGTTTGGGTCTGTGAGGTCTTCCAGAGGGAAGTTGAGGTCTCCAAGGAGGATAAAAGAGCTGGAGTTGAGCACCAAGGGTGGGTTCAATCAATCAATCAATCAAGCATTTGTATAGCGCGCTACTCACCCGGAGGGTCTCAAGGCGCTTGGGGGAGGGGGGTCCGCTACTGTTCGAACAGCCAGGTCTTGAGTTGCTTCCTGAAGGAGAGGTGGTCTTGGGTAAGGCGGAGGTGGATGGGTAGGGAGTTCCACGTCTTGGCAGCCAGGTAGGAGAAGGATCTTCCTCCCGTTGTGGCTCTTCGGATGCGGGGGACGGCGGCGAGGGCGTGGTTGGTCGATCGTAGGTTGAGTTCCGTTATGGTGATTCCAAAATTGGCCATTGGTTCTGGTGGTCGATAGGAGACGGCTCCGCCCACGTAGTTGCTTTTGGAGATTTTAAATTTCAAGGCCAGTTGTTCCTGGTGAATGTTGGAATTTATGGAGGTGGTGGAGCAGCTGATGTTTTCTTGATGACAAGGCCTCCTCTTGATTTGCCAGTTCTGTCTTGCCTTGTTATCTTGAAGCCATGCAGGACAATCATAGCAATGTTAGGGGCGAATGTCAGTGTGAGCCAGGTTTCGGTCAAGAAGAGGAGGTCCAGGAAGAGGTCTTTCAGAAGGTTCCAGATAGCAACAGTGTGTTTGAAGAGGGAGGGAGTGTTGAGAAGGAGGCATGAAAATGTGCAGTGTACGTTGTTTGTGGAGGCGTTGTCTGAGGAGTGTTTGTGAGTGTGCTCCGCTGCTTCAGTCATGGGAGGAGGCAGAGTTCAGCTGAAGCAACAAGTGGTGCAGGAAAACACACCTTTGTTGCGAGTGGGTATGACGTGGCCACCGTGATGGAAAGGTGTTTCCATTTTCATGGTGTGGAGGTCGGCAGCACAGTAGCACTAGGGGCCATGGCTAGAGGGAGGAGGAACAGGGTCCCTGGCACTGGGTGCGTGCAAGCCCTGCTTTTGGTGTGTCTGGCCCTCACCTGCCATTATGTAGGTCTGGGAGGGGGAAGGCAGGGATGGTGGGCAGGGCTGGGTGGGGCCGGGGGGGACAGACAGAAGCAGGAGAACACAGTATGAGAAGAAAAGGTAGGAAGGTCCCAGCAGGGGCAAAGGGCACAAAAAGGTCTGAAACAAGAGATAAGGAAAGAGGGAGAAAGAGGCAAAAAGATGGCAAACAACAATGCAAAAAAATAGGAAAAAGAGTCCTAACAGGGCAAAAAATTAGACAAAAAAGGAGAAAAAAATAGTCAAAATTAGAAATAAACGCAAAAGACAAACAGCAGTAAAAGGAGAAGTGATGCAAATTAGCAGGTGACAGCACAATGCAAAAGACAAAAGCAATGGAAATGTATGCAAAAGAAAAACATTGGCCAAAAGCAAAGAGATGCAAAGAAGTGTGTGTAAGCAAGGGGGACAGATGCAAAAAAGCAGAACCAGTGGAAAAAGGTGGAAAAGAGAATGGAAATAAGAGAGAGAGATGAAAAATAGAGTGTGAAAACAAGAAGACAGAACACAATGCAGAGATGCAGGAAGAAGGTGAAGCCAAGAGCGGGAGAGAGAGCAAAAGAGAGAGCGAGAGGGAGAGAGGAAGAAAGAGAAGCACCAGGTGATCAAGAGTGAGAGCCTCAGCTGCACATTAGTGTGTCCTCAAGGGCCAGGCCTGGTCGAAGGTCCATGCACAGGTAAGTCTCAAGTAGTTCAATATGCAAATTACCTGCATTTCAGAAAAGGCTTTAAGGGCTAACTCTTCAGAATCGCCCCCTACAATTGAAAACACAATTTTGGTGGTAGTGATTAGAAAATATCAGACAGGGGCTTACCTCCTAGTGACTGGATTCTGAAATCCCCCTATCCCATGACTTCCAGACTTCCTTATGCATATTGGTGTCAAGGAACCACAAGGCCACGCTAGCTCAGTGAAACATCATAATAAATAAATGCCCAGACTTTAGTTGACTTACTTGAGGATGCTAATAAGCCATCAAGGTATCAGATACCATCCATGAAAGAAATCAAATTTCTCCAGATTGTAAAAGACTAAATGGGCTCCAATGCTTCTGCTTTTGTTAGGCATAATGCTCTGCGTTCACCATTGTCTCTGGTATCCTCGGCTGATAAGTCTGAAGTAATATTAGACACTACACTATGTTTTGAAGGCTAAATACTGGCATTAGTGTAGCCAGTTACTTCTTTATCTTCTAGCCAAAACGTTTCACTCGATTTCTCTAGATCACTCAGCATTTGTCAAATAAACTATGTATTATTTATTTTATGTTTTTATTTGTAAAATGCTACTGCTTCACTCAGGGGGTTTCCGGGAGCTAACTCTCACTTAAAAGAAAGAGATCTAGACAGCTCTGTTAAGGAGCTAGGTTTTGAGTTTTTCCTTGAAGGGAGGGAAGCTAGGGAGTTGGTGCAAGGGCAGTGGGAGGGTTTTCCAGTAGCCAAATAGCAGAAGGAGCAGCCCGCCAATTCTGTTTCAAATTTTATGAGGTATAAAAGACAGGCTAAGGTTGACAGAGGGCAGAAGGCGCGTGGGGTGGTAGAAAGAGACCTTCTTGTTAAGAAACAATTGACCTATATTATGATGAGCCTTTTGGGCAAACCAGAATCTTGGATAGGGCACATTTGAGCATGAGGAGCCAATGGAGATGGCTGAGATGAGGGGTGTTAGAAGAGTGGGCCTGGAATTTGAGAACAAGGTGGGCTGCAAGTTTAGGATGATTTTGAGCCGGTGCATCAGATAAAGATACCCAGATAAAGGGCATTCCCATAGTCCAAGAAAATATTATTGGACCACAGTTTTATGCATTGCTACGGGAAGTCATGTGAACACAACCTCAGCATTTTCATGATGGAAAGCTGGTGGCTTACCCTTGATTGACTTGGACTGTCATAGTGAGAGCCTGACCCTAAAGTTTTGAGAACCTTGGCTGGGTGTAGGTGTGCTGTCTCGGTTTGCAGTTCACCAGGAAGATGACCAGGTAGTTGCTAGTTTGCAAAATAATAATACCACCATATCATTTGTCTGCTTTAAACAATTAAATTTCATTCAGTCGGTCACAGAAGTCAAGCATGAACAGAATCTGGCATGTGTGTCTGCAAAGTTGCTCAAGATGGGGATGATGATCTGGGTCTCATCAGCATAGAAAACAATGTCAAATTGAAAGGATTGATTTGACTATCACCAGCAACAGTCACATGTAGACATTAATAAGAGCTGGGCTGAAAAATGAACCTAGACGAATGCTACATAGAAGCTGGATGAGAGTAGACAACGCTAATTAAGGGATCAAAGAAAGATGCCTGTGTTATACAAGTGGTGAAGAAGGATGGCATGAAAGACAATATCAAATGCTGCTGAAAGATCAAGCAGGATCAGGGTGGTAGACTTGCTCTGATACAAGATAAGGCATAGATCATCAATAGCAGATGGAAAGGTTGTTTTCATGCTGCTAGATGTATGAAATCTAAATTGGGAAGGATTGAGCAAAGCACTTGATTCTAAATAGTAGGTAAGAAGACTATTAACCAGCTTTTCAAAAAGTTACTAGAGATAGTATAGGAGACGAATGGGTCAGTAGTTAGCCAGGACCAGATTTTTTGAGTAAGGGTAGTAACTGAGCATGTTTAAATACCTCAGGAACTGCAGCAGAAAACAAAGGTTGATTGGAAAGATAGGTGAGAGTGGGCCCAAGGAGATTAATGCCCAGATAGAAAGCGTGATGAGGACAGGGATCGGGAGGTGATCCCAACTTGATGGTGGGAATGGTCCTTAGGGCCTAGCAGGCTAAACAGTGGCTGTTACTGATATGATCTGCAAAGGAAGCAGAATGAGTAAGTCTAACATGCCAATGGTAATTCCCAATGGCACATTTATAGGTCAGTTTGTCAAAATTGGAATATGATTGTCTCCATATTTGTTTGAGATATTTACAATGTCGTTTAAGAGACCTAAACCCTCAGTGTTCATAAAGTAGAGGATGCCTTCTTGGTAAAATTCACAGTTTGTGGATTGAAGTGATGTTTAAAGCATTGGAAATCCACTGGTTAAAATGATTTGGAGTGGATGACAGGTCTTTGATTTGTAAAGTAGAAATGGTAGTCAGATGGCTAATTAAATTATGCTGTGAGACTATATTTCAGGCCTGAGAGACACTGGGGTCAGTAGAATAGTTGAGTGCCCTAGGTGCTAGAGCGGTAGGCATACTAAATGGAACCATAAGAAGATCAGAGCAAGTTATAGGTAAAGGAGCAGTTATTGAAGTCCCCTAAACATTTGTAAAAACAGGATCCAAAATATGGCCAGCTATGTGAGTGGGGCTGGTAACTAACTTGGAGAGGCCAAGCATTTGCAAATTATTAATATGGGAGTATGAGTCTCTTGCTTCCAGATCTTCAAGGTGGGTATTCATGTCTCCTATAATCTAAAAATGCAAAGCTTTAAGAAAATAGGGAGCTGCCAGGTCAGCCAGCTTGGAGCTAAAACTACTGTGCAGGCCCGGCAGGTGGTAAATATTTGCCTCACAAAAGAACAGATTTAGTATTGAGCCCTATCTTGAAAATAAGATGGTCTAGCAAGTGTGGTAGTTGGATGCTAGGTGCGTTAGGGAGCAGAAAGAATAATAGTGGCCAGTCCCATACCTCGTCTATTTGGTCTGTCCTGCCTTAGTGCAGATAATTGCCTGGAATAGCTAATGAAATGTCAGGATTGGATCAAAGTCTAAGGGCCTGATTTAGATCTTGGCGGGACTCCCGTCGTCCCTTCGTGCTGTCGGTTACAAGTACTCTGTTGATCTGATGGAGTCCTGTCCGCTGTATTTACATGTGTGCTGGCTGAACTGTCATCTGCATCGACAAACTATTTACCGTTGCATAAGTGACGCACCTCCAGTTACGTGGCGGACTCCATTGCTGGCTAACAGCACTCTGTCGCTGTCAAGCGGCGGGTTTGCGCTGAGCCGATTTAGATTTCCCCACTGTGCTGGCATTGTCCTAGCGGTGGTTTCCTGATGAAGTGAGTCCATGAACGAGTGGAGACTGGTAAGTACCACACTTCTAATGTGTCACTTCACATGTAGGTTGTGTGTGGTTTAAAAATATATGTAGGTAATGTGTCATGCCCTTTTTTGTGCATATAGCATAGCACACATGCAAGATACACACACTAATGAATGTACATCCACATGCACCACAAACACAACACCCACAACCACCACAAAAAAAAATCAGTTTCAATAGAGGTGTGTTAATTTTACATTGATTAGTTGTAAAATTAACACTAATGCATAACACTTAAGAATAAACTTGCATGTAAAGGCAATGTAAAAATACACGAGGCTAAAGGAAACACATGATTTATAGTAAGACATGTGTACAAAACTTACCTTTGATCCCAGCAACAATGGAGTTCATTAGTGTCGTGCTGAAGTTGTAGCAGCAAAGGGTGGACCTGGGGTTTAAGACGGAAATGGAATTTGGAAACAAAACAAAATGTACGTTTGTACCTCATTTCCACTCGAGTCCGCCAACTCAAGTATGGAGGTATCTAAGCCACAGTTGTCCTAACGGAAAGGCACATCATGATTATGCCGGTGGTTATCCTGCCTGGATTCCCTTCAACACCTGCTTTTGCCTATGGCGCCATCAACCCGGGGGGAAAATCCTGGCGGAGTCGGCGGCACTCGAACGGTCTTTCGTTCATGGACCCTCAAAATCTAAATTGAGCGGGCAGCCTGCCAAATAGGGGGGCGGTGAAACCGTCGAAAAAGTGGTGATGGGACCAGATCACCAAGATTTAAATTAGGCCCTAAGATAGGCTTCAGATAAAAAGAGGAGAACAGGAAAAGTGGCAGTGGGTCAGGGCAGTGGATGTTGATGAAGTCCCAGACATCAAGTTGGTGTTTTGTCACAGATCGGGTATTTATATGGATACATTCTGTTCTATTCTATTCTGATAGCACTTGTATAGCGCATAGCTACCCATAGGCATCCCAGCGCTGGTAGTGCGGCAGAGAAAATTAAGAGTAATTTACAGAGACCCATTTTGGAAAAGCCAGGTTTACAGTGATTTCCGGAAAGGAAGTTCCATTTCGACTGATCAAAGAGAATAAGGGAGGCTGTTCCACAGTTTTGCTGCGTTATATCAGAAAGCACGCCCTCTATGCTTTCTCTCTTAATGACAGGGATCTTAGCCAAATAGGTGTTAGAAGAGCACAGCGATCTTCCGGGTGTGTAGAAGGATATAAGTGAGCGAGTGATCCAAGGCCTTTTATCACGGATTGCCCTATTGCAATGCAGAGTGATTTAAATGTAATCCTATCAGTCACAGACAACCAGTGGAGGAGGCGTAGGGCTTGTCGGGTCGGTTGATGTCTCGGTAGGTTGTGCAGCATCTGAGCAGCAGAGTTCTGAACTATCTGCAATTTCTTTATTGTGGCTTTGGGTGCTCCCAAATAGAGTGAATTGCCATAGTCCAGGCGAGAGAGAATGAGCGCCGGGACTACCAGCCTTTTTGAGGTAAAATGAAGAAGAGGGAAAATTTTGTGCAACAACCTCAGCATACTGTAGTAAGTAGAGGCAAATTTTACAGCTTGGGAGTCAAATTTAAGAGATTTATCCAGCCACATGCCTAAGCTCTTTATGGCTGATTTTTTAGTTGGGAGGAAGGGGGACCTAGGCATCTTGGCCTGCCCAAATTAAAGGATGGATTGGGATTGTTGCCCAGGATCATTAGTTCCATTTTGCCTCCGTTTAATTTCATCCACTTGGCAAACTTCTCTAGACAGGGGTAAAATGAGGGGGATGTGGAACTATGACTCTGGGAAAGGGAAAAGACCAGTTGTGTATCGTCCGCATAAGACATATTTGAAATCCCAAAAAGGAGGACGATGTCAGCAAGAGGTCTCATATATAGATGAAACAGATTAGGGCTCAACGAGGAGCCCTGAGGTACTCCACATTTAAGGGGTAGACTGGCCGATGTACAATCCCCCTCAAAGATATGGAAGGTCCTGTCTTCCAAAAAGAGATGAGCCAGACTAGGGCAGTTCTGGCAATCCCAGCACCCTATAATCTGTCTGCAAGAATATTGTGACTTACATCATCAAAAGTTGAACTAAGATCAATGAGGACAATCACTGCCAAACCTCCCTGATCTAGGAGCTTTTTAACTTCTTCTGCCACTGCCAGGAGTGCGGTCTCTGTGCCATGGTAAGGACAGAATCTAGTCTATGTAGGATGCATAAGATCATATTTCTCCAAAAATTCAGAGAGTAACAGATTAATATGTCTTTCCAGTATTTTGCTTATCCCAGGCAGGAGAGAAATTAGGCAATTTTTTCCAAAATCGAGGGGATCAAGGTTTGGCTTTTTCAAGAACGCTTTAAACATGGCATGTTTCCACGCGACCAAGACAATGCCCCTGGTTAACAAGAGATTTGCCATTTCGAGCAGGGTATGGAGAACCACCTTTGCTCCTCTAGCAAGGATGCGTGGGGGTACAGGATCTTTTGGAGAGCCCAAATTAATTTTGCTCAGATTGTCAGAGAGGCTACCTAATGTCAGAGAGGGAAAAGCAGCCAGTATCATCAGGTTAGTGGCGGACATGTGGTCCTCGAGGCCGCCAGTGTCTGATTGGGGGGCTAATCTGAACATACCATAGATAGTCTGAATTTTCCTCTGGAAAAAGTTTGCCATGCCATTACACTGGGCAGGAGAGGCTTCTGGAGTGGGGCCAGTTGAAGGAGGTTCTAGGAGAGATTTCACGACAAAACATTTCACGCAGGAAATTAGTGGCACCATTAATTTTCTCCTCAAAATATGCAGCTTGAGCTTTTGTAATTTCTGAGAGGTAAATACTAATGGTGTCCCAATATTTCTGTTTGATCACTTCTCCATGCATATAACAATTAGTGGATTTACCCTCTCTTCCTGAGAACCTGAGTTATTACAGTACAAACAATAGTTTTGTTTT
Source organism: Calotriton arnoldi (assembly GCA_963921515.1). Lineage (NCBI taxonomy): Eukaryota > Metazoa > Chordata > Amphibia > Caudata > Salamandridae > Calotriton > Calotriton arnoldi. The sequence continues at coordinate 46,138 of CAWUFW010011727.1, forward strand.
GTTAAATTTTGTTATGGTTCATGTACTTTCAACAAATGTTCCCCCAAACAATCCTCAGCCCCACAAAGCCTTCAAATATGCACAAATAAGATCCAAAGGGGTGCCTACAAAAGGAGTATATGTTGATGTTACAGCATTGCTTCATAAACAATAGACTTTGTTATAGATGGTGAAATGACAAAACAAAGTGCTTGTGCAATCTGTGAGAGTGCATGTACAAAGAAGAAGCCTTTGCATTTCATTAATATTAATTTGGCACGGCCTGGCTACAGAATCTCTATATGTACTTCACATGGGCAGATAAGAATATTTCTTGAATTTTTCCCCATGATCTGGTAGTACCACATAACTAGCTCCTTGTTATTGTACCAAGAGGAAATAAATATTGAATTCAATTAAATGTGAGAAAATGTCAAGCAGCGTCAACTTCACAGGCGCGGTGCGTGAGGAGAAATCACTTCCAAACAAATATACGAGGAAACCAAATAAGATGTTTTGCATGCCTTTTTATTCCACGTTTGCTGCTACGTTGTTAGTGGACGCTTCATTTGGATGACACCTATATCCTGTGTATTAGTTAACTGTATTGAGCAATTGTTAATGACATTTAAGGGTCTTTGTGGTTTTGAGGAAAGTGAAGATGCCATAAGAATTTCTGAAAAGGGTAGGAAGTAAAAATGTATCTCTTTTCAGAGATGACCTTGAAGCAAAGCCTGAATCAGAGCTTTAGCTTCCTTCTGTTGATCCACTCAATAATAGTGACAAGACAGGATAGAAGTACTGAGATGACAGTGTTTCGTTGCGCTTCTAGTTTGAAGAGAATCTACTGATTTTTGACTAGTAGCGAGAGAGCCAAGACAGAAGAGCTGTTTAATAGGATCAGAGTATTGATGGAGCACTGTTGGATGCCAGAGGTCAAAGTACAAGGTGAAGAGTAAGATGGTTATATTGAAATTTATTAACTAAAATGAGCACCAATCCTGGCCCTTGTCTTGAATTCTGATATCAAAAACGCCCAAGAAGATGGGGGTTAATGAACACCCTAAAAAGATAGCTAAGAATTCCAGTAATATGAGGGCAATAACCCATTCCCATCAACGTAGATCTTGAGATCATCTGAGGTAATAGTAATAAATGACTCAATCCCACATCAGGGACAGAAACTGACTCAGGTATCAGTCAGAAGTTTGTGAATTTAGAGCATTCATTGAGGTGCATAGGAGCCATAATTTCCATTAGCTTACACACCACTGGTCTGTCTTACTGAGACAGTTTGGGTTTTTGGGACTGAGGACAAGTTATTAAAAATTCCTTCTTGAAATAAAGAGTTTTCTGAGGTTTAGGGGAAGACCTGGTCCTGGTCTTGCAGATCCGAGGGACGGTGGCAGGGTCAGTTCGGCGGAGACGAGGTATCTGGTGGGTACGTGGACTGAGAGGTGGTGGTTCAGGTATACTGGTCCAACATCATGGAGGGCTTTGTAGACATGTGTGAGGAGCTTGAGCGTGACTCTTCTGTTGACTGGGAACCAGTGGAGTTCTCGCAGGTGTTCGGCGGGGGATGTTGAGGACCAGTCTGGCTGCGGCGTTCTGAACATTCTGTAGTTTCCTTAGGAGTTTCTGGGTGACGCCTGCATAAAATGCATTGCCGTAGTCGAGTCTGCTGCTGATGAGTTCATGGGTGATCTTCTTTCTGTCCTCAGTGAGTATCCATCTGAAGGTCTTTCAAAGCAGGCAAAGAGAGTGGAAGCATGTTGAGGAGACGGCGTTGATCTGGCGGTTCATGGTGAGCGAGGAGTCCAGTATGATGCTGAGGTCACAATGCCAAGTCACCATTGGCAGAGCAGTTCACTACAGGGTGCAGCTAGAAATGGGCATGGCTTGATGGTCACTCTTGATAACTGGGAAGATCAACAATAATGCCATGTGCAGCATGGTATGCTGAACGAGTGGGTTTAGAAGTGCTCTGGTGAAATCTTGGCTGCCAGAGAAAGGATGATCACTTTTCCAGCACTGCTGTCAGGGAGGCCATACCAGATATTAAAGTCACCAAGAATGATCAGAGAAAGAAGTTTAGTAACAAGAGACTCTATTATGTCAGAGAAGAATTTAGCAAAGGTATTGATGGAGAAACTGCATTTCTTGCTATTCCAAGTGACACAGATAACTCGAACCATACCCACGTTGTCTATGATGTCATTTTGAACTACTATTTGGAAAACAACCTCATTATTGACAGCTCCTCGTCTATATTTCTGTATACTCTATTTCCTGACATAGTTCAATATACATTTCCAATCAAAATTCGTCTCTTCTGTAGCAGTGTACCACTACGCTGGCATTAATATGATGGTAAGACATTCATCTGTAATCCAAGGAATGACAGATCATATGGTGCATATTATTGTAAACACAAGAGTTTTAGTCCTAGGTTTTAAATTTGCCACTGTCATACAGACCCAATGTCGCCAATAAAGACACACATTGCTCTTTGGATTCAACCTTTGGGTTTTTTGTAAACAGACACGTTCTGCCATTGGTTTGAGATCTTGTAAGTCACATCTTGCCTCAACCAAGAGGAGTATTTTGCTTTCACCTGATGCTATTAGGATATATCTTTCTCCCTTCCATGGAGTGCCTGCTACAGCTTGCACAATTATGTCATCTTCTTGACTCTCAGCCCCACCTTTTCCGCTTTCCACTCTCTTGTCCCTCCCTCTTTCCCATGTGTTTTGCTCCTTGTTTCTCCCAGCCAACAGACCTCTCATTCTTCTTTCCTGTCCCTCCCTCTTTCTCTTGTGTACTCCTCGTTCATCCACCTGCACCTCCCTCTTGTTTCCTCCTTCCACCCCACTCTCTTTTCTGTGTGTCTCAGCTCTTTCTCACACCCACCACCCCTTTCTTTCCTTCCTCCCTCCTACCCCTCCCTCTTTCTCATGTCTGTTGCTCCTTGTCCCCGGCTCTCACCTCCCGCCCCCACGTTCAACCACCATTCCCTCCTGGTGGCTTCACATTAATATATGTTATTTTATGTTCCTGCCCAGAAATGAAAGGTTGTCTATATTGAAGACTCACTTGCCTTCAAAAGTGTCCTCTTTTCATTACTATGCCATATAAAGCTCAGGTGGTAAGGGAACCTTCCTTATGGACCGTCATTTTTTCTGTCTAAAAGAAACTAAAGAAGGGCTTTTATGAAGGCATTCTTGCTACTCAACATCTATTTGATATAGAAACGAAAACAGAAATATGTTGAAGGCAAGAGTGCTTTCAGTATACAATGACTTTCTTTTCATCATCAATAGACTTTATTTCGGTGGAATGACCGTAAAAGTGCAACATGCAATACAGTACATTACGTACTAAAAATAGTTAAAACTATCTAATAAAATACATATATACATGTTACATATAAAATGAGTTAAGATACCTAATGAAATACATATGTTACAAAACACAAGAGCAATTATCAAGTATTAAGGTAATATCAGAATAAAAGCCCACTTTATCAATCCCTCCTCCTGAATGGACAAGTACTGACTTTCTTTTCTTCAATTTGTCTTGCTTTAATGTGCTCTCTCTGCATGCATTTGCATATTAAACTAGACCTAATGCCTTTGGCATTGCTTGTTAACAACTACAACTCTGCAAATAAAGTATTGCAAAAGTATTCAATTACAGGTGTGGTTCGAGCAGCATTCAAGAATACGTTTGAAAGTGGTGAAATGTATTTTCAGCAAGCATTGCAAACTGACAGCGTGAGACAGTGGGTTTGTCTAGGAAAAAAGGAAATTTACTCCCTTACAATTTAGGAAGTTGTTGAAACTTGTGGTTAGTGCTACTAAGATAAAGCAACACAGTAAGGGTAGGAATATGAATGCTCTGTGCAGTATATTTACATGGTTGAATACCTCGAACTGAACTATCATTAGGAAAATGAACATTATATACATATCTACTCATTGTATGGAAGACAGACACCAACATTCTAGAGCTTTAGAAACGTTACTCTTGATTAAACCTTTTAAAGATGAACATACAAATTAGTCAAAATGGCCTTCCTTTCTAATACCATCAGCCCAAGAACCGTCAGCATTCTAAACGTAGCTATCATACCGACCTGTGCTTCCTTTCGCCTCACAATTTATATTTTAAGATATTCCTATGGAAATGCCATTTGTTTTGACTATTTATTAGTCAAACCATTTGTGTGCGAGAATCTTTGAATAATAAAAATAAATATTTCTCTTCATATGTCTTTTTATATTTTTAGGTTTTCAATCTTTTTCAGCACAAGAGTCTTGGTGTGCAAATTAACCTGCGTGTAACAAAGCTTGTTCTTCTCCATGAGACTCCGGTAAGAAAGCAGTTTATTTTCTCGATTTATTTTGCTGGGAATGTGATGGCTAAGTGGAGTTTAACAAAAAATCTGATGCCTTCTGGGAGTGTGTGTTTTTTGTCTGATAACACCTGGAGAGGTGGGGTGCAGCGGCCAGGGCAGCTGACTTCAGAGCACAGGGTTCACGGTTCGATCGGCAGCTCAGCTCAGCACCATGTGACTCTGTGCAATAGCTCACTTAATTTCCACTCCGGCCCCCAGCGCCTTGAGACCCGTAAGGGTGAGTAGCTGCGCTATATAAAAACAGACTTACATTTTTTTAAATTTTTTTATAACCATCTAAAACGATCAATTCAACTGCTTACAGATCGCTTTACTTCATCGTGATGTAGCAATTTATTATTTGACATGCCAGTATTGCACAGATGCGTGAGCATGTACTGCCCTATCCTCTGCTAGTTTTTGTAGGCCTTTCTGGCTGAATTTTCGGTTTTAAATAGTAATATTCCCTTAATTGTCTCACGCATTGTTAATAATATCTCCTGTATCAATTAGTTATTAATTCTAGTCAGCAGTATCTGGATGGCTGAGAAGAATACAACTTATCACCACAAAGGGGGACATTACAGTTAACAGTCATGAGGTTATTTTCAGCTAACAAACCTTTATCACACACAATACGAGTTTGCCTAGCAAGCACCCCTGCTTTATAAAGGTAGGCTATCAATGTGTCACAAATGTTTGTGTTGCGTTGTCTGTGCATGAAAAAGACCTCCCCTGCCCATGTTTGACCTATAACTAGGCCACATGGGCGCTGACCTAGACAATCCGTACTTGTAATGATACCCATTGTACTGGGTTACCACTGAAAAGAAGTGATTGTGCCAGATACTATTTTAAAGCCATCAAGCTGTCCCTATAGTATTGAAGTCTACTAAATAAGTGCCCAGACACCAGAACCTGGAGAAACAGGCCCTTGGATTCCATATGGATACAAGAGTATGCACTTCACACATTCAACTGTGTGATGTTGGCCGATCTTTTCCTATAGTAAACACAGTTTGCCCAATTCACAAAGATTGGTGTAGGTTATAAGTGTGACTTGCTCTTAAAATACTCATGCCTTACTCATCCTGCATCAGTGGCCAGTACCAATAGGGCTATTCAGTATCTTATCAAGTTTCCTTCTTGTGCGCTCCACGTTACCGTTTTGCTTACATTTTATATTCACTATTTAAGAAGAGAGTGAAGTAGTCAGCTTCCCACTTAGATCCATTGTGTCCTTTGAGCCTAATGGGTTCCTATTATTATGTACTGAAAGTCACAAACCCCAAACAAAATTGAAAGTAAATTGATGAAATAAGATCGGGATACGAATATGGTGCTAAAGTAAAGCTAGGTTTATTTGGTTGCAGAACTGGAAATACTGACTACCAATTACAATACCGCAACATGGACGAGATAGAGTCTCAACAGGTTTCATGTTTGTGCCTAATAAGTTAGCTGGATTTTTTAGGACCAAGATTTTTTACATTGTTCTCTCTGTATGTTAGGTCTTTCAGAGGTATCTGCTTGTTTCTTGTTTGCTGATGTTCAACTTGCTTCTGGTGTTCCTTCTTCTGCAGGAAGACGTACCTTCCTCTTCACTTACCTGCTTTTATGATGCCTACAATGCATGTATATTAGACATTCTGTTTCTCAAGTTTTTTTTAAATGATCTTTATTGAAGTCAGTTATTGGATGCAAATCCAAAGCAATCAGAAAATGCTCTATAAGTGAAGTGCATAAATTGATGTCATGGCATGCAGCCCTTTCTCGAAGTAACCGTAGGTACCTACATTATGTCCATATTTTTAGCCGGTCCAATTACTTTTTACCTGACAATTACCAGTTATCCGAGAAAAATGTAGTCTTTTTGCCATAGTAATGGTGACATGTAATTGATTACAATGGATTCAATGGTGCTCTAATGTCTACTCGGTTCAAGCAGAAATTTGGTACCCTATGCTTGCTGTTAAATTCTCTTTATTACTAATTCAGCAAATCTGCTTGATACAATTGTAAATTATTTAAAGATACAACTGGGGTTCTTTTATAGTTAGTGCAATCCAATGGCAAACATAAACTAGTCTATCTGGCTTGAATCGGCCATCAAATTGGCTCCCTGTATCTGTACATTTTCCATCTCTTGTCATGTATGTTACCTTGTCTACTAAAATATAGCACAGGTGTACTTTTCTTAACTCTACATGTGTTTGTGAGTGTGTGTGTGTATTACCCAGTGGCAGTCGCCACTGGGTAGTTATAGTTAGGTCTAAATTTCCATAGGATTTTTGTTGTTGTTTTTGTACATAACAACCAAATGTGCAAATTTGCAAGGTGCCCATTATGTCTTTGATCACGGCTAAGTTCTTAGCTTCACTAGACTACCTAAATAACATTTATAACATTAAAACAAAATCGAGCAAGCTCTGGTCAGGAGTTACTAAACAAAGAGGAACAGCACAGATAGTCCGCAATGATCACCAACAGTTCATTACATTTGTAGCAGCATAGCAATGTGCAAACTCGCAACTAGTCTTTTGACATTCAATCACCTCTAGTGTTTCTTGACCTTAAAGCAGATCTTAAAAAGTAAGTGACACAGAAAAGTGTGTGAGCATTGGGTAAAAGCTGTAAAAACAATAGGGCAAGACGGGTGTGCCTGAATCTCAGGTCTTTTAAAAGCCCTTTAATGAACACTCGCCTGGGGTGCGAGAAATATTTACAGAGAAAGACAAAGTGTGGAGACCTATTGTCGCAGCCACAGGGACCTCTATCTTCTATATGTGGGGCAAAGCTAGAGCGCGAAGCCAGTAAATGGTGAAGTTGGTTCAGTCTAAAACGAGTGATTAAAAATCTATTGTGCGCACTTATTAAAAGAGATAAATAAGGCTCCATGCCCTGCACAAACTTTACTAGGGTGCGTGCTCTAACCATGGGTTTTCTAAGCTCCTTATCCTCTCGGTAGGCTGTGGCATGTTTAAAAAAAACCTCTTTGATAATGTTCTTATCCTGTGGTTTCACAGTATCACAACTAGAGAACATATCTACTCTGCCTAAAGTAGTGAAGGTGTCCTTGATATATTTTAACCATGGGATTTTTAGCGCATGATCAAGTGAGAGGCAGTCCTGGATTACTAGTCTGTTAAAGCCTGCCTCCTCATTGGATCAGATCTTCACCCAACACAACAGGGGTTTGACAGCCACCATATCCATGATGTACTTAGTCCCTCATTCCTCATGTATCGAGTACGAGGGGGTACTCTAGGGGACTTTCAGGATGTGCCTAAAATATTTATTTTCTAGGTTCTATTGAAACCTCTGCAGCATGTGTTGTCTGTTGCTATTCACAGCTTTGAACATACATAATAACAGCCTCTGGTCTTGACATGAAATGCAGATTCTCTGAGTGATACGAAGAGAGAATCTGGATTTCATTAAAGACATGGAGGCTAGCAGTATCTTGTCCTCCCTTCCGAGAGAGAGGAATGAAAGGAGGGGGAGGTTATGTTAGTTTAGCATGATATATGCATTTATTATAGTAATTAAAAATGTTGCTATGGATTTCATTTATTTCAATTTAATTGAATAGTATTTTTATCAGGAACTCAGTGAATTCAAGAACACAGTAGAAGATTTTGAAGTTTGACATTCAAGAAAAGATATTGAAGATTTGGAAGTTATAGTTGTATGGGTTGAATTCAAGTTCTTTATGTTAACGGATTTCGCCTCGAAGCAGCTGTAAAGAGGAAGATGGCTGCTGGGCTAGGGCTTATAAAGGCTGTCATTTAGATTCTGATCCTATAGTTCTAGGTTTGGTTACGAGTTACTTTAAATGGCTGCACATGGAGTATCAATAAAAGATGTATGCTTAATGCAATCCCCCGTGTCTTTAATGAAATCCAGATTCTCTGATCATATTACTTGGAGAATCTATATTCATTTTAATACTCTATGGTGTATTTCTCATGAGAGTTTCACCCTCTGCAAACAGTGTGGTACAGAGTAAACTCTCTCCATAGACTAAATACTGTTTACAGAACCCACTTTTCTATTCATATCAACTTCATAGCTCGTTGTAGGTTTGGTGACTGTGACGGGTTTAATACAGAAAAAAGCTGTCCATTGTAGGAAATTAATTATGGAACAGACGTTGAGTATCTTGGGGAACTAGGCTGTGTCTGAAAAGTTGTATACATATTGAATACTGTGTGCAATGAGGAGTTCCCATATATCTGTGGTTGATTGTTAACGTGAACTAGGCTACCTCATGAAGTGTATGTTATAGGGTCAATGTTGCACATAGCACATGCTTTCTACAGCTAAGTGAGTTGTATCTGTGATGGCATTAATGAAGCTTCATATGATTCTGAGCTATTTTGTACTTACTTTGAGGCCTCTAATGCTGTACTGTTTTATAGAGTAATGTATACAAAAGAAACTTTGATGAGGTTATCAGTGATGTCATTAATGATGTAATTTGAGATGTCGTAAATGATGTCATAGAACATGTCATGAGTGATGTAATATGTGACGTCATAAGCAGCGCATGGCTGGGGCGCAAGTTATAGTTAGCTCTGCTTCGCCTCTGGCTTTCGCCGTGTGCAATGGGGGGGGGGGGTTGGCCACAAGGCTTCCCCTGCCACCGAGCCCTATGGCCAAACCCCCCAGCAGGCTGCCAACCCCATGATGCACACAGCCTTTCACCGTGTGTAGTGATGGGTTGGTTACCAAGCTTGATGGGCAGCCAGGCCCTGTATCCAAACCCCCAGCAGGCTACCAACACCAGGCAGTGCCCAGCCTTTGCTCCTTGGGCCCTTGGGGCTCCATCCCCGAAGCTCTACTAACTATAACTTTTGAATTTCAGTGTTTTTTTTAGTTCAGAAGGTTAATTTTGTCACTGTCATATTCAACTAATTATAACATTAACGTTTGTTCTTTTTCAGTGAAAAAAATAAAATATATGTATATACACACACACACAGACAAAACACGTGCAAACACACTCCTCACAATTGCCCTTTGCCACACTCGTTTTATCTGTGTCCTATTGTTTGCCCCCTCTAAAATCACTTTCAGGGGCACAAATTGCTGACCCCTGCCCTCAGATCTCTGGTACAATACTAAGGCAGGTCCACTTTCCTCCACACACATAAAAAGCATTGACTCAGCTGGTCTTTGAACATAAGCTAAGTTCAAAACATTAGATAGCATCACAAGACAAAATCATCCTAATATTCATTGCATAAAAGCCAACATATGTCCTGGTTTCGGTGTGCTTTATGATCACTGTTTGTCGTATGGTTGAGCTCAGGTTGCGTGCTGCCATTGTGTTCTTGCTATGTACTCTGTTGTTCATGCTCTGTTTTTCACCGTTCAGCTCGTTCTGTTCGGAACTTTTTTTATTTAATATATCAGATTGGTTAAACAGACTTGACAGTAAATGTGCTTGGCTGATATAGTTTGCTGGAAACGTGTTCCTTCTTAAGCACATTCCTTCATTTTGCCAGAAGGGAGCAATGTATGTTTAGATATCTTTGCGTCCTCGAGAACAAGCACGTTTTATGAGAAATGTGTTCCTTTCATGAGTAAAGTTCTATTAGTGCTCCAGATACGTGCTAATCGAGATTGACAATCAGAGCTTCAGTAAATGATTATTTGGGCCAGTGATGGATTACCATAATATATACTGACCTCCGGTTATATAACTTGTTTATATTGCTAAGCTCCTCTGGTGTAAACATAGGAGTTGGTGCTGAAATAAAAGGCAAACAAAAGGTTTAGAAACATAAGTGAAAATCTCTGACAAAACAAACATCTCCTTTTCAGGCGGACATGTACATCGGACATCACGGAGAGAAAATGCTGGAGAGCTTTTGCAAATGGCAGCATGAAGAATATGGCAAAAGGAATGATGTCCATTTTGAAATGTCAACAAGCCGGTCGGAAGATACGTCATTACCTGATGCAGCCATTCTCATAACCAGGCAAGTTTAATTTGGGAGTTTACCGGATGCCCTCCATTTAAACGGCATTCAGTCACTTCCAGTGGCTTAACGCCAAATGATGCCCCCCACCCACCCGCAGAATGTGATGAGGGGCTCTAAAGTTTCTCATATCTGACAGATATTCATTGATCTTGGACTGAATGAGGGCCCTTTCTGAATTTGGCGCCCCCTGGAGGATTGGGAGCCTCCCTGCTTAAAAAAAGGGTGCAGGGGAATGCGTTACACCCCTGGTCACTTCTAATGAAAGGGTGGACCGGTTTTACACGTTCTGGCCTGGTCATAGTGACTCTTTTTGAATGCCCCGGTTGTCCCAATATGGCAGTTAATCCCAGGTACCAGACACATCAGGATTTTAAGATCCGTGAAAACGCTGTAGCTGAAGTATTTCACCAAGAGATTTCAGTTGCCTTGTGAAGTTACCTTTGTCCCCATACTTGGTACCTGAAGGGCAAATATCGGGTTGTTTCATGCGATTCATAATGGAGTTCATTGTGTTCTATGAAGACCATTACTTAGGAAGCCCAGAAAAGGCACTTTAATAAATTGCTGAGCTTATCAGTGCAAAACTTTAAGCAATAAAACACCAAACTATCTTAACTTTTACACACTTTATAATTGAAACTATATAAAGATACTTATTATATTTGATTGTCTACAAATTAAGTCAACATTTAATTTATTTGCGGCTATTGTTACTGAAAAAATAATTAATTGATAATTGAAAACAAGGAATCTAGTAAGTGATTGTTCATGTATAAATCTAACGGCTATGAAAATTAGTTTAACATGCTGTGTTTTTACAAAAACTCGCAGCAAAAAGAGGCATCACATCGATCCAAAACGTGATTGCTCTCCTGTTGAGGAGATGACAAAAATATTATCTCAGGCCCAATGAATGTGTTCCTCACAGTTAAAACAGTTTGGTAGATCTTGGTTGAAAGAGGCTGGTCAACTGAAAATGGTCATCGATTTTAGGAACAGATATTTTGCTGGGCATAGTCTATACTCAGTATCAAACCGGGTGGCAGGAATAGAAAATGATGCAGCTATCTAGTATCCCATGGAGAGTGAACTTGAAATAAGCTAGTAACCCCAAACTATACCTCGTACATTTGAAAAAACTGTAACTACAAAGGTCGTTCTTGATGATGAGAGCCCATAAAATAAATGAAATAGCCAAAACATGGAGTGAAAGAGAATCTGAGATCTTCAAATGCAACAAGTTGGAGGCAGACACTCTATACTATATCTGAACAGATTGCACATGGCAAATGAGGTTCGAAGTACAATGCTCAAGAGTAACCTAAAGTGCTTTGATTCCATGAAAGACTAAGAGGCCAATTACGATGTCAGTCGAAAAGACTCCGACCGCTAGTCGGAAGCTTTCCAACCGAGGTCGGAGGCTTTCCGACTGACACGGTCGGTTTGCAGTCTGACCACCGAATTAAGATGTCAGCAGTTGGAGCATGAACCGGCCTGTCATTCCGACGCAGTTCCGACCGGTTCTCGGAGTCTTATGGCCAGTCGGAACCGCACCGTAATTCCCTATGGACAGTTTTTCCGCCATCGGGATTACGATGTCAGTTTCCAACAGCCTTTCCATGCTGGCCTTTCTGACATGGAAAGGCTGTTGGAAAGCGACTTTGGGGGCTCCTAGCAGGGTCCCCTTGCCTCCCCGGCCTACGGTTGGTGGCCGAGGGGGTACCTAGGGCGCCCCCCTGTAAATCCATGCACTGTGTGGCTGGCACCATGAGCTGTCTGCCACAGGGTGCAGGGTTTTACACACACACTCGCCCTTTTCTTTATGGGAGCCTGTATTACAGCCAGGTTATGGCCGTAACACAAGTTCCCATTGAGAAATGCGAGTATCCGACTGAACAGTGTTTGGTTGCATCGTAATGAAGTAGTCGGAACTGCCGACCATGGCGCTGTAGCCCATTCCTCTAAGTCTTTAGTCCAGTTTGTCATCGTGGGGGGCAGCGCGCCCATCCAACTGATGGCAATCCGTCTTTTAGCCAGCACCAGTCCCAGCTGCAGAAACCTCCTCGTAAGCTTCTTGCCCTTGGGCCTTGGGATAAGTCCCAAAAGGACCTGCCTAATGGAGTGTGTGACCGACCACCCCGTCACCTGCTTTAAACGTTCTAAGACCGACTTCCAGAAGAGTTTCAATTTCGGGCAGTCCCACGTCATATGTAAGAACTGTGCGTCATTAGAACCACACTTGGGGCCTTGAGCGGAACAATCCGGTTACATTTTGTGTAATGTATGTGACGTCAAGTATGTTTGATGCACAATATTGCATTGAGTGAGCTTAAATCTCACATTTGAACTAATTTGTTTGACCCCTTCGTGTACCTTTCCCCACTCTGAATCAGTCAAGGGCTCGTCTAGTAGTCCGTCCCATCTAGCCTGCACTGGGAGCGGATCTGCAGCAAGTTCCTCTCTTAACGCCTTATAGATATGGGATACCAATCTGCGGCCCCCAGCCATCGTAATGAGGGTCCGGAGTGTGGCAGTCATGGGTGGTTCTTCTGGGAATGATGGCCATATCCCCTGTGCAACCGCCGAGATCTTTGTGTACTGGAGATATTGTCCCGACCCAAATCAAACATCGATTCAGCTTCCTCTCTTGTGAGGAATCGTTGCCCCAGATATAGATCTCTCATAGTGGTACAACCTCCCGCCGTCCACCTAGTGATGGCCATATTGTGACTTATTCTTTTGAACGGTATCACCGCCCACAGCGTGGCCTCCGGGGCATACGGCGCTCGTTTCACCACCGTTTTAATTGTAGTTTCCCATAGTGCAGCCACATGTCTAATGATATAAGGGAATCGCGCGGGTACCCTCGATCCCATCATAAGGAGATCAGGAAGGGGAGTCCCCTCATGAGTACCCTCCAACAGCCGTTTCTCCCAGTTGTCGTTGTCATCCAGCCAATGTATCGCATGTTGTAGTTGTGTCGCTATATAGTAATGGGTAAACCTGGGCACCTCCAGTCCCCCTTGGTACCACTTCCTCTGCAGAGTATCCAGTTTCACTCTCTTCCGTTTGGATCCCCACAAGAGTTCTATTAGCAGTCGATCCAACCTGCGAGAATACACCAATGGGATACGATAGAGAGAGTTCTGCAGGACGTATAGGCAGCGTGGAAGGACCACCATTTTAATCAGGGCAATCCTCCCCATCAGGAATAAGGGGAGGTCTCGCCAGAACCTAATGGAGTTTTGAACACCCTCCACGCATCTCCCCACATTATGTTCCAGGTAAGCTTCCTGTGTGTGTGCCAACCGGACCCCAAGATAGCGGACCGTGTCAGTGACCCAACTCATCCACAGATTTATGGCTGTTGATGTAGTGCGCTTACCGTTTGCTAATTTAATAATATCACCACTGCTTATCAGTGGAAACAGTGGCTAAACCAGGAGTGTTAAATTAGTGGAATTTCCCTTCATTGGCACAAATCTAAATCAGGAGGTATTCATCTCTCGGGAACAGTTACCCTATCTGACAAATGGTTTTCAAGATTTTGCAGTTCAACCTTTCTTTAAATCGGACCCATAGTAGGATACATATTATTATGAACACTGCCAATTCCTTACATCATTCATTCATTTTTCTTTCAACTATTTGTTTCAAGTGTGCTTTTTAGATGTCTTCGATCGCTATAGCTAACAAAATTCAGATTTCCATTTGTGTTCATAAAAGCAAAATCCACCAACAATGATCACTTTGAGTGACATTTATTAGCTAAAGACAATCTATATCTGTTAGTATTTTGTAGACTTACAAGTCTGCAACATATGGGTTTAATGTCCCTTTTTTGCATTAAAGTTTCCTGTGTCTCTGAGCTTCAAATATATGATTAAAGCCATTAAATCTACGTTTAGGTTTATGTTTCAGTGACCATATAGAATCTATTTAAACTCATGCAAGGCATTCTTTCCATATGCCCGTAATATATTTTTTCAGATGAAGATATGGTTCTTTTTTGGTAATGCTCTGATTGATATTCCTAGACTGTTGGACTTGGCCCTTTTTGCAGGGTTGTCCCTAAAATTTTTGCTTCTTCCTCCTATTTTTTCCTGACCTGTTGTTGTTGGTTTTCGGACTCGGGGCACTTTACCACTGCTGATCTGTGCTAAAGTGAACATGCTCTCTGTGTAAATCGTTAGCATGATTAGTTATCCATGATTGGCACATTAGATTTACTGGTAAGTCCCTAGTAAAGTGCACTGAGTGTGCCAGGGCCTGTAAATCAAATGCTACTAGTGGGCCTGCAGCACTGATTGTGCCACCCACATGAGTAGCCCTGAAAAGGTACCTCAGACCTGCCACTGCAGTGTCTGTGTGCAGTTTGTTAACTGCCATGTCGACTTGGCAAGTGCACCCACTTGCCAGGCCCTAACCTTCCATTTTCTTACATGTAAGGCACCCCTATGGTAGGCCCAAGGTACCCCCCTGGGCAGGGTGCAGTGTATGTGAAAGGTAGGACATGGTGTGTGTGACATGTCCTGATAGTGAAATACTGCCAATTTCGTTTTTCACTATTAAAAGGCTATCTTGCCCCATAGGATAGAATGGGAGTTTATTTATAACATCTTATAAATATAACTTCCTATTGGGACTAGATAGAGAAATAAAGTTTAGGCTCTCTGAACTCAGAATTTAATAACACATTTTTAAGTAAAGATGGTTTTTAAATTGTGTTTGAAAATGCCACTTTTAGAAAGTAGGCATTTTCTTGTTTAACCATTCTGTGTGCCTCTGCCTGTTTGTGTATTGACTGTCTGGTTTTGGAGTGACAGGGGCTGGGGAGGTGCATTCTCTCAGACAGCCACCGTGGGGTGGGGGGGGGGGTTGATGTGTGTCCTGCCTTTCCTGAATGAGTCAGGCTGGACTGAATAGACCTGGGCTGCATTCAGAGTAGGGGGAGGAGTTCTCACTAGCACCTGAATAGGCCCAGTCTGCTTTTAGAGTGGTGGGAATAGATTTCCTTTCCACCTTAATAGGGCTGTGCCTGCCTTCCACAATGATGGCTCTGCCCCCCTGTGGTGTGTCTGGCTCTAGGGCTCACACTGACAATGGAGGTTGTTCTGCACTTGCAAAGTGCACCCCAGAACTGGGTTGGACTGGGCTCAGAGCCCTGGGCCTGGAGAGAACAAAGAGATTTACTGTATAAAAAGAGGGGCCCAGACCCCAGACTTTTAGATCATCCCTGGAATTAAAGAGGACCCATTGCCAAGGAGAAGAGCTGGAGAGACTGAGGAGAAGTACTGCCCCTTTGCTGTGTGGGGTTGGCCTGCAGTTGCTGTTTCTGCCAAGGAAAGGAGAAGGACTTTGCTGTGTGCTGTGTTCCCTGCTTGAAGGAGATCTCCAAGGGCCTGTGTGTGCTGGCCTCCTGTTCTGAAGTCTCAGGGACACAAAGACTTCACCCCCAGCTCCCCTGAACTCTGCTGCTGTGAGTTCTGACCTGCCAGGAGGTGCCTGTGCCAGTATTGGACCTCTGGAGGTTGTTGCTGCTGTTTGGGAGCTGGAAGAGTGAAGGAACTTGAAGAACTACAAAAACAACGCATTGCTCTTCTTGCAGCTGTTTTCCTGACGCATCTCCACGGCACAAGACGAATTTCCACGCATCGCCATGCCACTATGAAAACCGACGCAGTGCCTGTTGCCGCTGCAAGAATCGATACATCGAGGGATCGCGACTGAAGAAAACCGACGCTGCGCCACTCGCTGCTGCTGCATCTATTACCGTTGCATCTCTGATTTCCATGCATCGCACCTGTGCGACAAGTTTTCCCGAGGCATCACCTACGGACCGGAACCGTCACGAAGAATCTACGCATCACTTCTCCCTACAGACCGGATTTGACGCATCACTTCTCCTGCGTGCCTCAGAACTGTTGCATTGCCTCCCCAAGGTCTCAGGAACTGAAGCATCTCTTTGTTTTCAATGCTTCTTCACTCTGCGGCTGTTTGGCCTTGTGAATTTTGACTCAACTACAGGCACTTTGTGTAAAAGTCACGCATGTTTTCTGTGGTACAAGTTCTTGATTTGAAAGTCATATTTTTAACTGTGTTTGTTGGATTTTTGTCGTTTTGGTCTTGTTAAGTTTAGATAAAGATATTTTATTTTTCTAAACTGGTGTGGTGTCCATTTGTGGTGTTTTCACTATGTTACTGTGAGTGTTGGTACAAATACTTTACACATTGCCTTTGGGATAAGCCTATCTGCACCTGCCAAGCTACCAAGGGAGTGAGCAGGGGTTATCTAAAGTGTGTATCCCCCTTACCCTGACTATAAGCAAGGGTCCCTATTTGGACAAAGGTACCTACTTCAGCCAAATAGAGACCCCCATTTCTAACATAGACCTGTTAAATGTTTAATGACTTTCAGAAACTAGCACATTGAAGTTATTGCTGACAGGAAAGCTAAAGTATATCAAATACGAAACTAGTCTTAATTATACGTATTTACATGGAGTGTATTTGAGGTTTTTTTAGGTAAGTATTTTAATGCTCTTTTTAGTGATAAGAAAGCTTTTCAACTGTTGCAAATGGGTTCTCGCCATTTATACTTCAGAATGTTTTGCTTTGGATCACCTGGGTTTTGGTCCTTTATGGCGGAAAAGCCCCATTACCTGAGTCTCACTCCCAGAAATTTCATGGTAAATTAGACTGCGCATGTTTACCGCCAGTGTCTGCCTTTTAAGATAAGGCCTCTGCAATGCAGCTAGGCTAAGGGGCACTAGGCTGGTTACACATGAACACGTGTGCACATGTGTATGCACGAGGGCAGGCTGCATGTGAGAAACTACTGCCTGGTAGCTGCACATAGGTAGCTTTCCTCTGGCAGTTTTAAACTGCAAATTCAACCTGTCAAAATACCCTTTTTGCACAGGTGGAAACTTTCCTCTTAAATATTAATAACCCATATGTATGCCTTATTGCCCATGAAGGGAAGGCATGCCTATTTAATGGAAGGACACGTAGAAATTGATGTTGTGCATGTCCTTACAGTGAAATATACCCAAAATTATTGTCAGTGTAGCACAGCTGGCTGCTGACATAGGGAATCATTGAGCTACCTTGTCACAGTTGTTAAATGCTAGATTAGGATTGATAGCAGCTAGATAATTTTAAACTTGTGGATCATTTACTATCAAATTTGAAGATTTTCCCTGTGGAACATGTCTTAAAGGAAGAACTACTAGACTCCAGAGAAAACTTCTGGATGTACCGTTTAAAATCACTGCATTCAGATGGACTGAACATCACTGACAATACCACCTGATTACTACATATCTCAAGAGATCTCAGGACTTCATTGACTCCACATTCCAAATGGAATCTTGACTTGTGATACCTTTTAAAAATTCAGCAGTGTCATCTGTACAGCCACTGAGCAAACCATCGAGAACATTTTCAGTCATTTGACCATAGAAGACCAAGGAACACAACATACCAAAAACTGTGAATACCAAATAAGGACACAAAAAAAAACTGCATCCTTATCTGGCAGAAAAAGAATGGGTCATGAACAATTACTCCCAGCATTTTACTAGCGACTTGTGGAAGTCATTCAGCAATTTTCCTTCCCTGCACCGCCATGATGGTCCTGTACAATGAAATCTAGTGATAGTCTTCCTGCCCTAAATGGGGTGGGGGGACTGCCACTATGACGTGGTGACTCAGTGGAGTAAGAGCAGCCAGGTCATGTGAGTTTCTGACATCAGAGATCCAGGGGGTTCCTTGCACGAGTGAAATTGTTTTTGAGAGTCTTAAGCTACTTCCATAGTTTTCCGTCATAGAGTAACACGATATCATGACAGATTTATGGCTGTTGATATAATGCGCTTACCGTTTGCTAATTTAATGATATCACCACTGCTTATTTGTGGAAACGGTGGCCAAACCAGGAGTGTTAGATTAGTGGAATTTCCCTTCATTGGCACAAATCTAAATCAGGAGGTATTCATCTCTCGGGAAAAGTTACCCTATCTGACAAATGGTTTTTCAAGATTTTGCAGTTCAACCTTTCTTTAAATCGGACCCATAGTAGGATACATAATATTATGAACACTGCCAATTCCTTACATCATTCATTCACTTTTCTTTCAACTATTTTTTTCAAGTGTGCTTTTTAGATGTCTTCGATTTGCTATAGCTAACAAAATTCAGATTTCCATTTGTGTTCATAAAAGCAAAATCCACCAACAATGATCACTTTGAGTGACATTTATTAGCTAAAGAAAATCTATTAAAGATTTATATCTGTTAGTATTTTGTAGACTTACAAGTCTGCAACATATGGGTTTAATGTCCCTTTTTTGCTTTAAAGTTTCCTGTGTCTCTGTGCTTCAAATATATGATTAAAGCCATTAAATCTATGTTTAGGTTTATGTTTCAGTGACCATATAGAATCTATTTAAACTCATGCAAGGCATTCTTTCCATATGCCCGTAATATATTTTTTCAGATGAAGATATGGTTCTTTTTTGGTAATGCTCTGATTGATATTCCTAGACTGTTGGACTTGGCCGTTTTTGCAGGGTTATCCCCAAACTTTTTGCTTCTTCCTCCTATTTTTTTCTGACCTGTTGTTGGTTTTAGGACTCTGGGCACTTTACCAATGCTGATCAGTGCTAAAGTGCACATGCTCTCTGTGGAAATTGTGAGCATGATTAGTTATCCATGATTGGCACATTTGATTTACTGGAAAGCCCCTAGTAAAGTGCACTGAGTGTGCCAGGGCCTGGAAATCAAATGCTACTAGTGGGCCTGCAGCACTGATTGTGCCACCCACAAAGAGTAGCCCTGAAAAGGTATCTCAGACCTGCCACTGCAGCGTCTGTGTGCAGTTTGTTAACTGCCATGTCGACTTGGCAAGTGCACCCACTTGCCAGGCCCTAACCTTCCCTTTTCTTACATGTAAGGCACCCCTATGGTAGGCTAAAGGTACCCCCTGGACAGGGTGCAGTGTATGTGAAAGGTAGGACATGTACTGGTGTGTGTGACATGTCCTGATAGTGAAATACTGCCAATTTTGTTTTTCACTATTGAAAGGCTATCTGGCCCCATAGGATAGAATGGGAGTTTATTTATAACATCTTATAAATATAACTTCCTATTGGGACTAGATGGAGAAATAAAGTTTAGGCTCTCTGAACTCAGAAATTAATAGCACATTTTTAAGTAAAGACAGTTTTTAAATTGTGTTTGAAAATGCCACTTTTAGAAAGTAATTGAATACAAAAAGGAGAACCTGGCTCCGTTTGACGTTATGCTCTTATTATTTTTGAGCAACAAACAGACCACTATCTTTTCTGTTTGAATGGAATTTTTATTAAACCATTCCTTTCTTTGCAATTGTTTATATTTACCAAAAGATCTTTAGTTGCATGAGAAGTGAAGAGACACACATTTTTGAAATTAACATACAAAACATGAAAAATACTTATGACAATTCACAATAGACAGTGCATGAAATACTTATATACAAACACATTTATATACAAAAACGTTGGACTTTTGCATCATAACATCAGAAACTAGAATACTCTTATCGCTATCTTGTTTTTGGGGCCAAACATATGCCAAACACGGGAAAATATTTAGAGTGTGTACGTGGGGCATACTATTCAATACAAATCCTTCACGTCACAACAGGTTTATTCAAATTCCTCCGTGTTGAAAAAAAATGCCGACGCGTTTCAAGACGCAGTCCTCTGGTACCAGGACTCTCATCAGGGCTTCATGATAATGATCAGCGATTTCTAAAAAACATAAATGAATGATGCAAGCTCCACATCAGTGAAAATGAAAAATAAACACTACTCTAATTAAAAATGCTTAATTCAATTTTCTGCACCTGATTGCCTGATTCTCTGACAGAGCTGCTGCTCTGACTCCTATTTGCGTGGTAACCAGAATTTCTCAACGAAAATTACTGCAGTGCGCTTCGTAATTAATGCCGGGGGGAATTTCTACAAAACATTAAAATGATTGTGTCTATTTTAGTAATTTTAAATACATGGACATTGGGCAACTCGACGGGACAAGGTTAAAAAGTACCTTTCAAACGTTCCCGGGTTGCTCAGAGGCAGGCGTCTATTTCTGTATTCATTCCATCCCTACAAACGAATATGGGACATATTACTGAAGCCATCAACTTGTTAACGATATTATAAATATGCTAGATTCCAGCATGAACCGCACCTACTGTTTTTAAGTCTGAGCACATCCATATTCTAAATCCGATATGAACCACAACTTCACTGTCAGCTAGGCATTCCCCGTGTGAACACTTCCTGTATTTTTACCCTATGGATCATGGGAAAATGTTTTGGACCAATCACATTGAAGTTCAGGTCCCATTGTGGTAAAGACCGGAATAGTGCATTCTGGGACATGCAGTTCTGAGCTATACTCTTGAAAGTTCTGTCATCCCATTCAACCCAGTTACTGCGCTGTAAAACTTTAGAATTAGGTAAGCTTCTTTTTGTAGCAACGTGTTGTCGATGTCTATCAGACGTTTGGTTGTATCCAGACCTGACAAAACTGTCCACTTGAAGTCTCTTTCACTGTGCAAGTTATCCATGAAGTGTTGTACCATTGGTGCAGTAACCACCTTCTTTTTGATCCTGGAACGATGTTGCGTGATGCGCTGGTTGATCTGCTGATTTGTCTTGCCAATATATAATTTCTCACAGGGGCAAAGCATCGCATAAATAATGTTCTTGGATTTGCAATTCGTGAATTCGGAATGACGCCATTTAATGTCTTTGTGTGAGAACTCAATCCCCTCTATTGTGGAGTCACATGCAGCACAAGTTCCGCATTTGTAATGCCCCTCAACTGGTTTTAATTGCCATTGTGTCCTTAGATTTTGTTTGCTTAGCGATGGAAAAATGTCAGCTCTCACAATCTGCTGGCCAATGCTCTTGTTTTTCTTATGGCAAAGAGTGTTTTGTATGTTAATTTGAAAAATGTGTTTCTCTTCCAGGCGCGGTCGGTGGTAGGAGTACCGGTCGGGCGGTGACGTGGGGCGGGGGAGAGGCAGGGTGGCGGGTAGTAAACTACGGATTAAGGCCCAATACAGGTAAGTAAACATTTAAATCAATAAAACGAATTTCGTTGCGCGCACTGCATCGCATTTGGCTGGTACAATGTCCAAACCTCTTCGTGAAGTCACGAGCTGCCAGCTGGCAGAAAACCCCGCTAGACCTGTACTGGAGAGGTGGGCTGGAGCAATCCGATACCTCGGGTACATATATATATATCACAACAAGTTCTGTCACTTTACCGAACAAACCAGAGCAGACTTCAAATGCGGTTTGTATTTTCTTATTTATTTCTCGTCAGCCATTAATGACGCGTTTCGGTCTTGATCACATGCTGTTTTCAAAAAACATATCAGGGACTGACCTTTTACATTCTGGAATCAGACTTGCACTGAAGAAAGACTCCTGGCAACATTTTATCATTTGCTCTTCTGATACTTTGTACCAATAATTAATACATTGAATTAGATACATTAAATCATGTCATGCGAGAATTGTATCTCCTAAACAAAACCTTTGTTAACGTTTAGCGAGTCCAGGGATATAATACAGATCTATTTTGAATGCATAGATTGCCTGTCAATTTTGCAAAGTCTCTACCAGGACATACTCAGTATACTCAGAGTAACTCATACATAATGGCAGTGCCAACATATTTAAGGGCAAGTGCCCACACTTTCAGTTTCCTGGTAATTGCTTTGCCATCCTTTCTCGCTTAATTCATATTCCAGCATAGCTCATCATTTGAACTCAGTTACATAACTGGCTAGTGCCCCATTCAAACCAATTCATCTCTATCCGATCATTGGTATCATTCGCCCAATATCTGCATTCAATGTTGTCAAGTAATTTATGTGATTTGACTTGACTTTACAGGGTTTTCATTTTATACACAATTAGTACTCCTAAGTACTACACTGCACTCATCTTCGAGTTCACTCTCCACATTTACAGAAAAGAGTGGAATTCCTCATCGTAATTCAGGCCATTCGGTGCCTTACTGGGAGAGGTGTGGTGCAGCGGCCAGGGCAGCTGACTTCGGAGCACAGAGTTCACAGTTCGATCCCCGGCTCCGGCGGCAGCTTAGCTCAGCACCATGTGACTCTGGGCAATAGCTCACTTAATTTCCACGACAGCGCCTTGAGACCCGTAAGGGTGAGTAGCTGCGCTATATAAAAACGAACTTACATTTACATTTTTACTTACTAATGTTGGAATGTATCTCGTTTCTAGTTCCCAAAGTTTTCTAGTGCGGTCACCACTATATATATAGGACTCTCGATATTTACTGGATTGACTTTCGCAGGTTCGTAGACCCCCTCCCTGCAAGTTGGCTCCGACACAGGAAAGTTTCGCTCTCGGCAGTTCCGGTCTGTGACATCGCGGGCTCGCAGTGTTACACTGGCGTGGAGCCCCGGGGGCACCAAGCAGCTACTCCAGCAACAGAAAGGACGGAGGCCCCCTGCAGACACCAGAAGGCAAGCCGGACGGTGGAGGACAGCGCGACGTGGTGCTCGGCTCGAGGACGCTGTTCGGAGGAGCAGGAATTGGGTGAAGGAACCGCTACGCATACTGTCCATCGCTTAAGGTACGGCGCCCCGAACTATAGTCACAAGCAGGTGGGGAGGTGTGCATCCAAGGAACTCCCGGCGGCACTTGCCAAGCAAGGAGCACCCATTGGAACAGATAGTTTGAAATACACACACAATGTCCGCCGACACGCTTAGAAACCGTGAAGTTGCCGCAGAGGAGATGTTTGTGGACTCTCCCCCGGAACCGCGAGGTGCTAGTAACAGTGTTAATGAGGATACAAGTGGGAAAGTGAAAGGACTAAAAGACAATTACCGCATGCTTGAAAAGCTTATGCGTCAGGAGCAGTCTAAATGGTGGGAATCAAGGTCACTCAAGAGGTATCTGGATGTATGGAGAATCCCTAGGGGCCTCAGAATAATGATTGCACCCAGCTACAAGGCACCCAATCCCCAGATGATGGCCGAATGGGCTGAGTGTAACCTTGAATCATCCCGCAGGCTGGTGCAGATATTGGTGAAATATGCAGAGATTGACAGGGCAGATTTGCAAGCCAAAATTGACACCCTTGACAAGGAAATCAAGCAGCAAGGTGATTCCCAAATGAGACAGAAGCTACATGATGAAATGACCGTGAGGCTACATAAAGAGGAGGAAAAAATAAAAATGAGAAAAATGTACAAATTCAGAAGGGACCGAGATGATTATGCTAATGGTCAAATTTTTACTTTTGCCCGCAAGTATGATTCTATGAGAACAGCAACTGCAAACAAATGGATGCAGGCTTCCAATCAGACGGACAAAAGTCAGCAGCTGGTAGAATCCACTTCAATGTCTGACTTGAGTTCGGCACTCGAGAGTGAATCAGACACAGAGGCTTCAAGAAAAAGTTCTGGTTTAAAAACTATAAAATTATCATTGGGGGAAGAGATGGATTTTATCAGAATGGGCAGAAGAGAAACACTGTGCCCAAAGAATGCTGCACCGGCAAAAACAGGAACACCCAGATGAGAAGGGGGAGAAGGAAAGCCTGCAGAGAACGCAGGAACCAGGAAATGGGGGTGGGGTCAGGGAAAATGCATGTAGGTGATACCCCACATCTCCCCACCAACTCCCCCAACACCGAGAAAGCTAATACCATTATCACTTTGGCGGGCATCAATCTAAATGAAGCAGAGCATCAGCTATTGTCATTGGGATTATCATACTGCCCGGAGTCGAATTTTAATTATACGCAGACTAGGGCAGATATTTACAAATTTATCAGGAAACTGAAGCTGAAAAAATGTCATCAACTGCAAATGAATCCCAAGGAAATACAAACGATCATACAATCCAGCCCAACCCCAGATGCAACAAATTTAACAGTGGCGGATTATGGGCTATTAAGGGACCTTCATGAATTGGAACGAAATAATGAAACCGAGATCAGCACAGGGGAGGACCAACTGAATCAAAACGGTCAGGGTATGGAGCAACCCCACATACTAGAAACGTGTGCAAAACCAGTTACTCCTTTTAAAATTAAATCGAAATTCACACCTATTATGCCACGCAACTCACTTGATGTCTTCAATGAGCAGGTAGTGGCACAAGTCAAAAACTCAATATCAGTATAAACAAATCTAAGTTGAAAATTACAAACCATGAAAGAAAATATTATCAGCTCATCGAGAAACTCGGGAAGGAAAACACTATTGTGTTGAGGAACTCAGACAAGGGCGGCAACATTGTCCTTTGGCCCTTAGAAGAATATATGAGGGAAGCACTCAGCCAACTAGGAAATATAGAATGCTATAGAAAGAGTTCTCCACAAAAATTCAAAATCACTCAGGATCTTTTCTTTTCAAAACTGTTGGCATGGAATAGTTTGGGCCTCCTTAACTTGGAAGAGTACAAGTACCTCAAAAAGGAACACCCCACTATCCCGGTAATGTACTTTGTTCCAAAGGTACATAAGGACATACACAGGCCACCGGGTAGACCAATTATTGCAGCGTGCGATGGCCCATTGTAAAACATGTCAAAATATATAGATTTCTTTTTACAGGAGCATGTTAGGAATCTTAAGTCCTATGTGCAAGACACATGTGATTTCCTTCAGAAAATACGAGAAATACAATGGAAACCTGAGTATCTTTTAATAGCCCTGGATGTTTCATCACTGTATACATGTATCAGGAACCAGGATGGCATTAGGGCTGTAGAACATTTTCTAGCCAATAGACCCCTTAGGTACGCTCAACACAACAAAATGTTACTCAATATGCTGCTTTTTTGCTTAGAAAATAATTTGTTCTTATTTAAGAATCAAATGTATCAGCAAATTCAAGGGGTAGCGATGGGGGCCAGCTTCTCCCCCAGCTATGCATGTTTATTCATGGGTTGGTGGGAGGAGCTGGTCCTCAAAAAACAATTTGAGCATATCTACAATTCCAGCGTGGTCTGTTGGCTTAGATTTATTGACGATTTGTTTATAGTGTGGTGTGGCAGTGAGCAAAGTGCGACAGATTTCATTGCACAAATCAATGACAATGATGTGAATTTGAACTTTACGTCAAGTATCAGCAAAAATCAAGTAACGTTCCTAGATGTGCATGTACAAATAACTAATAACAGTTTGTCAACATCATTATACCGTAAAATGACAGCAGGCAATACAGTGTTGCATGCGTCTAGTGCACACCCTCCCCATCTTATTAACAGCATCCAATATGGGGAAATGTTACGCATTAGACGCATTTGCAGTGACGAGGTGGACACTGTAGTCAAACAATCAGAAAGTCAAGATCGTTTTCTAGCCAGAGGGTATAGAGCAGATACAGTGGATGCAGCTATAATTAGGTCCAGATTGAGGCCAAGGGAGGACCTGTTACAATACAGAGCCAAACCAAAAGGCAAGGAAAACAGACCACTGGAAGAGACCCAGGAACCTACTAGATTAATTCTAACATTCTCTAGTCAGGAAAAGCAACTGAGGGCCATAGTAAGACGAAATTAGTCCATTCTTCGGGACGACCCCATAATAGGCACACTCTTACCGAACAAACCATCTATCACATATAGAAAAACAGCAAGCATGGGTAATGCCCTGGTAAAAAGCAGCCCAGAGGACCTAGACAGGGGGAGGTGGCTAATGGCTAGAAAGGGCTTTTACAAATGTTTGACATGCAAGGCCTGTAAATATGGCGTCAACAAAACATCGTACCAGACAGCATTCAATACCAGAACACAGGCAATTAAACAGCATCTAACCTGTAAATCAGAGTATGCTGTATACATTTTGGAATGCAGCTGTAACCTCAAGTACATAGGGAGTACGAAGTTGGCCATACACAAGAGAATATTACAGCATACACGAGCCATCATCAACAATGATGTCAGCTATCCCGTGGCCCGACATTTCAATGAATGTCACAATAGGGACCTCAAGCATCTCAAATACTATGTCATAGATGCAATACCCATACAGAAGAGAGGGGGAAAATTGGAAAGCTAAGTTGAGGCGCCTTGAAACTAGTTACATTTTACAATTTGATTCTAAGCAACCAGGGGGTCTCAATACTAGCGAGGACCTGCACACCTTCCTATGATATAGAATACCTTGATATTACTCATATTGATAGATTATTCTATATTCATACGTAAATGTCAACATACCATCATATATAGATGGGCACCGGTTGTACATACATCTTTATCTTATCAGCTACTGTAATCTCTATATTTTATACTGAATATGCAAAAAATCTTAACATCTTTTTTGTAGGATTTTTTGTTCATGCACATATTTATTCATTTTAGACAGTTGTTTTAATATAACATGATTATAAAAGATATATTTATATTTATATGCTTGGATATCTATGTATATATT
Organism: Calotriton arnoldi; assembly: GCA_963921515.1. Classification (NCBI taxonomy): domain Eukaryota; kingdom Metazoa; phylum Chordata; class Amphibia; order Caudata; family Salamandridae; genus Calotriton; species Calotriton arnoldi. The sequence continues at coordinate 72,994 of CAWUFW010011727.1, forward strand.
GGGAATCAACTGAGAAATGTAATATTCCAAATATGTCTATGAAAGGATCCTCTCATAACCCACCTCATTTTGCACTGTAACCATCCTAATGGGGGCAGCCCCAAAACATTAAGTTAATATAGCTGCCGCCGCAGGGATGTTGAGTAAATTTTCGGCATCAACCATATTTGCACAATTCAATTTATTCACTGACTGAGCATTGGGTGATTTTTAACGTATAATGCTGTCAGTGTAAGGCTAGGTGAGCACATCACTATTTAGAATAATTTGCACATTTTTCATTATTTATATATGCTTTTTAGCACTTTGTCACTAAACAGGTATTTTTTGCCAAATTGGTATATGGAAATGTACAGTTTCTATATTGCAGATGGTTCTGACAACAGGATATATGATAACAGTGTTTATACTTCAACTCTACTGTTTAACAGAACCGTAATATATGGCAAATAGCTCCATTCAGTTATACAGATGTTGAGCACCAAGACCAATAGTGAATACACTATTACACACTTTTCTTAGGGGGTCAAAGCACTTTAACATATAGTCAACCATAGACACAAGAAACTATAAGAAATGCAATGGTACATAGAGGCATTGAAGCCATAATGTTCTTATGTATTTTATTAGGCATTTTACTAAACAATGAGTGTACCAGGATATATATGTATTATATTTATTACAATTCCATCTTTTGTATTTTCAGAATTGGAATACATTTGTAATGCATTTACGCAATAATGTGGAGCCATGGATAGTATTTTGACTATGTCAATTAATATGGTTGCAAGCACTGGAACTTTAAATTGGGTTTACACAGTCTTAGCGATGTCGTATGATCAAGGCCGGTCATCGGCTGAAACGTGTAATGGCGGACCACATGTGTGATTAAATAAAGTATTCTGCACAAGATTGGGTCTACGCTCGTATTTATCCCTTTGGAGAAGACTGGAAAGTATACGAGGACTCTCGATATATATATATATATATGATCCAACAAGAAAAGAAACGTGGCACACACCTTAGCAGTTTTAAGAGTTTTAATTTAACAGAAAGCTCTCCTCCTCCCTACGCGTTTCGAACTTCACGTTCTTGATCACGGTAGTATCACAAAAGTCCCTTTACTATTTCCTCTTTTATACTCGGTCTCCACGTTAGCCCGTTAAGAGGCATTGTGGTCCCAGTAGTTTGCATTCATTCAATCTAACTTTATTGTTCACAACCATTCAACAACTGGAATTAAATGACACATTTACAAATTCCTAATGTATCTATTTGCAATATAGGCATAAATATGGATTATCATTATTTATATTGCCAGTGTCTGTCACTGAATTCATGGCTAATGTGCTTGGATCACATTATTGTGGAGAATGGTCTTCTCTCCGCCGTGAGCACCGGCTGTCAAAGTGTTCCCTCGTGTGGAGATCAAGTTGTATTGAATATATATATATATATATATATATATGTTACCTACTGGCGGTCGCCAGTAGGTAGGTATAGTTAGGACCTTGTTTCTATTCAAATAGTGTTTTGTCTTTTGCCAATATCTTTGGCGCCGTTTGACGAATCTTCGCAACATTTTCAAAACTAATGGTTCACACAGGTCAGCTCCTGTCTTGAAAGTTTCGGGGTGATTCGTCAAGTGGGGGCCGAGATAAAAGGCGTTTTCCCCATGTTAATTTCCATAGGAACTCTAGACATGGCTACAGCCCGAACTGCTGAACGGAATTACACCAACTTTTGCAAAAAGGTAGCTCTTGGTTCAGAAAGCGTGCTTTTTTTAAAATGGTGTAAATCCGTTCAATAGTTGTTGAGAGATTCATAAAATAAAAAAATCGATATCCGAGGGCCGAGGAGGATTTGCGAACCCTCCAGAGCACGAGCTTCATTCTGATTGTCTGCCAACACTCCAAACCAGAATGGGTTGTCAGCCATCTTGTGACTCGGTAAAACCGAGTCACAAGAAATCAGTTAAAAATAGGATAAAAAACAAGAAAAGGGGGCAGGGTAGAAACACCCTGACCCCCTAGGCCTGCTCAGGGGGTCCCACAAGTACGCCCAGGGCCAAAACAAGCATTTTTTTAAAAATAAATTGGCAAAATTCGTGCTGGGTGCGCGAATCTGGCAGAATTTTTTTTTTTTTAAACGAAGCGCGGTCTCCTGCGCTTCGTTTCTTTAAGCCCCCGGGTGGGCCAGGTCCCGGGGGCAATGTCCAATTAATTAGCGGGGGCCCGCGGGGCACCCACAGCCCGGGGACTGCCACCTCTCCGGGGCTTCTACTTTAATAGGGGTGGGGGGCCTTGCGGACCCCCAAGCCCCGGGGACCGCCACCTCCCCGGGGCACCAATTATATTATAGAAGTGTGTGGGGGGGCTCCTGCCCCTCCCCACACTGCCCTGGGGACCACCACCCCCCGGTGCACTAATTATTTAAATACGGGGGTCCGTTGCGGACCCCCGGGCCCCGGGGACCACCACCTCCCCGGGGTTTAAATCAGTTCGGAGGGGGGGCCATGCGGCCCCCCTCCTGGAGCTCTCGATGGCCCTGGGGACCGCCACCCCCCAGGGCCGCCTCCAGCAATGTCCCAGGGTGCCCACACCCGGGACATTGCAGTTTGCAATGACAGGGCGGGAGCATGGCTACTGCCCTGTCTTTGCAAACTCTGCTTTGCTTCATGGAAGCGAGAGCAGAAAACCTGCTCTTGCTTCCATGAAGCAAAGCAGATTGCTTTTGGACAAGGGGAGCTGCATGTCAGCAGCTCCTCTTGTCCAAAAGCAATGCCGGCTCCCGCAGGAGGCAGGGAGCCGGCTGGGACCGCGGGGGCATTGGGGCTCCCCCCACGGTCCCCAGCGTAAGGCCAGGCCCTGGGGAACGGGGTCCCCGGGGCCATAAATGGCCTCAGGAGGGGGGCCATGTGGCCCCCCTCCCAAAAAACCCAAGGCTGGCCAGGCCCCGGGTGATGGGGTCCCCTGGACCAGAAGTGGCCCAGGGAAGGGGGGCCACGTGGCCCCCTCCCATAATTAAAAAAAGTATATATATTTTTTTTAAAACAAGGCAATGCACAGAGGGATGGGGTCTCCGGGGCCGAAATAGGCCTCGGGAGGGGGGCCGCGCAGCCCCCTTCCCGTTTTTTTTTAATAAAGTAAAAAAATGGTTCAGGCCCTTGAGGATGGGGTCCCCAGGGGCCAAAAAATACTAAAAGAAGGGGGGCCACACAGCCCCCTTCTAAAAATACAAAAAGAAAAGAAAAGACAGCATCTCGCCGGAGGCCCCACTCCCTCCCTGCACCACTCTGCAAATGCACCTCCTGGCATGTTCTGGGTTGGGGGATTAAGTCCCCTTGAATGCTAAGGGTCCTTAGGGGCCAACTAGCCCACCAGGTACCTCCAGTAAGCCCCACACAGTGGGTTTGCCGAGAGGTGGTCTGAGGCCACGCCCCTTTTTACACCACTCTGCAAACGCGCCTGTTGGCGCACTGTTGGTGGGGTGATGAGGTCCTCTTTTGTCCTGAGGACCCCAGGACTGAAGTGGACTTCATCCCCCGAGCAGGAGTGCACCAGGAGGTGCATTTGCAGAGTGGTGTAAAAAGGGGGCGTGGCCTCAGACCAGTCTCAGCAATCCAGCTGTGTGGGGCTTACTGGAGGTAACAGGAGGGCTAGTTGGCCCCCAGGGACCCTCAGGAGGCAAGGGGACTTCACCCCCAACCAAGTGTGCGCCAGGAGGTGTGTTTGCAGAGTGGTGGACAAAGGGGGCCTGGCGTGTGTCCACCTCTCAGCAATCCCACTGTGTGCGGCTTACTGGAGGTAACAGGTAGGCTAGTTGGCCACTAACCACCCCAGCAGCGAAGGGGACTTTAATCCCCATTGAAGAGCATGCAAGGGAGCGCGTTTGCAGATTGATGGGCAAAGGGGGCGTGGCCTGCTTTGAGAACTTACTAATGCTGCTGTGTGGGACTTACTGGAGGTAATAGGAGGGGTAGTTGGCCTCCAAAGTTGTCCTTGGGGGGCAACTACCCCTCCTGTTACCTCCAGTAAGTTCCACACAGTGGATTTGCTAAGAGGTCTTTGGAGGCCATGCCCCACCTTTCTCCATCACTCTGCAAACGGCCTCCTGGCACACTACGGGTTGGGGGATAAAGTCCACTTTTCTCCTGAGGGACTTTGGGGGCCAAGAAGCCCTCCTGGTACCTCCTTTAAGTCCTACGCAGCAGAATTCCTGAGCGGTGGTCAGAGGCCCAGCCCCCTTTCTCCACCTCTCTGCAAACGTGACTACTAGTTAAAGAAGCATTTGCAATGTAACAGGTTCCGCATTTGCGAGAGTTAGAGCTATTGGTGTTGTAAATGTAAAAGTGTTCTATTAATATTTCTTGGAGTGGAGTGGATGTAGGTTGTGTGTAGTGGAATTATGTGGTATGTTGTGCAATGAAATTATGTGGATAGAAAGTATGTGGTATTTAGTGTATAGGAATTATATAGAGTGGGATTATGTGTTATGGAGAGTAATTGTGTGGTATGATAGTCTGTGTTGTGGAGTGGTAACCTCAGGTTTAGTCTTCCTCATTTCCATATAATCTAAATTATTAACTCAATGAGACAAAAAAGAAGGAACCACTGAGGAGCACTTCTGGACATAGTCAGAGGTATGAGCAGGGCCACTGGAATTATGCGACTGCTTGGCTGCACCGACTTTTGCGCAATTATACATTTTCAGCATTTGCCACATAATCCATCATCTGCTGCATAATCTGCAGATTTGAAAAAAAAAACCTTGTTTCTAGCTCAAGCGTTACCAAAAATGCAGCGACAAGTGTTACAGTGTGGTGGAAGGCCCTTTGCAAATCTAGAATGGTCACCTGTTACTTATTGCTAAATGTGGGTATTAAATTGGTACTAATGGTGTACAAACCACATTTGCTTCTTTCTGCGCCTTTCTTACCTCTTTCTGCATTTCTGTTGCTTCTTTCTGCACCTTTCTTTCTTTTTCTGCACTTCTTTTGCCTCGTTCTGCTCATCTTTTCCACTTTCTGCACCTTTCATGCCTCTTTCTGCACCTCTGTTGCCTCTTTCTGCACCTCACTTGCTTCTTTCTGTATCCCTCTTGCCTCTTTCTGCACCCTTCTTCCCTCTTTCTGCATCTCTCTTACTTCTTTCTGCACCCTTCTTCCCTTTTTTGCATCCATCTTGCCTCTTTCTGCAGTTCTCTTGCCATTTTCTGCACCTCTCTTGCCTCTTTCTGCAGTTCTCTTGCCATTTTCTGCACCTCTCTTGCTTCTTTCTACACCTCTGTTGCTTCTTTCAGCAATTCTCTTGCCTCTTTCTGCACTTCTCTTGCTTCTTTCTACACCTCTGTTGATTCTTTGTGCAATTCTCTTGCCTCTTTCTGAACTTCTCTTGCTTGTTTCTGCACCTCTCTTGCGTCTTTCTGCACCTCTGTTGCCTCTTTCTGCACACCTGTTCCTCTTTCTGCACCCCTTTTACCTGTTTCTGCACTTCTCTTGCCTCTGTCTGCACACCTGTTCCTCTTTCTGCACCCCTTTTGCCTGTTTCTGCAACTCTCTCTTGCCTCTTTCTTCAGTTCTCTTGATTCCTTCTGCACCTCACTTGCCTCTTTCTGCACATCTCTTTGTTCTTTCTGCACTTCTCTTGCCTCTTTCTGCACCCCTCTTGCCTCTTTCTGCTCCTCTTTTGCTTCCTTCTGCACTTCTCTCTCCTCTTTCTGCACCCCTCTTGCCTCTTTTTGCACCTCTGTTGCTTCTTTCTGCACTTCTTTTGCCTCTTTCTGCACCACTCTTGCTTCTTTATGCACCCCTGTTGTCTCTTTCTGCACTTGTCTTCTCTCTTTCTGCACCTGTCTTGCTACTTTCTGCACTTCTCTTGCTACTTTCTCCACGTCTCTCGCGTTTCTGTCTGCACCCATCTTCTCTTTTTTGCATCCCTCTTACCTCTTTCTGCAGTTCTCTTGCCATTTTCTGCACCTCTCTTGCCTCCTTCTGCACGTCTCTTGCTTCTTTCTACACCTCTGTTGCTTCTTTCAGCAATTCTATTGCCTCTTTCTGCACTTCATTCTTGTTTCTGTACCTCTCTTGTACCTTTCTGCACCCTTCTTCCCTCTTTCTGCACCTCTCTTGCCTCTTTCTGCACCCCTGTTCCCTCTTTATGTACCTTTCCTGCCTGCTTCTGTACCTCTCTTGCCTCTTTCTGCACTTCTCTTCCTTCTTTCTGAACCCCCTCCTGCCTCTTTCTGTACCCCTCTTGCCTCTTCGTGCAGCTCTCCTACCTCTTTCTGCACCCCTCTTGCCTCTTTATGCACCTCTGTTGGTTCTTTCTGCACTGCTCCTGCTTCTTTCTGCACCTCTCTTGCAAATTTCTGAATCCCTCTTAACTCTTTCTGCACCCCTGTTCCCTCTTTCCGCACCTTTCTTGCCTGTTTCTGCACCTCTCTTGTCTCTTTCGACACCTCTGTTGCTTCTTTCTGCACTTCTCTTGCCTCTTTCTGCACCCCACTTGCCTCTTTCAGCACCTCTGTTGCTTCTTTCCGCACTTCTCTTGCATCTTTCTGTACCCCTCTTGCCTCTTTCTGTTCCCCTTTTGCCTCTTTGTGTACCTCTCCAGCCTTTTTCTGCGGCTCTCTTGCCTTTTTCTGCAGTTCTCTTGCATTCTTCTGCACCTCTTTTGCTTCTTTCTGCACATTTCTTGCCTATTTCTGTACCCCTCTTGCCTCTTTCTGCACCTCTGTTGGTTCTTTCTGCACTGCTCGTGCTTCTTTCTGCACCTCTGTTGCACATTTCTGCTTCCCTCTGGCCTCTTTCTGTACCCCTTTTCCCTCTTTCTGCACCTCTCTTGCCTCTGTCTGCATACCTGTTCCCTCTTTCTGCACCCCTTTTGCCTGTTTCTGCAACTCTCTTGCCTCTTTCTGCAGTTCTCTTGCTTCCTTCTGCACCTCACTTGCCTCTTTCTGCACTTCTCTTGCTTCTTTCTGCACCCTTCTTCCCTTTTTCTGTAGATCTCTTGCCTCTTTCTGTACCTCTCTTGCCTCTTTCTGCACATCTCTTGGTTCTTTCTGCACTGCTCTTGTATTTTTCTGCACCCCTCTTGCCTCTTTCTGCACCTCTTTAGCTTCTTTCTGCACTTCTCTCTCCTCTTTCTGCACCCCTCTTGCCTCTTTCTGCACCTCTGTTGCTTCCTTCTGCACTGCTCTTGCTTCTTTCTGCACCTCTCTTCCCTTTTTCTGCACCCCTCTTCCCTCTTTCTGCAATTCTCTTTCCTCTTTCTTGCCCTGAAACCTCTGTTTTTTTTAGTGAATATATATATATATATATATATATATTTTCCATCAAATTTGCCCTCAGCAACGAGAGGTCACTCAACAACATCCTGCCATCCGGCTCAGATATGCAGACTGCCTTGCACATTCATAATTATTTTCCTTTTTGCCGACGCGTTTCAAGGCCACAAGCCTCTTCTTCCTGGGCTGCAATACAAACACATCAGAGGCTCGCATTATTTCATTTCCTGACTTTATTTATTTCCATGACCCCCAATGGGCGTATGCTCAGTGCAAAGTCCTTAGTGCATTCTGGGGTATGGAGTCACTAATGCGAGTATAATTATTCACTTGTAGTAAGTTCCAATGTGCAGTTTAAAGTGATGCATTTTTTTCTCCCTATAGGAGGTAATGATTGTGAAAGCAGGCTCATTACGCATTGAATGTTGTGCCATTAAAGTCCCGAACAGTTCAGAACAAGCTTCTCCCAACCGGCAATGATATTCCTACCCCAGCTGGTGACGGTGCTCCTCTCCACGGCCGGGCCGCCGTGTGTAGTATTTTCCATCAAATTTGCCCTCAGCAACGAGAGGTCACTCAACAACATCCTGCCATCCGGCTCTGATATGCAGACTGCCTTGCACATTCATAATTATTTTTCTTTTTACCCACGCGTTTCAAGGCCACAAGTCTCTTCTTCCTGGGCTGCAATACAAACACATCAGAGGCTCGCATTATTTCATAGAAGCAAGAGAAATGCAGAAAGAGGCAAGAGAGGCGCAGAAACAAGCAAGAGTGGTTTGCACACCATTAGTACTAATTTAACACCCGCATTTAGCAATAAGTAAGAGGTGACCATTCTAGGTTTGCAAAGGACCTTCCACCACTCTATAACACTTGCCGCTGCATTTTGGTAACGTTTGAGCCGTTTGAGCTAGAAACAAGGGGCCTCATTTATGAAAAGTGACACATCGCTGCGAGAAAACAGCGATGCGTCACTTTTCATTGCGCCCTCCTTGCGACACCAATGATGCGTCATATTTACAGTATGATGCATCATGTCGCAAGGAGTTACAGATACGTCAGTATTTCTGACGTATCTGTAGGCGCAAAATGACGCATTGCTGGAGTGTGTCACAAAAGTGACGCAACTCCAGCAATGGGTCATTACACATGGGCAAGCCCCATGTTAAATGTGCCTGCGTCAGTCTTACGCCTGCCATGAGGCAGGTGTAAGATATTGACGCATTTGCGTCCTAGAAGTGACGCAGTGAAATCTTATAGATTTCACTGCGTCACTTCTACGACCCTTTCTTGCGTCGGAACGCCCCCCTGCATACATTATACCTGGCGCAGGTACAATGTGGCGCAGGGGTTTACAAAGTGACGCATCTAACTAGATGCGTCACTTTGTAAATATGGAGCAACAAGGCGCATTTTTTACACCGCTGGTGCGTCACAAAAAGTGACGCACCGGCGGTGCAAAAGTGACGCAAGGGCTCATAAATAAGCCCCAAGGTTTTTTTTGTTCAGATCTGCAGATTATGCAGCAGATAATGGATTATGTGGCAAATACGGAAAATGTATAATGGTGCGAAAGTTGGTGCGCCAAACAGTTGCATAATTCCAGTTGCCCTGCTCATACCTCTGACTAGGTCCAGAAGTGCTCCTCATTGCTTCCTTCTTTTTTTGCCTCATTAAGTTTATAGTTTATTCTATGGAAAAGAGGAAGACTAAACCTGAGGTTACCACTCCACAACACAGACTACCATACCACATAATTACTCTCCATAACACATAATCCCACTCTGCATAATTCCTATACACTAAATACCACATACTTTCTATGCACATAATTTCACTGCACAACATACCACATCATTTCACTACACACAACATATATCCACTCCACTCCAAAAAACATTAGTAAACAACTTTCACATTTACAATGCCAATAGCTCTAACTCTCGCAAATGCGAGACCTATTAAATTGCAAATGCTTCTTTAACTAGTAGTCGCATTTGCAGAGTGGTGGAGGCTGGGGCTGGGCCTCCAACCAGCGTACAGGAATTCCACTGCGTAGGATTTAAAGGAGGTACCAGCAGGGCTTATTGGCCCCCAAAGTCCCTCAGGTGTAAAGTGGACTTCATCTCCCAAGCCGTAGTGTGCCAGGAGGCGCGTTTGCAGAGTGGTGGAGAAAGGGGGGCATGGCCTCCGAAGACCTCTTAGCAATCCTACTGTGTGGGACTTACTGGAGGTAACAGGAGGGGTAGTTGGCCCCCAAGGACAACCTTGGGGGCCAACCACCTTTCCTATTAACGCTGGTAAGTCCCACACAGCAGCATTGGTAAGTTCTCATACCAGGCCACACCCCCTTTGCCCACCAGTCTGCTAAAGCACTCCCTGGTGCGCTCTTGGATGGGGATTGAAATCCCCTTTGCTGCTGGGAGTCCTTAGGGGCCAACTAGCCCACCTGATGCCTCCAGTAAGCCCCAGATAGTGGGATTGCTGAGAGGTGGACACAGGCCATGCCCCCTCTCTCCACCACTCTGCAAAAGAGCCTCCTGGCATGCTCTTGGTTGGGTGAAGAAGTCCCCTTGCCTCCTGAGGGTCCCTGGGGGCCAACTAGCCCTCCTGTTAAATCTAGTAAGGCCCACACAGCTGTATTGCTGAGAGTGGTCCGAGGCCACGCCCCCTTTTTACAACACTCTGCAAACGTGCCTCCTGGCGCACTGCTGCTCAGGGGATGAAGTCCACTTTAGTCCTGAGGTCCTCAGGACACAAGAGGACCTCATCGCCCCACCAGCAGTGCACCAAGAGGCACGTTTGCAGAGTGTTGTAAAAAGGGGTGTGGCCTCTGACCACCTCTCAGCAATCCCAGTGTGTGGGGCTTACTGGAGGTACCTGGTGGGCTAGTTGGCCCCTAAGGACCCTTAAGATTCAAGGGGACTTAATCCCCCAACCCAGAACGCGCCAGGAGGCACGTTTGCAGAGTGGTGCAGGGAGGGGGCGGGGCCTCCAGCGAGATGCCTGCTTATCTTTTCTTTTGTTTTTTTAGAATGGGGCTGTGTGGCCCCCCTTCTCTTAGTATTTTTTAGGCCCTGGGGACCCCATTCCCCAGGGCCTGAGCCATTTTTTTTTTTTAAACATGAAGGGGGCCTTGCGCCCCCCCCTACTGAGGCCGATTTCGGCCGCGGGGACCCCATCCCCCGGGGCATGGCCACTTTAAAAAAATAAATAAATAAACTAAATTTAAAGGAGGGGGGCCACGCGGCCGCCCTCCTGAGGCCTTTTTTGGCCCCGGGGACCCCATCCCCCGGTGCTTTGCCTCTTTTTTAAAAAACTTTACTGAAGGGGTGCTGCGAGGCCCCCTTTCCCTTGCCACTTTTTTCCCCGGTGACCCCATACCTTGGGACCTGGCCTCACGTTGGGGACCGCGGGGGGAGCCCCAATTCCCCCGCAGTCCCTGCTGGCCCCCGCCTCCTGCGGGAGCCGGCATTGTTTTTGGACAAAGGGAGCTGCAAATAGGCAGCTCCCTTTGCCCAAAAGCAAATCTGCTTCGCTTCATGGAAGCGAGAGCAGTTTTTCTGCTCTCGCTTCCATGAAGCGAAGCAGAAGTTTACAATGGCAGGGCAGGAGCAGTGCTCCCGCCCTGCCATTGCAAACTGCAATGTCCTGCGGGTGGGCACCCCGGGACATTGCTGAAGCCGGCCCTGGGGGGTGGCGGTCCCCAGGGCCATGGAGGGCTCCAGGAGGGGGGCCACGCGGCCCCTCCCATCTTCTTCATAGCCCCGGGGAGGTGGTGGTCCCCGGGGCTGGGGATCCACAACGGACCCTCATATTTAAATTAAATGTTCCCCGTGGAGGTGGTGGTCCCCGGGGCAGTGTGGGGGGTCTCGAGCCCCCCACACAGAGTTTTTTAAAGTAGCCCCGGGGAGGTGGCAGTCCTTGGGGCTTGGGGGGGCCTGTGAGGCCCCCCACCCTATATAAATTGAAGCCCTGGGGAGGTGGCGGTCCCCAGGGCAGCTTTGGGGGGAAGGAGCCCCCCATGCACTTTTTTATCAAGCCCCGGGGAGGTGGCAGTCCCCGGGGCTGCGTGGGGGCCGCATGCCCCCGCACATTATCAGCAGGTGGTAGTCCCCGGGGCTACATAAATCTGAATTTCCCCCGGGACCTGGCCCAGCCAGGGGCTTAAAACAAACGAAGCGCAGGAGCCCGTGCTTCGTTTTTTAAAAATGATTTCTGCCAGATTCGCGGACCATACGCGAATCCTGGCGAAATTTTTTTTTTAAATGCTTTTTTTAGGCATGGGGGTCCCTGAGCAGGCCTAGGGGGTCAGGGTGTTTGTATCCTGCCCCCTTATCTTGTTTTTTACGATTTTTCTTGTGACTCGGTTCTACCGAGTCACAAGATGGCTGCCAACACTTTCTGGTTTGAAGTGTTGGCAGCCAGTCAGAATCAAGCTCGTGCTCAGGAGGGTTCGCGGATCCACGGCGGTCACCAGATATATAAAGATTTTTAAATATGAATATTTCAGGAACTACTGAACAGATTTACACCATTTAAAAAAAAGAACGCTTTCTGAACCAAGAGCTACCTTTTTGACAAATTTGGTGTAATTCCGTTCAGCAGTTCGGGCTGTAGCTTTGTCTAAAGTTTCCTAATGAAATTAACATGGAGAAAACATGTTTTGGGAACCCCCTTTTTTCTCAGACCCCGCTTGACGAATCACCCCGAAACTTTTAAGACAGAAGCTGACCAGGGCACCCCATTCATTTTGAAAATTTTGCGAAGATTCATTAAACGGCGCCAAAGATATTAACAAAAGAAAAAACACTTTTTGAATAGAAACAAGGTCCTAACTACAATTTGGTAACCATCAAAACCTACAATAGGTAAGTACATTGTCAATGTCATATGGCACATTACCCATATTGTCTTTTCATATTTACAGTTTGCTGAAAGTTCCACACAGGGCTACAATTCCATGCCCCGCAGGATGGTTACCAAATTGTCGTGCTGCGAACTTCCAATCCCAGGATGCAGCAATGAGGAAATCATTGAGACGCTCACATGAACCCAATTGTTATCATGCAAATAAATGGATGGAAAGTGCGGCACGCTGTGATTGTCATCAATTGGCCCGTGAGCAAGGACTGAAAAGTTTGAAATGCGTTGGGCCTCATCACAAAAATAGTACCTGGATTGTTTGAGGATTGACAAGGAATTACGCTTGGAGTTGAGTGCGTCTCCGTTCTCTTTGGCAGAGGTGTGTGTTTTGAATATATATATTAACATCCACCACAGTAGTCTACGTGCAGGCTCAAGCTACTCAATATTTATACATATACTCTGTCTTCTTGCTTGCTTGCTGACTTACAGCTCATGCATTTGTGCACTGCAGTCCGCGTACTCACTGCTGTTTACGTTATCGGACTCCATGACTCCCGCAGTTCTCTGTGAGCCAAGATTTGCCTCACTTTGACCCAGCACTTTCGTACTCGTTTCACGAGCCAGAGCTGCTTTAGCTACATGTGACACCGGCCGTTCCTCCTTACGATATCCGCGACCGAAGTCTTTTCTTTCTTGTGGTCAGTTGCGTTCACCATTGATATTTTTGAGATTTGGTTTTTACATTATTTACCACTTAGGTATTGAATTGGTCTACTTAGATGGAACCAGTCATTCTTGTATTTATTCATTGTATTTGGACGTGAACTACACACATTTTTTTCGGAGGCACTGATGTCACTTTTTCACTTGAATATACTTCCATCACTGTTGAGTTAAGCGATTTGGAGTTCTTTTTTTCATGTCGATCCGTAAATATTGAGTGTGTCAGCAAGAGGGTTCATTTGCATATGACTTACCGCTAGCAGGCATGTAACGTGAAATACTCCTATCGGATAATTGCTGTAAAATGGTGCTGAATGCTTACTCATAGCTCACTATGTATGAACATAGTAAAAACACTATTATGCCTATTTAAGTCATCCATTACCTCACAGCGCGCCATGTGATCAAGGCCGCAGTCCGGCGGCCAAAACGCGTCATTTGGACTTTGATGCTGCAATAAACAACATTTGAATTTCATCACCATTGGAGTCTGTGTCCTTGTGTTGTGCCGCTGTGGCCAATCTCTTTGGGATTCTTGCTCGAATATATATATATATATATATATATATATATATATATATATATATATATATGTAACATTATCTACTGGTGTTCACCAGTAGGTAGTTATAGTTAGGACCACGTTTCAATAGAAATTTTTTTTTTGACTTGCCTTTATCTTTGACGCTGTTTGAGGAATCTTCACGAAAATGTCCCCAAAAAGTTTCATAGTGAGGTGAGTCTTGTTGCTTATGGAAAGTTTCAGGGTGATCTGTCAAGCGGGGGCCGAGAAAAAGGGGGTAAAAAACAGTGCTTTTCTCATGTTAATTCCCATAGACTCTTTAAACACGCCTGCATCCTGAACCACTTGATTGAATTATACCAAATTTGTCTGAAAGGTAGATTTGGTTGCACACATCACGCCTTCAATTATTTGGTGTAAATCGGTTCAGTAGCTTTTAAGAAATTTTGGAGAATCAAGATAGTGATACCTGTGGCCCCAACTAATTCGCGAATAATGATAAGCTTGTGCAAGGAAAAGCAGTGCTCTGATTGGCTACCAACACTTCAACCAGGAAATGTTTGCATCCATCTTGGGAAAACAAGTCCCTCTAAGAAAACATAAAAAATAAGCAAAGGGGGCAGGGTAGGAATACCCTGACCCCATAAACTTGGTCATGGAGTCCCAGAGGGACTCGACAGGGTAAAAAAAGCATTTTTGTTTAAAAACAAATTGCCTGTAAATTTGTGAATTCATGGCACAAAAACAAGCGCTACTCATTGAGGGATTAAGTCCCCTTGGATGCTGAGGGTCCTTGGGGGCCAAGAACCCCTCCTGTTACCACTGGTAAGTCCCACACAGCAGGACTGATGAGACCTCATTGGAGGTCTGCCCCCTTTCTTAACCTCTCTGCAAACGCACCTCCTGGAGCACTACTTGTTGAGGGATGAAGTTCTCTTGACTGCTGAGGGTTTTTAGGGGCCAAGAACACCTATTATTAGCACTAGTATGTCCCACACAGTGGGATTGCTGAGACCTCATTGGAGGCCTCCCCCTTTTTCAACCACTCTGCAAATGGCCCTCCTGGCGCACTACTGGTTGAGGGATGAATTCCCCATGGCTGCTGAGGGTCGTTGAGGGCCAATAACCCCTATTGCTTCCACCAGTAAGTCCCACACAGTGGGATTGCTGGGACCTCGTCAGAGGCCCCGCCCCCTTACTCAACCACTCTGAAACGAACCTCCTGGCATTACTGGTTGGGGGATGAAGTCCCCATGGCACTTGCGGTGCAGAGTTTACCACTCACCCCTAAAATAAGGGTGAGAAACAAGCACCAAGAGGCAAAATAAAGGTGAGAAAGAAGAAGAAAAAGACGAAATAACAGACAAAATGAGCAGAAAGAGGCAAAATAGAGGTCAGAAACGAGCAGCAAGAGGCAAAGTAGAGATCAGAAAATAGCATAAAAGGCAGAATAAAGATCAGGAGTGAGCAGAAAGAGGTCAAAATAATGGCCAGAATGAGTAAAAAGAGGCAAAATAGAGGGCAGGAGCGAGCATAGAGGAGGCAAAAAACCAAGTTAAAAATGCGCAGAGGAGGCACAAAACCTAAGGCAGCAGAGAGTCGCAGACTGCAGGCAAGCTGGACAAGAGGACCATCACAGGGGGAGCTGGCATGAGGACCTACTTCCGTGTGCCCCCTATTTTTTTATCACACACCCACTGACAGACCCACTCAGGCACTCACACACCTACTCACTCACCCACTAAGAGACTCATCCATCAACTCACAGAATTTCACCAGCACTCATGCCCCCATTCACAGACCCAGTCAGAGACTCACACACCCATTCACTACCCACTCAGGCACTCACACATCCAGTCACAGACCCACTCAACACACATGCACCCACTCACAGACCCACTCAGACATTCATGCACCCACTCACAGATCCATATAATCACTCCTACACCCACTTACAAAGCCATGTACACACCCATACAGTCACTCACACACTGACTCACAGACCCATATGGCCACTCACACACCCACAAACCCATTCAAACAGCCACTCAGAAACCCATACATCCACTCACACACACACTCACCTACCTATATAGCCACTCACATGCCCATTCTCAAAGGATACAGGTTACAGTTAGGATTTTTTTTTTTTTAAATGGAGAAATTCACACAAAAAACAAAGGTTACAAGGACGTTATAGTTAGGAAATAGAACGAAAA
This sequence comes from Calotriton arnoldi, assembly GCA_963921515.1. Classification (NCBI taxonomy): domain Eukaryota; kingdom Metazoa; phylum Chordata; class Amphibia; order Caudata; family Salamandridae; genus Calotriton; species Calotriton arnoldi. Next base: position 88,618 of record CAWUFW010011727.1, read on the forward strand.
AAACCTTAGAAATTCACTGAAAAAAACAAAAGGTTACAAGGGATGTTATAGTTAGGCTCAGATTTCACTCATACAAAATCAGTGAAATTCAACAGAAGGCAGAAAAAAGAACAGGATAGGCAAAACAGAGGATAGAAAAAGAGCAGGAAAGGCAAAACAGAGGCAAAAAACTAGCACGAAAGGAAAAACAGGGGGCAGAAAAACAAGCAGAAAAGGCAAAACAGAGCAGAAGAGAGTAAAACAGAGAATTCAGACACACACAGACCCACTCACAGACCAACCCAGAGAATCATGCACCCACTCACAGTCACACTGAGACACTCATACACTCACTCACAGACTGACTCACACACTTATCGAGGCACTCTCAAACCCACTCAGATGCTCTGAAACATACTGACAGATCCACTTAGACACTCACACATTCACTCAGACATCCACTCAGGCACTCATGCACCCACTTACAGACCTACTCAGACACCTACTCAGAAACTCAAGCACCTACTCACAGACCCATGCAGCACACTCACAGAGCCACTTTTTAGACCCATTCAGACACACATGCCCCCAACTCACAGATCCACTCAGACACATACACCCACTCACAGACCCACTCAGACACTCATGCACCCACTCACAGTCCCATACAGCCACTCACACAGCTATTCACAGGCCTACTCAGAGACTAATGCAATCACTCACAGACTGACTCACACACCATGGAAGCACTCACAATCCCACTCAGACACTCTCACACCTACTTATAGACCAACCGAAACACTCACTCAGACACTCATGCATCCACTCAGACACCCTCTCTGACTGTCCTGCACCTACTCACAGACCCACTCAGACACCAACTCGCACACCCAGTGGGACACTTATACTGCCACTCCCAGACCCATAGAGACACTCACAAACCTACTCACATGCCCATTGAGATACTCACACACTCCTTCACACACCCTCTCATAAAGGTTACAGGTTACAGTTAGAAAATAAAATGTACAAAAACCTTAGAAATTCACTGAAAAAAACAAAGATTACAGGGACATTATAGTTAGGAAACAACATTAAAAAATCCTTAGATAGTCACTGGAAAAAACAAAGGTTATAGGTACTTTCTAGTTAGGAAATAGAATACAAAAAATCTTAGAAATTTACTGGAAAAAACAAATGTTACAGGGACATTATAGTTAGGCTCACATTTCACTTGTACAAAACCAGTGAAATTCAGCAGTTATAGTTAGCTGAGCTAACTATAACTTACTCCCCCGCATTGCACTACTTATGCCCTCACATATTACTCATGACATGGTCAGTCACATCCCTGGTGATGTCACTGATTACATCTCAAATGACATCACTTATTATGAATTAGAATAAGAGTGGGGCTGTGAGTAGATGCTGGAGTGTCTGAGTGGGTATGTGAGTGATGCAGGAGTGTCTGTATGGATCTGTGAGGGGGTGTGTGAGTTTCTGAGTGGGTCTGCGAGTGGGTGTGTGAGTATCTGAGTGGGTCTGTAAGTAGGTATGTGAGTCTCGGAGTGAGTCTGTGAGCAGGTGCAAAAGTCTCTGAATGAATAAATATGAGTAGGTGCATCAGTCCCTGAGTGGGTCTGTGAGTGGGTGCATAAGTGTCTGAGTGGGTCTTTGAGTTGGTGCATGTGTCTGCGGGCTTGTGTGATGGTGCACAATTGTGTGAGTGGGTCTGTAAGTACATGAGTGTCTGAGTGGGTCTCTGAGTGGGTGCATGAGTGTCTGAGTGGGTCTCTGAGTGGGTGTGTGAGTCTCTGAATGGATATATGAGGGGGAGCATGAGTTGCTCAAGGGGTGTTTGGGTATGTGAGTGCCTGAGTGGGTCTGTGAGTTAGTGCATAAGTGTCTCAGTGGGTCTGTGAGCAGGTGCATAAGCCTCTCAGTACATGAGTGAGGGGGTGCATGAGTATTTGAGTGGGTTTCTGAGTAGGTGTGAGCCTCTGAGTGGGTTTTTGAGGGCATTCATTACTGTGCAAGTGAATGTGTGGATGTACATATGTTTAAAAAAAAAATTCAGCTAGTTTCTTGTCTCCCCTGCAATTCTTCACGGGGCCGTGCTGGCGACCACCAGTAGGTAATATTACCTACTGGCAGTTGCCAAAAGATAGTTATAGTTAGGACCTCGTTTTTTGACTTGCTAATAACTTTGCTGATGTTTGACGAATCGTCACTAAATTTTCCAAGAAATGTGGCCTCCTGTTTCCAGTTTCGCATGGAAAGTTTTGGAGTGATCTGTCAAGCGGGGGCTGAGAAAAAGGAGGGGTCATAAAATGTGCGATTCCATTGTTATTTCCCATAGAGATTTTAGATACGACTACAGCCCAAGCTGCTGAACGGAATTACACCAAATTTGCCAGAAAGCTAGGTCTTGGTCCAGAATGAGTGTTTTTTGTGATTTGGTGTGAATCCGTTCAGCAGTTTCCAAGATATTAAAGGAAAAACAAATTTGCAAATCTAGAGGCACAGATCCTCCACAAATCCAAGATCCTATGCTGAGATCTGATTGGCTTCCAAAACTTCAACCAGGACATGTTTGTCGCTATTTTGGGACTTGGACTCCTACTCATGCCTTAAGGTAATTATTACTCGCGCCCTTGCTATGCACTGCTAATTACCCCACATATTACCTCACTGATGACATCTCCTATCAAATAATTAATAATATCACTGCAAATTTTGCAGTAAAATTATTGATGAGAAAAGGGTGCATGGTGGAGGCATGAAGTATAGTTACCTTACGGCATGAGTTATAGTTTCTTGAGATAAGTATAACTAAAACTGTTGAATTTCTATGTTTTTGTGCATGTAAAATCTGAACCTAACTATAACGTCTTTGGAACCTTTGTTATTTTCAGTGACTCTAAAGTTTTTTAAATTCTATTTCCTAGCTATAATAAGGCTCAAGTTTCACTCATACAAAACCAGTGAAATTCAGCAGTTATAGTTAGCTGAGCTAACTATAACTCGCACTGCTTAGGACCTCACATATTACATCACTCATTACCAGTGAAATTCAGCAGTTATAGTTAGCTGACCTAACTATAACTCGCGCCCCACAATGCACGGATGACATCTCAAATAACATCACTGATGACATCATCCACACAATCTCTGATGCACCCACTCACACCCCCATATAACCTTTCATATACACACTCCAAATTCCACAATACCATTCTCAAACCCATCACACACCCATGCCAGTACTTGCACAGCTACTCACTGATCCATAGATAAAGATACACATCCACTCACTCACCCATACATCCACTCACACACCCACCCACTCACTAATACAGCCATCGATATCTCCAATCATACTCCCATACAGCCACTCACACACTGAGTCAGTCCCCCATAGAGTTACTCACATGCCTACTCTCTCACCTATACAGGCAATCACACAGCCACTTACTCACCCATACAGTTCTACACATAAACACACTCAATTACTCATACAGATACTAACACGTACTCACTCACCCATACAGACACTATCATAAGCACACACTAACCCATACAGCCATTCTCACATTTACTCACTCACCCATGCAGTCACTCACATACCCCATCACTCACCTATACTGCCTTTCACATACTCAGTTACTCACCCATATATCACTGACACATGTACTCACTGACTGACACAGCCATACGTACACTCACTCATCTATACAGCCCCTCACACATACACTCCCTAATGCATAGAGCCACTGATTCACCCACTCTCTCATCCATACAGGCAGCTACATACCCCCTCACCCACCCTTACAGACACTGAGACACCCATATGGGAACTCAGACAACCAATCACTCACCAATACAGAAACTAAGCCCGGGCAGGTAACTCCGCTCTGCCAGCGGAGTTTACGGAGTTTTGCTTACTCTGCACTCCATTGAGAACGCGGATTTCAGGCAAAACTCAGACTCTGTGGCAGAGCGGAGTTAGCAGGCCCCTCCACCCTCCCTAATTTAATTATAATAAAAAAGGCAGTTACCTGCTGTGGCTGCCTACTCCTCGCCATGGTCACTCTCTCCTTCCTCGTCCTTGCCGTCCTGGTCCATGGAAACCCCTATGTTGTACGTCCTGCCCCCTTCCTCCTTGCCATCCATTGTCCAAGTCAATGACCCTGCTCGCCTCATTACAGCCGTTTGTGGCCATTGTTCTGCCACTGCCCTTCCTGCCTGCCCTAAAGAGTTAGCTTGCTGCACCGTCCACCTCCTCCCTACCCTCTGTTGTCCAAGGCCATGCATGAGCCCCCTCCCTCCTGCCCTGCATGGTCTTATGTGCTACCACTGCCCTCCATTTAGCTTAATGTCCCTGCCCACTCCTCCTGCCCTCAGTTGCCTAATTCTATGCCCCATTATTGCTCTACTGCTTAACCTGCGTGCTTAGCTTGCTGCCCCTACTCTCCTCTCACTTGCCCTCCGATGTAAGTGCTCCTGCTCCCACTGTTCTGCCCGCCATATTCCATGGACCTGCCACCCTCCTATCTATTCTGAGTGTTCTGTTGAGCTGCCACTGTCCCTCCCACCTGCCTAGCATGGTCAGATGGCTGCCACCTCCACCCTGCTTGTCCAAGTTCCATGCCCTATCCCCTCTCTCCTATCCTCCATGGTCCATTTTGATGCCACTCCCTTCTGCCCTCCATGCTCTGTTTTGCTGCAACTGCTCCACCTGCCTGCCCTGTGTGGTCTGTTGTGAAGCTCCTCCCCCTGCCCTTTTTTGTCTGTGTCCAGCCCCTAACCCTACCCCTCCCTTCTGTCCCCTAAGGTCCTTTGTGCATGCCCCTGTCTCCTTCCTCTTGTCCACCATGGCAGTTGTGCTTCCACTAATCTTCCTGCTTGCCATGCATAGTCTTCTGTGCAGCCACATCTCCTCCCACCTGCCGTGTGTAGTCAGTTTGCTGTCCCTGACCCCCCTCCCGCCTTCCCTCCAATATCTGTGTGTATGCCATTATAGTCTCACTGTTCTCCTCCATCATGTGTTTTGCTACCAGTGCCCATTCCTCCTGCCCTCTATTGTCAGCTTGATGATTCTGCCCTGCCCCCTTGCCCCTGGCCTCTGTTTTCCATGTGTAGACTCTTATCCCCTCCCTCCTGCCTTGTCTGGTCCTTTGTCGTGCCCCCTCCTGCCCTTCATGGTATGTTATGCTTCATCTGTCCCTCCTGTCTGTCCGGTATAGTCAGCTTGCTGCCCTTGCCTCTTTCCCCTCTGCTCTCTATTGTCAATGTGCATGACCCTGTCCCCTCCCTATTGCTTTCCATGGTCCATTGTGCTGTACTGCCATCCAGCTTGCCATGTGTAGTATATTGTACTGCTACTACCCCTGATGCCTGCTCTGTAAGGTCTGTTTGGTGCCCTTGCCCATCTTCCTCCTGTTCTCTCTCATCCGAGTCCAAGTCCCTACCCCAGTCCTCCTGCCCTCCGTGATCCAATGCACCTTATTTGCCAACATTTTGAACTTTGTAAGAGGGAGATTTTGAGAAAGTAATCCTGGCGAATTGATTTCCCCCATTGACTTACATTGAAAAAGAGGAGCTTTAAGGCAGGAGCCAGATAAAATAAAGCCATTTTGGGCTTAAACACATCAGATGTCTCCTGCCTGAATCAGGTCTGTTGGCATGTATGGTTGTACTGTCACTGCCTCTTCCTTCTACCCTCAATGATCTTTCATGTTGCCACAGCCTCTTTTGCCTGTACTGCATGGTTGGTTTGCTGCCCTTGCCCCCTTCCTTCTGCCCTCCATGGTCCGTTGTGCTGCCACTGCCCCTCCCACCTGGCCAGCATGTTCCTCCTATTGCCTCTGCACCCTCCTCCATGAGAGGGTCTTATTCTCAGAGAGATTATGGTTAGTGCTCGAAACAACTAAAATGAGGACATATTTTCTGAGTTCTCAAATACCGACAAAGCACTTTTAAATAATTTGCTATCTTGATGGCTTTTTTTATCCAGTTGATCACTTGATTATTTGTTACACTTAAGGGAGAGAATGTGGTGTTACGGCCAGAGCTGCGGGCTCTGCAACTGGGGAATAAGGTTTGAGTTTCAGCATCAGCTCAACATCCTGTGATTCTGGGCAAACCACTCAATTTCCCCATGCCTAAAAACAAAATGATTGTGTTCTTGAGTAATGATGCTCATGTAATGCACTCCAATACCTCTGGGTCAAGGTTGCAATATAAAAAAAACTACCAAAAAACAAAAACAAATAACTGTTTTGAACACTTCTGACATTGGGCTATAGTTGGGCTACATTTGGGTGATATTTGTGCTATATTTGGTCTCATTTATCCCTGATGGCCATCCTGGGAGACTTATTTGTTATAAATCTCCCTAGTTTCCTCATTTACTGCAGTGTCCTCATTAGAAAATGTTTTTAGTTTTCTACTTCCATTCTATCAAGATGGCGTTCAGATGTGCCACACTTTTGGCATAAATTCAGAATGTTAGCACTCTAGTTGCTCATTAGAACACTTTAGTAAAGCTGCTGATCACCAGGGAGTTAAGTGGCAGTCTTCTGCTGGTGTTGAAAGTGCATGTTTCAGTCTGCAAGTGAGAACATTTTAATGAAATAGAAGAGGAAGATATTGGAGAACTCACTTAAAATGTGTCCTAATTTATCTTTCTACACTACCAACCATAATTTCTATGACAAACTAAACCCCTCATTTTGTTTCTTACTAAATTAAAGTTTTTAAGTTCTACCATTTTTAGTTAATCAACATGGCTTCCAATGTGACATAGTTTTGTCATAAGTAGCACTGTTAGAGATCTAGTTGTTCTTTAGAACACTCTAGGAGGCTGCATTAGAACACAAGCGAATCAACTGGCAGGCTGCTACTGTTGGAAGTACATGATTTACTGAGACTGTCAGACTTCATTTTCATATGGCTGAGAAAGATAGTGTGAATTTACAGAAAATATGCTCTGCATTTTAGCTTCTGGAGCACCTTCCATAACCTCTATGGGAAAATCACGAGAAAACTGTTTTCTCTCAAACATGGTTCATGAAATCCCAGCAGAAGGATTTTTCAAAATGTAAAATCACTTTAGAACACACCACTATTCTTGAAATTGGTATGGTATCATCAACAAAGGATATATTTTATACGTTCTCTTTTTTGTGACCCTCAAAACCTGGCATTCACTACAATCGGGTGATATCATGCATAGTGGACCCAAGATGGCTGCCAGCATTTCCTGGTTGAAGTGTTGGCAGCCAATCAAATTTCAGTAGCAATTCAGTAGGTTTTTGGGCTAAAAGATATCTATAATTTTTAAACTTAAATATCTCTGAAACTACTGAGCAGATTTACATCAATTTACAAGAAGCACGCTTTCTGGACCAACATCTAGTGTTCTGGCTAATTTGGTGCAATTCTGTTCAGCTGGTTGGGCTGTAGTTCAAAAAATGAAAAATCCACATAGACAACTTTGGGAAAACACATTATGGGACACACTTATTTTCAAGGCCCCGGTTTGATGGATCACCCAGACATTTTCAACACAGCAGCTGAACCAAAAAGGGGAAGGTTTTTTTAAATTTCGTGAAGATTCGTCAAGCGGCGCCAAAGTTATTGGCAAAACAAAAAACACTTTTCCTATGGAAACTTTGGTCCTAAGTATAATATATATATCTTAATGAAATAAACTGCCTTGACCGACCGAGTGGGCTCGTTTGGATTTTGTTCGTCCTAAATCCTTTCTGTGAAATATATATATATATATATATATATATATATTACCTACTGGCGGTCGCCAGTAGGTAGTTATAGTTAGAACCTAGTATCCATAGGAAAAGCATTTTTTGATTTGCTAATAACTTTGGCGTCGTTTGACAAATGTTCGCGAAATTCTCCCAAAAAAAAGTCTATCCAGTTCAGCTCCTATTCTGAAAGTTTGGGGGTGATTCGTGAAGCGGGGGCTGAGAAAAAAGGGGGGTCCCAAAACGCATTTTCCCCATGTTAATTTCCATAGGAAAGTTTGGGACGAGCTACAGCCCGAACTACTGAACGGAATTACGGCAAATTTGGCAAAAAGGTAGAGCTTGGTTCAGAAAGCGACCTTTTTTTTAAATGGTGTAAATCCGTTCAGTAGTTGTGAGAAATTCAAAAAATAAGAGTCAAAAAATCAATTTCCCATAGGAAACTTTGGGCAAGGCTAGCAGTCGAAACTACTGAATGGAATTACCCCAAATTTGGCAAAAAGGTAGTGCTTGATTCAGAAAGCGACTTTTTGTAAAATGGTGTAAATCCGTTCAGTAGTTGCAGAGAAAATCAAAAATGTATATATCTATGGCCGAGGAGGGTTCGCGAACCCTCCCGACCACGAGCTTTATTCTAATTGGCTGTCAACACTCCAAACCAGGAAGTGTTGGCAGCCATCTTGTGACTCGGTAGAACCGAGTCACGAGAAAACAGAGAATTAAGCATGAAAAACAAGAAAAGGGGGCAGGGGAAAAACACCCTGACCCCCTAGGCCCAGGGCCAAAAAAAGCTTTTTTTTTTTAAAAACGTCTGAATTCGCACTGGGTGCGCGAATCCGTACGAAAATTTTTTTTTAAACGAAGCGCGGGCTCCCGCGCTTCCTTATTTTTCAGCCCCCGGGTGGGCCAGGTCCCGGGGGCATGCCAAAAAGATATAGCAGGGGCCCGCAGGGGCCCCCGCAGCCCCGGGGACCACCACCTCCCCGGGGCTTATTTTAATGTATGCGGGGGCACTACGGCCCCCTGCAGCCACCTCCCCGGGGCTAGAAAAAAAAGCGTGGGGGGTCCCAATCCCCCCACGCTGCCCCAGGGACCGCCACCTCCCCGGGGCTTTCATAATAAACCGCGGGGGGCTCGTGGCCCCCCCGCAGCACAGGGGACCGCCACCTCCCCGGGGCTCTTCTTTAAAATAAAAATTCTGTGTGGGGGGGCTCGAGCCCCCCACACGCCCCGGGGACCACCACCTCCCCGGGGCATAAAAATTGGAAATTGGGTGGTCCGTTACAGACCCCCAAGCCCCGGGGACCACCACCTCCCCGGGGCTTTCTAATTGAAGGGAGGGGGGCCACGCGGTCCCCCTCGTGGAGCCAGTGATGGCCCTGAGGACCGCCATCCCCCAGGGCCGGCTCCTGCAGTGTCCCGGGGTGCCCACCCCTGGGCACTGCTGTTTGCTATGGTAGGGCGTGGAGCCGTGCGGCTCCCGCCCTACCATAGCAAACTTCTGCTTTGGATTTTGTAAGCCAGAGCAGGTAACCTGCTCTCGCTTCCAAAATCCAAAGCAGATTGCTTTTCCACATGGGGAGCTGCATGTCAGCAGCTCCCCGTGTGGAAAGCAATGCCGGCTCCCGCAGGAGGCGGGAGCCGGCGGGACCGTGGGGGAATTGGGGACCCCACCACGGTCCCCAACGGAGAGGCCAGGCCCCGGGGGATGGGGTCCCCGGGGCCAGGAGTAGCCTGGGAGGGGGGCCACGCGGCCCCCCACCCCAATAAGATTTTTAAAAAACAAAAAACGAGGCAGAGCCCCGGGGATGGGGTCCCCGGGGCTAACAGAGGCCTCAGGAGGGGGGCCACGCGGCCCCCTCCTTTCTAAATTAAAAAAAAATATATATATATATGGCCATGCCCCGGAGGATGGGGTCCCCAGGGCAGAAATCGGCCTCAGCGAGGGGGGCCATGAGGCCCCCTTCCCGTTAAAAAAAAAAAAAAAAAAAAAAATAAGGGTCAGGCCCTGGGGGATGGGGTCCCCAGGGCCACAAAAAAGGGAAAATAAGGGGGGCCACACAGCCCCACTTCTGAAAAACAAAAAAGCCGGCATCGCACCGGAGGCCACGCCCCCTCCCTGCAGCACTCTGCAAACGCACCCCCTGGCGCATTGTAAGATGGTTAACTAATTCCCCTTGAATACTGAGGGTCCCTGGAGGCCAAGTAGTCCACCAGGTACCTCCAGTATGCGCCAGGGAGCTGCGTTGCAGAGAGGTGGTCCAAGGCCACGCCCCTTTTTACACCACTCTGCAACGCAGCTCTGTGGCGCTTACTGGAGGTACTTGGTGGGCTAGTTGGCCCCCAGGGACCCTCAGCATCGAAGGGGAATTAATTCCCCAACTTAAAACGCTCCAGGGAGCGCGTTTGCACATTGGTGAAGGGAGGGGGCGGGGCCTGATGTAACAAGTGTGCAAACGCGCCCTGTGGTGCATTGTAAGTTGGGTGACTGCTCATGACGTCACATATTACATCATTCATGACATGGTCAGTGACATCACTGATGACATCACTGATGACATCTCAAATGACATCACTGATGACATCACTGATGACATCATCCACGTGAAAATCTGATGCACCTCCTCACACTCTAATATAACCTTTGATACACCCACTGTAAAATACAGACTACCATTTTCTAAATCATTGACACACCAATACCAGTTACTACATACGCACTCACTGATTCCTAGGTCTACACACACATCCACTCATTCATCCATACAATCACTCATACATGCAGTCACTCATCAATACAACACTATCCTATGCATTCATACACCTATACAGACACTCACACACCACCACTCATCCATGCAGTTACTCACACACCTAGTCAGTCATGCTAAGAATCAATCACACTCCCATTTACTCACCTATACAATTATACACACACCACCTCACTTATTCATACAGATACTAATGCATACTTTCTCTCTTATATAATCAGTGATACAAGTACACACTCATCCATACAGCCAGTCTCACAATCACTGATTATCATGTAGAGTCATTTATATACTTCAACTCTCACATACACTGCCTTTTACATATGTAGTTACTTGGACATATACTACTGAGACATCCATTCACTCACCAACACACCCATACACACACTCACGCACCCATACATCTGTTTCCACATGCACTCTTGAACCCATACACCCAGTGAATCAACCACTCACACATCTATGCACAGAGTCACACACCTCCCACCCACCCACACACACACTCAATCTCCCCAAAAAATACTCAGACAACCAATCAATAACCTATATAGACACTCATGTAGCTACTGACCAACCCATGCAGCAGCTTGCACAACAACAGACAGACTGATACAGACATTCACACAGTTTAGTCACTAACCCATGCATTCAGTAAGACACATTTAATCACTCACTTTTACAGTCAGTCACGCACCTACTAAATCCTCCATCCAGACACTTATACACCCACTCATTCTTCAATACACCTTGGAATATATATAAAACATATTTAAACTTTACAGAAACACACAGTCACTGGATGATGTCATCAGTGATGTCTTCAGTGATGTCACTGACCATGTCATGAATGATGTAATATGTGACGTCATGAGCAGTGCATTGCGGGTGCGCGAGTTATAGTTAGCTGAACTAACTAAAACGGTGGAATTTCTATGGTTTTGTAAGAGTGAAATGTCCAGCTAACTATAACGTCCCTGAAACCTATGGTTTTTTCAGTGAAAATATATATATATATATATATATATATATATATATATATATATATATATATATATATATATATATATATATATATATATATATATAGGAAAAGAGACGGTTCCTCCTGAGACCGAGCCCGTCTGTCAGGTGGTGCGCGGTGCCGGCGGAACCACAGCCAGACGTAAGTTTGCATAAATGTTCAATAAAGCGCACACTCGAAGTCCTCTGCAAGTGCAAATTGGAACTTTATTCCTCAGTCGTTACGCGTTTCGGCAAAGAGTTGCCTTGATCACACGCTGAGCCAAAAGAATAGTAGTGCATATATAAACAAAAGACATGGACATAGTACTTCGTCTCATACTGATGGCAGTGATAATGTTACAAAGGCGGCCATTTTAAAGTGTGAAATACTTCTAAAGGTAAAGGTATTATCCTTGATTAAAGACTATAGCTAGAGGCATCCAAAACACAATTCATGTATAGTTACTGCATGCATATGATCAACCACAATTGATTGTATTAACCCCTTCGCTGCTAGGCCTTTTCCCCTCCTGTGCTAAGCCTTTTTTTGGCTATTTGGGGTAGTTCGCGCTTAGGCCCCTGTAACTTTTTGACCACATAACGTATCCACGCCAAATTTGCGTCCTTTTTTTCCAACATCATGGGGATTCTAAAGGTACCCAGGGTTTGTGGATTCCCCTGGAGGGGACCCAGAAATTAGCCAAAATACAGCTAAATTTTGGTTTTTGGGGGAAAAATGCGAAAAAAGGGCTACAGATGAAAGCGTCTGGTTTTTTCCCTGCAAATGGCATCAAAAAAGGGGTTGTGGTGCTGAAATCACCATCTTCCCAACTTTCAGGGACAAGCAGACTTTTGTCAGAAAACCAAAATTGTTTACACAGTTTTGGCATTTTTCTGGGACATAGTCTATTTTTGCTATTTTTTGTGCTTTCAACCTCCTTCCAGTTAATGGTAGAAATGGGTATGAAAGCAATAATGGATCCTGGAACGCCATACATTTCTGAAAAGTAGACAAAATTCTGAATTCAGCAAGGGGTCATTTGTGTAGATCCTTCAAGTTTTCTTTATAGAAACAAACAGTTAAATATAGGAAAAATTGAAAATTAGTTGAAAAAATCAGCCATTTGTGTCAACGTTTTCACCTGTTACTTCTTCTAATTATGACAGCTATTTGAAAGCAATATACAGTTACATCCGCTGGACCTTTTTGGTTGTGCCGATATATAGGACTTGTAGGTTCACCAAGAACCCGATGAACCCAGAGCCAATAACTGAGCAGCGTCTTGCAATGGTTTTTTATTATGTACCGGGTATATAGCAATTATTCTGGGAAAATTTATACATGGAAAAATCGGTATGAAAGACACCTATGTATTTCTGAAATGGGAACAAAATATAGAGTTTAGAAATAGTAGATATTTGCACATTTCCGAAATTGGGAGTACCCATACTAGCATGAGAATTATAGGACATTTTTCAAAATGACTTCTTTTTACACATTGTCTTTCATTTGGAAGGCAGAAATGCATCAAAAGTCAATAGATAATAACAGTTGCTCAACAATTTTGTGTTACCCTAAGTCTCCCGATAAAAATGGTACCTCACTTGTGTGGGTAGGCCTAGTGCCTGCGACAGGAAACAGCCCAAAACGCAACGTGGACACACCACATTTTCACAGTGAAAAATGACCCTTTTTTTGCAAAGTGCCTAGCTGTAGTTTTTGAACCCTAGCTCTGCCGGCACCTAGGGAAACCTAGCAAACCTATACATTTTTGAAAACTAGACACTCAGGGGAATCCAGGATGGGGTGACTTGACTGGCTCTCACCTGGTTCTGTTACCCAGAATCCCTTGCAAACCTAAAATATTGTCAAAAAAAAAATCCTCACTTTTCTGTGGTGCGAAGTTCTGGAATCTGCATGGATCCACAAAATTCCACCCACCCCGCGTTCCCCAAAGTCTTTTGAGAAAAACGGTACCTCACTTGTGTGGGTAGGCCTAGTGCCCGTGACAGGAAACGGCCCAAAACGCAACGTGGACACACCACATTTTCATAGTGAAAAATTACCCCTTTTTTGCAAAGTGCCTAGCTGTAGTTTTTGAACCCTAGCGCTGCCGGCACCTAGGGAAACCTAGCAAACTTATACATTTTTGAAAACTAGACACCCAGGGGAATACAGGATGGGGTGACTTGACTGGCTCTCACTAGGTTCTGTTACCCAGAATCCCTTGCAAACCTAAAATATTGTCAAAAAAAACACATTTTCCTCACTTTTCTGTGGTGAAAAGTTCTGGATTCTGCGTGGATCCACAAACTTCCACCCACCCCGGGTTCCCCAAAGTCTTCCGAGAAAAATGGTACCTCACTTGTGTGGGTAGGCCTAGTGCCCGCGACAGGAAACAGCGCAAAACACAACGTGGACACACCACATTTTCACAGTGAAAAATGACCCTTTTTTTGAAAAGTGCTTAGCTGTAGTTTTTGAACCCTAGCTCTGCCGGCACCTAGGGAAACCTAGCAAACCTATACATTTTTGAAATCTAGACACCCAGGGGAATCCAGGATGGGGTGACTTGACTGGCTCTCACCAGGTTCTGTTACCCAGAATCCCTTGCAAACCTAAACAATTGTCAAAAAAAATACATTTTCCTCACTTTTCTGTGGTGGAAAGTTCTGGAATCTGCGTGGATCCACAAAATTCCACCCACCCCACATTCCCCAAAGTCTTCCGAGAAAAATGGTACCTCACTTGTGTGGGTAGGCCTAGTGCCCGCGACAGGAAACAGCGCAAAACACAACGTGGACACACCACATTTTCACAGTGAAAAATGACCCTTTTTTGAAAAGTGCTTAGCTGTAGTTTTTAACCCTAGCTCTGCCGGCACCTAGGGAAACCTAGCAAACCTATACATTTTTGAAAACTAGACACCCAGGGGAATCCAGGATGGGGTGACTTGACTGGCTCTCACCAGGTTCTGTTACCCAGAATCCCTTGCAAACCTAAAAAGTGTAAAAAAACACATTTTCCTCACTTTTCTGTGGTGGAAAGTTCTGGAATCTGCATGGATCCACAAAATTCCACGCACCCCGCGTTCCCCAAAGTCTTCCGAGAAAAATGGTACCTCACTTGTGTGGGTAGGCCTAGTGCCCGCGACAGGAAACGACGCAAAACGCAACATGGACACACCCCAATTTCACTGTGAAAAATGACCCTTTTTTGGCAAAGTGCCTAGCTGTAGTTTTTGAACCCTAGCTCTGCCGGCACCTGGGGAAACCTACCAAACCCACACATTTCTGAAAAGTAGACACATGGGAGATTCCAGGGAGGTATGGCTTGCGTGGATCCCCCAATGTTTTCTTACCCAGAATCCCCCAGAAACCTGAAATTTTGCTGAAGAAAATCACTTTTTTCACACATTATTGCGTGGGAAAGTTGTGGCATCACCGGGCTGACACAAATTTCCTACCACCCAGCATTGCCCCAGGTCTCCCGATAAAAATGGTGCCTCACTCGGGTGGGAGGCCCAGGTACCCGCGACAGGCAAGGGCCCAAAACGTATTGAGGCGACATCAAAAATGCCTATCACAAAACGAACTGGTTTTGCAAGGGGGGTCCCATGACTTTTTGGCCCTGGGCTCGGCGGCCACCTAGGGAAACCTAGCAAACCCACACATTTCTGAAAAGTAGACACCCGGGGGAGTCCAGGGAGGTATGGCTTGCGTGGATCCACCAACGTTTTCTTACCCAGAATTCCCTGCAAACCTGAAATTTTGCTGAAAACATCACTTTTTCACACATTGTTGTGTGGGAAAGTTGTGGCATCACCAGAATGACACAAATTTCCTACCACCCAGCGTTCCCCCAGGTCTCAAGATAAAAATGGTGCCTCACTTGGGTGGGAGGCCCAAGTATGCGCGACAGGCAAGGGCCCAAAACGTATTGAGGCGACATCAAAATTGCCTATCACAAAATGACCTGGTTTTGCAAGGGGGGTCCCATGACTTTTTGGCCCGGGGCTCAGCGGCCACCTAGGGAAACCTAGCAAACCCACACATTTCTGAAAAGTAGACACCCGGGGGATTCCAGGGAGGTATGGCTTGCGTGGCTCCACCAACGTTTTCTTACCCAGAATCCCCTGCAAACCTGAAATTTTGCTGAAAAAAATCACTTTTTTCACACATTTTTGTGTGGGAAAGTTGTGGCATCACCGGGCTGACACAAATTTCCTACCACCCAGCGTTCCCCAGGTCTCCCGATAAAAATGGTGCCTCACTCGGGTGGGAGGCCCAAGTACGCGCGACAGGCAAGGGCCCAAAACGTATTGAGGCAACATCAAAAATGCCTATCACAAAACAACCTGGTTTTGCAAGGGGGTCCCATGACTTTTTGGCCCGGGGCTCGGCGGCCACCTAGGGAAACCTAGCAAACCCACACATTTCTGAAAAGTAGACACCTGGGGGATTCCAGGGAGGTATGGCTTGCGTGGATCCATCAACGTTTTCTTACCCAGAATCCCCTGCAAACCTGAAATGTTGCTGAAAAAATCACTTTTTTCACACATTTTTGTGTGGGAAAGTTGTGGCATCACCGGGCTGACACAAATTTCCTACCACCCAACGTTCCCCCAGGTCTCCCGATAAAAATGGTGCCTCACTCTGGTGAGAGGCCCAAGTACGCGCGACAGGCAAGGGCCCAAAACGTATTGAGGCGACATCAAAAATGCCTATCAGAAGACGACCTGGTTTTGCAAGGGGGGTCCCATGACTTTTTGGCCCGGGGCTCGGCGGCCACCTAGGGAAACCTAGCAAACCCACACATTTCTGAAAAGTAGACACCCGGGGGATTCCAGGGAGGTATGGCTTGCGTGGTTCCACCAACGATTTCTTACCCAGAATCCCCTGCAAACCTGAAAGTTTGCTGAAAAAATAACTTTTTTCACACATTTTTGTGTGGGAAAGTTGTGGCATCACCGGGCTGACACAAATTTCCTACCACCCAGCGTTCCCCCAGGTCTCCCGATAAAAATGGTGCCTCACTCGGGTGGGAGGCCCAAGTACGCGTGACAGGCAAGGGCCCAAAACTTATTGAGGCAACATCAAAATTGACTATCAGAAAACGACCTGGTTTTGCAAGGGGGGTCCCATGACTTTTTGGCCCGGGGCTCGGTGGCCACCTAGGGAAACCTACCAAACCCACACATTTCTGAAAAGTAGACACCCGGGGGATTCCAGGGATGTATGGCTTGCATGGATCCCCCAACGTTTTCTTACCCAGAATACCCTGCAAACCTGACATTTTGCTCAAAAAATCACTTTTTTCACACATTTTTGTGTGGGAAAGTTGTGGCATCACCGGGCTGACACAAATTTCCTACCACCCAACGTTCCCCCAGGTCTCCCAATAAAAATGGTGCCTCACTCGGGTGGGAGGCCCAAGTACGCGCGACAGGCAAGGGCCCAAAACGTATTGAGGCGACATCAAAAATGCCTATCAGAAGACGACCTGGTTTTGCAAGGGGGGTCCCATGACTTTTTGGCCCGGGGCTCGGCGGCCACCTAGGGAAACCCAGCAAACCCACACATTTCTGAAAATTAGACACCCGGGGGATTCCAGGGAGGTATGGCTTGCGTGGATCCACCAACGTTTTCTTACCCAGAATCCCCTGCAAACCTGAAAGTTTGCTGAAAAATAACTTTTTTCACACATTTTTGTGTGGGAAAGTTGTGGCATCACCGGGATGACACAAATTTCCTACCACCCAGCGTTCCCCCAGGTCTCCCGATAAAAATGGTGCCTCACTCGGGTGGGAGGCCCAAGTACGCGCGACAGGCAAGGGCCCAAAACGTATTGAGGCGACATCAAAAATGCCTATCACAAAACAACCTGGTTTTGCAAGGGGGGTCTCATGACTTTTTGGCCCGGGGCTCGGCGGCCACCTAGGGAAACCTAGCAAACCCACACATTTCTGAAAAGTAGACACCTGGAGGATTCCAGGGAGGTATGGCTTGCGTGGATCCATCAACGTTTTCTTACCCAGAATCCCCTGCAAACCTGAAATGTTGCTGAAAAATCACTTTTTTCACACATTTTTGTGTGGGAAAGTTGTGGCATCACCGGGCTGACACAAATTTCCTACCACCCAACGTTCCCCCAGGTCTCCCGATAAAAATGGTGCCTCACTCGGGTGGGAGGCCCAAGTACGCGCGACAGGCAAGGGCCCAAAACGTATTGAGGCGACATCAAAAATGCCTATCTGAAGACGACCTGGTTTTGCAAGGGGGGTCCCATGACTTTTTGGCCCGGGGCTCGGCGGCCACCTAGGGAAACCTAGCAAACCCACACATTTCTGAAAAGTAGACACCCGGGGGATTCCAGGGAGGTATGGCTTGCGTGGTTCCACCAACGATTTCTTACCCAGAATCCCCTGCAAACCTGAAAGTTTGCTGAAAAAATAACTTTTTTCACACATTTTTGTGTGGGAAAGTTGTGGCATCACCGGGATGACACAAATTTCCTACCACCCAGCGTTCCCCCAGGTCTCCCGATAAAAATGGTGCCTCACTCGGGTGGGAGGCCCAAGTACGCGCGACAGGCAAGGGCCTAAAACTTATTGAGGCGACATCAAAATTGACTATCAGAAAACGACCTGGTTTTGCAAGGGGGGTCCCATGACTTTTTGGCCCGGCGCTCGGTGGCCATCTAGGGAAACCTACCAAACCCACAAATTTCTGAAAAGTAGACACCCAGGGGATTCCAGGGATGTATGGCTTGCATGGATCCCCCAACGTTTTCTTACCCAGAATCCCCTGCAAACCTGAAATTTTGCTCAAAAATCACTTTTTTCACACATTTTTGTGTGGGAAAGTTGTGGCATCACCGGGCTGACACAAATTTCCTACCACCCAGCGTTCCCCCAGGTCTCCCGATATAAATGGTGCCTCACTCGGGTGGGAGGCCCAAGTACGCGCGACAGGCAAGGGCCCAAAACGTATTGAGGTGACATCAAAAATGCCTATCACAAAACGACCTGGTTTTGCAAGGGGGGTCCCATGACTTTTTGGCCCGGGGCTCGGCGGCCACCTAGGGAAACCTAACAAACCCACACATTTCTGAAAAGTAGACAGCTGGGGGATTCCAGGGAGGTATGGCTTGCGTGGATCCACCAATGTTTTCTTACCCAGAATCCCCTGCAAACCTGAAATGTTGCTGAAAAAAATCACTTTTTTCACACATTTTTGTGTGGGAAAGTTGTGGCATCACCGGGCTGACACAAATTTCCTACCACCCAACGTTCCCCCCGGTCTCCCAATAAAAATGGTGCCTCACTCGGGTGGGAGGCCCAAGTACGCGCGACAGGCAAGGGCCCAAAACGTATTGAGGCGACATCAAAAATGCCTATCAGAGGACGACCTGGTTTTGCAAGGGGGTCCCATGACTTTTGGCCCGGGGCTCGGCGGCCACCTAGGGAAACCCAGCAAACCCACACATTTCTGAAAAGTAGACACCCGGGGGATTCCAGGGAGGTATGGCTTGCGTGGATCCACCAACGTTTTCTTACCCAGAATCCCCTGCAAACCTGAAAGTTTGCTGAAAAAATAACTTTTTTCACACATTTTTGTGTGGGAAAGTTGTGGCATCACCGGGATGACACAAATTTCCTACCACCCAGCGTTCCCCCAGGTCTCCCGATAAAAATGGTGCCTCACTCGGGTGGGAGGCCCAAGTACTCGCGACAGGCAAGGGCCCAAAACGTATTGAGGCGACATCAAAATTGCCTATCAGAAAACGACCTGGTTTTGCAAGGGGGGTCCCATGACTTTTTGCCCCGGGGCTCGGCGGCCACCTAGGGAAACCTACCAAACCCACACATTTCTGAAAAGTAGACACCCGGGATTCCAGGGATGTATGGCTTGCATGGATCCTCCAACGTTTTCTTACCCAGAATCCCTGCAAACCTGAAATGTTGCTCAAAAAATCACTTTTTCACACATTTGTGTGGAAAGTTGTAGCATCACCGGGATGACACAAATTTCCTACCACCCAGCGTTCCCCAGGTCTCCCGATAAAAATGGTGCCTGACTAGGGTGGGCGGCCCAAGTACCCGCGACAGGCAAGGGCCCAAAACATTTTGTGATAGGCAATTTCAATGTTGCCTCAATACGTTTTGGGCCCATGCCTGTTGCGGGTACTTGGGCATCCCACCCGAGTGAGGCACCATTTGTATCGGTAGACCTGGTGGAACGCTGGGTGGTAGGAAATTTGTGTCATCCCGGTGATGCCACAACTTTCCCACACAAAAATGTGTGAAAAAAGTGATTTTTTCAGCAAACTTTCAGGTTTGCAGGGGATTCTGGGTAAGAAAACGTTGGGGGATCCATGCAAGCCATACCTCCGCGTGTGAGGTACCATTTTTATCGGGAGACCAGGGGGAGCAGAAAGGCTGTAATGGTGGCGGGGATGTGGGCATTGGCGTGCCCACTTCGGGCAGCCCCCACCCTAAAAACAAATGCGCAAAAAAATCCCTGGCATAAAGTGGGCTTTCTGCCGCCCCATGGGGGCAGAAAGACTGTTATGGTGGCAAGGGCGTGGGGGCATTGGCATGCCCATTTTGGGCAGCCCCCACCCTAAAAAAAATTGCACAAAAAAAAATCCCTGCCGTTTAGTGGGCTTTCTGCCCCCCCAGGGGGGCAGATTGGGGGCTACTGCCCCCATCTGCCTCCCAGGGGGGGCAGAAAGGCTGTAATGGTGGCGGCGGGGTGGGGGCATTGGCGTGCCCGTTTTGGGCAGCCCCCACATTAAAAACAATTGCACAAAAAAAATCCCTTGTGTTTAGTGGGCTTTCTGCCCCACCGGGTGGGCAGATTGGGGGCTACAGCACCCATCTGCCCCCCAGGGTGGGGCAGAAAGGCTGTAATGGTGACGGGGGTGGGGGCATTGGCGTGCCCGTTTTGGGCAGCCCCCACCCTGAAATAAATTGCACAAAAAAAATCCCTGGCGTTTAGTGGGCTTTCTGCCCCACAGGGGGGGCAGATTGGGGGCTACAGCCCCCATCTGCCTCCCAGGGGGGGCAGAAAGGCTGTAATGGTGGCGAGGGGTGGGGGCATTGGCGTGCCCATTTTGGGCAGCCCCCACCCAAAAATAAACACGCCCAAAAAAATCCCTGGTGTTTAGTGGGCTTTCTGCCCCACCGGGGGGGCAGATTGGGGGCTACAGCCCCCATCTGACCCCCAGGGGGGCAGAAAGGCTGTAATGGTGACGGGGGTGGGGGCATTAGCGTGCCCGCTTTGGGCAGCCCCCACCCTAAAACAAAAATTACACAAAAAAATCCCTGGCGCTTAGTGGGCTCTGCTCCCCGGGGTGGCAGATTGGGGGCTACTGCCCCCATCTACCTCCCAGGGGGGCAGAAAGGCTGTAATTGTGGTGGGGGCATTAGCGTGCCCGCTTCGGGCAGCCCCACCCTAAAAAAATGCGTCCAAAAAATCCTTGGTGTTTAGTGGGCTTTCTGCCCCCCGGGGGGCAGAAAGGCTGTAATGGTGGCGGGTGGGGTGGGGGCATTGGTGTGCCCATTTTGGGCAGCCCCCACCCTAAAACAAATTGCACACAAAAAATCCCTGGCATTTAGTGGGCTTTTGCCCCCGGGGCAGATTGGGGCTTCAGCCCCCATCTGCCTCCGGGGGGGGCAGAAAGGCTGTAATGGTGGCTGGGGGTGGGGGCATTGGTGTGTCCGTTTCGGGCAGCCCCCACCCTAAATAAAATGCACCAAATAAAAATCCCTGGTGTCTAGTGGGCTTTCTGCCCTCGGGGGCAGATTGGGGCTACTGCCCCCATCTGCCCCCCAGGGGGCAGAAAGACTGAACATTGGCAATTTTTTGGGGGAGCAAAAGCCCTTGCCCAAGGGGCCGCTCCCCCTCCCTGGTGCCTTAGTGGGTGGATCCCTGCTTGGGGATCGCCCTCCTGGGGCGATCCCCAAGCAGGATCCACTGGGAGGGGTACCATTGGAAAGGGAGATTCTCCCTTTCCAATGATACCTCTCCGTCTTTCTACGTGCTCAGGGGGCTGAGATAGCCCCCTGAGCACGTAGAAAATGAAACTGAAATGAGCCTAAAGGCTCATTTTAGTTTCGTTTTCAGTGAAATGAAGTCAGCGCGACGTGCGCGCTGATCTTCATTTCACTGAAAGGGAGGGGGGCCTCGGGAGCTGGGAAGCTCTTCCCCAGCTCCCGAGGCTGTGGGGGAGAAAGGAAATCCCTCTGCTGTCTGCAGCAGAGGGATTTCGTGCCTCTGGCCTCATGACGGAATGGTTCCGTCATGAGCACAGGGGCACCGATGCTCATGACGGAACCATTCCGTCATGAGCATCGAAGGGGTTAAATTACAAGTTTGATTCTGAAAATTCAGGGTTCAAAGTAAACATGAAAAGTACCCGGTCTGTTTCTATACACACTGGTTATTGGCGGCCATCTTTGGAGGGGAAAATGCCTATATCGATACATTTCAACCTAGATACATCTAGTGCATTCATTCGCCAAGTGGCAGATACTGCAGTGTGTCCAGAAAAATGGCATAGAAGGAACAACCTTCGCACTTTGCTAATTAGAGGCATTTTAACAGTGAAACTCCAATACGAATATTAAGCATGGCTACAAGTTACATGTTCTCTACACCATGGCCTAGTACATGAAAACGATCACTGACTGGATGCTATTTCAGTCGCCAAGTGGCTAATCGTGGTGTAGTCCATCTAACCCATGAATAACCGGTGTGTATAGAAACAGACCGGGTACTTTTCATGTTTACTTTGAACCCTGAATTTTATGAATCAAACTTGTAATTTAATACAATCAATTGTGGTTGATCATATGCATGCAGTAACTATACATGAATTGTGTTTTGGATGCCTCTGGCTATATTCTTTAATCAAGGATAATACCTTTACCTTTATAAGTATTTCACACTTTAAAATGGCCGCCATTGTAACATCATCACTGCCATCAGTATGAGACGAAGTCCTATGTCCAGGTCTTTTGTTTATATAAGCACTACTATTCTTTTGGCTCAGCGTGTGATCAAGGCAACTCTTTGCCGAAACGCGTAACGACTGAGGAATAAAGTTCCAATTTGCACTTGCAGAGGACTTTTAGTGTGCGCTTTATTATATATATATATATATATATGGCGACTGGTAGTGTGTCGGAATAAATAATAATTGCACCAAACTGGGTCTACGCTCGTTTGTTTGGAAGAAAACAGCAAAAGCGAGGTTCGTGGCATATATATATATATATATATATATATATTTATATGTATATATATATATATCCAAAAGCTGCCCTGCATTTAAGGACGCACTCCAACAGTCGGTGATTGTCACAATCCTTTATTCAAAAGAAACCGGCATTCCAAACCGATCATTTTCAGTCTTTGCCTGACGCGTTTCTGAGCTTCGCGCTCCTTTCTCAAAGGCAATTTGATTACACCTATTACTAGCTCCCACAGTTGCCTGCTTGCTTTCAACATTTATAGGCCTCTGGTGTGCCTTACATAATGGCAATGATTACAATGCACACTGGGAACTGTGGTTTATTTGCGCCTACATTTTCCCCTCTAGTGGGTTTTGTGCAATTCAAACGAAGTACAAAGGACTATATAGTTCATCAACCCTCCAGTGGGTCTCAGATTTGGAAGTCATTTGAGATGTCATCAGTGATGTCACTGACCATGTTATGAGTGATGTAATATGTGACGTCATCAGCAGTGCATTGCGGGGGCACGAGTTATAGTTAGCTCATCTAACTATAACGGCCGAATTTCTCTGGTTTTGTACGAGTAAAATGTCCAACTAACTATAACGTCCCTGAAACCTGTGGTTTTTTCAGTGAATTTCTAAGGTTTTTTAAATGCTCATTTCTAACTATAACGTCCCTGAAACCTGTGGTTTTTTCAGTCAATTTCAAAGCTTTTTTAAATGCTAATTTCTAACTATAACGTCCCTGAAACCTGTATTTTTTTTGTGAATTTCTAAGGTTTTTTAAATGCTAATTTCTAAATATGCCAGATAGGTAGGACATGTGCAGAAAGATGAAGAAAGGCGCAGAAAGAAGCAAGAGAAGTGCAGAAAGAGGCAACAGCAGTCCAGGAAGAGGAAGAAAGGTGCAGAAAGAAGCAAGAGAAGTGAAGAAAGAGGCCTACTTTGACTGTACCTTACAACAGACTCATACAAAGTAGCCTAATCACTAATCCTTTTCCCAAGATGTCTTAAATCTCACTTTTCTCTTGAAGGTTCACTATTAATCGACTGCTCAGAATGTTAGGCCTGCCAAATATAAAACAGCAATCCTAAGCATATCACTGTTGTAAGCCTGACCAAGTTTGTGAAGGTATGCATGCGTGTCTCTGCTTTTAACGAGTGACTTGTTACATAAAAATGAACATAGAAATACTAGAATACCTGTGTTTCAAACAGCATACTCTGTAAATATGTGCACAAAAAGGTGTATGCATTTCTTTCTGCTCTTAATACAGGGCACATGGGTATTCAATAGTATATTTGAAGGGCTCTATAACACTGATATACATAAGACATGTCTGCCTGTGCAACTGAATGACAGTGCAGAACTGAGAGCATTTAACCACCTATAGAAGAAGCAACCCACTTTTTAAGCTACCATCTTCAGATGCATAACACATGTGAGAATACATATACAAGTAGACATATCCCTCAGTCACAAGAGCACGCAGACCTTTAAACTTGACAGCGTGCACCTCCCATTTGAGTACAGAAAGAGGTGAGAGAAGTACAGAAAGAAGCAAGACGTGCAGAAATATACAAAAGAAGTACAGAAAGAAGGAACAGAGGTGCAGAAAGAGGCAACAGGGGTGCAGAGAGAGGGAAGAGGGGTGGAGAAAGAGGCAAGGGGGTGCAGAAAAAAGCAAGAGAGCTGCAGAAAGAAACAAAAGAAGTGCAGAAAGAAGGAAAAGAGGTGCGCAAAGAGGCAAGAGGGGTACAGAAAGAGGCAAAAGGGGTGAAGAAAGAAGCGAGAGGTGCAGAAACAAAAGAAGTACAGAAAGAAGGAACAGAGGTGCAGAAAGAGGCAAGAGGGAAGCAGAAAGAAACAAAAGAAGTGCAGAACCAGGCCTGGCACTTCCCCTGGGCTATAGCATTACCATCCTTAATCGAGAGGCTAGAGGCGGCGATGTGGCAGTTGTCTTTAAATCATGCTAAACCTGCACACTTGTTAAGGAAAACATAGCGGGTTGCGAGTGCGGACGGTTTGGGATTTCCTTTAATTCCAACTATACCATGTCTGGCTTACTGGTATACCGTCCCCCGGGCCCCTCGAAGGAAAGCAGGGCTGCGCTGGCTGACATAGTGGGCTCTCTGGTCGTGAGGTATGCCAACTTCACTGTCATTGGTGATTTAAACCTGCACCTTGATAATCCCCATGACACAGAAGCGGCCAACTTCTCAGCGGACTTAACGGCCTGCCAGCTGCTCCAACTAGTCCATGGTTCTACTCACTCTGCTGGCCACCTACTTGATCCAGTTTTTTCCAACCTTCCACGTCTTTTTGTCTCAAACCCTATTCCGCTATGCTGGTTCGACCATTATCTGATCCTTATGACGCTTTCCGGGGTAGTGCCCTCTCGAAAGTCACCTCAGAAACTCCCGCTCCGCCGCCCCTGGCACAAATTAAATTTTGATCATCTTAGTACCATCCTTTTGTCGAGTGTGCCCAGCTGGCCGGATGATCCAGATACCGCCAGTGAAGCACTTTCTGACTGGCTAAGGCATCCTCTGGATGACTTGATCCCGGCCAAACAATCTAAGTGTCAGGGCACTAAGTCTAACCCATGGTATAATAACAACCTGTCCACTATGCGTAAAACATGCAAGCGGTTGGAGCGGAAGTGGAGGCGAGCTTTGATCCTATCCTGAAGGGCCGCTATCAGTCAGCCATCAAGCAATATCATAGGGCTGTTCAGAAGGCACGGGCTACCCATTTTGCCGACGAGATCAGAAACAGCCATAATCCCTCCAAGAAGATTTTCTCCATCATTAAAAATCTCAAAAATGCTGGGGCTCCAGCGGCGGCCGCCATTAAGTCAGATGAACAATGTGAGGACCTTGCCACCTTTTTTATAAATAAGGTGGATAACATCTATAAGACCTTCCCTCAGGTGGGCATGGGCTTTGATGTTGGGGGCCCCCCTCCCCCATACATTGGCCACCTTCCCGCCAATCACTGAAGAAGCACTCTGTATACTCTGCAGGAAGGTTAAATCTGGCTCCCCAACTGACCCCATGAAGCCTGAATATCTAATGAGACTGTTACCTGTGCTACTTACACCTCTGGGCCAGGTTATTAACATGTCTTTGTCTATGGCTACAGTTCCTAGGTCATGGAAGCAGGCCATGGTAATGCCTCTTTTAAAGAAGCCTACCCTAGATCCAGCGAAACTGGAGAACTTTCGCCCTATCTCCCTGCTGCCTTGGACCTCCAAGATCTCCGAAGCCTAGGTTAATTCCATCTTGTCAGGCTATGTGGAGGAGAATAATATACTGGACTCCTCCCAGTGCGGTTTTCGCCCGGGTTTTAGCACAGAGTCCGCCCTCCTAGCTGTGACTGAACATTTAAGAGCAGCACTGGATGAGGGACGTACCTCGGCACTGATCCTACTGGATCGCAGTGCCGCATTTGATACGGTCTCTCACCAGACTTTGATATGGAGATTGAAGGAGGCAGGCATCGTGGGCCTCGCCCTGTATTGGTTTACTTCTTTCCTTTCGGATAGGTCCTTTCAGGTGTCGGCCCCCCCTTTTACATCCAGGGTGCATTCCATCAAACAGGGACTACCGCAGGGCTCTGCATTAAGTCCAACGCTTTTCAACCTGTATGTCCAGCCCCTGGCCGCGATAGCCAAGAGGAGAGGGCTGACTATTGTGTCATATGCTGATGACACACAATTAGTAGTCGCCCTCTCCAATGACTGTCTGAAAGAAGCTGCTAAATTTCAGAGCGGTCTAACGGATGTTGCAGGGTGGATGACTGCCAACTGTCTCCAGCTCAATGCCAGTAAGTCTGAGGTCCTACTGGTAGGGAAAGATCCTGAGCTTTGGAGTGAACAGTGGTGGCCCACCACCCTGGGCCCTGCACCCACCCCCAAACAGGTGGTGAAAAATCTTGGTGTCTGGGTTGACTCGGCGCTTAGTTTTCAAACTCAAACTAAGAAGGTGGCGGCGGCATGCTTTGGTATTCTGCGCAGTCTCAAACCTCTGTTGGGTTTTTTGACCCCTCCATCCGACAGATTATTGTCCAGGCATCTGTGCTGTCGAGACTGGACTATGCCAGCTTGCTCTATCTGGGGCTCAACAAGACGGAGATTTCGAGACTGCAGAGGGTCCAAAATGTTGCCGCCAGAACTCTTCTTGCTATGCCCAGATGCTGCTCCACCTCCAGTGCCATTCGTCAGTTACACTGGTTACCGTTGGTGAGACGGGTGGAGTTCAAGTCTCTCTGCCTTGCGTTTAAGATCTTGAACCCCTCCACCCCCGGTATCCTAGCAGGCTTGCTCTCCGCCTATATTCCCACCCGTCATCTTCGCTCAGCAGGCCAACACCTGGTATCTATCTCGCGAGTGAGGAGGGCTCGCGCCGGTGGGCGCTCTTTTCGCACACTGGCAGCAAAGCTATGGAATGGCCTCCCTGTACATATCCGGATTATGGATAACTATCTAGCATTTCAAAAAGCACTAAAGACTCATCTGTTCCCTTCCCATTAAGTTTTCTGCAGTCCACCATCTGTCTGCCATTATGGCGCTTAACGGCCCATTGGCCTTCTTTCTCTCTCGTTATGTTGGGTCTTTGATGTCAGCTGCTATCATTGCTCTTATCACCGGGACGCCCCTTTGCTGGGGCAGCTGTGCGCTCTACAAGACATCTTAACATAACATAACAAGCAACAGGGGTGCAGAAAGAGGCAAGAGGAGTGCAGAAAGAGGGAAGAGGGGTGCAGAAAGAAACAAGAGAGGTGCATAGAGAAACAAAAGAAGTGCTATAAGAAGGCAGAGAGGTGCAGAAAGAGGCAAGAGGGGTGCAGAAAGAGGGAAGAGGGGTGTAAAAGAGGCACAAGAGGTGCCAAAACAAGCAAGAGAGGTGCAGAAAGAAGCAAGAGAGTTGCAGAAAGAAACAAAAGAAGTGCATAAAGAAGGAACAGAGGTGCAGAAAAAGGCAAGAGGGGTGCAGAAAGAGGAAAGATGGGTGCAGAAAGAGGCACAAGGGTTGCAGAAAGAAGGGACAGAGGTGCAGAAAGAAGCAAGAGAGGTGCAGAAAGAAGCAACAGAGGTGCAGAAAGAGGGATGAGGGGTGGAGAAAGAGGCAAGAGAAGTGCAGAAAGAAGCAACAGAGGTGCAAAAAGGCGGAAAAGGGGTGGAGAAAGTGGCTAGAGGGGTGCAGAAAGAAGCAAGAGAGGTGCAGAAAGAAACAAAAGAGCAGAAAGAAGGAACAGAGGTGCAGAAAGAGGCAAGAGTAGTACAGAAAGAGGGAAGAGAGGGGCCGAAAGAAGCACGAGTGGTGCAGAAAGAAACAAGAGAAGTGCAGAAAGAAGCAACAGAGATGCAAAAAGGGGGAAGAGGGGTGGAGAAAGAGGCAAGGGGGTGCAGAAAGAAGCAAGAGTGGTACAGAAAGAAACAAAAGAAAAGAAAGAAGGAACAGAGGTGCAGAAAGAGGCAAGAGGAGTGCAGAAAGAGGGAAGAGGGGTGCAGAAAGAAGCACAAGTGGCGCAGAAAGAAGCAAGAGCGGTATAGAAAGGAGCGAGAGGAGTGCAAAAAGAAGCAACAGAGGTGCAGAAAGAGTCAAAAGGGGTGCAAAAAGAGGGAAGAGGGGTGCAGAAAGAGGCATGAGGTGTGCAGAAAGAAGAAAGACACGTGCAGAAAGAAACAAAAGAAGTAGAGAAAAAGGGAACAGAGGTGCAGAAAGAGGCAAGAGGGGTGCAGAAAGAAAGAAGAGGGGTGCAGAAAGAAGGCACAGAGGTGCAGAATGAAGCAAGAGAAGTGCAGAAAGAAGCAACAGAGGTGCAGAAAGAGGGATAGGGTGGAGAAAGAGGCAAGAGAAGTGCAGAAAGAAGCAACAGAGATGCAGAAAGGGGGAAGAGAGGTAGAGAAAGAGGCAAGAGGAGTGCAGAAAGAAGCATGAGAGGTGCAGAAAGAAACAAAGGAAGTGCAGAAAGAAGGAACAGAGGTGCAGAAAGTGGCAAGCGGAGTGCAGAAAGAGAAGAAGGGTGCAGAAAGAGGCACAAGTGGTGCAGAAATAAGCAACAGAGATGCAGAAAGAAGGAAGAGTAGTGCAGAAAGAAGCAACAAAGGTGCAGAAAGAGGCAAGAGGGGTGCAGAAAGAGGGAAGAGGGGTGCAGAAAGAGGCACAAGGGTTGCAGAAAGAAGGAACAGAAGTGCAGAAAGAAGGAAGAGAAGTGCAGAAAGAAGCAACAGAGGTGCAGAAAGAGGGATGAGGGGTTGAGAAAGAGGCAAGAGAAGTGCAGAAAGAAGCAACAGAGATGCAAAAAGGGGGAAGAGGGTTGGAGAAAGTGGCAAGAGGGGTGCAGAATGAAGCAAGATAGGTGCAGAAAGAAACAAAAGAGCAGAAAGAAGAAACAGAGGTTCAGAAAGAGGCAAGACGAGTGCAGAAAGAGGGAATAGGGGTGCATAAAGAAGCATGAGTAGTGCGGAAAGAAGCGAATAGGTGCAGAAAGAAGCAAGAGTAGTGCAGAAAGAAGGAACAGAGGTGCAGAAAGAGGCAAGAGAGGAGCAAAAAGGAGAAAGGGGTGCAGAAAGAGGCACGAGGGATGCAGAAAGAAGCAAGAGATGTGCAGAAAGAGACAAAAGAAGTGCAGAAAGAAGGAACAGATCTGCAGAAAGAGGCAAGAGGGGTGCACAAAGAGGGAAGAGGGGTGTGAAAGAGGCATGAGGAGTGCAGAAAGAAGCAAGAGGAGTGCAGAAAGAAGCAACAGAGGTTCAGAAAGGCAAGAGGGTTGCAAAAAGAGGGAAAAGGGGTGCAGAAAGATGCACGTGGGGTGCAGTAAGAAGCAAGAGACGTGCAGAAAGAAACAAAAGAAGTACAGAAAGCAGGAACAGAGGTGCAAAAAGAGGCAAGAGGGGTGCAGAAAGAAGCACGAGTGGTGCAGAAAGAAGCACGAGTGGTGCAGAAAGAAGCAAGAGAGGTGTAGAAAGAAGCAAGAGGAGTGCAGAAAGAAGCAACAGAGGTGCAGAAAGAGGCAATAGGGGTGCAAAAGAGGGAAGAGGGGTGCAGAAAGAGGCACAAGGGGTGCAGAAAGAAGCGAGAGACATGCAGAAAGAAACAAAAGAAGTACAGAAAGAAGGAACAGAGGTACAGAAAGAGGCAAGAGGGGCACAGAAATTAGCACGAGTGGTGCAGAAAGAAGCAAGAGAGGTGTATAAAGAAGCAAGAAGAGC
Organism: Calotriton arnoldi; assembly: GCA_963921515.1. Lineage (NCBI taxonomy): Eukaryota > Metazoa > Chordata > Amphibia > Caudata > Salamandridae > Calotriton > Calotriton arnoldi. The sequence continues at coordinate 118,604 of CAWUFW010011727.1, forward strand.
GCAGAAAGAAGCAACAGAGGTGCAGAAAGAGGCACAGGTGGTGCAGAAAGAAGCAAGAGAGGTGCAGAAAGACCCTAGATAAGTGCAGAAAGAAGCAACAGAGATGCAGAAAGAGGGAAGAGGGGTGGAGAAAGAGACAAGAGTAATGCAGAAAGAAGCAACAGAGATGCAGAAAGGGGGAAGTGGGGTGGAGAAATAAGAAAGAGGGATGCAGAAAGAGGGATGAGGGGTGAAGAAAGAGGCAAGAGAAGTGAAGAAAGAAGCAACAGAGATACAAAAAGGGAAGAGGGGTGGAGAAAGAGGCAAGAGGGGTGCAGAAACAAGCAAGAGTGGTGCAGAAAGTAACAATAGAGCAGAAAGAAGGAACAGAGGTGCAAAAGAGGCAAGATGAGTGCAGAAAGAGGGAAGAGGGTGCAGAAAGAAGCACAAGTGGTACAGAAAGAAGCAAAGAGGTACAGAAAGAAACAAGAGTAGTGCTCAAAGAAGCACTAGACGTGCAGAATGAGGCAAGAGGGGTGCATAAAGGGGGAAGAGGGGTACAGAAAGAGGCAAGAGACATGCAGAAAGAAACAAAAGAAGTACAGAAAGAAGGAACAGAGGTACAGAAAGAGGCAAGAGGGGCGCAGAAATGAGCACGAGTGGTGCAGAAAGAAGCAAGAGAGGTGTATAAAGAAGCAAGAAGAGTGCAGAAAGAAGCAACAGAGGTGCAGAAAGAAACAAAAGAAAAGCAGAAAGAAGGAACAGAGGTGCAGAAGGAGGCAAGAGGAGTGCAGAAAGAGAAGAAAGGTGCAGAAAGAGGCACACGTGGTGCAGAAAGAAGCAAGAGAGGTGCATAAAGACCCAAGATAAGTGCAGAAAGAAGCAACAGAGATGCAGAAAGAGGGAAGAGGGGTGGAGAAAGAGACAAGAGTAATGCAGAAAGAAGCAACAGAGATGCAGAAAGGGGGAAGTGGGGTGGAGAAAGAAGATAGAGGGGTGCAGAAAGAGGGATGAGGGGAGAGAGGTGGAGAAAGAGGCAAGAGAAGTGAAGAAAGAAGCAACAGAGATGCAAAAGGGGGAAGAGGGGTGGAGAAAGAGGCAAGAGGGGTATAGAAACAAACAAGAGTGGTGCAGAAAGAAACAAAAGAAGTGCAGAAAGAAGGAACAGAGCTGCAGAAAGAGGCAAGAGGGGTGCACAAAGAGGGAAGAGGGGTGTGAAAGAGGCACGAGGATTGCAGAAATAAGCAAGAGGAGTGCAGAAAGAAGCAACAGAGGTCCAGAAGAGGCAAGAGGGGTGCAAAAAGAGGGAAAAGGGATGCAGAAAGAGGCACGTGGGGTGCAGAAAGAAGCAAGAGACGTGCAGAAGGAAACAAAAGAAGTACAGAAAGAAGGAACAGAGGTGCAGAAAGAGGCAAGATGGGTGCAGAAAGAAGCACAAGTGGTGCAGAAAGCAGCAAGATAGGTGTAGAAAGAAGCAAGAGGAGCACAGAAAGAAGCAACAGAGGTGCAGAAAGAGGCAAGAGGGGTCCAAAAAGAGGGAAGAGGGGTGCAGAAAGAGGCACAAGGGTGCAGAAAGAAGCAAGAGACATGCAGAAAGAAACAAAAGAAGTACAGAAAGAAGGAACAGAGGTGCAGAAAGAGGGAAGAGGGGTGCAGAAAGAGGAAAGAGGGGTGTAGAAAGAGGCACAAGTGTTGCAGAAAGAAGGGACAGTGGTGCAGAAAGAAGCAAGAGAAGTGCAGAAAGAAGCAACAGAGGTGCAGAAAGAGGGATGAGGGGTGGAGAAAGAGGCAAGAGAAGTGAAGAAAGAAGCAACAGAGATGCAAAAAGGGAGAAGAGGGGTGGAGAAAGAGGCAAGAGGGGTGCAGAAAGAAGCAAGAGTGGTGCAGAAAGAAACAAAAGAAAAGCAGAAAGAAGGAACAGAGGTGCAGAAAGAGGCACGAGGGTGCAGAAAGTAGCAAGAGATGTGCAGAAAGAAACAAAAGAAGTGCAGAAAGAAGGAACAGAGCTGCAGAAAGAGGCAAGAGGGGTGCACAAAGAGGGAAGAGGGGTGTGAAAGAGGCATGAGGAGTGCAGAAGAAGAAAAAGGAGTGCAGAAAGAAGCAACAGAGGTGCAGAAAGAGGCAAGAGGGGTGCAAAAAGAGGGAAAGGGGTGCAGAAAGAGGCATGTGGGGTGCAGAAAGAAGCAAGACACGTGCAGAAAGAAACAAAAGAAGTACAGAATGAAGGAACAGAGGTGCAGAAAGCGGCAAGAGGGGTGCAGAAAGCAGCACGAGTGGTGCAGAAAGAAGCAAGAGACGTGCAGAAAGAAACAAAAGAAGTACAGAGAGAAGGAACAGAGGTGTAGAAAGAGGCAAGAGGGGTGTAGAAAGAGGGAAGAGGGGTGTAGAAAGCGGCACAAGGGTTGCAGAAAGAAGGGACAGAGGTGAAGAAAGAAGCAAGAGAAGTGCAGAAAGAAGCAACAGAGGTGCAGAAATAGGGATGAGGGGTGGAGAAAGAGGCAAGAGAAGTGAAGAGAGAAACAACAGAGATGCAAAAAGGAGGAAGATGGATGGAGAAAGAGGCAAGAGGGGTGCAGAAAGAAGCAAGAGTTGTGCAGAATGAAACAAAAGAAAAGCAGAAAGAAGGAACAGAGGTGCAGAAAGAGGGAAGAAGGGTGCAGAAAGAAGCACGAGTGGTGCAGAAAGAAGCAAGAGAGGTGTAGAAAGAAGCAAGAGGAGTGCAGAAAGAAGCAACAGAGGTGCAGAAAGAGGGATGTGGGGTGGAGAAAGAGGCAAGAGAAGTGCAGAAAGAAGCAACAGAGATGCAAAAAGGGGTAATAGGGGTGGAGAAAGTGGCAAGAGGGATACAGAAAGAAGTAAAAGAGGTGCAGAAAGAAACAAAAGAGCAGAAAGAAGGAACAGAGGTGCAGAAAGAGGCAAGAGGAGTGCAGAAAGAGGGAAGAGGGTGCAGAAAGAAGCACGAGTGGTGCAGAAAGAAGCAAAGAGGTGCAGAAAGAAGCAAGAGTAGTGCAGAAAGAAGCAACAGAGGTGCAGAAAGAGGCAAGAGGGGTGCAGAAAGAAGCACGAGTGGTGCAGAAAGAAGCACGAGTGGTGCAGAAAGAAGCAAGAGAGGTGTAGAAAGAAGCAAGAGGAGTGCAGAAAGAAGCAACAGAGGTGCAGAAAGAGGCAATAGGGGTGCAAAAAGAGGGAAGAGGGGTGCAGAAAGAGGCACGAGGGGTGCAGAAAGAAGTGAGAGACATGCAGAAAGAAACAAAAGAAGTACAGAAAGAAGGAACAGAGGTACAGAAAGAGGCAAGAGGGGCGTAGAAATGAGCACGAGTGGTGCAGAAAGAAGCAAGAGAGGTGTATAAAGAAGCAAGAAGAGTGCAGAAAGAAGCAACAGAGGTGCAGAAAGAAACAAAAGAAAAGCAGAAAGAAGGAACAGAGGTGCAGAAGGAGGCAAGAGGAGTGCAGAAAGAGAAGAAAGGTGCAGAAAGAGGCACACGTGGTGCAGAAAGAAGCAAGAGAGGTGCATAAAGACCCAAGATAAGTGCAGAAAGAAGCAACAGAGATGCAGAAAGAGGGAAGAGGGGTGGAGAAAGAGACAAGAGTAATGCAGAAAGAAGCAACAGAGATGCAGAAAGGGGGAAGTGGGGTGGAGAAAGAAGATAGAGGGGTGCAGAAAGAGGGATGAGGGGAGAGAGGTGGAGAAAGAGGCAAGAGAAGTGAAGAAAGAAGCAACAGAGATGCAAAAAGGGGGAAGAGGGGTGGAGAAAGAGGCAAGAGGGGTATAGAAACAAACAAGAGTGGTGCAGAAAGTAACAATAGAGCAGAAAGAAGGAACAGAGGTGCAAAAAGAGGCAAGATGAGTGCAGAAAGAGGGAAGAGGGGTGCAGAAAGAAGCACAAGTGGTACAGAAAGAAGCAAAGAGGTACAGAAAGAAACAAGAGTAGTGCTCAAAGAAGCAATAGACGTGCAGAATGAGGCAAGAGGGGTGCATAAAGGGGGAAGAGGGGTACAGAAAGAGGCAAGAGACATGCAGAAAGAAACAAAAGAAGTACAGAAAGAAGGAACAGAGGTACAGAAAGAGGCAAGAGGGGCGCAGAAATGAGCACGAGTGGTGCAGAAAGAAGCAAGAGAGGTGTATAAAGAAGCAAGAAGAGTGCAGAAAGAAGCAACAGAGGTGCAGAAAGAAACAAAAGAAAAGCAGAAAGAAGGAACAGAGGTGCAGAAGGAGGCAAGAGGAGTGCAGAAAGAGAAGAAAGGTGCAGAAAGAGGCACACGTGGTGCAGAAAGAAGCAAGAGAGGTGCATAAAGACCCAGGATAAGTGCAGAAAGAAGCAACAGAGCTGCAGAAAGAGGGAAGAGGGGTGGAGAAAGAGACAAGAGTAATGCAGAAAGAAGCAACAGAGATGCAGAAAGGGGGAAGTGGGGTGGAGAAAGAAGATAGAGGGGTGCAGAAAGAGGGATGAGGGGAGAGAGGTGGAGAAAGAGGCAAGAGAAGTGAAGAAAGAAGCAACAGAGATGCAAAAAGGGGGAAGAGGGGTGGAGAAAGAGGCAAGAGGGGTATAGAAACAAACAAGAGTGGTGCAGAAAGAAACAAAAGAAGTGCAGAAAGAAGGAACAGAGCTGCAGAAAGAGGCAAGAGGGTGCACAAAGAGGGAAGAGGGGTGTGAAAGAGGCACGAGGATTGCAGAAATAAGCAAGAGGAGTGCAGAAAGAAGCAACAGAGGTCCAGAAGAGGCAAGAGGGTGCAAAAAGAGGGAAAAGGGATGCAGAAAGAGGCACGTGGGGTGCAGAAAGAAGCAAGAGACGTGCAGAAGGAAACAAAAGAAGTACAGAAAGAAGGAACAGAGGTGCAGAAAGAGGCAAGAGGGGTGCAGAAAGAAGCACAAGTGGTGCAGAAAGCAGCAAGATAGGTGTAGAAAGAAGCAAGAGGAGCACAGAAAGAAGCAACAGAGGTGCAGAAAGAGGCAAGAGGGGTCCAAAAGAGGGAAGAGGGTGCAGAAAGAGGCACAAGGGTGCAGAAAGAAGCAAGAGACATGCAGAAAGAAACAAAAGAAGTACAGAAAGAAGGAACAGAGGTGCAGAAAGAGGGAAGAGGGTGCAGAAAGAGGAAAGAGGGGTGTAGAAAGAGGCACAAGTGTTGCAGAAAGAAGGGACAGTGGTGCAGAAAGAAGCAAGAGAAGTGCAGAAAGAAGCAACAGAGGTGCAGAAAGAGGGATGAGGGGTGGAGAAAGAGGCAAGAGAAGTGAAGAAAGAAGCAACAGAGATGTAAAAGGGAGAAGAGGGGTGGAGAAAGAGGCAAGAGGGTTGCAGAAAGAAGCAAGAGGTGCAGAAAGAAACAAAAGAAAAGCAGAAAGAAGGAACAGAGGTGCAGAAAGAGGCACGAGGGGTGCAGAAAGTAGCAAGAGATGTGCAGAAAGAAACAAAGAAGTGCAGAAAGAAGGAACAGAGCTGCAGAAAGAGGCAAGAGGGGTGCACAAAGAGGGAAGAGGAGGTGTGAAAGAGGCATGAGGAGTGCAGAAGAAGCAAAAGGAGTGCAGAAAGAAGCAACAGAGGTGCAGAAAGAGGCAAGAGGGGTGCAAAAGAGGGAAAAGGGGTGCAGAAAGAGGCATGTGGGGTGCAGAAAGAAGCAAGACACGTGCAGAAAGAAACAAAGAAGTACAGAATGAAGGAACAGAGGTGCAGAAAGCGGCAAGAGCGGTGCAGAAAGCAGCACGAGTGGTGCAGAAAGAAGCAAGAGACGTGCAGAAAGAAACAAAAGAAGTACAGAGAGAAGGAACAGAGGTGTAGAAAGAGGCAAGAGGGTGTAGAAAGAGGGAAGAGGGGTGTAGAAAGCGGCACAAGGGTTGCAGAAAGAAGGGACAGAGGTGAAGAAAGAAGCAAGAGAAGTGCAGAAAGAAGCAACAGAGGTGCAGAAATAGGGATGAGGGGTGGAGAAAGAGGCAAGAGAAGTGAAGAGAGAAACAACAGAGATGCAAAAGGAGGAAGATGGATGGAGAAAGAGGCAAGAGGGGTGCAGAAAGAAGCAAGAGTTGTGCAGAATGAAACAAAAGAAAAGCAGAAAGAAGGAACAGAGAGTGCAGAAAGAGGGAAGAAGGGTGCAGAAAGAAGCACGAGTGGTGCAGAAAGAAGCAAGAGAGGTGTAGAAAGAAGCAAGAGGAGTGCAGAAAGAAGCAACAGAGGTGCAGAAAGAGGGATGTGGGGTGGAGAAAGAGGCAAAGAGAAGTGCAGAAAGAAGCAACAGAGATGCAAAAAGGGGTAATAGGGGTGGAGAAAGTGGCAAGAGGGATACAGAAAGAAGTAAAGAGGTGCAGAAAGAAACAAAAGAGCAGAAAGAAGGAACAGAGGTGCAGAAAGAGGCAAGAGGAGTGCAGAAAGAGGGAAGAGGGTGCAGAAAGAAGCACGAGTGGTGCATAAAGAAGCAAAGAGGTGCAGAAAGAAGCAAGAGTAGTGCAGAAAGAAGCAACAGAGGTGCAGAAAGAGGCAAGAGGGGTGCAGAAAGAAGCACTGAATGGATGCAGAAAGAAGCACGAGTGGTGCAGAAAGAAGCAAGAGAGGTGTAGAAAGAAGCAAGAGAGTGCAGAAAGAAGCAACAGAGGTGCAGAAAAGAGGCAATAGGGGTGCAAAAGAGAGGAAGAGGGGTGCAGAAAGAGGCACGAGGGTGCAGAAAGAAGCGAGAGACATGCAGAAAGAAACAAAAGAAGTACAGAAAGAAGGAACAGAGGTACAGAAAGAGGCAAGAGGGGCACAGAAATTAGCACGAGTGGTGCAGAAAGAAGCAAGAGAGGTGTATGAAAGAAGCAAGAAGAGCGCAGAAAGAAGCAACAGAGGTGCAGAAAGAAGGCACAGGTGGTGCAGAAAGAAGCAAGAGAGGTGCAGAAAGACCCTAGATAAGTGCAGAAAGAAGCAACAGAGATGCAGAAAGAGGAAGAGGGGTGGAGAAAGAGACAAGAGTAATGCAGAAAGAAGCAACAGAGATGCAGAAAGGGGGAAGTGGGGTGGAGAAATAAGAAAGAGGGATGCAGAAAGAGGGATGAGGGTGAAAGAAAGAGGCAAGAGAAGTGAAGAAAGAAGCAACAGAGATACAAAAAGGGGAAGAGGGGTGGAGAAAGAGGCAAGAGGGTGCAGAAACAAGCAAGAGTGGTGCAGAAAGTAACAATAGAGCAGAAAGAAGGAACAGAGGTGCAAAAAGAGGCAAGATGAGTGCAGAAAGAGGGAAGAGGGGTGCAGAAAGAAGCACAAGTGGTACAGAAAGAAGCAAAGAAGGTACAGAAAGAAACAAGAGTAGTGCTCAAAGAAGCAATAGACTGGTGCAGAATGAGAGCAAGAGGGGTGCATAAAGGGGAAGAGGGGTACAGAAAGAGGCAAGAGACATGCAGAAAGAAACAAAAGAAGTACAGAAAGAAGGAACAGAGGTACAGAAAGAGGCAAGAGGGGCGCAGAAATGAGCACGAGTGGTGCAGAAAGAAGCAAGAGAGGTGTATAAAGAAGCAAGAAGAGTGCAGAAAGAAGCAACAGAGGTGCAGAAAGAAACAAAAGAAAAGCAGAAAGAAGGAACAGAGGTGCAGAAGGAGGCAAGAGGAGTGCAGAAAGAGAAGAAAGGTGCAGAAAGAGGCACACGTGGTGCAGAAAGAAGCAAGAGAGGTGCATAAAGACCCAAGATAAGTGCAGAAAGAAGCAACAGAGATGCAGAAAGAGGGAAGAGGGGTGGAGAAAGAGACAAGAGTAATGCAGAAAGAAGCAACAGAGATGCAGAAAGGGGGAAGTGGGGTGGAGAAATAAGATAGAGGGGTGCAGAAAGAGGGATGAGGGGAGAGAGGTGGAGAAAGAGGCAAGAGAAGTGAAGAAAGAAGCAACAGAGATGCAAAAAGGGGGAAGAGGGTGGAGAAAGAGGCAAGAGGGGTATAGAAACAAACAAGAGTGGTGCAGAAAGAAACAAAAGAAGTGCAGAAAGAAGGAACAGAGCTGCAGAAAGAGGCAAGAGGGGTGCACAAAGAGGGAAGAGGGGTGTGAAAGAGGCACGAGGATTGCAGAAATAAGCAAGAGGAGTGCAGAAAGAAGCAACAGAGGTCCAGAAGAGGCAAGAGGGGTGCAAAAGAGGGAAAGGGATGCAGAAAGAGGCACGTGGGGTGCAGAAAGAAGCAAGAGACGTGCAGAAGGAAACAAAGAAGTACAGAAAGAAGGAACAGAGGTGCAGAAAGAGGCAAGATGGGTGCAGAAAGAAGCACAAGTGGTGCAGAAAGCAGCAAGATAGGTGTAGAAAGAAGCAAGAGGAGCACACAAACAAGCAACAGAGGTGCAGAAAGAGGCAAGAGGGGTCCAAAAGAGGAAGAGAGGTGCAGAAAGAGGCACAAGGGTGCAGAAAGAAGGAAGAGACATGCAGAAAGAAACAAAAGAAGTACAGAAAGAAGGAACAGAGGTGCAGAAAGAGGGAAGAGGGGTGCAGAAAGAGGAAAGAGGGTGTAGAAAGAGGCACAAGTGTTGCAGAAAGAAGGGACAGTGGTGCAGAAAGAAGCAAGAGAAGTGCAGAAAGAAGCAACAGAGGTGCAGAAAGAGGGATGAGGGTGGAGAAAGAGGCAAGAGAAGTGAAGAAAGAAGCAACAGAGATGTAAAAAAGGGAGAAGAGGGGTGGAGAAAGAGGCAAGAGAGGGTGCAGAAAGAAGCAAGAGTGGTGCAGAAAGAAACAAAAGAAAAGCAGAAAGAAGGAACAGAGGTGCAGAAAGAGGCACGAGGGGTGCAGAAAGTAGCAAGAGATGTGCAGAAAGAAACAAAAGAAGTGCAGAAAGAAGGAACAGAGCTGCAGAAAGAGGCAAGAGGGGTGCACAAAGAGGGAAGAGGGGTGTGAAAGAGGCATGAGGAGTGCAGAAGAAGCAAAAGGAGTGCAGAAAGAAGCAACAGAGGTGCAGAAAGAGGCAAGAGGGTGCAAAAAGAGGGAAAAGGGTGCAGAAAGAGGCATGTGGGGTGCAGAAAGAAGCAAGACACGTGCAGAAAGAAACAAAGAAGTACAGAATGGAAGGAACAGAGGTGCAGAAAGCGGCAAGAGGGTGCAGAAAGCAGCACGAGTGGTGCAGAAAGAAGCAAGAGACGTGCAGAAAGAAACAAAGAAGTACAGAGAGAAGGAACAGAGGTGTAGAAAGAGGCAAGAGGGGTGTAGAAAGAGGGAAGAGGGTGTAGAAAGCGGCATAAGGGTTGCAGAAAGAAGGGACAGAGGTGAAGAAAGAAGCAAGAGAAGTGCAGAAAGAAGCAACAGAGGTGCAGAAATAGGGATGAGGGGTGGAGAAAGAGGCAAGAGAAGTGAAGAGAGAAACAACAGAGATGCAAAAGGAGGAAGATGGATGGAGAAAGAGGCAAGAGGGGTGCAGAAAGAAGCAAGAGTTATGCAGAATGAAACAAAAGAAAAGCAGAAAGAAGGAACAGAGGTGCAGAAAGAGGGAAGAAGGGTGCAGAAAGAAGCACGAGTGGTCAGAAAGAAGCAAGAGAGGTGTAGAAAGAAGCAAGAGGAGTGCAGAAAGAAGCAACAGAGGTGCAGAAAGAGGGATGTGGGGTGGAGAAAGAGGCAAGAGAAGTGCAGAAAGAAGCAACAGAGATGCAAAAAGGGGTAATAGGGTGGAGAAAGTGGCAAGAGGGATACAGAAAGAAGTAAAGAGGTGCAGAAAGAAACAAAAGAGCAGAAAGAAGGAACAGAGGTGCAGAAAGAGGCAAGAGGAGTGCAGAAAGAGGGAAGAGGGTGCAGAAAGAAGCACGAGTGGTGCAGAAAGAAGCAAAGAGGTGCAGAAAGAAGCAAGAGTAGTGCAGAAAGAAGCAACAGAGGTGCAGAAAGAGGCAATAGGGGTGCAAAAAGAGGGAAGAGGGGTGCAGAAAGAGGCACAAGGGGTGCAGAAAGAAGCGAGAGACATGCAGAAAGAAACAAAAGAAGTACAGAAAGAAGGAACAGAGGTACAGAAAGAGGCAAGAGGGGCACAGAAATTAGCACGAGTGGTGCAGAAAGAAGCAAGAGAGGTGTATAAAGAAGCAAGAAGAGCGCAGAAAGAAGCAACAGAGGTGCAGAAAGAGGCACAGGTGGTGCAGAAAGAAGCAAGAGAGGTGCAGAAAGACCCTAGATAAGTGCAGAAAGAAGCAACAGAGATGCAGAAAGAGGGAAGAGGGGTGGAGAAAGAGACAAGAGTAATGCAGAAAGAAGCAACAGAGATGCAGAAAGGGAAGTGGGGTGGAGAAATAAGAAAGAGGGATGCAGAAAGAGGGATGAGGGGTGAAGAAAGAGGCAAGAGAAGTGAAGAAAGAAGCAACAGAGATACAAAAAGGGGAAGAGGGGTGGAGAAAGAGGCAACAGGGTGCAGAAACAAGCAAGAGTGGTGCAGAAAGTAACAATAGAGCAGAAAGAAGGAACAGAGGTGCAAAAAGAGGCAAGATGAGTGCAGAAAGAGGGAAGAGGGTGCAGAAAGAAGCACAAGTGGTACAGAAAGAAGCAAAGAGGTACAGAAAGAAACAAGAGTAGTGCTCAAAGAAGCAATAGACGTGCAGAATGAGGCAAGAGGGGTGCATAAAGGGGGAAGAGGGGTACAGAAAGAGGCAAGAGACATGCAGAAAGAAACAAAAGAAGTACAGAAAGAAGGAACAGAGGTACAGAAAAGAGGCAAGAGGGCGCAGAAATGAGCACGAGTGGTGCAGAAAGAAGCAAGAGAGGTGTATAAAGAAGCAAGAAGAGTGCAGAAAGAAGCAACAGAGGTGCAGAAAGAAACAAAAGAAAAGCAGAAAGAAGGAACAGAGGTGCAGAAGGAGGCAAGAGGAGTGCAGAAAGAGAAGAAAGGTGCAGAAAGAGGCACACGTGGTGCAGAAAGAAGCAAGAGAGGTGCATAAAGACCCAAGATAAGTGCAGAAAGAAGCAACAGAGATGCAGAAAGAGGGAAGAGGGTGGAGAAAGAGACAAGAGTAATGCAGAAAGAAGCAACAGAGATGCAGAAAGGGGGAAGTGGGGTGGAGAAAGAAGATAGAGGGGTGCAGAAAGAGGGATGAGGGGAGAGAGGTGGAGAAAGAGGCAAGAGAAGTGAAGAAAGAAGCAACAGAGATGCAAAAAGGGGGAAGAGGGGTGGAGAAAGAGGCAAGAGGGGTATAGAAACAAACAAGAGTGGTGCAGAAAGAAACAAAAGAAGTGCAGAAAGAAGGAACAGAGCTGCAGAAAGAGGCAAGAGGGGTGCACAAAGAGGAAGAGAGGTGTGAAAGAGGCACGAGGATTGCAGAAATAAGCAAGAGGAGTGCAGAAAGAAGCAACAGAGGTCCAGAAGAGGCAAGAGGGGTGCAAAAGAGGGAAAAGGGATGCAGAAAGAGGCACGTGGGGTGCAGAAAGAAGCAAGAGACGTGCAGAAGGAAACAAAAGAAGTACAGAAAGAAGGAACAGAGGTGCAGAAAGAGGCAAGAGGGGTGCAGAAAGAAGCACAAGTGGTGCAGAAAGCAGCAAGATAGGTGTAGAAAGAAGCAAGAGGAGCACAGAAAGAAGCAACAGAGGTGCAGAAAGAGGCAAGAGGGGTCCAAAAAGAGGGAAGAGGGGTGCAGAAAGAGGCACAAGGGTGCAGAAAGAAGCAAGAGACATGCAGAAAGAAACAAAAGAAGTACAGAAAGAAGGAACAGAGGTGCAGAAAGAGGGAAGAGGGGTGCAGAAAGAGGAAAGAGGGTGTAGAAAGAGGCACAAGTGTTGCAGAAAGAAGGGACAGTGGTGCAGAAAGAAGCAAGAGAAGTGCAGAAAGAAGCAACAGAGGTGCAGAAAGAGGGATGAGGGGTGGAGAAAGAGGCAAGAGAAGTGAAGAAAGAAGCAACAGAGATGCAAAAGGGAGAAGAGGGTGGAGAAAGAGGCAAGAGGGTGCAGAAAGAAGCAAGAGTGGTGCAGAAAGAAACAAAAGAAAAGCAGAAAGAAGGAACAGAGGTGCAGAAAGAGGCACGAGGGTGCAGAAAGTAGCAAGAGATATGCAGAAAGAAACAAAAGAAGTGCAGAAAGAAGGAACAGAGCTGCAGAAAGAGGCAAGAGGGTGCACAAAGAGGGAAGAGGGGTGTGAAAGAGGCATGAGGAGTGCAGAAGAAGCAAAAGGAGTGCAGAAAGAAGCAACAGAGGTGCAGAAAGAGGCAAGAGGGTGCAAAAAGAGGGAAAAGGGGTGCAGAAAGAGGCATGTGGGGTGCAGAAAGAAGCAAGACACGTGCAGAAAGAAACAAAAGAAGTACAGAATGAAGGAACAGAGGTGCAGAAAGCGGCAAGAGGGTGCAGAAAGCAGCACGAGTGGTGCAGAAAGAAGCAAGAGACGTGCAGAAAGAAACAAAAGAAGTACAGAGAGAAGGAACAGAGGTGTAGAAAGAGGCAAGAGGGGTGTAGAAAGAGGGAAGAGGGTGTAGAAAGAGGCACAAGGGTTGCAGAAAGAAGGGACAGAGGTGAAGAAAGAAGCAAGAGAAGTGCAGAAAGAAGCAACAGAGGTGCAGAAATAGGGATGAGGGGTGGAGAAAGAGGCAAGAGAAGTGAAGAGAGAAACAACAGAGATGCAAAAAGGAGGAAGATGGATGGAGAAAGAGGCAAGAGGGGTGCAGAAAGAAGCAAGAGTTGTGCAGAATGAAACAAAAGAAAAGCAGAAAGAAGGAACAGAGGTGCAGAAAGAGGGAAGAAGGGTGCAGAAAGAAGCACGAGTGGTGCAGAAAGAAGCAAGAGAGGTGTAGAAAGAAGCAAGAGGAGTGCAGAAAGAAGCAACAGAGGTGCAGAAAGAGGGATGTGGGGTGGAGAAAGAGGCAAGAGAAGTGCAGAAAGAAGCAACAGAGATGCAAAAAGGGGTAATAGGGGTGGAGAAAGTGGCAAGAGGGATACAGAAAGAAGTAAAAGAGGTGCAGAAAGAAACAAAAGAGCAGAAAGAAGGAACAGAGGTGCAGAAAGAGGCAAGAGGAGTGCAGAAAGAGGGAAGAGGGGTGCAGAAAGAAGCACAAGTGGTGCAGAAAGAAGCAAAGAGGTGCAGAAAGAAGCAAGAGTAGTGCAGAAAGAAGCAACAGAGGTGCAGAAAGAGGCAAGAGGGGTGCAGAAAGAAGCACGAGTGGTGCAGAAAGAAGCACGAGTGGTGCAGAAAGAAGCAAGAGAGGTGTAGAAAGAAGCAAGAGGAGTGCAGAAAGAAGCAACAGAGGTGCAGAAAGAGGCAATAGGGGTGCAAAAAGAGGGAAGAGGGGTGCAGAAAGAGGCACGAGGGGTGCAGAAAGAAGTGAGAGACATGCAGAAAGAAACAAAAGAAGTACAGAAAGAAGGAACAGAGGTACAGAAAGAGGCAAGAGGGGCGCAGAAATTAGCACGAGTGGTGCAGAAAGAAGCAAGAGAGGTGTATAAAGAAGCAAGAAGAGCGCAGAAAGAAGCAACAGAGGTGCAGAAAGAGGCACAGGTGGTGCAGAAAGAAGCAAGAGAGGTGCAGAAAGACCCTAGATAAGTGCAGAAAGAAGCAACAGAGATGCAGAAAGAGGGAAGAGGGGTGGAGAAAGAGACAAGAGTAATGCAGAAAGAAGCAACAGAGATGCAGAAAGGGGGAAGTGGGGTGGAGAAATAAGAAAGAGGGATGCAGAAAGAGGGATGAGGGGTGAAGAAAGAGGCAAGAGAAGTGAAGAAAGAAGCAACAGAGATACAAAAAGGGGGAAGAGGGGTGGAGAAAGAGGCAAGAGGGGTGCAGAAACAAGCAAGAGTGGTGCAGAAAGTAACAATAGAGCAGAAAGAAGGAACAGAGGTGCAAAAAGAGGCAAGATGAGTGCAGAAAGAGGGAAGAGGGGTGCAGAAAGAAGCACAAGTGGTACAGAAAGAAGCAAAGAGGTACAGAAAGAAACAAGAGTAGTGCTCAAAGAAGCAATAGACGTGCAGAATGAGGCAAGAGGGGTGCATAAAGGGGGAAGAGGGGTACAGAAAGAGGCAAGAGACATGCAGAAAGAAACAAAAGAAGTACAGAAAGAAGGAACAGAGGTACAGAAAGAGGCAAGAGGGGTGCAGAAATGAGCACGAGTGGTGCAGAAAGAAGCAAGAGAGGTGTATAAAGAAGCAAGAAGAGTGCAGAAAGAAGCAACAGAGGTGCAGAAAGAAACAAAAGAAAAGCAGAAAGAAGGAACAGAGGTGCAGAAGGAGGCAAGAGGAGTGCAGAAAGAGAAGAAAGGTGCAGAAAGAGGCACACGTGGTGCAGAAAGAAGCAAGAGAGGTGCATAAAGACCCAGGATAAGTGCAGAAAGAAGCAACAGAGATGCAGAAAGAGGGAAGAGGGGTGGAGAAAGAGACAAGAGTAATGCAGAAAGAAGCAACAGAGATGCAGAAAGGGGAAGTGGGGTGGAGAAAGAAGATAGAGGGTGCAGAAAGAGGGATGAGGGGAGAGAGGTGGAGAAAGAGGCAAGAGAAGTGAAGAAAGAAGCAACAGAGATGCAAAAAGGGGGAAGAGGGGTGGAGAAAGAGGCAAGAGGGGTATAGAAACAAACAAGAGTGGTGCAGAAAGAAACAAAGAAGTGCAGAAAGAAGGAACAGAGCTGCAGAAAGAGGCAAGAGGGGTGCACAAAGAGGGAAGAGGGGTGTGAAAGAGGCACGAGGATTGCAGAAATAAGCAAGAGGAGTGCAGAAAGAAGCAACAGAGGTCCAGAAGAGGCAAGAGGGGTGCAAAAAGAGGGAAAAGGGATGCAGAAAGAGGCACGTGGGGTGCAGAAAGAAGCAAGAGACGTGCAGAAGGAAACAGAAGAAGTACAGAAAGAAGGAACAGAGGTGCAGAAAGAGGCAAGAGGGGTGCAGAAAGAAGCACAAGTGGTGCAGAAAGCAGCAAGATAGGTGTAGAAAGAAGCAAGAGGAGCACAGAAAGAAGCAACAGAGGTGCAGAAAGAGGCAAGAGGGGTCCAAAAAGAGGGAAGAGGGGTGCAGAAAGAGGCACAAGGGTGCAGAAAGAAGCAAGAGACATGCAGAAAGAAACAAAAGAAGTACAGAAAGAAGGAACAGAGGTGCAGAAAGAGGGAAGAGGGGTGCAGAAAGAGGAAAGAGGGGTGTAGAAAGAGGCACAAGTGTTGCAGAAAGAAGGGACAGTGGTGCAGAAAGAAGCAAGAGAAGTGCAGAAAGAAGCAACAGAGGTGCAGAAAGAGGGATGAGGGGTGGAGAAAGAGGCAAGAGAAGTGAAGAAAGAAGCAACAGAGATGTAAAAAGGGAGAAGAGGGGTGGAGAAAGAGGCAAGAGGGGTGCAGAAAGAAGCAAGAGTGGTGCAGAAAGAAACAAAAGAAAAGCAGAAAGAAGGAACAGAGGTGCAGAAAGAGGCACGAGGGGTGCAGAAAGTAGCAAGAGATGTGCAGAAAGAAACAAAAGAAGTGCAGAAAGAAGGAACAGAGCTGCAGAAAGAGGCAAGAGGGGTGCACAAAGAGGGAAGAGGGGTGTGAAAGAGGCATGAGGAGTGCAGAAGAAGCAAAAGGAGTGCAGAAAGAAGCAACAGAGGTGCAGAAAGAGGCAAGAGGGGTGCAAAAAGAGGGAAAAGGGGTGCAGAAAGAGGCATGTGGGGTGCAGAAAGAAGCAAGACACGTGCAGAAAGAAACAAAAGAAGTACAGAATGAAGGAACAGAGGTGCAGAAAGCGGCAAGAGGGGTGCAGAAAGCAGCACGAGTGGTGCAGAAAGAAGCAAGAGACGTGCAGAAAGAAACAAAAGAAGTACAGAGAGAAGGAACAGAGGTGTAGAAAGAGGCAAGAGGGGTGTAGAAAGAGGGAAGAGGGGTGTAGAAAGCGGCACAAGGGTTGCAGAAAGAAGGGACAGAGGTGAAGAAAGACGCAAGAGCAGTGCAGAAAGAAGCAACAGAGGTGCAGAAATAGGGATGAGGGGTGGAGAAAGAGGCAAGAGAAGTGAAGAGAGAAACAACAGAGATGCAAAAAGGAGGAAGATGGATGGAGAAAGAGGCAAGAGGGGTGCAGAAAGAAGCAAGAGTTGTGCAGAATGAAACAAAAGAAAAGCAGAAAGAAGGAACAGAGGTGCAGAAAGAGGGAAGAAGGGTGCAGAAAGAAGCACGAGTGGTGCAGAAAGAAGCAAGAGAGGTGTAGAAAGAAGCAAGAGGAGTGCAGAAAGAAGCAACAGAGGTGCAGAAAGAGGGATGTAGGGTGGAGAAAGAGGCAAGAGAAGTGCAGAAAGAAGCAACAGAGATGCAAAAAGGGGTAATAGGGGTGGAGAAAGTGGCAAGAGGGATACAGAAAGAAGTAAAAGAGGTGCAGAAAGAAACAAAAGAGCAGAAAGAAGGAACAGAGGTGCAGAAAGAGGCAAGAGGAGTGCAGAAAGAGGGAAGAGGGGTGCAGAAAGAAGCACGAGTGGTGCAGAAAGAAGCAAAGAGGTGCAGAAAGAAGCAAGAGTAGTGCAGAAAGAAGCAACAGAGGTGCAGAAAGAGGCAAGAGGGGTGCAAAACGAGGGAAGAGGGGCGCAGAAAGAGGCACGAGAGGTGCAGAAAAAAGCAAGAGATGTGCAGAAAGAAACATAGGAAGTGCAGAAAGAAGGAACAGACATGAAAAAAGAGGCAAGAGGGGTGCAGAAAGAGGCAAAAGGGGTGCAGAAAGAAGCGAGAGGTGCAGAAAGAAACAAAAGAAGTGCAGAAAGTAGGAACAGAGCTGCAGAAAGAGGCAAGAGGGGTGCACAAAGAGGGAAGAGGGGTGTAAAAGAGGTACGAGGAGGCCAGAAAGAAGCAAGAGGATTGCAGAAAGAGGCAACAGAGGTGCAGAAAGAGGCAAGAGGGGTGCAACAAGGGAGAAAAGTGGTACAGAAATAGGCAGGTGGGGTCCAGAAAGAAGCAAGAGACGTGCAGAAAGAAGCAAAAGAAGTCGAGAAAGAAGGAACAGAGGTGCAGAAAGAGGCAAGAGGAGTGCAGAAAGAGAAGAAGGGTGCAGAAAGAGGCACAAGTGGTGCAGAAAGAAGCAAGAGAGGAAGCAGGAGAGATGCAGAAAGACCCAAGATAAGTGCAGAAAGAAACAACGGAGATGCAGATAGAGGGAAGAGGGGTGGAGAAAGAGACAAGAGAAATGCATAAAGAAGCAACAGAGATGCAGAAAGGGGGAAGTGGGGTGGAGAAAGAAGCAAGAGAGTTGCAGAAAGAAACAAAAGAAGTGCAGAAAGAAGGAACAGAGGTGCAGAAAGAGGCAAGAGGGGTGCAAAAAGAGGGAAAGGGGTGCCGAAAGAGGCACGTGGGGTACAGAAAGAAGCAAGAGATGTGCAGAAAGAAACAAAAGAAGTACAGAAGGAAGGAAAAGAGGTGCAGAAAGAGGCAAGAGGGGTGCAGAAAGAAGCATGAGTGGTGCAGAAAGAAGCAAGAGAGGTGTAGAAAGAAGCAAGAGGAGCACAGGAAAAAGCAACAGAGGTGCAGAAAGAGGCAAGAGGTGTGCAAAAAGAGGGAAGAGAGGTGCAGAAAGAGGCACGAGGGGTGCAGAAAGAAGCAAGAGAAGTGCAGAAAGAAACAAAAGAAGTACAGAAAGAAGGAACAGAGGTGCAGAAAGAAGCAAGAGAAGTGCAAAAAGAAACAAAAGAAGTCGAGAAAGAAGGGACAGAGGTGCAGAAAGAGGCAAGAGGAGTGCAGAAAGAGAAGAAGGGTGCAGAAAGAGGCACAAGTGGTGCAGAAAGAAGCAAGAGAGATGCAGAAAGACCCAAGATAAGTGCAGAAAGAAGCAACGGAGATGCAGAAAGAGGGAAGAGGGGTAGAGAAAGAGACAAGAGAAGTGCAGAAAGAAGCAACAGAGATGCAAAAAGGGGGAACAGGGGTGGAGAAAGTGGCAAGAAGGGTGAAGAAAGAAGAAATAGAGGTGCAGAAAGAAACAAAAGAGCAGAAACAAGGAACAGAGGTGCAGAAAGATGCAAGAGGAGTGCAGAAAGAGGGAAGAGGTGTGCAGAAAGAAGCACGAGTGGTGCAGAAAGAAGCGAAGAGGTGCAGAAAGAAGCAAGAGTAGTGCAGAAAGAAGCAACAGAGGTGCAGAAAGAAGCAAGGGATGTGCAGAAAGAAACAAAAGAAGTGCAGAAAGCAGGAACAGAGCTGCAGAAAGAGGCAAGAGGGGAGCAAAAAGAGGGAAAAGGGATGCAGAAAGAGGCACGTGGGGTGGAGAAAGAAGCAAGAGACGTGCAGAAGGAAACAAGAGAAGTACAGAAAGAAGTAACAGAGGTGCAGAAAGAGGCAAGAGGGGTGCAGAAAGAAGCACAAGAGGGGCAGAAAGACGCAAGAGAGGTGTAGAAAGAAGCAAGAGGAGCGCAGAAAGAAGCAACAGAGGTGCAGAAAGAGGCAAGAATGGTGCAAAAAGAGGGAACAGGGGTGCAGAAAGAGGCACGAGAGGTGCAGAAAGAGGGAAGAGGGGTGTAGAAAGAGGCACAAGGGTTGCAGAGAGAAGGGACAGATGTGCAGAAAGAAACAAAAGAAGTGCAGAAAGAAGGAACAGCTGCAGAAAGAGGCAAGAGGGGTGCACAAAGAGGGAAGAGGGGTGTGAAAGAGGCATGAGGAGTGCAGAAGAAGCAAGAGGAGTGCAGAAAGAAGCAACAGAGGTGCAGAAAGAGGCAAGAGGGGTGCAAAAAGAGGGAAAAGGGGTGCAGAAAGAGGCATGTGGGGTGCAGAAAGAAGCAAGACACGTGCAGAAAGAAACAAAAGAAGTACAGAATGAAGGAACAGAGGTGCAGAAAGAGGGATGTAGGGTGCAGAAAGAGGCAAGAGGGGAGCAGAAAGAGGGAAGAGGGGTTTAGAAAGCGGCACAAGGGTTGCAGAAAGAAGGGACAGAGGTGAAGAAAGAAGCAAGAGAAGTGCAGAAAGAAGCAACAGAGGTGCAGAAATAGGGATGAGGGGTGGAGAAAGAGGCAAGAGAAGTGAAGAAAGAAACAACAGAGATACAAAAAGGAGGAAGATGAATGGAGAAAGAGGCAAGAGGGTGCAGAAAGAAGCAAGAGTTGTGCAGAATGAAACAAAAGAAAAGCAGAAAGAAGGAACAGACGTGCAGAAAGAGGGAAGAAGGGTGCAGAAAGAAGCACGAGTGGTGCAGAATGAAGCAAGAGAGGTGTAGAAAGAAGCAAGAAGAGTGCAGAAAGAAGCAACAGAGGTGCAGAAAGAGGGATGTGGGGTGGAGAAAGAGGCAAGAGAAGTGCAGAAAGAAGCAACAGAGATGCAAAAAGGGGTAATAGGGGTGGAGAAAGTGGCAAGAGGGATACAGAAAGAAGCAAAAGAGGTGCAGAAAGAAACGAAAGAGCAGAAAGAAGGAACAGAGGTGCAGAAAGTGGCAAAAGGAGTGCAGAAAGAGGGAAGAGGGGTGCAGAAAGAAACACGAGTGGTGCAGAAAGAAGCAAAGAGGTGCAGAAAGAAGCAACAGGTGCAGAAAGAGGCAAGAGGGGTGCAAAACGAGGGAAGAGGGGCACAGAAAGAGGCACAAGGGGTGCAGGAAGAGCAAGAGATGTGCAGAAAGAAACATAGGAAGTGCAGAAAGAAGGAACAGACATGAAAAAAGAGGCACGAGGAGTGCAGAAAGAGGCAAAAGGGTGCAGAAAGAAGCGAGAGGTGCAGAAAGAAACAAAAGAAGTTCAGAAAGAAGGAACAGAGCTGCAGAAAGAGGCAAGAGGGGTGCACAAAGAGGGAAGAGGGGTGTGAAAGAGGTACGAGGAGTGCAGAAAGAAGCAGGAGGATTGCAGAAAGAAGCAACAGAGGTGCAGAAAGAGGCAAGAGGGGTGCAAAAAGGGAGAAAAGTGGTACAGAAATAGGCAGGTGGGGTGCAGAAAGAAGCAAGAGACGTGCAGAAAGAAGCAAAATAAGTCGAGAAAGAAGGAACAGAGGTGCAGAAAGAGGCAAGAGGAGTGCAGAAAGAGAAGAAGGGTGCAGAAAGAGGCACAAGTGGTGCAGAAAGAAGCAAGAGAGGAAGCAAGAGAGGTGCAGAAAGACCCAAGATAAGTGCAGAAAGAAACAGCGGAGATGCAGAAAGAGGGAAGAGGGGTGGAGAAAGAGACAAGAGAAATGCATAAAGAAGCAACAGAGATGCAGAAAGAGGGAAGTGGGGTGGAGAAAGAAGCAAGAGAGTTGCAGAAAGAAACAAAAGAAGTGCAAAAAGAAGGAACAGAGGTGCAGAAAGAGGCAAGAGGGGTGCAGAAAGAGGGAAGAAGGGTGCAGAAAGAGGCACAAGAGTTACAGAAAGAAGGCACAGAGGTGCAGAAAGAAGCAAGAGAAGTGCAGAAAGAAGCAACAGAGGTGCAGAAAGAGGGATGAGGGGTGGAGAAAGAGGCAAGAGAAGTGCAGAAAGAAGCAACAGAGATGCAAAAAGGGGGAACAGGGGTGGAGAAAGTGGCAAGAGGGGTGCAGAAAGAAACAAAAGAGCAGAAAGAAGGAACAGAGGAGCAGAAAGAGGCAAGAGGAGTGCAGAAAGAGGGAAGATGGGTGCCCAAATGAGCACGAGTGGTGCAGAAAGAAGCGAAGAGGTGCAGAAAGAAGCAAAAGTAGTGCAGAAAGAAGCAACAGAGGTGCAGAAAAAGGCAAGAGGGGTGCAAAAAGGGGGGAAAGTGGTGCAGAAAGAGGCACGAGGGGTACAGAAAGAAGCAAGAGATGTGCAGAAAGAAAGAAAAGAAGTGCAGAAAGAAGGAACAGAGCTGCAGAAAGAGGCAAGAGGGGTGCAGAAAGAAGCACGAGTGGTGCAGAAAGAAGCAAGAGAGGTGTAGAAAGAAGCAAGAGGAGCACAGAAAGAAGCAACAGAGGTGCAGAAAGGCAAGAGGGTTGCAAAAAGAGGGAAGAGGGGTGCAGAAAGAAGCAAGAGACGTGCAGAAAGAAACAAAAGAAGTACAGAAAGAAGGAACAGAGGTGTAGAAAGTGGCAAGAGGCTTGCAGAAAGAGGGAAGAGGGGTGTAGAAAGAGGCACAAGGGTTGCAGAAAGAAGGGACAGAGGTGCAGAAAGAAGCAAGAGAAGTGCAGAAAGAAACAAAAGAAGTCGAGAAAGAAGGGACAGGGATGCAAAAAGAGGCAAGAGGAGTGCAGAAAGAGAAGAAGGGTGCAGAAAGAGACACGAGTGGTGCAGAAAGAAGCAAGAGAGGTACAGAAAGACCCAAGATAAGTGCAGAAAGAAGCAACAGAGATGCAGAAAGAGGGAAGAGGGGTGGAGAAAGAGACAAGAGAAATGCATAAAGAAGCAACAGAGATGCAGAAAGGGGGAACTGGGGTGGAGAAAGAAGCAAGAGGGGTGCAGAAAGAAGCAACAGAGTTGCAGAAAGAAACAAAATAAGTGCAGAAAGAAGGAACAGAGGTGCAGAAAGAGGCAAGAGGGGTGCAAAAGAGGGAAAGGGGTGCCGAAAGAGGCACGTGGGGTACAGAAAGAAGCAAGAGATGTGCAGAAAGAAACAAAAGAAGTACAGAAGGAAGGAAAAGAGGTGCAGAAAAAGGCAAGAGGGGTGCAGAAAGAAGCATGAGTGGTGCAGAAAGAAGCAAGAGAGGTGTAGAAAGAAGCAAGAGGAGCACAGGAAGAAGCAACAGCGGTGCAGAAAGAGGCAAGAGGGGTGCAATAAGAGGGAAGAGGGGTGCAGAAAGAGGCATGAGGGGTGCAGAAAGAAGCAAGAGACGTGCAGAAAGAAGGAACAGATGTGTAGAAAGTGGCAAGAGGCTTGCAGAAAGAGGGAAGAGGTGTGTAGAAAGAGGCACAAGGGTTGCAGAAAGAAGGGACAGAGGTGCAGAAAGAAGCAAGAGAAGTGCAGAAAGAAACAAAAGAAGTCGAGAAAGAAGGGACAGGGATGCAGAAAGAGGCAAGAGGAGTGCAGAAAGAGAAGAAGGGTGCAGAAAGAGACACAAGTGGTGCAGAAAGAAGCAAGAGAGGTACAGAAAGACCCAAGATAAGTGCAGAAAGAAGCAACAGAGATGCAGAAAGAGGGAAGAGGGGTGTAGAAAGAGACAAGAGAAATGCATAAAGAAGCAACAGAGATGCAGAAAGGGGGAAGTGGGGTGGAGAAAGAAGCAAGAGGGGTGCAGAAAGAAGCAACAGAGTTGCAGAAAGAAACAAAATAAGTGCAGAAAGAAGGAACAGAGGTGCAGAAAGAGGCAAGAGGGGTGCAAAAAGAGGGAAAGGGGTGCCGAAAGAGGCACGTGGGGTACAGAAAGAAGCAAGAGATGTGCAGAAAGAAACAAAAGAAGTACAGAAGGAAGGAAAAGAGGTGCAGAAAAAGGCAAGAGGGGTGCAGAAAGAAGCATGAGTGGTGCAGAAAGAAGCAAGAGAGGTGTAGAAAGAAGCAAGAGGAGCACAGGAAGAAGCAACAAAGGTGCAGAAAGAGGCAAGAGGGGTGCAAAAAGAGGGAAGAGGGGTGCAGAAAGAGGCATGAGGGGTGCAGAAAGAAGCAAGAGACGTGCAGAAAGAAACAAAAGAAGTACAGAAAGAAGGAACAGAGGTGCAGAAAGAGGCAAGATGCTTGCAGAAAGAGGGAAGAGGGGTGTAGAAAGAGGCACAAGGGTTGCAGAAAGAAGGGACAGAGGTGCAGAAAGAAGCAAGAGAAGTGCAAAAAGAAACAAAAGACGTCGAGAAAGAAGGGACAGAGGTGCAGAAAGAGGCAAGAGGAGTTCAGAAAGAGAAGAAGGGTGCAGAAAGAGGCACAAGTGGTGCAGAAAGAAGCAAGAGAGGTGCAGAAAGACCCAAGATAAGTGCAAAAAGAAGCAACAGAGATGTAGAAAGAGGGAAGAGGGGTGGAGAAAGAGACAAGAGAAATGCATAAAAAAGCAACAGAGATGCAGAAAGGGGGAAGTGGGGTGGAGAAAGAAGCAAGAGGGGTGCAGAAAGAAGCAACAGAGTTGCAGAAAGAAACAAAATAAGTGCAGAAAGAAGTAACAGAGGTGCAGAAAGAGGCAAGAGGGGTGCAGAAAGAGGGAAGAGGGGTGCAGAAAGAGGCACAAGGGTTGCAGAAAGAAGGCGAGCAGAAAGAAGTGACAGAGGTGCAGAAAAAAGCAACAGAGGTGCAGAAAGAGGGATGAGGGGTGGAGAAAGAGGCAAGAGAAGTGCAGAAAGAAGCAACAGAGATGCAAAAAGGGGGAACAGGGGTGGAGAAAGTGGCAAGAAGGGTGCAGAAAGAAGCAATAGAGGTGCAGAAAGAAACAAAAGAACAGAAACAAGGAACAGAGGTGCAGAAAGATGCAAGAGGAGTGCAGAAAGAGGGAAGAGGTGTGCAGAAAGAAGCACGAGTGGTGCAGAAAGAAGTAAAGAGGTGCAGAAAGAAGCAAGAGTAGTGCAGAAAGAAGCAACAGAGGTGCAGAAAGAGGCAAGAGGGGTGCAGAAAGAAGCAAGAGATGTGCAGAAAGAAACAAAAGAAGTGCAGAAAGAAGGAACAAAGCTGCAGAAAGAGGCAAGAGGGGAGCAAAAAGAGGGAAAAGGGATGCAGAAAGAGGCACGTGGGGTGGAGAAAGAAGCAAGAGACGTGCAGAAAGAAACAAAAGAAGTACAGAAAGAAGGAACACAGGTGCAGAAAGAGGCAAGAGGGGTGCAGAAAGAAGCACAAGTGGTGCAGAAAGAAGCAAGAGAGGTGTAGAAAGAAGCAAGGGGAGCGCAGAAAGAAGCAACAGAGGTGCAGAAAGAGGCAAGAAGGGTGCAAAAAGGGAAGAGGGGTGCAGAAAGAGGCACAAGAGGTGCAGAAAGAGGGAAGAGGGGTGTAGAAAGAGGCACAAGGGTTGCAGAGAGAAGGGACAGAGGTGCAGAAAGAAGCAAGAGAAGTGCAGAAAGAAGAAACACAGGTGCAGAAAGAGGGATGAGGGGTGGAGAAAGAGGCAAGAGGGATGCAGAAAGAAGCAGGAGTGGTGCAGAAAGAAACAAAAGAAAAGCAGAAAGAAGGAACAGAGGTGCAGAAAGAGGGAAGAGGGGTGTAGAAAAAGGCACAAGGGTTGCAGAGAGAAGGGACAGAGGTGCAGAAAGAAGCAAGAGAAGAGCAGAAAGAAGAAACACAGGTGCAGAAAGAGGGATGAGGGGTGGAGAAAGAGGCAAGAGAAGTGCATAAAGAAGCAACAGAGATGCAAAAAGGGGAAAGAGGAGTGCAGAAAGAGGGAAGAGGGGTGCAGAAAGAAGCACGAGTGGTGCAATAAGAAGCAAGAGAGGTGTAGAAAGAAGCAAGAGGAGTGCAGAAAGAAGCAACAGAGGTGCAGAAAGAGGCAATAGGGGTGGAAAAAGAGGGAAGAGGGGTGCAGAAAGAGGCTCGAGGGGTGCAGAAAGAAGCAAGAGACATGCAGAAAGAAACAAAAGAAGTACAGAAAGAAGCAACAGAGGTGCCGAAAGAGGCAAGAGGGGTGTAGAAAGAAGCAAGAGAGGTATAGCAAGAAGCAAGAGGAGTGCAGAAAGAGGGAAGAGGGGTGGAGAAAGAAGCACGATTGGTGCAAAAAGAAGCAAGAGAGGTGTGGAAAGAAGCAAGAGGAGTGCAGAAAGAAGCAACAGAGGTGCAGAAAGAGGCAAGAAGGGTGCAAAAAGATGGAAGAGGGGTGCAGAAAGATGCACAAGGGGTGCAGAAAGAAGCAAGAGACGTGCAGAAAGAAACAAAGAAGTACAGAAAGAAGCAACAGAGATGCAGAAAGGGGGAAGTGGGGTGGAGAAAGAAGCAAGAGGGGTGCAGAAAGAAGCAACAGAGTTGCAGAAAGAAACAAAATAAGTGCAGAAAGAAGGAACAGAGGTGCAGAAAGAGGCAAGAGGGGTGCAAAAAGAGGGAAAGGGGTGCCGAAAGAGGCACGTGGGGTACAGAAAGAAGCAAGAGAAGTGCAGAAAGAAACAAAAGAAGTACAAAAGGAAAGAAAAGAGGTGCAGAAAAAGGCAAGAGGGGTGCAGAAAGAAGCATGAGTGGTGCAGAAAGAAGCAAGAGAGGTGTAGAAAGAAGCAAGAGGAGCACAGGAAGAAGCAACAGAGGTGCAGAAAGAGGCAAGAGGGGCGCAAAAAGAGGGAAGAGGGGTGCAGAAAGAGGCATGAGGGGTGCAGAAAGTAGCAATAGACGTGCAGAAAGAAACAAAAGAAGTACAGAAAGAAGGAACAGAGGTGCAGAAAGAGGCAAGATGCTTGCAGAAAGAGGGAAGAGGGGTGTAGAAAGAGGCACAAGGGTTGCAGAAAGAAGGGACAGAGGTGCAGAAAGAAGCAAGAGAAGTGCAAAAAGAAACAAAAGAAGTCGAGAAAGAAGGGACAGAGGTGCAGAAAGAGGCAAGAGGAGTGCAGCAAGAGAAGAAGGGTGCAGAAATAGGCACAAGTGGTGCAGAAAGAAGCAAGAGTGGTGCAGAAAGACCCAAGATAAGTGCATAAAGAAGCAACAGAGATGCAGAAAGAGGGAAGAGGGGTGGAGAAAGAGACAAGAGAAATGCATAAAGAAGCAACAGAGATGCAGAAAGTGGGAAGTGGGATGGATAAAGAAGTAAGAGGGGTGCAGAAAGAAGAAAGAGAGTTGCAGAAAGAAACAAAAGAAGTGCAGAAGAAGGAACAGAGGTGCAGAAAGAGGCAAGAGGGGTGCAGAAAGAGGGAAGAGGGGTGCAGAAAGAGGGAAGAGGGGTACAGAAAGAAGGGAGAGAGGTGCAGAAAGAAGAAAGAGAAGTGCAGAAAGAAGCAACAGAGGTGCAGAAAGAGGGATGAGGGGTGAAGGAAGAGGCAGGATAAGTACAGAAAGAAGCAACAGAGATACCAAAAGGGGAACAGGGGTGGAGAAAGTGACAAGAGAGGTGCAGAATGAAGCAATAGAGGTGCAGAAAGAAACAAAAGAAGAGCAGAAAAAAGGAACTGAGGTGCAGAAAGAGGCAAGAGGAGTGCAGGAAGAGGGAAGAGGGTGCAGAAAGAAGCACGAGTGGTGCAGAAAGAAGCAAAGAGGTGGAGAAAGAAGGAAGAGTAGTGCAGAAAGAAGCAACAAAGGTGCAGAAAGAGAAGAAGGGTGCAGAAAGAGACACAAGTGGTGCAGAAAGAAGCAAGAGAGGTACAGAAAGACCCAAGATAAGTGCAGAAAGAAGCAACAGAGATGCAGAAAGAGGGAAGAGGGGTGGAGAAAGAGACAAGAGAAATGCATAAAGAAGCAACAGAGATGCAGAAAGGGGGAAGTGGGGTGGAGAAAGAAGCAAGAGGGGTGCAGAAAGAAGCAACAGAGTTGCAGAAAGAAACAAAATAAGTGCAGAAAGAAGGAACAGAGGTGCAGAAAGAGGCAAGAGGGGTGCAAAAGAGGGAAAGGGGTGCCGAAAGAGGCACGTGGGGTACAGAAAGAAGCAAGAGAAGTGCAGAAAGAAACAAAAGAAGTACAAAAGGAAGGAAAAGAGGTGCAGAAAAAGGCAAGAGGGGTGCAGAAAGAAGCATGAGTGGTGCAGAAAGAAGCAAGAGAGGTGTAGAAAGAAGCAAGAGGAGCACAGGAAGAAGCAACAGAGGTGCAGAAAGAGGCAAGAGGGGCGCAAAAAGAGGGAAGAGGGGTGCAGAAAGAGGCATGAGGGGTGCAGAAAGTAGCAATAGACGTGCAGAAAGAAACAAAAGAAGTACAGAAAGAAGGAACAGAGGTGCAGAAAGAGGCAAGATGCTTGCAGAAAGAGGGAAGAGGGGTGTAGAAAGAGGCACAAGGGTTGCAGAAAGAAGGGACAGAGGTGCAGAAAGAAGCAAGAGAAGTGCAAAAAGAAACAAAAGAAGTCGAGAAAGAAGGAACAGAGGTGCAGAAAGAGGCAAGAGGAGTGCAGCAAGAGAAGAAGGGTGCAGAAATAGGCACAAGTGGTGCAGAAAGAAGCAAGAGTGGTGCAGAAAGACCCAAGATAAGTGCATAAAGAAGCAACAGAGATGCATAAAGAGGGGTGGAGAAAGATACAAGAGAAATGCATAAAGAAGCAACAGAGATGCAGAAAGGGGGAAGTGGGATGGATAAAGAAGTAAGAGGGGTGCAGAAAGAAGAAAGAGAGTTGCAGAAAGAAACAAAAGAAGTGCAGAAGAAGGAACAGAGGTGCAGAAAGAGGCAAGAGGGGTGCAGAAAGAGGGAAGAGGGGTGCAGAAAGAGGGAAGAGGGGTACAGAAAGAAGGGAGAGAGGTGCAGAAAGAAGAAAGAGAAGTGCAGAAAGAAGCAACAGAGGTGCAGAAAGAGGGATGAGGGGTGGAGGAAGAGGCAGGATAAGTACAGAAAGAAGCAACAGAGATACCAAAAGGGGAACAGGGGTGGAGAAAGTGGCAAGAGAGGTGCAGAATGAAGCAATAGAGGTGCAGAAAGAAACAAAAGAAGAGCAGAAAAAAGGAACTGAGGTGCAGAAAGAGGCAAGAGGAGTGCAGGAAGAGGGAAGAGGGTGCAGAAAGAAGCACGAGTGGTGCAGAAAGAAGCAAAGAGGTGGAGAAAGAAGGAAGAGTAGTACAGAAAGAAGCAACAAAGGTGCAGAAAGAGAAGAAGGGTGCAGAAAGAGACACAAGTGGTGCAGAAAGAAGCAAGAGAGGTACAGAAAGACCCAAGATAAGTGCAGAAAGAAGCAACAGAGATGCAGAAAGAGGGAAGAGGGGTGGAGAAAGAGACAAGAGAAATGCATAAAGAAGCAACAGAGATGCAGAAAGGGGGAAGTGGGGTGGAGAAAGAAGCAAGAGGGGTGCAGAAAGAAGCAACAGAGTTGCAGAAAGAAACAAAATAAGTGCAGAAAGAAGGAACAGAGGTGCAGAAAGAGGCAAGAGGGGTGCAAAAAGAGGGAAAGGGGTGCCAAAAGAGGCACGTGGGGTACAGAAAGAAGCAAGAGATGTGCAGAAAGAAACAAAAGAAGTACAGAAGGAAGGAAAAGAGGTGCAGAAAAAGGCAAGAGGGGTGCAGAAAGAGGGAAAAGGGGTGCAGAAAGAGTTATGAGGGGTGCAGAAAGAAGCAAGAGACGTGCAGAAAGAAACAAAGAAGTACAGAAAGAAGGAACAGAGGTGCAGAAAGAGGCAAGATGCTTGCAGAAAGAGGGAAGAGGGGTGTAGAAAGAGGCACAAGGGTTGCAGAAAGAAGGGACAGAGGTGCAGAAAGAAGCAAGAGAAGTGCAAAAAGAAACAAAAGAAGTCGAGAAAGAAGGGACAGAGGTGCAGAAAGAGGCAAGAGGAGTTCAGAAAGAGAAGAAGGGTACAGAAAGAGGCACAAGTGGTGCAGAAAGAAGCAAGAGAGGTGCAGAAAGACCCAAGATAAGTGCAGAAAGAAGCAACAGAGATGCAGAAAGAGGGAAGAGGGGTGGAGAAAGAGACAAGAGAAATGCATAAAAAAGCAACAGAGATGCAGAAAGGGGGAAGTGGGGTGGAGAAAGAAGCAAGAGGGGTGCAGAAAGAAGCAACAGAGTTGCAGAAAGAAACAAAATAAGTGCAGAAAGAAGGAACAGAGGTGCAGAAAGAGGCAAGACGGGTGCAGAAAGAGGGAAGAGGAGTGCAGAAAGAGGCACAAGGGTTGCAGAAAGAAGGCGAAGGGGTGCAGAAAGAAGCGACAGAGGTGCAGAAAGAAGCAACAGAGGTGCAGAAAGAGGGATGAGGGGTGGAGAAAGAGGCAAGAGAAGTGCAGAAAGAAGCAACAGAGATGCAAAAAGGGGGAACAGGGGTGGAGAAAGTGGCAAGAAGGGTGCAGAAAGAAGCAATAGAGGTGCAGAAAGAAACAAAAGAACAGAAACAAGGAACAGAGGTGCAGAAAGATGCAAGAGGAGTGCAGAAAGAGGGAAGAGGTGTGCAGAAAGATGCACGAGTGGTGCAGAAAGAAGTGAAGAGGTGCAGAAAGAAGCAAGAGTAGTGCAGAAAGAAGCAACAGAGGTGCAGAAAGAGGCAAGAGGGGTGCAGAAAGAAGCAAGAGACGTGCAGAAAGAAACAAAAGAAGTACAGAAAGAAGGAACAGAGGTGCAGAAAGAGGCAAGAGGGGTGCAGAAAAAAACACGAGTGGTGCAGAAAGAAGCAAGAGAGGTGTAGAAAGAAGCAAGGGGAGCGCAGAAAGAAGCAACAGAGGTGCAGAAAGAGGCAAGAAGGGTGCAAAAAGGGAAGAGGGGTGCAGAAAGAGGCACGAGAGGTGCAGAAAGAGGGAAGAGGGGTGTAGAAAGAGGCACAAGGGTTGCATAGAGAAGGGACAGAGGTGCAGAAAGAAGCAAGAAAAGTGCAGAAAGAGGGATGAGGGGTGGAGAAAGATGCAAGAGAAGTGCAGAAAGAAGCAACAGAGATGCAAAAAGGGGAAAGAGGGGTGGAGAAAGAGGCATGAGGGATGCAGAAAGAAGCAGGAGTGGTGCAGAAAGAAACAAAAGAAAAGCAGAAAGAAGTAACAGAGGTGTAGAAAGAGGGAAGAGGGGTGTAGAAAGAGGCACAATGGTTGCAGAGAGAAGGGACAGAGGTGCAGAAAGAAGCAAGAGAAGAGCAGAAAGAAGAAACACAGGTGCAGAAAGAGGGATGAGGGGTGGAGAAAGAGGCAAGAGAAGTGCATAAAGAAGCAACAGAGATGCAAAAAGGGGAAAGAGGAGTGCAGAAAGAGGGAAGAGGTGTGCAGAAAGAAGCACGAGTGGCGCAGAAAGAAGCAAGAGAGGTGTAGAAAGAAGCAAGACGAGTGAGAAAGAAGCAACAGAGGTGCAGAAAGAGGCAATAGGGGTGGAAAAAGAGGGAAGAGGGGTGCAGAAAGAGGCTCGAGGGGTGCAGAAAGAAGCAAGAGACATGCAGAAAGAAACAAAAGAAGTACAGAAATAAGGAACAGAGGTGCTGAAAGAGGCAAGAGGGGTGTAGAAAGAAGCAAGAGAGGTATAGCAAGAAGCAAGAGGAGTGCAGAAAGAGGGAAGAGGGGTGCAGAAAGAAGCACGATTGGTGCAAAAAGAAGCAAGAGAGGTGTGGAAAGAAGCAAGAGGAGTGCAGAAAGAAGCAACAGAGGTGCAGAAAGAGGCAAGAGGGGTGCAAAAAGATGGAAGAGGGGTGCAGAAAGAAGCAAGAGACGTGCAGAAAGAAACAAAGAAGTACAGAAAGAAGGAACAGAGGTGCAGAAAGAGGCAAGAGGAGTGTACAAAGAGGGAAGAGGGGTGCAGAAAGAAGCACAAGTGGTGCAGAAACAAGCAAGAGAGGTGTAGAAAGAAGCAAGAGGAGTGCAGAAAGAAGCAAAAGGTGCAGAAAGAGGCAATAGGGGTGCAAAAAGGTGGAAGAGGGGTGCAGAAAGAGGCGCGAGGGGTGCAGAAAGAAGCAAGAGACATGCAGAAAGAAACAAAAGAAGTACAGAAAGAAGGAACAGAGGTGCAGAAAGAGGCAAGAGGGGTGCAGAAAAAGGAAGAGGGGTGCAGAAAAAGGCACAAGGGTTGC
The DNA here is from genome assembly GCA_963921515.1 of Calotriton arnoldi. Classification (NCBI taxonomy): domain Eukaryota; kingdom Metazoa; phylum Chordata; class Amphibia; order Caudata; family Salamandridae; genus Calotriton; species Calotriton arnoldi. The sequence goes on from CAWUFW010011727.1 coordinate 148,746, forward strand.
AGAAGGAAGGGACAGAGGTGCAGAAAGAAGCAAGAGAAGTGCAGAAAGAAACAAAAGAAGTGCAGAAAGAAGCAACAGAGGTACAGAAAGAGGCAAGAGGAGTGCAGCAAGAGAAGAAGGGTGCAGAAATAGGCACAAGTGGTGCAGAAAGAAGCAAGAGTGGTGCAGAAAGACCCAAGATAAGTGCATAAAGAAGCAACAGAGATGCAGAAAGATGGAAGAGGGGTGGAGAAAGAGACAAGAGAAATGCATAAAGAAGCAACAGAGATGCAGAAAGGGGGAAGTGGGGTGGATAAAGAAGTAAGAGGGGTGCAGAAAGAAGCAAGAGAGTTGCAGAAAGAAACAAAAGAAGTGCAGAAAGAAGGAACAGAGGTGCAGAAAGAGGCAAGAGTGTGCAGAAAGAGGGAAGAGGGGCGCAGAAAGAGGGAAGAGGGGTACAGAAAGAAGGGAGAGAGTTGCAGAAAGAAGCAAGAGAAGTGCAGAAAGAAGCAACAGAGGTGCAGAAAGAGGGATGAGGGGTGGAGGAAGAGGCAGGAGAAGTACAGAAAGAAGCAGCAGAGATACAAAAAGGGGAACAGGGGTGGAGAAAGTGGCAAGAGAGGTGCAGAAAGAAGCAATAGAGGTGCAGAAAGAAACAAAAGAAGAGCAGAAAAAAGGAACCGAGGTGCAGAAAGAGGCAAGAGGAGTGCAGGAAGAGGGAAGAGGGTGCAGAAAGAAGCACGAGTGGTGCAGAAAGAAGCAAAGAGGTGCAGAAAGAAGGAAGAGTAGTGCAGAAAGAAGCAACAAAGGTGCAGAAAGAGGCAAGAGGGGTGCAAAAAGAGGGAAGAGGGGTGCAGAAAGAGGCACAAGGGGTGCAGAAAGAAGCAAGAGATGTGCAGAAAGAAACAAAAGAAGTGCAGAAAGAAGGAACAGAGGTGCAGAAAGGGGCAACAGGGGTAGAGAAAGAGGGAAGAGGGGTGGAGAAAGAACAAGGGGGTGCAGAAAGAAGCAAGAGAGCTGCAGAAAGAAACAAATGAAGTGCAGAAAGAAGGAATAGAGGTGCAGAAAGAGGCAAGAGGGGTGCAGAAAGAGGGAAAAGAGGTGCAGAAAGAAGCGAGAGGTACAGAGATAAACAAAAGAAGTGCAGAAAGAAGGAACGGAGGTACAGAAAGAGGCAAGAGGGGTGCAGAAAGAGGGAAGAGGGATATAGAAAGAGGCACAAGGGTTCCAGAAAGAAGGGACAGAGGTGCAGAAAGAGGCAAGAGGGGTGCAGAAAGAGGCACTTGGAGTGCAGAAAGAAGCAAGAGATGCGCAGAAAGAAACAAAAGAAGTGCAGAAAGAAGGAGCAGAGGTGCAGAAAGAGGCAACAGGAGTGTAGAAAGAGGGTGAATGGATGGAGAAAGAGGCACGGGTACAGAAAGAAGCAAGAGAGCTGCAGAAAGAAACAGAAGAAGTGCAGAAAGAAGGAACAAAGGTGCAGAAAGAGGCAAGAGGGGTGCAGAAAGAGTGAAGAGGGGTGCAGAAAGACGCAAAAGCGTTGCAGAAAGAAGTGAGAGGTACAGAAAGAAACAAAAGAATTGCAGAAAGAAGGAGCAGAGGTGCAGAAAGAGGCAAGAGGGGTGAGGAAAGAAGGGTGTGAAAGAGGCACGAGGGATGCATAAAGAAGCAATAGAGGTGCAGAAAGAAGCAACAGAGGTGAAGAAAAAGGGAAGAGGGGTGGAGAAAGAGACAAGAGAAGTGCAGAAAGAAGCAACAGAGATGCAGAAAGGGTGAAGAGGGTTGGAGAAAGAGGCACGAGGGGTGCAGAAAGAAGCAAGAGAGGTGCAGAAAGAAACAAAAGAAGTGCAGAAAGAAGGAACAGAGGTGCAGAAAGAGGCAAGGGGAGTGCAGAAAGAAAAGAAGGATGCAGAAAGAGTCACAAGTGGTGCAGAAAGAAGCAAGAGAGGTGCAGAAAGACGCAAGATAAGTGCAGAAAGAAGCAACAGAGATGTAGAAACAGGAAAGAGGGGTGGAGAAAGAGGCAAGAGAAGTGCAGAAAGAAGCAACAGACATGCAGAAAGGGGGAAGAGGTGGGGGGAAAGAGGCAAGAGGGGTGCAGAAAGAAGCAAGAGAGGTGCAGAAAGAAACAAAAGAAGTGCAGAAAGAAGGGACAGAGGTGCAGAAAGAGGCAGAAGGGAAGCAGAAAGAGGCAGGATGGGTGCAGAAAGGGAAGAGGGGTGCAGAAAGTGGCAAGAGAGGTGCAGAAAGAGGCAAAAGGGGTGCACAAAGATGCAAATGAGGTGCAGAAACAGGCAAGAGAAGTGCAGAAAGAAGCAACAGACATGCAGAAAGGGGGAAGAGGTGGGGGGAAGAGGCAAGAGGGGTGCAGAAAGAAGCAAGAGAGGTGCAGAAAGAAACAAAAGAAGTGCAGAAAGAAGGGACAGAGGTGCAGAAAGAGGCAGAAGGGGTGCAGAAAGAGGCAGGATGGGTGCAGAAAGGGAAGAGGGGTGCAGAAAGAGGCAAGAAAGGTGCAGAAAGAGGCAAAAGGGGTGCACAAAGATGCAAATGAGGTGCAGAAACAGGCAACAGAGGTGCAGAAAGAGGCAAGAGAAGGGCAGAAAAAGAAAGAAAGGTGCAGAAAGAAGCAACAGAAATGCAGAAAGAGGCAAGAGAGGCGCAGAAAGAAGCAAGAGTGGCTTGCACACCATTAGTACCAATTTAACACCTACATTTAGCAATAAGTAACAGGTGACCATTCTAGGTTTGCAATGGACCTTCCACCACGCTGTAACACTTGTCGCTGCATTTTTGGTAACGTTTGAGCTGTTTGAGCTAGAAATATTGTTCAAATCTGCAGATTAGGCAGCAGATGATGGATTATGTGGCTAATGCGGAAAGTGTATAATTGCGCAAAAGTCGGTGCAGCCAAACAGTCGCATAATGCCAGTGGCCCTGCTCATACCTCCAACTAGGTCCAGAAGTGCTCCTCAGTGATTCCTTCTTTTTTTGTCTCATTGAGTTCATAGTTTAGCTTCTATGGAAAAGAGGAAGACTAAACCTGAGGTTACCACTCCACAACACAGACTACCATACAACATAATTTCTCTCCATAACACATAATCCCACTCTACATAATTCCCATACACTAAATACCACATACTTTCTATCCACATAATTTCACTGCACAACATACCACATAATTCCACAACACACAACGTACATCCACTCCACTCCAAAAAACATTAGTAAAAAACTTTTACATTTACAATGCCAATAGCCGTAACTTTCGCAAATGCGAGACCTATTACATTCCAAATGCTTCTTTAACTAGTAGTCGTGTTTGCAGAGTGGTGGAGAAAGGGGGCTGGGCCTCCGACCAGCGCTCAGGAATTCCTCTGCGTAGGACTTACAGGAGGTACCAGGAGGGCTTCTTGGCCCCCAAAGTCCTTCAGGAGTAAAGTGGACTTCATCCCCCAACCCGTAGTGTGCCAGGAGGTGCATTTGCAGAGTGGTGGTGACAGGGTGGCATGACCTCCAAAGACCTCTTAGCAATACCACTGTGTGGGACTTACTGGAGGTAACAGGAGGGGTAGTTGGCACCCAAGTACGTCTTTAGGGGTCAACTACCCCTGCTATTACCTCCAGTAAGTCCCACACAACAGCATTGGTAAGTTCTCATAGCAGACCACGCCCCCTTTACCCAATACTCTGCAAACGCGCTCCCTGGCGTGCTTTTGGATGGGGATTAAAGTCCCCTTTGATGCTGGGGGTCCTTAGGGGCCAACTAGCCTACCTGACACCTCCAGTAAGCCCCACACAGTGAGATTTCTGAGAGGTCGACACAGGCCATGCCCCCTTTCTGCACCACTCTGAAAACGCGCCTCCTGGCGCGCTCTTGGTTGGGGGATGAAGTCCCCTTGCCACCTGAGGGTCCCTGAGGGCCAACTAGCCCTCCTGTTATCTCTAGTAAGCCCCACACAGCTGGATTGCTGAGAGTGGTCCGAGGCCACGCCCCCCTTTTTACACCACTCTGCAAACTCGCCTCCTGGCGCACTGCTGCTCGGGGGATGAAGTCCACTTTAGTCCTGAGGACCTCAGGACACAAGAGGAACTCATCACCCCACCAGCAGTGCGCCAAGAGGCGCGTTTTCAGAGTGGTGTAAAAAGAGGTGTGGCCTCTGACCACCTCTCAGCAATCCCACTGTGTGGGGCTTACTGGAGGTACCTGGTGGGCTAGTTGGCCCCTAAGGACCCTTAAGATTCTTGGGGTCTTAATCCCCCAACCAAGAACGCACCAGGAGGCGCGTTTGCAGTGTGGTGCATGGAGGGTGCAGGGCCTCCGGTGAGATGCCGGTTTTTCTTTTCTTTTGATATTTTTAGAAATGGGGCTGCGTGGCCCCCCTTCTCTTACTATTTTTTGGGCTCTGGGGACCCCATCCCCCAGGGCCTGAGCCATTTTTTTTTTTTTAAACGGGAAGGGGGCTGCGTGGCCCCCCTCCTGAGGCCGGGTTCGGCCCCGGGGACCCCATCCCCCGGGGCATGGCCACTTATTTTTTTATTTTTTACTTTTATAGGAGGGGGGCCGTGCGGCCCCCCTCCTGAGGCCATTTTTGGCCCTGGGGACCCCATCCCCCGGGGCTTTGCCTCTTTATTTATTTTTTATTATTTATTGAATTACGGGAGGGGGCAGCGTGGTCCCCCTTCCCTGGGCCACTTCTGGCCCCAAGGACCCCATCCCCTGGGGCCTGGCCTCATTTTTTTTGTATTATTTACGGGAGGGGGCCGCATGGCTCCCCTTCCCTGGGCCACTATTGGCCCCGTGGACCCCATCCCCTGGGGCCTGGCCTCTCTTCTTTTATTTTTTTTTAATTAGGGGAGGGGGGCCGCATGGCCCCCTTCCCTGGGCCCCTTCTGGCCCCAGGGACCCCATCACCCGGGGCCAGCCCTCACGTTCGGGACCGCAGGAGGAGCCACAATGCCCCCACAGTCCCAGCCGGCTCCCCGCCTCCTGCGGGAGGCAGCATTGCTTTTGGACAAGGGGAGCTGCTGACATGCAGCTCCCCTTGTCCAAAAGCAATCTGCTTCGCTTCATGGAAGCCCCACTGCTTACAGAACGGGTCCGCAGTGACAGAGATAAAGGGACACTGCAGGAGGGATGAGTTCGATCGGAGGATGGTGTTTAAGGTGTCAGCCTGTCTACTTTTCGCATGCCCACTGGGGTAAGACTGTATATTGGAGTATACGGCGGGACCCACTGTGGTTTGAATGCTAAGTGAACTTCAAAGACCAGCATGCAACCGTGCATACGCCCACTGGGACGGGATATTTAATTATGCGCAGATGGTTCACTTACTGCTGCCGCTTTATCTGTTTGCCAGTGATCAAGGGCGGTGGTACGCCCGAAACGCGTTTAGCTTTGTATTTGTGCTAGGAGTGACAGGCGGACTGCAATCCTCTGATTAAATGATTTCAGCTCATCTTGTGCGGCTTCTTCATTTTGGGCAACTCCTTCGTTTGTGTGTTAGAGGCCTGCTGAGCCGCGAGGAAGCCCCACTGCTTATAGAGCGGGTCCGCAGTGACAGAGATAAAGGGACACTGCAGGAGGGATGAGTTCGATCGGAGGATGGTGTTTAAAGTGTCAGCCTGTCTACTTTTCGCATGCCCACTGGGTAAGACTGTATGTTGGAGGGTACAGTGGGACCCACTGTGGTTTGAATGCTAAGTGAACTTCAAAGACCAGCATGCAATCGCGCATACGCCCACTGGGGCGGGATATTTAATTATGCGCAGATGGTTCACTTACTACTGCCGCTTTATCTGTTTGCCAGTGATCAAGGGCGGTGGTACACCCGAAACACGTTTGGCTTTGTATTTGTGCTGGGAGTGACAGGCAGACTGCAATCCTCTGATTAAATGATTTCAGCTCATCTTGTGTGGGTTCTTCATTTTGGGCAACTCCTTTGTTTGTGTGTTAGCGGCCTGCCGAGCCGCGAGGAAGCCCCACTGCTTACAGAGCGGGTCCGCAGTGACAGAGATAAAGGGACACTGCAGGAGGGATGAGTTTGATCGGAGGATGGTGTTTAAGGTGTCAGCCTGTCTACTTTTCGCATGCCCACTGGGTAAGACTGTATATTGGAGGATACGGCGGGACCCACTGTGGTTTGAATGCTAAGTGAACTTCAAAGACCAGCATGCAACCGCGCATACGCCCACTGGGGCGGGATATTTAATTATGCGCAGATGGTTCACTTACTGCTGCCGCTTTATCTGTTTGCCAGTGATCAAGGGCGGTGGTACGCCCAAAACGCGTTTGGCTTTGTATTTGTGATGGGAGTGACAGGCGGACTGCAATCCTCTGATTAAATGATTTCAGCTCATCTTGTGCGGCTTCTTCATTTTGGGCAACTCCTTCGTTTGTGTGTTAGCGGCCTGCCGGGCCTCGAGGAAGCCCCACTGCTTACAGAGCGGGTCCGCAGTGACAGAGATAAAGGGACACTGCAGGAGGGATGAGTTCGATCGGAGGATGGTGTTTAAGGTGTCAGCCTGTCTACTTTTCGCATGCCCACTGGGGTAAGACTGTATGTTGGAGGATACGGCGGGACCCACTGTGGTTTGAATGCTAAGTGGACTTCAAAGACCAGCATGCAACCGCGCATACGCCCACTGGGGCGGGATATTTAATTATGCGCAGATGGTTCACTTACTACTGCCGCTTTATCTGTTTGCCAGTGATCAAGGGCGGTGGTACACCCGAAACACGTTTGGCTTTGTATTTGTGCTGGGAGTGACAGGCAGACTGCAATCCTCTGATTAAATGATTTCAGCTCATCTTGTGTGGCTTCTTCATTTTGGGCAACTCCTTTGTTTGTGTGTTAGCGGCCTGCCGAGCCGCGAGGAAGCCCCACTGCTTACAGAGCGGGTCCGCAGTGACAGAGATAAAGGGACACTGCAGGAGGGATGAGTTTGATCGGAGGATGGTGTTTAAGGTGTCAGCCTGTCTACTTTTCGCATGCCCACTGGGTAAGACTGTATATTGGAGGATACGGCGGGACCCACTGTGGTTTGAATGCTAAGTGAACTTCAAAGACCAGCATGCAACCGCGCATACGCCCACTGGGGCGGGATATTTAATTATGCGCAGATGGTTCACTTACTGCTGCCGCTTTATCTGTTTGCCAGTGATCAAGGGCGGTGGTACGCCCAAAACGCGTTTGGCTTTGTATTTGTGATGGGAGTGACAGGCGGATTGCAATCCTCTGATTAAATGATTTCAGCTCATCTTGTGCGGCTTCTTCATTTTGGGCAACTCCTTCGTTTGTGTGTTAGCGGCCTGCTGAGCCTCGAGGAAGCCCCACTGCTTACAGAGCGGGTCCGCAGTGACAGAGATAAAGGGACACTGCAGGAGGGATGAGTTCGATCGGAGGATGGTGTTTAAGGTGTCAGCCTGTATACTTTTCACATGCCCACTGGGGTAAGACTGTATATTGGAGGATACGGCGGGACCCACTGTGGTTTGAATGCTAAGTGAACTTCAAAGACCAGCATGCAACCGCGCATACGCCCACTGGGGCGGGATATTTAATTTTGCGCAGATGGTTCACTTACTGCTGCCGCTTTATCTGTTTCCCAGTGATCAAGGGCGGTGGTACACCCGAAACGCGTTTGGCTTTGTATTTGTGCTGGGAGTGACAGGCGGACTGCAATCCTCTGATTAAATGATTTCAGCTCATCTTGTGCGGCTTCTTCATTTTGGGCAACTCCTTCGTTTGTATATATATATATATATATATGTGTGTATATTATACACTTACCTGCAAAATACTTACATTTTCGTTAAAAATTCATCCGTGTTAAAGATCCGTGTTAAAGGCATTTTCGTTTTAAAATACTGTGTGGGAAAGGCATGCGTGGGAAAGACGGATGCGTTGTAAAGCCTGCGTGGTAATGGCATGCAGGGTTGAGACGTTGTGGTAAAGGTTGTTTCCCCCTGTTTGAATGTACATATTTTTGATCCTCAAAATTTGTTTGTACAATGGAACATCTGCACGTTTATGGGAAAGAAATAAATCCAACAACTGCTTAATTAAACGCGAATGTCAGCAATAACAGAAGCAGACATGTTACCACTAACAGGGCAGTCGTCTTAAGCTTTGTGTCACGTTCCAAAAAGCCAGCAACCTACCAAACCTTGTTGAAGAGAACCTGCTCATGGGGAAAATACCATCAGAAGTGTTCAGGAGAAAATATGAAGCCTGTAATGAATTGATGCAAAAAATCAAAACTGTGTTAAATTTATGATAGAACTACTCTCTGAAGATGTTCTCAGTGGTTCGAAATGGTTTAGCATTATTTATAAAGCTTGTTATAATATGAGAAAAGAGATGATAGTGTACCTATATGGAAAGAAAAAAGCTGGAATAATATTGATACGAGAGATCCAAGTAAATGCATTTATACTCTAATGGACTTGGAGTAAAAATATTTCTTATTTCTTTTCAGTAAACAAATATGGCATGTCCGAGGTAAATGTTTCATTTCTTAATAAATCTTGATGTCTCAAAGGTCAAATTGCAGTGCGAGAGAGGACACCATTCATGGCATGGGTGCTGCATTCTGGACATCTTATGGTTGTCAGTATGAGCGACGAGATGCTGCCTTGTATCTCATGCAAAGACTGTTTTCTAATTCTGAAAAGATTTCAAGTAAATGATTCTGTGTGATCACAAATCTCCTCATTGTTCAATCCTGTGAGTCCTGTTATGGTTGATGTTCATGTTCAAGTCACCATTGTGCTGCTGGATATTGCTGCCTGGGTGCTCATCAAATAGTCTCCCACATCATACAACTCATGTAAAGTAAAACATATTGCAATTATGTCACGTACAACAGTATACCATGTACAAGTCTAGGCATCTGAATTTTGATTTGAGAATACCAAAACACTGCTCCATAACGCTGCATGTCTTCCTGTATAGATGTTTTTATGCTCCTTCTGCAGTCGTATGAGTGTTGTACTGTGCTGTTACCTATTTACTCAAGGCGTAACCCTGGTCACTTATTTGAGATAGTTCACAACATATTGGATTTGTTGCATGTCATTAGACAAGGTCATAAAATGTTCTTGTGTGCATGAGTGTCATACTTCCCTGTCAGTTGGTTTTGCCTATACACGCCACTTTCAGGCTGTTGCTTGATTGTAGTGTGCTGGAAAATACAGGCAACATGCTCACTTCCTGGGAACTTGGTAATACAGTTGTGAAGCAGTAGTTAGCATCACAGATTGCCTGCACAAAAATGGCACTCATATGTTTCTTGTTCCTGTAAATTTATTTAATTTCAGCAGATGGTGCAAACATAACAATTGCAATCTAGGGCACCTATGAAGCGTAGGAATTTAGCAATAGAATAACAGCTACATTTCTCTTGCTAATTTGGGGGCCCTATGTGCTGTGATTTTACCGCTGAATATCTACATCAACAATATTGTGGTGTAAGAATATCGAGGACAAACTATTGAAGGATATTGAAAGGTAAGGGCATTTACGGAAGCATAGATTTACTATAGTGAACTCCCAATCTATGTTTCTTGAAGATATATTTACCGTTACAAACAGTAATAAAGTAAAAATACAGCACAAAAAAGCAAATTTAGAAAAATAGAGTACATTTTTAAAAATAAAGTGTTACCAGAATGACAAAAATCCAAACAGTTGAACTGGAGACTTTCAATTTCAACATTTTAGCTAGATGTAGCTCCCAAAAGCACAAAGAAACAATCGCAGTCATCTGGTCATGCTAGACCGGGGGAAGTCACATGTGCGATGGAGCACAGGTTGGATACAGGAACCAGCGAAAGAGTTCCATTTGCGGTGGAAGAGGCCATGAGGTGCGGGGAAAGCATTGTGGATGGTCGCCGTTGTCATTCAAAGAGCAGACCAGGATTTGAAGGCTTTTGTCGTTGTAGCTCCAAGAGTCAGTCAGGCATTGCGGATGGACTTTGCTGGAGCTTCACATTGGCCGTCACTGCAGGCTGTCTCCGTAACACTAAATGCAGATTTCATGTTGCCGGTTATTGCTGGCTGTCAGTGTAGCGCGAACAGTCGGGTTCACCGGAGGGTCGCATAAGTGGTAGTTATGGGTGGCAGATTTTCAGCACGAACTGGAGCATTCATGGTTGAGAAGAGTCCAAAACTGTAGGATTTCTCCTTTTCCTGAAGGGGAGTTCACTCTGTTGCCAGTCAAGGGTCGATGACCTAGGGAGGTACCACTTGGGGATCAGGGACTCAGTTTTGCGGAGTCCAGCAGGGCTCAGGCAGGTCCATATTTGGGTCCAGGCAGGTACAGTTGCAGCTGTTCAGCTGGGCAGTTGCAGGGGAGCCTCTGAGTGTGTTGTGTACCTGGAGCACAGACATACAGTAAGCCAACTGATACTTGGAGTCACACAGGTAGCTTGGGATGAAGGGAGTGGCTCTAGTCTTCCTTTTCAGAGAGTAGGGCAGACTTCAAGCAGCAGGAAAGCCCTCTGGGGTCATGGCAGCCCTCAAGCAGCAGGGCAGTCCTTTGGTAGCCGCAGGGCAGTCCTTTGGTGGGCAAGGTGGACTTCAAGAAGAAGGGCAGTTCTCTAGGGAGCAAGACAGGCCTTCTTCTGCAATGAGTAATCTGTGATCTGGAATGTACTGGAGAGTGGGCCTGGAGGTCCAATTTTTATACCTGGAGCCTATCCTTGAAGTGGGGGGATTCCCTATATAACCCCCACATATGGGTCTGGAAGGGTCTTCCCTTCCCTTATCAAGGCTCCATGAAGTCTGGAAGGAAAATGCAAACGCCAGCAGTAGAGTCATTTAAAATCATGTGGCTCATGGTATTAGCAGAAGGCACAAATGGTTAGGGCGAGAAAGTGCTAACTTTCTAAAAGTGCATTTTCAGCATTGTGACCTAAAATCTGAGTTTACTAGTAAAGAAGATTTTAAATTACAACTCCTTTGAGTCTAAACAGCATATCTCTGTTTGCTCCCAATCCAAAGTTATCACTTATTACATGTAATAAGGTAACCCAATGCTAGTCACTTTAGGAGTTTTTCACTATTAGGACGTGTAAAACCTAAACCCACTTGTCCCACGTTTTACAATACAATGCACCCTGCCCTATGTGACTTATAAGTATTATAAAGGAAAGTCTAGGTGTGGCAAAAGGTTTTTATGGCCAGGTCAAAAAGGTAGTTTGAAACTGCTCTGCAGGCTGCAGTGGCAAGCCTGAGACATGTTTTATACGGCTACCTTAATAGGTGGCACAAAAAGTGCTGCAGGCCTACTAGTAGCATTTAATTTACAGGCCTTGGGTACATGTAGTAGAATTTACTAGGGACTTAGAAGCAAATTAAATGCACCTATCAGGTAGATGCCAACTGTACCATGTTATAGGGAGAGAGAACAAGCACTTTACCACTGGTTAGCATGGAAAAAGTCCTAATGCCAACAAAAACGGATTCAGAAACAGAAGGCAAAATTCTGGGGGAGGACCTGCAAAAAGAGCCAAGTTCAACAAGGGGGCATAAGTGTGATGATATTGTCAAGAGTGTCTCCTTCCTGCAGATGGCAGGGAGAGTAATAATGCACTTCGACAGACCTACCTGCTGATTCACATGCATTCTGCAAAGAGCCTGATGGCAGCTGATAGCAAATATTTTAACCTGCTGGGATTGAATGGGAACTCCCTGTTGTTGGCTTAAGGAATAATGATATTTGTTCGAAGAGCCTTAACCACTTTGGTGTGTCGGACAGCCGGGAGCCGTCCGACGCAACAGTGCTCATGTCCGTCGGACTGCTCCCGGCCGTCCGCACACATGGCACAGGAAATCCCTCTGGTGGGGGCACCAGAGGGATTTCCTTTCAAATAAAACTGACTCGCGAGCTGGGGAAGAGTTTCCCCAGCTCCTGAGGATGTTCTGATTGTTTCTTTGATTCAGAGAAACAAAAAACTGAAATGAGCCAATTGGCTCGTTTCAGTATCACTGCCTCGGTGCTCAGGGGGCTCTCTCAACCCCCTGAGCACTGAGGCAGATGGGAGAGGTATCATTGGAAAGGGGAGAATCTCCTCTCTCCAATGGTACCCCTCCCTAATGGATCCCTGCTTGGGGATTGCCTCAGGAGGGCGATCCCCAAGCAGGGATCCACCTATTAGGAACCAGGGAGGGGGGAGCGTCCCCTTGGGCAAGGGCTTTTGCTCCCCCCAACGTTTTCCTCAAATATCAGTCTTTCTGCCCCCTCAGAAGGCAAATGGGGCAAAAGCCCCAATCTACCCCATGGGGGGACATAAAGCACAATAGGCACCATGGATTTCTTTTATGTTGATAGGGGTGGGGGCTTCCCAAAATGGGCATGCCAATATCCCCACCCCCCAAAAACCATTCCAGTCTTTCGCCTTCCCCAGGAGGCATATGAGGACAATATCCCCCGATCTGTCCATCCTCGGGGGGCAGAACGCACACTAGGCACCAGAGATTTTTTTTATGTATATAGAGTTGGAACTGCCCAAAATGGGCATGCCAATGCCCCCACCCCCCAAAAAATTCCACAGTCTTTCTGCCCCTCCTGGAAGGCAGATGGGGCAATTGCCCCTGATCTGCTCCCCGGGTGCAGAAAGCACACTAGGCACCAGGGATTTTTTTTAATGTATATAGAGGTTGGGGCTGCCCAAAATGGGCATGCCAATGCCCCCACCCCCAAAAACATTCCACAGTCTTTCTGTCCCCCCAGGGAGGCAGATGGGGGCAGTAGCCCCTGATCTACCCCCGGGGAGCAGAAAGCACACTAGGCACCAGGGATTATTTTTGATATATATAGGGGTGGGGGCTGCCCAAAATGGGCATGCCAATGCCCCCACCCCCCCAAAAAAATTCATAGTCTTTCTGCCCCCCCAGGAGGCAGATGGGGCAATAGCCCCTGATCTGCCCCCGGGGGGCAGAAAGCACACTAGGCACCTGGAATTTGGTTTTCATGTATTTAGGGGTGGTGGCTGCCCAAAATGGACATGGCAATGTCCACACCACCCCCAAAACTTCCACAGTCTTTCTGCCCCCCAGGAGGCAGATGGGGGAAATAGCCACTGATCTGACTCCCGAGGCAGAAAGCCCACTAGGCACCAGGGATTATGTTTTTTTTAAATGTACGGGTGGGGGCTGCCCAGAATGAGCATGTTAATGCCCCCACCCCCAAAAAAGTATTCCTACACTCCGAAAGGTAGATCAGGGCAATAGCGCCTTATCTGTCCGCCAGGGGTCAGAAAGCCCACTAGGTACCAGGGATATGTTAATGGGCATGTCAGGGAGAAGCCCCATAGCAAGGGTCACTCCTCTTTTTTTAGGCACACATTTTGACTGTTTCAGTGATATTTTTAGTCTCATCTGCCCCCTAGCGGGGACAGAAAACCACTAGAAACCAGAGAGAATTTGTGTGTGTGTATGAACTGGAGTTTGGCTGATGGTCTGCGTGTACTGAGCTTTGGCTGGCATTTTGCTGGCAGGGTGAGTGGACTTTCACTTGGCTAATGGTGTGTGTGGACTCGTACTTGATGGCGATGTGTGCTTATTAGCGCTTGCCTGGTGGTGTGTGTGGAGTGGCGCTTGGCTGGCGGTGTACTTGGACTGGCACTTGGCTGACAGTGTGCATGGATGGTCCTTGGCTGGTGGTGTGCACGGATGGCGCTTTGCTGGCGGAGTGCGTCGGTGGCGCTTGGCTGGCGGTGTGCCTGGATAGTGCTTGGCTGACTGTGTGCAGGGATGGTGCTTTGCTGGCGGGGTACATGTATGGCGCTTGGCTGGCGCGGTGTGCATGGATGACACTTTGCTGGCGGTGTGCGTGGATGGCGCTTCACTGGTGGTGTGCATGGATGGTGCTTGGCTGGCGGTGTGTGTGGATGGTGATTGGCTGGCAGTGTGCGTGAATAGCGCTTAGCTGGTGGTGTGCATGGATGGTGCAGTGTTTTCTTACCTTGAATCCCCTGCAAACCTCAAATTTACTTACAAAGTCACATTTTCCTCACATTTATGTGTGAGTAAGTTATAGGCACAAATCTCCTACCACTTAGCGTTCCCCTTGGTCTCCCCAAAAAAATGATACCTCACTTGTGTGGGTGCCCAAAGTAGCGTCAGCCTAAAACGTATAAACAAACAGCCCTTTTGGACAGGCTTTGGGCCCCCCTCAATCTCTACACATTTTTGGGCTTTCCATGCCATAAGAACTTGGCTCATCTACACAAGTAAGGAACCTTTTTTATTGTGAGACTGAGGGGAACGCTGAATGATATGAAATTTGTGCCGTGCGGTGATCCCACAACTTTTCCACACAGATATTAGAGGAAAATGTGACTTTTTAGCTAAATTTGAGGTTTGCAGCAGATTCTGAGAAGGAAAATGTTGAGGGATCAACATGAGCCACACCTCCCTGGACTCCCACGGGTGTCTAGTTTTCAGAAATGTTTGGGTTTTTTAGGTTCACCTAGATGTTTGCAAGCCCTGGACCAAAAACACAGGTGCCCACCTATCGATCCCAAAATGACTTGGTTTTTCAAGGGGGTCACCTGTGCTTTTGGTCCCAGGCTTAGTGGCCCTCTAGGGAAACCAACCAAACCCAGACATTTCTGAAAACTAGATACCTAGGGGAGTCCAGGGAGGTGTGGCTTGTGTGGATCTCCCATTATTTTCCCCACTCAGAATACCCTGCAAACCTCAAATTTAGTTAATAAAATCACATTTTCCTCATTTTTCTGTGTGGGAAAGTTGTGGGATCACCGGGCCTGCCACAAATTTCCTACCACCCAGCATTCCCCCAGGTCTCCCGATAAAAATGGTACCTCACTTTTGTGGGAAGGCCTAGTGCCCGTGACAAGAAACACCCCAAAAGGTACTGTGGAAAATTCAAAATTATCAATCGGAAAACTACCTGGTTTTGCGAGGGAGTCACCTGCATTTTCTGGTCCCGGGCTCAGCGGGCATCTCGAGAAGCCTACCAAACCCAAACATTTCTGAAAACTAGACACCAAGGCAAGTCCAGGGAGGTGCAGCTTGCGTGGATCTCCCAACAGTTTCCTACCCAGAAATCCCTGCAAACCTCAACTTCAGCTAAAAAAATCAAGTTTTCCTCACATTTCTGTGTGGGGAAGTTGTAGGATCACCGGGCCGCCACAAATTTCCTACCACCCTTGCGTTCCCCCAGAGCTCCTGATAAAAATGATACCTCACTTGTGTGGGTGCCCAAAGTAGCGTCAGCCTAAAAACGTTTAAACAGACTGCCCATTTAGATCTGCTTTAGGCCCCCCTCAATCTCTACACGTTTTTGGCCCCTCCATGTCATAAGCACTTGGCCCATCCACACAAGTAAGGTATCATTTTTATTGGGAGACTGAGGAGAATGCTGAGTGGTAGGGAATTTGTACCGGGCTGTGATCCCACAACTTTCCACCACAGATATTAGAGGAAATGCGAATTCTTAGCTACATTTGAGGTCTGCAGCAGATTCTGGGAAGGAAAATGTTGGGGAATCAACACAATCCACACCTCCCTGGACTCCCAAGGGTGTCTAGTTTTCAGAAATGTCTGGTGTTTTTAGGTTCCCCTAGATGTCTGTAAGCCCTGGACCAAAAACACAGGTGCCCACCTATTGATCACAAAATGATATGGTTTTTCAAGGGGGTCACCTGAGTTTTTGGTCCCAGGATCCGTAGCCTTCTAGGGAAACCTACCAAACACAGACATTTCTGAAAACTAGATACCTAGGGGAGTCCAGGAAAGTGCAGCTTGCGTGGATCTTCCATCATTTTCCTACCCAGAATCCCCTGCAAACCTCAAATTTAGCTAATAAAACATATTTCCTCACTTTTCTGTGTGGGAAAGTTGTGGGATCACCGGGTCACCACAAATTTCCTACCACCCATCATTCCCCCACGTCGCCTGACAAAAATGGTACTTCACTTGTGTGGGTAGACCTAGTGCGCACGACAGGAAACGGGCCAAAACGTACTGTGGAGACTTCAAATTTTTCGATTGCAAAACTACCTGGTTTTGTGAGGGAGTCCCCGGCGTTTTTGGTCCCGGACTCAGCGATCATCTAGGGCAACCTATCAAACCCAGACATTTCTGACAACTAGACACCTAGGTGAGGCCAGGAAGGTGCACCTTGCATGGATCTCCTAACATTTTCCTATCCAGAATCCCCTGCAAACCTTAAATTAGCTAATAAAATCACATTTTCCTCACTTTTCTGTGTGGGAAAGTTGTAGGATCACTAGGCTGCCACAAATTTCCTACCACCCAGTGCTCCCCCAGATCTCCCGATAAAAATTGTAGCTCACTTGTGTGGGTAGGTCTAGTGCTCACGACAGGAAACACCCCAAAACGTACTGTGGAAACTTCAAAATTATCGGTCGCAAAACTACCTGGTTTTGCGAGGGAGTCACCTGCATTTTTTGGTCCCGGGCTCAGCGGCCATCCAGGGAAACCTACCAAACCCAAACATTTCTGAAAACTAGACACCTCATGGAGTCCAGGGAGGTGCAGCTTGCGTGGATCTCCCAACATTTTCTTACCCAGAATCCCCTGCAAACATCAAATTTAGCTAAAAAATTCAAGTTTTTCTCACTTTTCTGTGTGGGACAGTTGTAGGATCCCCGGGCCGCCACAATTTTCCAACCACCCTTGCGTTCCCCCAGGTCTCCTGATAAAAATGGTACCTCACTTGTGTGGGTAGACCTAGTGCCCGTGACAGAAAATGGCCTAAAACATACTGTGGAGACTACAAAATTATCAGAGTCACCTGAGTTACTGGTCCCGGGCTCGGGGGCCATCTAGGGAAATGTACCAATCACAGACATTTCTGAAAACTAGACACCCAGGGAAGTCCAGGGAGGTGTGGCTTGCGTGGATCTCCCAACATTTTCCTACCCAGAATCCCCTGCAAACCTAAAATTTAGCTAAAAAATTAACATTTTTCTCACATTTCTGTGTGGGATTACCACATCAGCACAACTTTCCTACCACCCAGCGTTCCCCTCCGTCTCCCGAGTAAAATGAAACCTTATTTGTGTGGGTGGGCCAGGAGCCTGCAACTGAGAAGGGCCAAAAACATAGAGATTGAGGTGATAGCACAGCGAGCTCTAAGCGCCATATTTTTTTATATAAACGTTTTAGGCTGGCTTTGCATGGGAGACCCACACAAGTGAGGCATCATTTTTATTGGGAGACCTAGGGGAATGCTTGGTGGTAGGAAATTTGTGCAGGTGTGGCGATCCTACACACAAATGTAAGGATTTTTTTTTTTTAGCTAAATTGAAGTTTGCACGGGATTCTCGGAAGGAAAATGTTGGGAGATCCATGCAAGCAGCACCTCTCTGAACTCCCCTTGGTATCTAGTTTTCAGAAATGTCTGGGTAAGTTTCCCTAGATGGCCTTGAGCCCGGGACCAAAAGCGCAGGTGACTCCCTTGCAAAACTAGATTGTTTTGCGATCGATAATTTTGAAGTCTCCACAGTAGGTTTTGAGCCATTTCCTGTCACGGGCACTAGGCCTACCCACACAAGTGAGATAGCATTTTTATCAGGAGGCCTGGGGGAATTCTGGGTGCTAGGAAATTTGTGGCGGCCCGGTGAACCTACAACTTTCCCACACACAGAAAAGTGAGGAAAATGTGATTTTTCTAGCTATATTTTAGGTTTGCAGGGGATTCTGATTTGGAAAATGTTGGGAGATCCATGCAAGCTGCACCTTTCTGGACTTCCCTAGGTGTCTAGTTTTCAGAAATATCTGGGTTTGGTAGGTTTCCCTAGATGGCCCCCGAGCCCAGGACCAAAACCTCAGGTGACTCTAATAATTTTGTAGTCACCACAGTATGTTTTGGGCCATTTCCTGTTGTGGGCACTAGGCCTACCCACATAAGTGAGGTACCATTTTTATCGATGGACTTGGGGAACGCTGGGTGGGTGGAAGTTTGTGGCTCCTGCAAATTCCAGAACTTTCCATCACAGAAAAGCGAGGAAATTTGGTTTTTTAACAAAGTTTGAGGTTTGCAAGGGATTCTGGGTAACAGAACCTGGTGGGAGCCACACAAGTCACACCATCCTGGATTTCCCTGGGTGTCTAGTTTTAAAAAATGTACAGGTCTGCTAAGTTTCTGTAGGTGCCAGCTGAGCGAGGGTCCAAAATCCACAGCTAGGCACATTGCACGAAAAGGGTCCATTTTCACTGGAAAAATGCGATGTGCCCACGTTGCATTTTGGGCCTTTTCCTGTAACGGACACTAGGCCTACCCACACAAGTAAGGTACCATTTTTATCGGGAGACTTGGGGGAATGCTGGGTGTGTGGAAGTTTTTGGCTCCCCGCAGATTCCAGAATTTTCCATCACAGAAAAGTGAGGAAAATGTGTTTCTTTTTTGACAAATTTTGAGGTGTGCAAGGGATTCTGGGTAACAGAACCTGGTGAGAGCCATACATGTCACCCCATCCTGGATTCCTCGGGGAGTCTAGTTTTCAAAAATGTACAGGTTTGCTACGTTTCCCTAGGTGCCGGCTGAGCAAGGGTCCAAAATCCACATTTAGGCACAGTGCAAAAAAAGGGTCTGTTTTCATTTCAAAAATGTGATGTGCCCACATTGCATTTTGGGGCGTTTCCTGTCACGGACACTAGGCCTACCCACACAAGTGAGGTACCATTTTTATCGGGAGACTTGGGGGAATGCTGGGTGGGTGGAAGTTTTGGGCGCCCCGCAGATTCCAGAATTTTCCATCACAGAAAATTGACATAAATGTGTTTTTTTTTTACAAAGTTTGAGTTTTGCAGGGGATTCTGGGTAACAGAACCTGGTGAGAGCCATACAAGTCACCCCATCCTGGATTTCCGTGGGTGTCTAATTCTCAAAAATGTGCAGGTTTGCTAGGTTTCCCTAGGTGCCGGCTGAGCGAGGGTCCAAAACCCACAGCTAGGCACAATGCGAAAAAAGGGTCTGTTTTCCCTAGAAAAATGTGATGTGTCCAAGTTACATTTTGGGCCTTTCCTGTCATAGGCTCTAAGCCAACCCACACAATTGAGGTACCATTTATACCCGGAGACTTGGGGGAATGCTCGGTGGGTGGAAGTTTGTGGCTCCCCACAGATTCCGGAACTTTCCATCACAGAAATATGAGGAAAATTTGTTTTTTTTACAAAATTTGAAGTTTGCAAGGAATTCTGAGTAACAGACCCTGGTGAGAGCCACACAAGTCACCCCATCTTGGATTCCCCTGGATATCTAGTTTTAAAAAATGCAATTGTTTGCTAGGTTTCCCTAGGTGCCGGCTGAGCTAGAGTCCAGAATCCACAGCTAGGCACACTGTGAAAAAAAGGGTCAGTTTTCACTGGAAAAATGTGCGTTTAAGGCCGTTTCCTGTCACAGGCACTAGGCCTACCGACACAAGTGAGGCACCATTTTTATAGGGAGACTTGGAGGAATTCTGGGTGGGTGGAAGTTTGTGGCTCCCCCCAGATTCCAGAACCTTCCTTAACAGAACTTTTAGGAAAATGTTCTTTTTTTGACAAAGTGTAAGGTTTGCAAGGGATTCTGGGTATCAGAACCTGGTGAGAGCCACACAGGTCACCCCATACTGGATTCCCCAGGATGTCTAGTTTTCAAAAATCTACAGGTGTGCTAGGTTTCCCCAGGTGCCGTCTTAGCTAGGGTCCAAAATCCACAGCAAGACACATTGCGAAAAGGGGTCTGCTTTCACTGGAAAAATGTGATGTGCCCATTTTGCGTTTTGTATACAGGAAAAACAAGGGTCATCCTACTCACAAGGAACCAGGGTATCTATTATATAACAAGGAACAGTGGTTCGTGTAGACAATGTGTTCAATTTATGATAGTAGTTTAGCTCAATGGAAATGCTCATGGGTAAAGGAAGAGAGAACTAAAATTATACACAACAAGAAAATCAAGGTTATTCGTTATTTATGTAAATTATGTAATCAAGTTAATCAAAACAAGGTGCACGGTGTCCCAAGTGAGCATAGAACCTACATATTAAAGGTGACAGTTTGTGACATAAAATAGGTTTCCGATTATACAAAAAAACTACCATAACATATTTATACAATAGTAATAACCAGCCTTCTATCACAATAGTAGGGGCTGGAGAACGGTTCGTTTTTGATGCGTATCAACGGCGTTTCAACCCCACCTACAATAGGGGGTCTCTTCAGGACCTATCAATAAGGGACACCTGAATAAATATGAATCAACTGTCAGAGTGGTAAGGTGCACACCAAAAGGCAGTGGCTCAAGACAGAGGGCCATATTATCAAGAACGGGCGATAACATTATCGCCGCTTTAGCGGCAGGAAACTGCCGCTAAAGCGGCGATGAGGGGCTTGATAATATGCCCTATAGAATTCAATAGAAACCCAGGTTCTGGTGTGAAGGACATCAAACCTGGGCTTCTATTGGAATTCTATAGGCATATTATCAAGCCCCTTATCGCCGCTTTGCGGCAGTTTCCTGCCGCTAAAGCAGCGATAATGTTATCGCCGTTCTTGATAATATGGCCCAGAGTATTTTGAGAGGGGGTACTCACATGGGGCCCAGTCGGGCACCCTGTGAGGGGAACGGGCTGACTGTCCTTGTGGCGAATTATTGATATACATCCGTGCTTCAAAAAATTGAAGGTACAACATATACGAGAATCCGTAGTGTAGGATTTCATCCAAAGCAAGCAAACTATAGACGAATTATCTCCTGTGTGATATTGAAAGGATTAGGCCGCCGTAGTCAGCTGCACTCCTGTCCGCTGTCAGGAAATGATGAAAGCAATCTGCGGAGGGCCGCGTGAGTCAGCCTCCTTCTATTGGGCCCCATGTGAGTACACCCTCTCCAAATACTCTGTCTTGAGCCACTGCCTCTTGGTGTGCACCTTACCACTCTGGGGTGGAAATGTGAAGGGATCCTCCAACATTGGTCTATGTTTATGGGAACAGTTTCCTGTCGTAAAAAAACGTTTTAAAGTCAAGTGAATTTTACGAGGTTAACACACAAGCGTAGATGTACGTATATTGATGCATGTTAAAATACCTTTACATGTGAGTAAATCTGAATTCTTAAAATAGTACCCTGACTAAACCTTGAAATTAGTGAAAAATGGCAGAAATGTATTCCAAAGTTATAAGTAATATTACATGAGTAAATGTCTGCCTTATTTTTTTTATGAAGAGTTGAACCATGTATTATCTGAACCTTTCACAATAATGGAGTGCGTTGGTGAGATAGCATTAAAATTTGTAATTACATTTTCCACAATTTTTAATGCTATACCTTTGGAAAGTTACGTGCACGTACTCTTTCTCCTCTGCCATCTCTAAACATGTCTCAAATTCCCGCTTGCTTTAGGTTGACTTTGCACTAAAATGTGGCTTTACATTTACAACCGGTTCTCATTGTGCTTGGTATTATATCTGCGGAATGCGCGCTTCACACCCAACACAAAAAGTTATGCTAATAACTCCGTGGGCTTCCCTGCTTCTCTCACTGGCAGAAAGCAATTTACCACCCAGAAAGAACCTCAGACGTTAAAAGTAAGATGTGCAGCAGTCTGCCAATGAACACATTTTTAATGGCTTTATGTGTCTGACAGCCTATTACATGCCTCACTTTCCACAGTTACGGCTTGTTATTTAGCAATTTAAGAGTTCGTTGAGCTTTTGTAGGTCACGTTAGGGCCATTTTAATTGTGCTCTGCTCATTACAAAGAGCTAAAAGCGACTACGTCTCACTCCCTCCTAAACCGGTGTAATAGACTCTACCATCTTGAACAAGTGCATTAGCTCACTTATTCTTCTTTGGTCAAGATGGCGTGATTTGCGCTTTTTTATGGCCTGGCCCATTTTTATCACGCAAGTTGTTTAACGTAAGGAGGCATAGAGTAAAAATAAAAGAATAGAAGGTAAAACTGTCTCGTTGTTGTACAAGGGTGTGCTTCAAAAGAATAATAATGTAGTATAACAAAAATGTACTTATAATTCATCTTGGGTCCCATGAAAAGACGCAGACGAAAAAGCAAGGCACATTGTGGAGACTTTCTTAGAGTGTTTTTCCCTTCACACGTAGACAGCACAAAACACTATGAAATATCAAAAACAGGACCCATTCCAATTACGCGTTGTAAACTTTTAAAGCACATCTCACAAAAGCGTAATTATGCGTAATATGAAAACACTCTATAATGAGTGTTTTTCAGCATTCTATAGTGCTCGATGAAGCTTTCATGTAATTCCATCAGATCTCTGATGAATGAGATAATTTTATTATGTATATATTTCGTTTTCACTGTATATGTATTGAATACTGCAAATCCAATAAAAAATCTTTATTGTTTTTGGTTAATTAAAACAGTAACAATGTTACTTATAACACTTAAAAATAGTTGATATGTTGAATAAAATAAAGTGCAACATTTCTGAATCGTTAATAGACAATAAAATGACAACAACTTAGATTTGTTAATAGACAATAAAGTCCACTGATAAAGTGCAATAGTACTACCATCATACCACCATCTAATTAGTGCAAGAACTTATCAGGGAGTTCTAACTAAAATTGACCCCAACGGTTAACCGGGTAGTCAAGGTTAACCTTGTTAAACTCTTGACTAGCAGCAGTTCAGTGTTCTTTTCACCGTCTGATCCATGGCAGTTGACCACTCACCAGGATGCATTAGGGTTCATTCCGATTTAAATTGTACTGCTTTTTCGTGTAACGATAAATATTTCATCAACTTGCAATTCAATTGGGGGTCAGCAAGATCAATAGTTTTTATTATGACAGCCCTACATGTTCGTATGCCCCCAGGGTTAAAGCTCTTTTTTAGTAGAATGCCTCGTCCCTTTTGTAAGGATGGGCATATACAAATCAGATGTATAAAGCCCTCCTTCTCGGATCCACATGATGTAGGGCCACTATATTTTCAAGATGGTTGGTCTGCCAGAGACTGTAATTGGCCAAATCGAATCTCCATCAACCTTCTCTTTATGTGCGCCGAGAATGTGAGAGTCAAGTATGGGGCCGGGTTCAGCCTGTCATAGTATTTAAGGACCATCCAGGCATGCGAGTGACTGATGAGGCTATTTTTGTCATCCCTATACGAGTGCATTTTCATGACTTTATTTGCCACTTGCCTATAAAAGGGCAGATTCTTAATCCAGAACTCAACTGTATTAGTCAGTTTTATTGATGTATAGAGATATTTATGATAAGTAGGTTGAGCATCTTTTTCTGGGCTGATCATAATGAATTGTTTAATAAGCTTCCTCTATTTGACCTAATTTTGTGCCAGCACTTAATGGTGGTGTACCTTCTCCCAAGTACCTGATTTGTGAGCCCAAATTCCAATCGGATTTACTTTGGAGAGGCGTTTTGAGAAAGCCTGAACACCCGTTTAAATGCAATGGCCTGCAGTCTGTCCAAAAGGTATGTGTCTTTCCCGTGCATGGCAACATTGAATATGCCACGGTCGGTAGCAATTTGACTGCTATTACTGACAGTAAGGGCTTAAAAGAGGGGGCATCTAATTTCTTGGTATTGTTATACCTGCTGCTCAGCCAGTGTGACTGGGGTGTGGAATGTTGGTGTATGGTGATGCTGTGGAATGTTGGTTGATTGTGAAAGTGAGTTGGAGAATGGGCCGAGCAGCAGGAAGGCTGCTCCTGGTGGGGCTCTTCATGATAACAACTTAATAAATCATTGTTAGAAATGGGATCTCTGGTTGGCTAAGGCTTACGCCAAAGCCAGGCAGAGACCACCACTCTAGTCAGGGCAAGGGAGTTACACGCCGAAGATAACCACTGCTCGCCCCCTTGGTAGCTTGGCCCGAGCAGTCAGGCTTATCCCGGAGGCAATGTGTAAAGCGTTTGCGCAACACACTCAAACAGCAGCAACACACTAGGCACACCACAAAAGGAACTCCACACAAGGTTATATAAAAAATAGCCTTTGTATTGTCATAAATACATTAGAAACATAATCACATAATATACACTGTGCCAACTGGCACTAGGCAATATTCACAGGGGAATTATATACAGGACCAGGCCAATCGGGCCCTGGTCAGACCCATCAGAACAGGTAAGTAAATACAAATATAAAACACCACCAGTAACTACTGGTACAATAATGACCTCAGCATTATCACACTAGGCATAAAAGGCATTAGGCCACAAACCTCATTAGCATAAACACATTACGCAAAGGGCCTCCCTAGCATAAATCATTGTAGGCATCACATTAGGCCTATACATCACCTAAATCACATTATACATACGCCATCAGCATAAATGACATGGGGCAATAAATCACATTAGGGCTCGGTGCCCTAACAACCATAAATTGGCCTCTCACAGGGCTCCAATGCCCTATGTCCAACAGAGTCAGGGCTCGGTGCTGTCAATGCAGCAAACACCGTGCGCAAATGCGCTAATGCGCAAGCCTAAACGTTGCAGCTGCCCACTAATTGCTGGGCAGCTGGGAAAATGAGCCCTGGCACCACTGTGCCTCTTGGGCCCTCCGCCGGAGCTCTTAAATCTCAAAGGCCCCCACTGCTCTTCGCAGCAACCACCACTCTCTGGGTTGAGGCACAAATCTACAAGGCCCCCGCTTAGTTTCAGGCGGCCCCCACCAGTCCCCCACCCGCTCCTGGCCTCGCACCGACAACAACGCGGCCCGGAGCGTGTTACCTGGGGCTTCTTTTCCGGTTGCAGGCGATCCTCGGTCAGAGCCCTCCTCGTCCGGCGATGACGCGCTGGTCCGGACTGGGCTTCCTCTCTGCGGTGGCCTGGGCGGCCGACAGACTGCACCCGGGGCTCTGCGGTGAACTCCTTTCTCTTCGCCCGGTCCCAGGAAGACCGGGTCTTCTCACGCAACCTCGCCAGGCGCTGCACGGCTTCCGGGTCACCACAACGGGCCACGGCGGTGAATTCAGGCAACGCTTCTCTCGTTGCCTAGCAGCCTCTCCCGCTGGAGCCAATCCCAGCGCGGCTGAAACAATGATGTCGGCGGACCCCGGGTCCGCGGCGGTGAATCAAAATTCAGCAATCTCGGACTTCCCGGGCCAGCAGCGGTGAAGTCCTTACTTTCGGTCGCAGTGCGGGGTGGGCACCCGCCAGAAATCAGCAAACTGCGGGGTAGGCTCCCACTATTACTTTAAGACGCGGGTGGGGTGTATAAAAAAAAGGCAGAGATGCGGGGTGGGCACCCGCCAGATCTCAGCAATGCGGGGGAATCCCTACGTCGGGATTCCCTCAAAATCGATCGCAGCTCAGTGCTGCAGGCCCAAAAACGGAAGCGCTCCTCAAGATAAAAATCAAGCGCTCTTCCAAGTAAGCAAGGCGCTTCTTAAAATACAAGCAAAGCGCTAGAGTCCAAAGGTCAGGGATGAAGGGGCAAAGCTGGGCTCAGGCAGGCCAGCACACAGGGCCCTCCAGCAGGGAGGCAGTCCCTCGTGGCGGTTCCTCCTGGAGCCCAGCTGTAGCAGGCCCCCCCAAGTCAGGAACAGCACAAGCACACTGAACATTTTTATGGGGTCACAGCCCCTATATTTATATGCTCTTATCCTTTGTGACACAGCACAGGGCTTGGGGGAAAACCAGATGCAACTGGTTTGGGGAGCTTTGGAGCACTTTGTTGTGCTCAGCTCTCTCCTCTTTGTCAGGTGGGGGCTAGGTGCTCAGACGCACCACAGGGGGCGGAGCCAGCATTGTGGAGGGAAGGCACAACCCTATTCAGGTCCCAGGTGCAACTCCTCCCTCCCATCTACATGCAGATCTCCCTATTCACCACTGGGCAGACTCATCTTGGCTCCTGGAGCCAAGCACACCACCCAGCCCCTGTCAATCACAAGCCAGACATGCACTCCACATCAGGCAGGCAGACACACAGCACACAGAAATGCCAACTTCTAAAAGTGGCACTTCTCCACTAGTCACAATAAATCTGCGCACACCATTGCGCAGCATTTATTCTCACGAGTTCGCACATACTAAACTCGCCCCTGCACTCCTCTCACACCAGGAATTACCATAGACACACATATCCCCCATGCATTCCTATGGGAGGGCAGGACAATCTCACCACACACACTCAGAGTGCGCACGCACTTTACACTGGGACACAGTGCTAAAGTGCGCAGAGGCCAAAACTACTAATATCAGGTCACATTAACAGGCAAAAGTTCAGGGGTGAACCTGCCAAAAGGGCCAAGTCCAACAATCATCTTACCTAATCTACATCTGGACTACTGGAACTCATTGATTACAACAGTCATGTACTGTTTCTGCTCAAGAAAATTTACTCTGTTGTCTATATATACTCCCCGATATTTATAACTGTTAACCTCCTCCAACATTGTCTCGTCCAGTCGGATATTGACCTTGGGTCCTTGTCGGTTCCTAATAGTCATTGTTTTAGTCTTGGTTGTATTAATTTCAAGTTTGCTAGCCGAGAAGTCGTTTTTCAGTTCAATGACTAATCTTTGCAATTCAACTTTTGTTAGACTAAGCAATACAATATCATCTGCATAGGACAGGTGTGATAGACATAAGGGGCCCAGGCGTGGTGGATGTGAGTTTACTTGGTCTAACCTCAGTGATAGATCTGCCATGAAAAGGTTAAGAAGATGTGGCGCCAAAGCCCACCTCTGCTTCAGGCCTTTTTCGTTGTGATCTTTCTCAAAAGCCTTGTGCCACCTCCCCATTTTACTTGAATCCAGGTTTGCTTGTACAATTGTTCAATGGCTCGAAGCATCCTAGCTGGAATGTTCCACTCACTTAATTTTCTCCACAAGGTCCCGTCATCTACACGGTCAAATGCTGCTTTGAGATCTATAAAACAAAGGTGTAACTTTTATCGCATACAATTGCATTTATCTGCTATTAAGGATACTGCTAATATGTTCGTAGTTTTGCCAAACCCTCTTCTGAATCCTGTCTGGTTGATTGGGACCCTGTTGTTCTTGTTTGACCACTCGATGAGGTCCGTTAGCATATGGGATGCATAGTACTTAGCCTTTGATTCTATTAGTGGTATAAGCCTGTAGTTAGCCGGATTGGATCGATCCCCACCGTGCCAGCTCATCAGGATGGCGCCTGTTAGTTCGACCTCTTTATATAAAGCAGATAGTGGATTTGCCCAGTACTGAGGGTCCAGTCTAAAGATGGCTTGTGGGATGCCATTTGGCCCCGGCGCTCCATCTCTCCGCCCTGCTGTTATTACTTTTTTAACCTCAGTGGGTGAATAAGGCGGCTGCTCATACCCAAGCAAACATATTTGTGTTTCCTAAGATATATTGAACTCACTGTTTCCTGTGCCTTTTGTATTACTTATATCATTAATCGTGTTTTTTCCGCCTTTTTGGCTTCCCCCATCAAACACCAGTGCTTCATGGTTCTTGTGAGTTTCAGTTCCATGTGGTACAATGGTATAGCCCCATTCATTGCTTGGAAGTCTTATGAGCTCATCGGTCTCCCATGCCTCAAGACAGGGACCGAATTCGAACATCTCAGCCAGGTAGATGACTGATGCTTCCTCCGGCACTTGAGTTATTTATTGCATTAACAGGTCTGAAAAGCCCTTTAATAATCTCCCAAACTGACCGGGAGTTGGTCTGCTTTGCACTAAAAATTAGTTTTGCCCAGAACACATCCATCTTTGATTTCCGATCTTCCCAGAGCTGCCATTTGTATTGTTTTCTCAATATTTTTACTTTTTCCCATGAAGTAGCTTGGGAGTTCATTTTCTTCAGGTTTCTGATTGACTATCTTGGTTCCATTTTTAAGACTTGGCATTTGAGAGAGAGGCCTTTGGACCGCTTACCTACTTGCCACATATTGTTTCTAACTGGGGGTGCATGTGACATCAAGCTGGCTGTAAATTTCCTCCAGGCATCCATTTGATTGCTTGCAGGCATAGTGCTTGCCTCCAATAGCTCTTTTGCTAAGTGGGACAGGCCAGTTAATGAGGTATTCGTCCACCAGAAGCACCTTAGGTTAGTTGATTTTAATAGTCCAATATCCCCTAGGGCACAGATGTGCATTGGAGTACTTATATCCAATGTACGTAGCTGATATGAATGATCACTCAGTGTGGTATATTTAATTGAATATTGCCTTCAATATGAAATTAATGAGAAGGATAGAATTGTGTAGTCTACAATTGATCTTGACTTTACAGCATGATATGTGTGTTTTGGAGGAGTGTCATCATTCGATCTTCCATTTATGACTCTCATTCTAGATATTCCAAGGTTGTTACTAGCATTTGTCCTTTAACATTGTGACGTTTTAAGTATTAAACGCTTGACAATGCATGTTTTCTAGCCCTGAAGAAGTTCCTAGAAAACGAAAGGCATTGGTTACTATCAAAAGGACTTTTTATTGAAGAAGGATGACACTAAAGGATCGAACATTTAAATACATATTGGACCATTCCTATTTCTTCTAATAACTTTTGAATATTGACTAATAGTACACTATCATTGGAATATTGGAATACTGAAGCAGTGCAGTGTGCTGAGTAGCATTGGAATTAAACTTTGTGCTTATTCCTTGACGAGAGAGCCTTAGGTGGCTGCGCCCACGCACTCGTGCACTTGTACATGTTTCAATTTTTTGCGTATGAATATATTAGAAGACAGTGGTAGGTGAAGTTTCTTCTTGCTGTTGTGCCTCAATACTGGGACTTTACCTTGACTTTATATTATTGTGGCTCCCTCGCAGTCTCAGAAACAAAAACTTGTCCTGAGTTTGAAATGTTGGCAGGTTCACAAAGCTTTCTTTTCCAAACTGAGCCAGTGCAATATGGAAGACAAGTGCAAATCACATCCGCGTATTTAGAATCAGCGTTTGCATTTTGACAAGTTGAACACTACACAGGCATCTGCCCCATTCTCACAATGCAAAAGTAAGAGTGTGGCCTGTATGAATCCTGACCAGACACCAATGGATGTAGAGACCAAAAAAATCATGTACATACATGAACGTTTCCTTTACATCAGTCATGCAGTGCATTAGCCTGGGTTAACAGGATTTAATTTCTGCAGGCCCTTTCAGTCCGAATCAAAGAAATGCAATCCCTGGCCCATGTGGATGGATGGCCTATTCATATGAGCTGGCTTATCCACAGGGCTCATGGGAGCCAATTATGGCTAAAGCAGTGTTTATGGAGGAATGGCCGAGGATACATCATTCATCGCAGCTCAGCCCTTAGATGACAATGCATCACTGTAAGAAATGGGATTTCTGGTTGGCTAGGGCATGCGCCTAAGCCAGGCAGAAACCACCACTCTAGTCAGGGCAAGGGAGTTACACGCTGAAGATAACCCCTGGTCACTCCCTTGGTAGCTTGGCATGAGCAGTCAAGCTTATCCCAGAGGCAATGTGTAAAGCGTTTGCACAACACACGCACACAGCAGCGACACACTAGGCACACCACAAAAGAAACTCCACACAAGGTTATATAAAAAATAGCCTTTGTATTACTCATAAAACACATTAGAACGTAATCACATACACTGTGCCACCTGGCACTAGGCATTACTTTACAGGGGATTATATACATTACAGCGCCAATCGGGCCACTGTCATCACCATTAGAACTCACAAGTAGCGAAAATCACAACCAGTAACTACTGGTAACATTGCAGGTAGTATAAACACATTATGCATCACATTTTAGGCATACATCCTAAATTACCAGTGTTCCTCCGTAACACTCACAAGGTGCACACATCACCTTAGGGCCTTACACCCCACCAGAACACAAGGTCACTTCCAGGCCAACTAGCCTTCCTCGGGAGCCCAAGACGGGCTCCCGAGGAAGGCTAGTAATGCTCTCTGTCCAAAAGTCAGGGCTCTATTAGCACGTGGCTTTGTATTAGCCACCAGGCTGCCGATGCAGCAGAGTACTGGCCCATTGGGCGGTGCAACTCACCTGTGTCTCTCAGCGACACAAAAATGCCCCCCACATTGCAACTGCCCACGATCTGGCGGTGCAACTGTACAAATCGCGCCAGGCACCAACAGTGCCTTGTGAGCTCCGCTCACCGGGGCTCCTCTGGTGCAACTGGCACAAGCCGGCACCGCAGTGTGCTCTGGGAGCCCCCCTCACCGGGGCTCCTCTCATTGTAAAATCGGCACTCGCAGGCACCAACAGTGCTCCTCTCCAGGCCCCACTCACCGGGGCTTCTCTTGTGCGGGGGGAATCAGGAAGGGTGCAGCCACAGGGAGACCGCGAGGCTCCGATCTTCTCCTTAGCACGCGGGGCTCTCCTTCACTGGTCGCACATGGCCGGGCACAGCTGCTGCGAGCCCTCACGAGTTTCGGCTTCTTCGCGTTATCCAGGCCCCGCCCACAACCAGGAAGGATGCGGTCACAGGGAGCCCCCGAGGCTCCGGTCCTCTTCTCCCGGTGTCCGGTGAGCCTGCGAGGCTCCGTCTACAGGTGCAGGCACGCAGGGCTCTCTTCCTCCACATGGGGAGCCCCGCCCTACTTCAGGCAGAAGGCTTGCCTGACTTCCTCTCAAGGCAACGTCCGGCCCTTGGCGTCTGCTCTCGCCGCGCGGCCCTGCCCACAGTCAGGCCGAGTCTCCGCCTGAATTCCGGTTTGCGGGGAAGTACGGAGCGAGGTCTCCGTCGACTTGTAGAAAACGTTGCAATTTCTTGCTCTGTGCCTGTCGGGCAATCATGCCCCCCAATCCCCCATCAGGCTCCAAAACCCCAGGGCCCAGCAATCAGGGGGCGCTCTCCACCCCGCTTCTGCTCTGCTGCAGGAGAAAGGGACTGCACTCACAAGTGCTGCCAACTACTCCACAGAGAGCGCTTCAGGCCCAGGTTCAGGGCAATCAGGATGGAGCTCCCAGCCCCAAAATCACGCAGGGAAGAGCTGGGCCCAGGCAGGCCAGCTCACAGGGCCATCCAGCAGGGGGGTACACCTTTGTGGCGGTTCCTCCCAGCCCCCAGCAGCAACACAGCTCGAAACAGGTTCAACTTCCATGGGGTCACAGCCCCAATACTTATACCACATGTCTTCTTTGTTCTGCCCTGGCACAGAGCTTGGGATCCAGTTCAAACCAGCTCTGGGGGGCACTTAAAAAGTGCACAACAGTCCCCATTGACAGTGTAGGTCCTGGCCCCAGACACACCACAGGGGGGCGGAGCCAGTATTGTACAAGGCAGGCACAGACCTATTCAGGGTCAGGGGCTACTCCTCCCACTACTCCAAATGCAGATCAGGCCCATTCAGCCTAGCACTGACTCACCCAGCCCCTCTGGAGCCACTGCACCTCCCCAGCCCCTGTCATCCAGAGCCAGACATGCAATACACAAAAGGCAGGCACAAAGACACATAGCACACAGAAATGCCCACTTCTAAAAGTGTCATTTCTAAAATAGTGATAATAAATCTGCGAACACCATTACGCAGCATTTATTACCACTATTCCAAACATACCAAGCTTGATCACGCTACTCCTCTCATACCAGGAATTACCACTGAAACACATATCAGGGAATCCCCAATGCATTCCTATGCGAGGGCAGCCTCACAGTAGTGAGAAACCAAAATGGCTGTTTGTCACTACCAGGACATGCCACACAGTTAAGGCACATGTCCTACCTTTTACCTACAGCGCACACTGCCAATAGGGCTAGCTAGGGCCTACCTTAGGGGTGACTGATAAGTAGTAAAAGGGGAGTCACAGACGTGGCACCCACTTTATGTGCCACGTCACAGCAGCAGTAAACTGCACGCGCAGGCCCTCCAATGGCAGAGGCCTGAGACCGGTTTGAAAGGCTAATTTGGTGGGTGGCGCAACAAGCGCTGCAAGCCCACCAGTAGCATTTAATTTACTGGGCCCGGGTATATGAGATACCACATTACTGGGGACTGATAGGTAAATTAAATACACCAAACAGGTGTAGACCAATCTTACCACGTTTACCATAGAGAGCACATGCACTTTACACTGGACAGCAGTGATAAGGTGCCCAGAGTCCTAAAACTACCAACACCAGGTCAGAAAAAGTACCAGGAGGAAGGCAAAAAGTTCAGGGATGACCCTGCAAAAAGGGCCAAGTCCAACAATCACCTTTACTAGCGCGCTACGATTACTTCACAGTTTTTTCTAAGGGAGTCATTACATCAAAAGTAAGTATATCAGAAGTCTTTACATGGAGGGTACGTTTGTCCACTTTTACATACATATTTGTCCTAAATTGATCTTACATTTATTCCTTTATCTTATTTCTTCATGTGAAAGGATTCAGAGTCTTATATATGTCTTCTATTATTTTAATTTTTACCACATCAGTGTATTCTGCTCTTTGTAATTCTTTGTCCTTTTTTTGTGTCTACATCGTGGCAAATATTTCTTTTTCTTTTCTTATCCGTAGCATGCATAATTTTAATTCAGTACATGAGTTTCTCGAAA
Organism: Calotriton arnoldi; assembly: GCA_963921515.1. Lineage (NCBI taxonomy): Eukaryota > Metazoa > Chordata > Amphibia > Caudata > Salamandridae > Calotriton > Calotriton arnoldi. The sequence goes on from CAWUFW010011727.1 coordinate 181,191, forward strand.
TCGAGGACATATAAAATGGTTTTGCAATTACACTGAGAGCTTGCAGAAGGTATCAGACTTTGACTTACGTATACCTACGAAGTGGTGACCACCCCTGTGTAATACACATGTATAAAGCGATACCAAAGGGGGATGATGGACGGAGCGTTAGAGCAAATCAAACACTCACCCCCAGTCAACTGATCTGGGTTTAATCCATCATCATTCTTTAGCTCACTCCACCACCCCAGTTCAGACATGGCCATATGCAAATCAGTCTGACCCTGTGCCTCATGGGAACAGTACAGCCCGAACTGCCAAGCCATGTCTTCCCTGGACAGGAAACAAGCATCCTGGGACCGGTTTCGGGTTCAAAACCCTCATCAGCCAGGCTATCTTGAATCCAGTGGCAAAGTGAGCAAGGACTGTTCCCATGAGACACAGGGTCAGACTGATTTGCATATGGCCATGTCTGAACTGGGGTGGTGGAGTGAGCTAAAGAATGATGATGGATTAAACCCAGATCAGTTGACTGGGGGTGAGTGTTTGATTTGCTCTAACGCTCCGTCCATCATCCCCTTTGGTATCGCTTTGTTCGCCCTAAGTTGGCAGGGTATGCCCAGACGTGGGTCCCTTGCTCACTTTGCCACTGGATTCAAGATAGCCTGGCTGATGAGGGTTTTGAACCCGAAACCGGTCCCAGGATACTTGTTTCCGGTCCAGTTAAGACATGGCTTGGCAGTTCGGGCTGTACTGTTCCCATGAGGCACAGGGTCAGACTGATTTGCATATGGCCATGTCTGAACTGGGGTGGTGGAGTGAGCTAAAGAATGATGATGGATTAAACCCAGATCAGTTGACTGGGGGTGAGTGTTTGATTTGCTCTAACGCTCCGTCCATCATCTCCTTTGGTATCGCTTTGTTCGCCCTAAGTTGGCAGGGTATGCCCAGACGTGGGTCCCTTGCTCACTTTGCCACTGGATTCAAGATAGCCTGGCTGATGAGGGTTTTGAACCTGAAACCGGTCCCAGGATGCTTGTTTCCGGTCCAGGGAAGACATGGCTTGGCAGTTCGGGCTGTACTGTTCCCATGAGGCACAGGGTCAGACTGATTTGCATATGGCCATGTCTGAACTGGGGTGGTGGAGTGAGCTAAAGAATGATGATGGATTAAACCCAGATCAGTTGACTGGGGGTGAGTGTTTGATTTGCTCTAACGCTCTGTCCATCATTCCCTTTGGTATCGCTTTGTTCGCCCTAAGTTGGCAGGGTATGCCCAGACGTGGGTCCCTTGCTCACTTTGCCACTGGATTCAAGATAGCCTGGCTGATGAGGGTTTTGAACCCGAAACCGGTCCCAGGATGCTTGTTTCCGGTCCAGGGAAGACATGGCTTGGCAGTTCAGGCTGTACTGTTCCCATGAGGCACAGGGTCAGACTGATTTGCATATGGCCATGTCTGAACTGGGGTGGTGGAGTGAGCTAAAGAATGATGATGGATTAAACCCAGATCAGTTGACTGGGGGTGAGTGTTTGATTTGCTCTAACGCTCCGTCCATCATCCCCTTTGGTATCGCTTTGTTCGCCCTAAGTTGGCAGGGTATGCCCAGACGTGGGTCCCTTGCTCACTTTGCCACTGGATTCAAGATAGCCTGGCTGATGAGGGTTTTGAACCCGAAACCGGTCCCAGGATGCTTGTTTCCGGTCCAGGGAAGACATGGCTTGGCAGTTCGGGCTGTACTGTTCCCATGAGGCACAGGGTCAGACTGATTTGCATATGGCCATGTCTGAACTGGGGTGGTGGAGTGAGCTAAAGAATGATGATGGATTAAACCCAGATCAGTTGACTGGGGGTGAGTGTTTGATTTGCTCTAACGCTCCGTCCATCATCCCCTTTGGTATCGCTTTGTTCGCCCTAAGTTGGCAGGGTATGCCCAGACGTGGGTCCCTTGCTCACTTTGCCACTGGATTCAAGATAGCCTGGCTGATGAGGGTTTTGAACCCGAAACCGGTCCCGGTCCCAGGATGCTTGTTTCCGGTCCAGGGAAGACATGGCTTGGCAGTTCGGGCTGTACTGTTCTCATGAGGCACAGGGTCAGACTGATTTGCATATGGCCATGTCTGAACTGGGGTGGTGGAGTGAGCTAAAGAATGATGATGGATTAAACCCAGATCAGTTGACTGGGGGTGAGTGTTTGATTTGCTCTAACGCTCCGTCCATCATTCCCTTTGGTATCGCTTTGTTCGCCCTAAGTTGGCAGGGTATGCCCAGACGTGGGTCCCTTGCTCACTTTGCCACTGGATTCAAGATAGCCTGGCTGATGAGGGTTTTGAACCCGAAACCGGTCCCAGGATGCTTGTTTCCGGTCCAGGGAAGACATGGCTTGGCAGTTCGGGCTGTACTGTTCCCATGAGGCACAGGATCAGACTGATTTGCATATGGCCATGTCTGAACTGGGGTGGTGGAGTGAGCTAAAGAATGATGATGGATTAAACCCATATCAGTTGACTGGGGGTGAGTGTTTGATTTGCTCTAACGCTCCGTCCATCATTCCCTTTGGTATCGCTTTGTTCGCCCTAAGTTGGCAGGGTATGCCCAGACGTGGGTCCCTTGCTCACTTTGCCACTGGATTCAAGATAGCCTGGCTGATGAGGGTTTTGAACCCGAAACCGGTCCCAGGATGCTTGTTTCCGGTCCAGGGAAGACATGGCTTGGCAGTTCGGGCTGTACTGTTCCCATGAGGCACAGGGTCAGACTGATTTGCATATGGCCATGTCTGAACTGGGGTGGTGGAGTGAGCTAAAGAATGATGATGGATTAAACCCAGATCAGTTGACTGGGGGTGAGTGTTTGATTTGCTCTAACGCTCCGTCCATCATCCCCTTTGGTATCGCTTTGTTCGCCCTAAGTTGGCAGGGTATGCCCAGACGTGGGTCCCTTGCTCACTTTGCCACTGGATTCAAGATAGCCTGGCTGATGAGGGTTTTGAACCCGAAACCGGTCCCAGGATGCTTGTTTCCGGTCCAGGGAAGACATGGCTTGGCAGTTCGGGCTGTACTGTTCCCATGAGGCACAGGGTCAGACTGATTTGCATATGGCCATGTCTGAACTGGGGTGGTGGAGTGAGCTAAAGAATGATGATGGATTAAACCCAGATCAGTTGACTGGGGTGAGTGTTTGATTTGCTCTTACGCTCCGTCCATCATCACCTTTGGTATCGCTTTGTTCGCCCTAAGTTGGCAGGGTATGCCCAGACGTGGGTCCCTTGCTCACTTTGCCACTGGATTCAAGATAGCCTGGCTGATGAGGGTTTTGAACCCGAAACCGGTCCCGGTCCTAGGATGCTTGTTTCCGGGCCAGGGAAGACATGGCTTGGCAGTTCGGGCTGTACTGTTCTCATGAGGCACAGGGTCAGACTGATTTGCATATGGCCATGTCTGAACTGGGGTGGTGGAGTGAGCTAAAGAATGATGATGGATTAAACCCAGATCAGTTGACTGGGGGTGAGTGTTTGATTTGCTCTAACGCTCCGTCCATCATTCCCTTTGGTATCGCTTTGTTCGCCCTAAGTTGGCCGGGTATGCCCAGACATGGGTCCCTTGCTCACTTTGCCACTGGATTCAAGATAGCCTGGCTGATGAGGGTTTTGAACCCGAAACCGGTCCCAGGATGCTTGTTTCCGGTCCAGGGAAGACATGGCTTGGCAGTTCGGGCTGTACTGTTCCCATGAGGCACAGGGTCAGACTGATTTGCATATGGCCATGTCTGAACTGGGGTGGTGGAGTGAGCTAAAGAATGATGATGGATTAAACCCAGATCAGTTGACTGGGGGTGAGTGTTTGATTTGCTCTAACGCTCAGTCCATCATCCCCTTTGGTATCGCTTTGTTCGCCCTAAGTTGGCAGGGTATGCCCAGACGTGGGTCCCTTGCTCACTTTGCCACTGGATTCAAGATAGCCTGGCTGATGAGGGTTTTGAACCCGAAACCGGTCCCAGGATGCTTGTTTCCGGTCCAGGGAAGACATGGCTTGGCAGTTCGGGCTGTACTGTTCCCATGAAGCACAGGGTCAGACTGATTTGCATATGGCCATGTCTGAACTGGGGTGGTGGAGTGAGCTAAAGAATGATGATGGATTAAACCCAGATCAGTTGACTGGGGGTGAGTGTTTGATTTGCTCTAACGCTCCGTCCATCATCCCCTTTGGTATCGCTTTGTTCGCCCTAAGTTGGCAGGGTATGCCCAGACGTGGGTCCCTTGCTCACTTTGCCACTGGATTCAAGATAGCCTGGCTGATGAGGGTTTTGAACCCGAAACCGGTCCCAGGATGCTTGTTTCCGGTCCAGGGAAGACATGGCTTGGCAGTTCGGGCTGTACTGTTCCCATGAGGCACAGGGTCAGACTGATTTGCATATGGCCATGTCTGAACTGGGGTGGTGGAGTGAGCTAAAGAATGATGATGGATTAAACCCAGATCAGTTGACTGGGGGTGAGTGTTTGATTTGCTCTAACGCTCCGTCCATCATCCCCTTTGGTATCGCTTTGTTCGCCCTAAGTTGGCAGGGTATGCCCAGACGTGGGTCCCTTGCTCACTTTGCCACTGGATTCAAGATAGCCTGGCTGATGAGGGTTTTGAACTCCGAAACCGGTCCCGGTCCCAGGATGCTTGTTTCCGGTCCAGGGAAGACATGGCTTGGCAGTTCGGGCTGTACTGTTCTCATGAGGCACAGGGTCAGACTGATTTGCATATGGCCATGTCTGAACTGGGGTGGTGGAGTGAGCTAAAGAATGATGATGGATTAAACCCAGATCAGTTGCCTGGGGTGAGTGTTTGATTTGCTCTAACGCTCCGTCCATCATTCCCTTTGGTATCGCTTTGTTCGCCCTAAGTTGGCAGGGTATGCCCAGACATGGGTCCCTTGCTCACTTTGCCACTGGATTCAAGATAGCCTGGCTGATGAGGGTTTTGAACCCGAAACCGGTCCCAGGATGCTTGTTTCCGGTCCAGGGAAGACATGGCTTGGCAGTTCGGGCTGTACTGTTCCCATGAGGCACAGGGTCAGACTGATTTGCATATGGCCATGTCTGAACTGGGGTGGTGGAGTGAGCTAAAGAATGATGATGGATTAAACCCAGATCAGTTGACTGGGGGTGAGTGTTTGATTTGCTCTAACGCTCCGTCCATCATCCCCTTTGGTATCGCTTTGTTCGCCCTAAGTTGGCAGGGTATGCCCAGACGTGGGTCCCTTGCTCACTTTGCCACTGGATTCAAGATAGCCTGGCTGATGAGGGTTTTGAACCCGAAACCGGTCCCAGGATGCTTGTTTCCGGTCCAGGGAAGACATGGCTTGGCAGTTCGGGCTGTACTGTTCCCATGAAGCACAGTGTCAGACTGATTTGCATATGGCCATGTCTGAACTGGGGTGGTGGAGTGAGCTAAAGAATGATGATGGATTAAACCCAGATCAGTTGACTGGGGGTGAGTGTTTGATTTGCTCTAACGCTCCATCCATCATCCCCTTTGGTATCGCTTTGTTCGCCCTAAGTTGGCAGGGTATGCCCAGACGTGGGTCCCTTGCTCACTTTGCCACTGGATTCAAGATAGCCTGGCTGATGAGGGTTTTGAACCCGAAACCGGTCCCAGGATGCTTGTTTCCGGTCCAGGGAAGACATGGCTTGGCAGTTCGGGCTGTACTGTTCCCATGAGGCACAGGGTCAGACTGATTTGAATATGGCCATGTCTGAACTGGGGTGGTGGAGTGAGCTAAAGAATGATGATGGATTAAACCCAGATCAGTTGACTGGGGGTGAGTGTTTGATTTGCTCTAACGCTCCGTCCATCATCCCCTTTGGTAATACACATGTATACACAACCAACAAACACACACACACACACACATACACATTTTTTTTACACAGTATCGAGAACTCTGGGTAGTTTGCTTTTTTAAGTAATTTATGCAGTGCTTTAAGCCTAAAACTGCATAGTTTTGACTTCTATTGTTTGTCTCTTGTGTCTGGCCAAAGCTATACCTCTCTATTGAGCTCTAATCAAAGTGAACTACATGTGTCAGGAGTTGCTTTTATTCATTTCACGTTGGCTTGGATGGTATTTTACCAATCCCATGCTGTAATACTGTGCCTAGAATGGTAAAAGGCTTTTGTCATTTTTCAGGTCATTGTGTATGGCACCTGCTGATCCTATGGTTAAAGACTTCTCTGTAACAAGCAATTGCAATGCAATAGGTCTCGCATTTGTGAGAGTTTAAGCTATTGGCATTGTAAATGACAATGCCTTTTATTTATCTGTTTTGCTAATTAACACATAAGTAAAAGGCATTGCCATTTACAATGCCAATAGCTCATCTCTTGTAAATGCGAGACCTATTCAAAGAAGCGGCCGCCATTGTGCCGGGCTGCTCTGAAAGTGAAAGCGCGCATGAGGCGCTGAATGTTGCAGGAAAGCATGTCGTGCCTGCAGCAGAAGAAACTCATTAAAGAAAATAGTGCTTACAGACTAAAAAAGATGTACCTTGTAACAACCGAAGTAAAAGAGCCAGTCCTCATGGGAGGTTACAAATGAAGTCAATGCGGTACTAAGGAGGGACTAACAAACCTATTAACAAATCAGAAGCCAGCATTTACGAAGGACAATGACACAAGCCAATGACAGATATGAGCGGTGCTTCCATTCCATACGCCAATACAGCATGCCGCAGAGCAGCGCATGCGCTGCCCAGGCTCGACCTAAAAATAGCAAAAGGCTATATAACTTTCTAGTTCAGCATTGATGGCACTGTGCTACGCCTATGCTTAAACATTCCGTGCTAGAAAAACAGATAATTGAGGTGAGCAGATTAGGAGTGTTGGTGGTGTTGTAGATCTATTTATTTGTTTATTTTGTGTTTTCTATAGTGCTAACTTGGCCTGAGGGCATCAGACCGCTTTACAAGGATTGCATATACATCGTTTGCAGGAGGTATAACATAAATGGGAAGCAAGAGTAATACAATATAAGGCAGGAAGGAGATACACAGTGTGGGAGGAAACTGGTCATTTACAAGAGATAACGTACAAGTGGGATGCATATAGTAATACAGCATATAGTAGGGGCAGAGTATACAGAGGGGAGTGGGAATAGAGGTCAGAGTGAGCAGTGTGTTAGTTGGTCATGGTATTTGATAGGTCAAATAATTTAGGTGGGCACGTGTAGGTATTTGTTGAGAAGAGATAGTTTTAAGTTTTTCCTGAGTTGAGGGTAGTAGGATTAGTTGTTGCAAATTTCCTTAGGAAGTGAGTTCCAAATTCTAAGGGCGTTTTCAGAGAAGGATCGGGTGAGAGATTTGGTTGTCTTGAATTTGGGAGGGATGAAGATAAGAGTGTTGGAGCTTCATAGAGGTCTTTTTTGGCCCACTTTTCTGAGTTTATTTGCGAGGTAGGTTAATTTTCCAGTTTTGAGGGCTTTGTGGGTTATGCAAGCTGTTTTAAATATACTTCTCGCTTCAATTGGTAGCCAGTTGAGTTTTCTCAAGAGTGGGAGTGATGTGGTTGAATCTTCTCTCTCCAGAGAGCAGTCTAGCCGATGCATTGAGTATGGACTACACTTGCAGAAGGTGGATTTTTGGGGTGCCAGTGATCCTTGAATTGCAATAGTCCAGCTTGGAGAAGACTAGGGATTGGATTATGGTCTTCTGGTCTTTAGGGAGAATAAATGGTTTGATTCTTTTAATGTGTTTTAGTGTGTAGAAGGCACTTTTTGCTAAGGCTTTGGTATGTTGTTTCATGTTCAGGCTTTTGTCAAGAGTAATCCCAAGAGATTTAACAGAGTTGGATATATACATTTTACAGCTTAGTGCAGTTCAGCTGTCGAGGCAGTTGCGGATAGGGTATGGATTTCTTTTAGGCTGGATGAGGAGGAGTTCAGTTATTCCTGGGTTTAGTTTTAGGTGGTTGTTGGTGAGTCAGGTGTGTACTCAGGAGAGAGTGTTGTTGAGGTATTGGATGTCTTTGGGTGACATGATTTTGATAAAGATTTGAATGTCATTGCATAATGATAGTAGGCGATCCTGGCTTGTTTCAGGATCAGTGCCAGGGGTTCCATGTAGAGGTTAGGAAGGACAGGGGATAGGATTAAGCTTTGGGGGACTCCTTGGTTGACTAATGTTGCTGTTGATGCAGAATTAATTCATTTGATTAGATTAGATCTTTCGTTCAGGTATGATGAGAACCATTGAAGGACGGTACGGCTGATGCCGGCATGTTGTGAGAGAGTGTTAAGAAGAATGTTGTGGTTGACGGTATCAAAGGCCACTAAGAGGCCCAGCAGTATTAGGAGACAGGCATCCCTCTCGCCGAGGGATCTGTGTAGGTCATCATTGATGTTCAGGATTGCAGAATCTGTACTGCAGCCTTTCCTAAATCCGGATTGGAATGTGTCATGTAAGTAACATTTATCAATGTGGTTGTTTAACTGAGAGAGGACACATTTTTTGAGGGTTATCACAAGTAGAGGGAGGTTGGTAATAGGGCTGTAATTATTGAGGTCATTGGGCGACTGGATAGAGAGCAATTGATGATATTCATCCAGGTTGGAGCAATGATATGGCTGAGATTTTTGACAAGAGAGGAGGGGAGAGGGTCAGAGAGGTGGGAGGTTGGCTTCATGTATGACAATATTTCATGGACTTCTTTTTCAGAGATATTTTCAAATTCGGACCAGGTTGCATTGTTTTTTTTTGGATGAAGGTGATTGATGGTAGTGTTCTTGTATTCTGAGGGGGTGGAAATGGAGAGATCGCCATCAGTTGGTGAGGGGATAAGCGGGGGCCATCATTGGAGGTGGGGTCGTATTTAGTAGTAAGAGAAGAGGAGAGGGGGTCCAACGAGAGTTCAATGTTTGTTATTTGATCTGAGAAGATTTAGTGAACTCTTTACAAGGTTTGGAGGAGACATCTATAGGATGTTGAGGGATAAAGAGGTTTGGTTTTTGATGATCTGAAAAGGTCTTTGGGACAGTTTCTGGAATGGCCCAATTGAGTTCGGAAAAAAACGGATTTTTCTCTGTAAGTGTGTTTTTTTATATTTTAGGTGTTCTGTTCAGATGAGACAGATGGGCTAGAGGGGGTTGATTTCTCCAGTTTCTTTCCATCAGTCTGAGTTGTCAACTCTCATTGTTAAGGTCTGTGTTGAACCATGATCTGGGGGGGGTGCAGCTTGAATTTTTGAGTTTTTAGAGAGCGATGGTGTCAAGAAGTTCTGTCATTTTTGTATTGTAGTGGGAGGTGAGTTCATCGGTTCGGTTTGCGTGGGGGGATAATTTGGAAGCTGATTAGGGATTCTAACTCTTATTGCTAAATTTGGTGCATGTTTCTCGTCCAGTGCTTTGACAGGTGGGTTTGGATGGGGAGCTTAGGTTGTTTGATGTTGAGATCGAAAAGAATTAGGTGATAGTCAGACCAGTCATTGGGAAGGATGGAGTGGAGGGATATGGCATCCTGGTTGGTGAATATAGCGTCAAGGGTAAAACCTTTGTTGTGGGTTTGCTTTTTACAATGTTGAGTGAGACCTTTCGATTCCTGGAGGGTTTCTAGGGCTTGTACTGTAGTGTTGTCTGCATCATTCAGGTGTCAGTTTAGGTTTCCTAGAACAATGTCTGTGGAATCCTTCAGGGAGTTTAGTGTTACAGGGTGTGTTAGTTCTTCTGGGAATTTCTGTTTTTCACCTGGAGGGTGATAGATGGTATGGAGTTTCAAAGGGTTGGGGCATTCGAAGAGAAGGGTAAATCCTAGGTATTTGAAAGTAGAGTTTTCAACTGCGTAGAAGGCTGTTAGGCGGAGGTCAGTGTTGTGTATGATCGCTAGTCCACCACTGGACCGATCTTTGCAGTTGCGATGAATGATTGAGAAACCCAGAGGGGTGAAGAAATCAATGATAGCAGATGAGTGTTCGTTTAGCCAAGTTTATGTCAGAAAGCATAGGTCTATTTTATGGAGTAGGATAGTTTCCGTTATTTCAGTGGCGTGTTTGGCTGCTGACCGACAGTTTAGGAGCATGCAATTTAGAATGGTTTCCATTTTCAGTACAGATTGTTTGAGGTGGATGGAGGTGAGTTGGGCTGGTGGCCTGGGAGGGCAAATGGTGTAAGGGATCCTGCTCGTACTGAGAATGACCAGGATTTTGGGGTAGGAGTATTGGCTGGTGGCAGTGGCATGTGAGTTGATCAGGGCTTCCAATTCACTTTGTAATATTTGTGACATTTCAGATGTGGCAAGTCTTAGATTGAGATGGTACTGTTTGAATGGGATAGTTGACTGAGTAGTAGAGTGTTAGGTGTTCGAGGGTGGGTTTTTGACATATTAGGGAGCAAGCTGGGGTTGGACTTGAAGTCCTTATGTAGTGAGGTGATTTCATCCAGCATGCTGTTGATTTTAAGTTCTAGGCTGGTGATTGTGGAGATCAGTTGGGCTGTGGTTGATCTATCTATCTATCTATCTATCTATCTATCTATCTATCTATCTATCTATCTATCTATCTATCTATCTATCTATCTGTCTTGTCTGCCTGTCTGTCTGTTTGTTTAAAAGATTAGGGTTTTAAAATGGAAATATTATGTAGAACAAGGACATTTTAAATGAAATAAGGGGGCTGGAGGGTTACCTCCCTCATAAAAAAGAAAAAAGGAGTGTTGGAGGTGTTTATCCCCCAATTTCTAAAAAAAGACAAATAAAATCGGTTTTTAAAAAGGGGGTTTCGGGGTGGGTTTACCCTTTGAAAATAGGGGATAGAAAATGTTTGAAAAAGGTTAGGCAGGGAAATTGGGGGAATTGAAAGATACAATGACAAACTTAATACTGACTATTCTTATAGGACAGACAGAATACTTGCTGCAGTCCTAATTATTAGGCATGGGCGAAATGTAAATTCTGCTACCATAAATTGCATAATTTCGGTAATTTCATTCAGTGCTTGTTATTCAAAATTCCAGAAATCATGCCAATGCAAATAACTATGCACCATTCATTGTAAATTTGTAATGGAGCAATTTGCAGTATTATACCATGAACAGGAACAACAGAATGCCAACAGCTGTTTTTTAAAGCACCCTTGTGCTAAAAATTGATCCAAAGATTGGTTCACATTTTGTGTATTTATACATAATTTCTCTTAATTTTGCCTTGATTTTGCATACTTATGCAAAAGAAAATTAAACAAATTTCGTACACCCCTACTAATTATCCGACTTACTCCTTTAGTTCACCTCAGAAGCATGAAAGACTGAGTCAATCTTTCATAAAGTGGATACTGGACTCGCAGGTTTCTGAATAAGTGTTCATCCAAATGCATTGTCTTACCAGCTAATAACTTAAAATGTTTTCAAGATGGAAATCGGTACACATGCTATACAATATGCAAAGTTCAGATGCCCGATTTAACAGATATGGAAATTTAGGGAACCATTTTAAAGCTGGTGAATTTAACTCAAATCACAAGTTAGAGAGAATAACTTATAGCTAACTGTTAGGTTGACCTAACACTAACCCCCTGAAAATGCATTAATAGACAGTATGAATGAAATAACTAACAGCAGCCGTAACACATCCACAAAATTGCTCTTGTCTGTAAGGGAGTTCACATGAATGCCTGAATCACAGTAATACTGAAGGCCATGTGTAATTATGCATGAGATCGAATCAAGTCAGCAAATGTTTTTCTAAGATACCTTAAACTTTTTTAAAATTTATATGTGTGTCTGTGCGTGTGTGTGTGTGTGTGTGTAGATTTGTTAGGGTTGAGGGTGGTTATGAGTTTTTGGGTGGCAAGAGAAGTTTTAGGATTTATGGTGCGTATGGGTTTTGGGGTGGTGGGAGAACATTTAGGGTTTAGGGTGGGTTAGGGTTTTTGGGCGGCAAGGGATTTCTTAGGGTTCAGGGGTAGTGGGTTACTAGAGTAATATATATATATATATATATATATATATATATATATATATATATATATATATATATATTTACTGAAAAAACCATAGGTTTCAGATATGTTATAGTTACAAATTAGCATTTAAAAACCTTTGAAATTCACTGAAAAACCATAGGTTTTAGGGACAGTTATAGTTAGTTGGACATTTCACTCGTACAAAACCCGTGAAATTCCCCGCTATAGTTAGTTCAGCTAACTATAACTCGCGCCCCGCAATGCACTGCTGATGACGTCACATATTACATCACTCATGACATGGTCAGTGACATCACTGATGACATCACTGATGACATCTCAAATGACATCACTGATGACATCACTGATGACATCATCCAGTGACTGTGTGTTTCTGTAAAGTTTAAATATTTTTAATATATATAGGAAAAGACGTATGGAAGAATGAATGGGTGTGTAAGTGTCTGTATGGATGATTTAGTAGGTGCGTGACTGACTGTATAAGTGAGTGATTTAAGGTATCTTACTGAATGCATGGGTTAGTGACTAAACTGGGTGAATGTCTGTATCCGTCTGTCTGTTGCTGTGTAAGTGGCTGCATGTGTTTGTGAATAGCTACATGAGTGTCTATATGAGTTATTGAATGGTTGTCTGAGTATCTGTATGGGTGCCTGAGTGTTTGTGTGGGAGGGGTGTGTGCGACTCTGTGCATAGATGTGTGAGTGGGTGATTCACTGGGTGGATGGTTTCAAGAGTGCATCTGTGATAGACTGTATGGGTGGGTAAGTGTGTGTAAGAGTGTGTTAGTGAGTGAATGTATGTCCCAGTGGTACATGTGTGAGTAACTACATATGTGAAAGCCAGTATATATGTGTGTTGGAGTATATAAATAGCTATAAGCGTGAGTGAGTGATTGTGATAGTGGCTGTATGGATGAGTGTGTGCTTGTATCAGTGATTGTATAAGAGCGTAACAATGTGCTAGTATTTGTATGATTAAGTGAGCTGGTGTGTGTATAACTGTATAGGTGAGTAAATGGCAGTGTGTTTAATTATTTGCATGACTGACTAGGTGTGTGAGTACCTCTATGGATGAGTGGCGGTGTTTCAGTGTCTATATAGGAGTAAGAGTGCATATGATAGTCCTGTACTGAGTGACCATAAGTATGAGTGACTGTACGGGTGAGTGAGTGGATGTGTGTGTGTAGACCTAAGAATCAGTGAGTGGGTATGTAGTTATTGGTGTTGGAGTGTCTATAGTTTTGCGAATGGCAGTCTGTAATTTAGATTGGGTGTATCAAAGGTTATATTAGGGTGTGAGGAGCTGCATCAGATTATCACGTGGATGATGTCATCAGTGATGTCATTTGAGATGTCATCAGTGATGTCATCAGTGATGTCACTGACCATGTCATGAGTGATGTAATATGTGACGTCATCAGCAGTGCATTATGGGGCGCGAGTTATAGTTAGCTGAACTAACTATAACAGGGGAATTTCACGGGTTTTGTACGAGTGAAATGTCCAACTAACTATAACTGTCCCTAAAACCTATGGTTTTTTCAGTGAATTTCAAAGGTTTTTTAAATGCTAATTTGTAACTATAACATATCTGAAACCTATGGTTTTTTCAGTGAATTTCAAAGGTTTTTTAAATGCTAATTTGTAACTATAACTGTCCCTAAAACCTATGGTTTTTTCAGTGAATTTCAAAGGTTTTTTAAATGCTAATTTCTAACTATAACGTGTCTGAAACCTATGGTTTTTTCAGTGAATTTCAAAGGTTTTTTAAATGCTAATTTGTAACTATAACGTGCCTGAAACCTACGGTTTTTTCAGTGAATTTCAAAGGTTTTTTAAATGACATTTTTTAAATGTATTAATTTTTATATTAATTTTTTTCATACTGATTTACTACATTTTTAGAAACAATTTCTTTTACATATTTTATTTTTTAAATTACATTGTAATTAAATTATACATTACATTACAAAAATACTTTCTCAGAATGAATTACTTTAGTTTAAATACTTAGCACATAGGCAATAGACTTTTAAGTACAGTAGTTACAGTTGTTGCAATGGGCAACACATTTTCAAACACAATGCAACATTCAGCTCAATGTGAATTTCTAGTTAAATGCAATTAGTTACTTTATGGATTACTTTTTCTAACCACAGGACTGGATCCTAGATTCAGTCCTGGGACATCTCCTGTAAACAGTTGAGTAAAAGCGTTTTGGTTACAGTCGTGATTTTTAAGGAATATTATTGTATTTTAAAAGTTGACACTTCGAAACTTTTCCTCATAGAATCACCAATGTTATCCTATGGAAGGAAATTCACTTAGCAGGTAAAAACTGTTATCGTTACTTTTTTCTTACTCAGTGTTGGATCCTGGATCCAGCACTGGTGCATCTCCTGTAAACAGTTGAAAAATGCGTTTAAGTCATACAGGCGATTTTTAAGGAATATTTGTAGTTTGTGAAAATCGACACTTTGAAACTTTTCTGCTGAAAACCAGACAATGGATTCCTATGGAAGAAAAGATAAGTTACTGGTAAGTACGGTTAAAATTACTTTTCAGGGTCAGTGCTGGGCTAAAAGATGCAGCACTGGGTTCTCTCCTGATAACAGGTGAGTAAATCGGAATTCGTATTTCGGCTGATTTTAGAAGAATAATTTAAAGTTCCAAAACTCCACACTTAGAAGAATTTTCAAGTGAAACCAGTCAATGTTAGCCTATGGAAGGAAATTCAAGTTACTGGTAAGTACGGTTAAAATTACTTTTCAGGACCAGTACTGGGCTGAAAGATGCAGCACTGAGGTCTCTCCTGATAACAGGTGAGTAAATCAGAATTCGGATTTCGGCTGATTTTGGAGGAATATTTGTATGTTTCAAAAATCAACACTTAGAAACTTTTTCAGCAAAAAGCAGGGAATAATATCCTATGGAATCAAATTCAAGTTACTGGTAAGTACGGTTAAAATTACTTTTCAGGATTAGTACTGGGCTGAAAGATGCAGCACTGAGGTCTCTCCTGATAACAGGTGAGTAAATCGGAATTCGTATTTCGGCTGATTTTAGAGGAATATTTTAAAGTTCCAAAACTCCACACTTAGAAGAATTTCCAAGTGAAACCACTCAATGTTAGCCTATGGAAGGAAATTCAAGTTACTGGTAAGTACGGTTAAAATTACTTTTCAGGACCAGTACTGGGCTGAAAGATACAGCACTGAGGTCTCTCCTTATAACAGGTGAGTAAATCGGAATTCGTATTTCGGCTGATTTTAGAGGAATATTTGTAGGTTTCAAAAATCAACACTTAGAAACTTTTTCAGCAAAAAGCAGGCAATGATATCCTATGGAAGGAAATTCAAGTTACTGGTAAGTACGGTTAAAATTACTTTTCAGGACCAGTACTGGACTGAAAGATACAGCACTGAGGTCTCTCCTTATAACAGGTGAGTAAATCGGAATTCGTATTTCGGATGATTTTAGAAGAATATTTGCACAATGGTGAAGGGAGGGGGCGGGGCCTGAGGTGACATCTGTGCAAACGCGCTCCGTGGCGCGTTTTGAGTTGGGGGATTAAGTCCCTTGAATCCTGAGGGTCCCTAGGGGCCAACTAGCCCACCAGGAACCTCCAATATGCGCCAGGGGCTGCGCTGCAGAGAAGTGTAGAGAGGCCACACCCCTTTACACCTCTCTGCAACGCAGCTCTGTGGCGCTTTCTGGATGTACCTGTTGGGCTAGTTGGCCCTCAGGGACCCTCAGGATTGAAGGGGATTTAATCCCCAACTTAAAACGCGCCACGGGGCGCGTTTGCACAGATGTCACCTGAAGCTCCGCCCCTCCCTTCACCACTGTGCAAACGCGCCCCATGGCGCGTTTTAAGTCAGGGGATTAACTCCCTTGAATCCTGAGGGCCCCTGGGGGCCAACTAGCCCAACAGGTATATCCAAAAAGCGCCACAGAGCTGCGTTGCAGAGAGGTGTAAAAAGGGGCGTGGCCTCTGTACACCTCTCTGCAACGCAGCTCCCTGGCGCATACTGGAGGTTCCTGGTGGGCTAGTTGGCCCCCAGGGACCCCCAGTATTCAAGGGGAATTCGTCTCTTCTGCAAACGCGCCAGGGGCGCGTTTGCAGAGTGGTGAAGGAAGGGGCGGGGCCTGCGGGCCCGATCGTTTTTTTTTTTCCCTGAAGGGGGCTGCGTGGCCCCCTTCCTTTTTCCTATTTTTAGGCCCTGGGGACCCCATCCCCAGGGCCTTACTCCCTTTTTTTTTTTTTAAATTAAAAAGAAAAACGGGAAGGGGGCCACGTGGCCCCCCTTCCCTGGGCCTGTATTGGCCCCGGGGACCCCATCCCCGGGGCATGGCCTCTTTTTTTTTATTTGGAGGGGGCTGCGTGGCCCCCTCCTCAGGCCATTTAAGGCCCCGGGGACCCCATCCCCGGGGCCGGCCTTGCACTTTTTTTTTTTTTTAAACTTTTTTTATTTTTTGGGAGGGGGGCTGCGTGGCCCCCTCCGTGGCCACTTATGGCCCCGGGGACCCCATCCCCCGGGGCCTGGCCTCTCGTTGGGGACTGTGGGGGTCCCCAAACCCCCCACAGTCCCGCCGGCTCCCCGTGTCCTACGGGAGCCGGCATTAGCTGTACACATGGGGAGCAGCTAACATGCTGCTCCCCATGTGGAAAGCAATCAGCTTTGGATATTGGAAGAGAGAGCAGGTTTCCTGCCTCTCTTCCAATATCCAAGCAAGTTTGCAATGACAGGACGGGAGCCGCGAGGCTCCCGTCCTGTCATTGCAAACAGCAGTGTCCCGGGGTAGGCACCCCGGGACACTGCAGGAGCCGGCCCTGTGGGGTGGTGGTCCCCAGGGCCACCACAGGCTCCAGGAGAGGCCGCGCGCCCCCTCCTTACATTTTGAAAGCCCCGGGAGGTGGTGGTCCTCGGGGCTTGGGGGTCCAAACGGACCCCCATTGTAATTTTTCTTAGTGCCCCGGGGAGGTGGCGGTCTCGGGCGTGTGGGGGCTGGAGCCCCCCACACAGGTTTTTCAAATTAAAAAGAAGCCCCGGGGAGGTGGCGGTCCCCGGGGCACATAAAGCCCCGGGGGTGGTGGTCCTCGGGCTTGGGGGCCCTTAGAGGCCCCCACACATAAAATTAACCCCCCAGCATGCTCCCCGGGACTTGGCCCACCCGGGGGCCACTAACATCGAAGCGCGGAGACCGCGCTTCGATTTTTTTTTTCCGCAGGATTCGCGCACCCTGAGCGCATCCTGCCGATTTAAAAAAAAAAATTGTTACCCTCAGTGGGTTCTGCGTTTCAACATTATTTTTCATTATTAATTTCGCCCTCCAGTGGGCCTCCACAGTTCCAGGTCCTCCTTGTAACTGCCATCCTTCGTACCTCAGGAGACTTGGACTCAGTTCTATGTAACAATTGGAAGAGGCACAGCAAAGCCTACAAAGGCAACAAGGGAACTACTTATCCCAGCATGCAATACAAATGTTACTCACCTGTTGGTTACTGAAACATGAAATAAAGACATGCTGTTTGAAGTGCATCTTCTGTTTTCTGCGCTCTGACATTGCTGCCTGTGAACAAGGAGCCCAGAGCTCCGAAACACGTAAGGCTTTTGAATTATTCCAAAGGAAAGCGAATCCTGTTGCCTTCACTAATCCCGAGCAGTGTTCCTCTTCGAAACCGAGCGCTCTTGAGTGCTCATTGTATTGAATAATTTATGACGGCAGGCAACCGTGAAGAGAGAACCACCCTTTAATTGAGGGGCCATGGAGACATAGAACTGAGTCCAAGTCTCCTGAGGTACGAAGGATGGCAGTTACAAGGAGGACCTGGAACTGCGGAGGCCCACTGGAGGGCGAAATTAATAATGAAAAATAATGTTGAAACGCAGAACCCACTGAGGGTAACAATTGGAAGAGGCACAGCAAAGCCTACAAAGGCAACAAGGGAACTACTTATCCCAGCATGCAATACAAATGTTACTCACCTGTTGGTTACTGAAACATGAAATAAAGACATGCTGTTTGAAGTGCATCTTCTGTTTTCTGCGCTCTGACATTGCTGCCTGTGAACAAGGAGCCCAGAGCTCCGAAACGCGTAAGGCTTTTGAATTATTCCAAAGGAAAGCGAATCCTGTTGCCTTCACTAATCCCGAGCAGTGTTCCTCTTCGAAACCGAGCGCTCTTGAGTGCTCATTGTATTGAATAATTTATGACGGCAGGCCACCGTGAAGAGAGAACCACCCTTTAATTGAGGGGCCATGGAGACATAGAACTGAGTCCAAGTCTCCTGAGGTACGAAGGATGGCAGTTACAAGGAGGACCTGGAACTGCGGAGGCCCACTGGAGGGCGAAATTAATAATGAAAAATAATGTTGAAACGCAGAACCCACTGAGGGTAACAATTGGAAGAGGCACAGCAAAGCCTACAAAGGCAACAAGGGAACTACTTATCCCAGCATGCAATACAAATGTTACTCACCTGTTGGTTACTGAAACATGAAATAAAGACATGCTGTTTGAAGTGCATCTTCTGTTTTCTGCGCTCTGACATTGCTGCCTGTGAACAAGGAGCCCAGAGCTCCGAAACGCGTAAGGCTTTTGAATTATTCCAAAGGAAAGCGAATCCTGTTGCCTTCACTAATCCCGAGCAGTGTTCCTCTTCGAAACCGAGCGCTCTCGAGTGCTCATTGTATTGAATAATTTATGACGGCAGGCCACCGTGAAGAGAGAACCACCCTTTAATTGAGGGGCCATGGAGACATAGAACTGAGTCCAAGTCTCCTGAGGTACGAAGGATGGCAGTTACAAGGAGGACCTGGAACTGCGGAGGCCCACTGGAGGGCGAAATTAATAATGAAAAATAATGTTGAAACGCAGAACCCACTGAGGGTAACAATTGGAAGAGGCACAGCAAAGCCTACAAAGGCAACAAGGGAACTACTTATCCCAGCATGCAATACAAATGTTACTCACCTGTTGGTTACTGAAACATGAAATAAAGACATGCTGTTTGAAGTGCATCTTCTGTTTTCTGCGCTCTGACATTGCTGCCTGTGAACAAGGAGCCCAGAGCTCCGAAACGCGTAAGGCTTTTGAATTATTCCAAAGGAAAGCGAATCCTGTTGCCTTCACTAATCCCGAGCAGTGTTACTCTTCGAAACCGAGCGCTCTCGAGTGCTCATTGTATTGAATATATATATATATATATATATATATTGACCTTCATTGACCAACAACCACCACACCACATTCAGGACTTCGTCATATGAAATATAGGACTCAGCCAGGTGGGTAAATTCCTCTTTATTCAATCGAATAAGTGCACCAATACGCCTTCAACTGTATATATATATAGTTATATGAATATAAAAATAAATAAGTATTTATATTGTGTGTGTATATATATATATATATATCGTTTAAATGTAACTTTTCTACCATGCATATGCCTTTACAATGGATGCCTATAACACAGAAATGGAAGTACTTTACAAGTAAGTATCAACCCATTATACATATATATATATTAAATGCACCATGAAGCTGCTAGAATATTTGGAACTTTTCCTAACAACGAGTATTATCTTATGAATTACAATACTTACTTGACCAGTATGGTGCATTTTGGGAGAAGCAGTTTTTGAACAGTCATGTGACTAAAAGTATTTAAATATGCCGGCACGTACGCACTTTGCAACTGCCCTTTGTCCGTGATCAAGGCTGTGTATGCTGAAACATGTTGGACTATGAAGGGCTCATGTACGGCAATACTTGCAATTAAAGGCGTTCCTCTCCAGAAATGGGCCTCGTTTGTTTGTTTTCTCTGGTGGAATAAGCAGGCTTCTCCGTGCCTGTTCACGAGGCCGCCCTGAAGGGTTGGGGGCTCCCTATTCGGAGGCTTTCTCTTGTGATATATATATATATATATATATATATATATATATATATATATATATATATATATATATATATATATATATATATATTCAGTACTCCTTTCTTATTTGATTCTCTGAGCCCTGGAATCAAAAAGGCACGGACTCCTCTTATTTGGTGCAAATATTCGTTTATTTTTCGTGCTGTGCCGCCATGCCGCGTTTCAACCCACCAGGGGCCTTGATCACATGACCATATATATATATATATATATATAATATATATATATTATCTACTGGCGGTCGCCAGTAGATAGTTATAGTTACAACCTATTATCCATAGGAAATCCGCGACATTCTATTTGAAATAACTCTCTTGCCGGTTGACGTATCTTCGCAAAATGTTCAAACTTTGTGGGGCGCTCCGGTCCGCTCCTACCCTGAAAGTATCGGGGGATTCGTCAAGCGGGGGCCGAGAAAAAGGGGGGTCCCAAAACGCGTTTTCCCCATGCAATTTTCCATAGGAAACTTTAGACACGGCTACAGCCTGAACTGCTGAACGGAATTACACCAAATTTGGCAAAGAGGTAGTTCTTGGTTCAGAAAGAACCCTTTTGTTAAATGGTGTAAATCCGTTCAGTAGTTGCTGAGAAAATGAAAAGTAAAAAAGATAGATATATCTAGGGCCGCGGATCCTCCCGAGCACGAGCTTTATGTTAATTGGCTGTCAACACTCCAAATCAGGAAGTGTTGGCAGCCATTTTGTCCCGAGGGACAGAAACAAGTGCGCAAAGCGCACAAAGGGGGCAGGGTAGAAACACCCTGACCCCCTAGGTCTGCTCAGGGGGTCCCACAAGGACCCCCTGGGCAAAAATATATATTTTTTTTTTTAAAAATCGGTAGGATGCGCTCAGGGAGCGCGAACCCTGCCGAAAAAAATCGGAGCGCGGTCGCCCGCGCTTCGATGTCAATTGGCCCCGGGTGGGCCAAGTCCCGGGGGCATGCTGGGGGGGTTAATTTTATGTGTGGGGGCCTCTAAGGGCCCCCAAGCCCGGGGACCACCACCCCCGGGGCTTTATGTAGAATGGTGCGGGAGGGCACCTCCCGGGCTTCTTTTTTTTAAATTAAGAACCTGTGTGGGGGCTCCAGCCCCCACACGCTCCGGGGACCACCACCTCCCGGGGCACTAAGAAAATTACAATGGGGGTCCGTTTTGGACCCCAGAGCCCCGGGGACCACCACCTCCCCGGGCTATGCACTGAATGGGAGGGGGCCGCGCGGCCCCCTCCTGGAGCCCTTGATGGCCCTGGGGACCGCCACCCCCAGGGCCGGCTCCTGCAGTGTCCCGGGGTGCCTACCCCGGGACACTGCTGTTTGCAATGACAGGACGGGAGCCTCGCGGCTCCCGTCCTGTCATTGCAACTGCTTGGATATTGGAAGAGAGGCAGGAAACCTGCTCTCTCTTCCAATATCCAAAGCCGACTGCTTTCCACATGGGGAGCAGCATGTTAGCTGCTCCCCATGTGTAAGCAATGCCGGCTCCAGTAGGACACGGGGAGCCGGCGGGACTGTGGGGGATTGGGGACCCCGCCCACAGTCCCCAACGAGAGGGCCAGCCCCGGGGGATGGGGTCCCCGGGGCAAGTAGTGGCCCGGGAGGGGGCCACGCGGCCCCCCTCCCCAAAAAAAAAAAAAAACGATCGGGCCCGCAGGCCCCGCCCCTTCCTTCACTACTCTGCAAACGCGCCCCTGGCGCGTTTGCAGAAGGGGAACGATCCCCTTGAATACTGGGGTCCCTGGGGGCCAACTAGCCCACCAGGAACCTCCAGTATGCGCCAGGGAGCTGCCTTGCAGAGAGGTGTACAGAGGCCACGCCCCTTTTTACACCTCTCTGCAACGCAGCTCTATGGCGCTTTTTGGAGGTATATGGTGGGCTAGTTGCACCCCAGGGACCCTCAGGATTCAAGGGGAGTTAAACCCCCGACTTAAAACGCGCCACGGGGCGCGTTTGCACAGTGGTGAAGGGAGGGGCGGGGCTTCAGGTGACATGTGTGCAAACAGGCCCCGTGGCGCGTTTTAAGATGGGGAATTAAATCCTCTTCAATCCTGAGGGTCTCTGGGGCCAACTAGCCCAACAGGTACGTCCAGAAAGCGCCACAGAGCTGTGTTGCAGAGAGGTGTAAAAAGGGGTGTGGCCTCTGTACATGTCTCTGCAACGCAGCCCCTGGCGCATACTGGAGGTTCCTGGTGGGCTAGTTGGCCGTAGGGACCCTCATGATTCAAGGGGACTTAATCCCCCAACTTAAAACGCACCACGGGGCGCGTTTGCACAGATGTCACCTCAGGCCCCGCCCCTCCCTTCACCATTGTGCAAATATTCCTCTAAAATCAGCCGAAATCCGAATTCCGATTTACTCACCTGTTATCAGGAGAGACCTCAGTGCTGCATCTTTCAGCCCAGTACTGATCCTCAAAAGTAATTTTAACCGTACTTACCGGTAACTTGAATTTCCTTCATAGGCTAACATTGACTGGTTTCACTTGGAAATTCTTCTAAGTGTGGAGTTTTGGAACTTTAAAATATTCCTCTAAAATCAGCCGAAATACGAATTCCGATTTACTCACCTGTTATCAGGAGAGACCTCAGTGCTGCATCTTTCAGCCCAGTACTGATCCTCAAAAGTAATTTTAACCGTACTTACCGGTAACTTGAATTTCCTTCATAGGCTAACATTGACTGGTTTCACTTGGAAATTCTTCTAAGTGTGGAGTTTTGGAACTTTAAAATATTCCTCTAAAATCAGCCGAAATACGAATTCCGATTTACTCACCTGTTATCAGGAGAGACCTCAGTGCTGCATCTTTCAGCCCAGTACTGATCCTCAAAAGTAATTTTAACCGTACTTACCGTTAACTTGAATTTCCTTCATAGGCTAACATTGACTGGTTTCACTTGGAAATTCTTCTAAGTGTGGAGTTTTGGAACTTTAAAATATTCCTCTAAAATTAGCCGAAATACGAATTCCGATTTACTCACCTGTTATCAGGAGAGACCTCAGTGCTGCATCTTTCAGCCCAGTACTGATCCTGAAAAGTAATTTTAACCGTACTTACCGGTAACTTGAATTTCCTTCATAGGCTAACATTGACTGGTTTCACTTGGAAATTCTTCAAAGTGTTGATTTTTGAAACATAAATATATTCCTCTAAAATCAGCCGAAATCCGAATTCTGATTTACTCACCTGTTATCAGGAGAGACCTCAGTGCTGCATCTTTCAGCCCAGTACTGGTCCTGAAAAGTAATTTTAACCGTACTTACCAGTAACTTGAATTTCCTTCCATAGGCTAACATTGACTGGTTTCACTTGGAAATTCTTCTAAGTGTGGAGTTTTGGAACTTTAAAATATTCATCTAAAATCAGCCGAAATACGAATTCCGATTTACTCATCTGTTATCAGGAGAGACCTCAGTGCTGCATCTTTCAGCCCAGTACTGATCCTCAAAAGTAATTTTAACCGTACTTACCAGTAACTTGAATTTCCTTCCATAGGATATCATTGCCTGCTTTTTGCTGAAAAAGTTTCTAAGTGTTGATTTTTGAAACATACAAATATTCCTCTAAAATCAGCCGAAATACGAATTCTGATTTACTCACCTGTTAAAAGGAGAGACCTCAGTGCTGTATCTTTCAGCCCAGTACTGGTCCTGAAAAGTAATTTTAACCGTACTTACCAGTAACTTATATTTTCTTCCATAGGAATCCATTGTCTGGTTTTCAGCAGAAAAGTTTCAAAGTGTCGATTTTCCCAAACTACAAATATTCCTTAAAAATCGCCTGTATGACTTAAACGCATTCTTTCAACTGTTTACAGGAGATGCACCAGTGCTGGATCCAGGATCCAACACTGAGTAAGAAAAAGTAACGATAACAGTTTTTACCTGCTAAGTGAATTTCCTTCCATAGGATAACATTGGTGATTCTATGAGAAAAAGTTTCTAAGTGTCAACTTTTAAAATACAATAATATTCCTTAAAAATCACGACTGTAACCAAAACGCTTTTACTCAACTGTTTACAGGAGATGTACCAGGACTGAATCTAGGATCCAGTCCTGTGGTTAGAAAAGTAATCCATAAAGTAACTAATTGCATTTAACTAGAAATTCACATTGAGCTGAATGTTGCATTGTGTTTGAAAATGTGTTGCCCATTGCAACAACTGTAACTACTGTACTTAAAAGTCTATTGCCTATGTGCAAAGTATTTAAACTAAAGTAATTCATTCTGAGAAAGTATTTTTTGTAATGTAATGTATAATGTAATTACAATGTAATTTAAAAAATAAAATATGTAAAAGAAATTGTTTCTAAAAATTTAGTAAATCAGTATGAAAAAAATTAATATAAAAATTAATACATTTAAAAATTGTCATTAAAAAACCTTTGAAATTCACTGAAAAAACCGTAGGTTTCAGGCACGTTATAGTTACAAATTAGCATTTTAAAAACCTTTGAAATTCACTGAAAAAACCATAGGTTTCAGACACGTTATAGTTAGAAATTAGCATTTAAAAAACCTTTGAAATTCACTGAAAAAACCATAGGTTTTAGGGACAGTTATAGTTAGTTGGACATTGCACTCGTACAAAACCCGTGAAATTCCCCGTTATAGTTAGTTCAGCTAACTATAACTCGCGCCCGCAATGCACTGCTGATGACGTCACATATTACATCACTCATGACATGGTCAGTGACATCACTGATGACATCACTGATGACATCTCAAATGACATCACTGATGACATCATCCACGTGATAATCTGATGCAGCTACTCACACCCTAATATAACCTTTGATACACCCAATCTAAATTACAGAGTGCCATTCGCAAAACCATAGACACTCCAACACCAATAACTACATACCCACTCACTGATTCTTAGGTCTACACACACACATCCACTCACTCACCCGTACAGTCACTCATACTTATGGTCACTCAGTACAGGACTATCATATGCACTCTTACTCCTTTATAGACACTCAAACACCGCCACTCATCCATAGAGGTACTCACACACCTAGTCAGTCATGCAAATAATTAAACACACTGCCATTTACTCACCTATACAGTTATACACACACCAGCTCACTTAATCATACAAATACTAGCACATTGTTACGCTCTTATACAATCACTGATACAAGCACACACTCATCCATACAGCCACTATCACAATCACTCACTCTCGCTTATAGCTATTTATATACTCCAATACACATATATACTGCCTTTCACATATTTAGTTACTCACACATGTACCACTGGGACATACATTCACTCACTAACACACTCTTACACACACTTACCCACCCATACAGTCTATCACAGATGCACTCTTGAAACCATCCACCCAGTGAATCACCCACTCACACATCTATGCACAGTCGCACACACCCCATCCACACAAACACTCAGGCACCCATACAGATACTCATAGAACCAATAAATAACCCATATAGACACTCATGTAGCTATTCGCAAATCCATGCATCCACTTACACACCAACAGACGGATACAGACATTCACACAGTTTAGTCACTAACCCATGCATTCAGTAAGATACGTTTAATCACTCACTTGTAGAGTCAGTCACGCACGTACTAAATCATCCATTCAGACACTTATACACCCACTCATTCTTCAATACGCCTTTCCCTATATATATTAAACATATTTAAACTTTACAGAAACACACAGTCACTGGATGATGTCATCAGTGATGTCATTTGAGATGTCATCAGTGATGTCATCAGTGATGTCACTGACCATGTCATGAGTGATGTAATATGTGACGTCATCAGCAGTGCATTATGGGCGCGAGTTATAGTTAGCTGAACTAACTATAACGGGGGAATTTCACGGGTTTTGTACGAGTGCAATGTCCAACTAACTATAACTGTCCCTAAAACCTATGGTTTTTTCAGTGAATTTCAAAGGTTTTTTAAATGCTAATTTCTAACTATAACGTGTCTGAAACCTATGGTTTTTTCAGTGAATTTCAAAGGTTTTTAAAATGCTAATTTGTAACTATAACGTGCTTGAAATCTACGTTTTTTTAAGTGAATATATATATACATACATATATATATGTGCCCCACACTACTTTAGGAGAATGGGCTCACACAGAGTGAATTGAAACCCCAGACCACCCGAGGCATTTGAAAAAGGCAGTCGCCGAAACGCGTCATGCCGGGTTTTTGAAATAAACGGAGTCTTCAGAGCCCCACCGTGTCCCCTTGTCTACTTTTACGGAAGGAGATTTCTTTTGCATATTTGACGTGCTGCCACTGTCACGCAAAGGGGACCCTTCCGCAAGCATCCAAGGTATCAATGGCAACTCACCTGGATCGCCGCCCATCCCCAGGAAGCAGTGAACCTGTTGTCAATGACAGACCATAACGTATGGAGAGAACGCAGTTACTTGAACCAGCGCTTCCAGGCACACTGCCAGCGGGGAAGAGGACGGTTGGAAGTGAGGGCGGAGAAACCGTCTATTGTCCAGCACTGTGTCAAGGTTTCAGCCTGAACCACATTATTCAGCCTCTCACTTGGAGTATGCAACAACAAGGCTGACAAAGACACTCCTTAGCACCACGGACTAACTGCATGCTGGGACTTGCAGTTTCTGAACATTGAACAGCGTGAGTGTCCTTGATGTAATGTGAGTCAGGTGTGCCCCACACTACTTTAGGAGAATGGGCTCACACAGAGTGAATTGAAACCCCAGATCACCTGAGGCATTTGAAAAAGGCAGTCGCCGAAACTCGTCATGCCGGGTTTTTGAAATAAACGGAGTCTTTAGAGCCCCGCCGTGTCCCCTTGTCTACTTTTACGGAAGGAGATTTGTTTTGCATATTTGACGTGCTGCCACTGGCACGCAAAGGGGACCCTTCCGCAAGCATCCAAGGTATCAATGGCAACTCACCTGGATCGCCGCCCATCCCCAGGAAGCAGTGAACCTGTTGTCAATGACAGACCATAACGTATGGAGAGAACGCAGTTACTTGAACCAGCGCTTCCAGGCACACTGCCAGCGGGGAAGAGGACGTTTGGAAGTGAGGGCGGAGAAACCGTCTATTGTCCAGCACTGTGTCAAGGTTTCAGCCTGAACCACATTATTCAGCCTCTCAATTGGAGTATGCAACAACAAGGCTGACAAAGACACTCCTTAGCACCACGGACTAACTGCATGCTGAGACTTGCAGTTTCTGAACATTGAACAGCGTGAGTGTCCTTGATGTAATGTGAGTCAGGTGTGCCCCACACTACTTTAGGAGAATGGGCTCACACAGAGTGAATTGAAACCCCAGATCACCCGAGGCATTTGAAAAAGGCAGTCGCCGAAACGCGTCATGCCGGGTTTTTGAAATAAACGGAGTCTTCAGAGCCCCGCCGTGTCCCCTTGTCTACTTTTACGGAAGGAGATTTGTTTTGCATATATATATATATATATATATATATATATTATCTACTGGCGGTCGCCAGTAGATAGTTATAGTTAGAACCTATTTTCCATAGGAAATCCACAACATTCTATTTGAAATAACGTTGGCGCCAGTTGACGAATCTTCGCGAAATTTTCCAACTTGTTGGGGCGCTCCGGTCCGCTCCTATCCTGAAAGTCTCGTGGTGATTCGTAAAGCGGGGGCCGTGAAAAAAGGGGGTCCCAAAACGTGTTTTCCCCATTCAATTTTCCATAGGAACCTTTAGCTACAGCCCGAACTGCTGAACGGAATTACACCAAATTTGGCAAAAAGGTAGCCCTTGGTTCACAGTCGTGCCTTTTGGTTAAATGGTGTAAATCCGTTCAGTAGTTCCTGAGAAATTTGAAAAAGAAAACACATATATATCTGGGCGGAGCCTAACCACACATGTCATCGTGAGATCTGATTGGCTGTCAGCACTTCATCCTGGAATTGCTGGCAGCCATCTTGGGACCAATATAAATGATAGTACCCCATTGAAATGCATTGTAGTGAATCGAAGATTTTGATGGTTACCAAAAGGAGAACTATAAAGGGTGATAACAGACTTTAGTTACATTAGAATTCATTTGTTGATGGTACCATACTAATTTCAGGAATTGTGGTGTGTTCTAAGGTGATTTTACCCTGTGAAAACCTTCTGCTGGGATATCATGAATCATGTTTGAGAGAAAACTATTTTCACATGCTTGTCCCATACAGTTTTGGAAGGTGCTCCAGAAGCTAAAATGAGAGCATATTTTCTGTAAATTCACATTATCTTTCTCAGTCATGTGAGAATGAAGTCTGACATTCTCAGTAAAACATGTACATCCAACAAAGGCAGAGACTGTCAGTTGATTCCTTTGTGTTCTACTGCAGCTTCCCAGAGTGTTCTAAAGAACAACTAGAGTGCTAACAGCCTTACTTATGACAAAAGTATGGCACACCTGAAGCCATCTTGATTGGAATAAACTGGTAACACTTAAAACATTTAATTTAAAAAGGAACAAAATGATGGGGTTCATTTTGTCATAGAAATTATGGTTAGTGCTGTAGAAAGAAAAATTAGGACATGTTTCAAGTGTGATCTCAAATATCTTCCTGTTATATTTCAACAGGAGCAGCCTGTCAGTTGATGCCTTTGTGTTCTACTGCAGCTTCCCAGAGTGTTCTAAAGAACAACTAGAGTGCTAACAGTCTTATGACACAATTATGGCACACCTGAAGCCATCTTGATTGGAATAAACTGGTAACACTTAAAACATTTAATTTAAAAAGGAACAAAATGAGGGGGTTCATTTTGCCATAGAAATTATGGTTAGTGCTGTAGAAAGAAAAATTAGGACATGTTTTAAGTCAGATCTCAAATATCTTCCTGTTATATTTCTATAGGAGCAGCCTGTAAGTTGATGCCTTTGTGTTCTACTGCAGCTTCCCAGAGTGTTCTAAAGAACAACTAGAGTGCTAACAGCAGCCTTATTTATGACAAAATTATGGCACACCTGAAGCCATCTTGATTGGAATAAACTGGTAACTCTTAAAACATTTAATTTAAAAAGGAACAAAATGAGGGGGTTTATTTTGTCATAGAAATTATGGTTAGTGCTGTAGAAAGAAAAATTAGGACATGTTTTAAGTGAGATCTCAAATATCTTCCTGTTATATTTCAACAGGAGCAGCCTGTCAGTTGATGCCTTTGTGTTCTACTGCAGCTTCCCAGAGTGTTCTAAAGAACAACTAGAGCGCTAACAGTCTTACTTATGACAAAAGTATGGCACACCTGAAGCCATCTTGATTGGAATAAACTGGTAACACTTAAAACATTTAATTTAAAAAGGAACAAAATGAGGGGGTTCATTTTGCCATAGAAATTATGGTTAGTGCTGTAGAAAGAAAAATTAGGACATGTTTCAAGTGTGATCTCAAATATCTTCCTGTTATATTTCAACAGGAGCAGCCTGTCAGTTGATGCCTTTGTGTTCTACTGCAGCTTCCCACAATGGTCTAAAGAACAACTAGAGCGCTAACAGTCTTACTTATGACAAAATTATGGCACATCTGAAGCCATCTTGATTGGAATAAACTGGTAACTCTTAAAACATTTAATTTAAAAAGGAACAAAATGAGGGGGTTCATTTTGTTATAGAAATTATGGTTAGTGGGGTACAAAGAAAAATTAGTGCTAAAACACTACCCCCAGCACGACACCCTACACTACCCAAACATAACTGCACTACCCTAAACCCTAAAACACTACCACCAGCACGACTCCCTACACTACCCAAACACCACTGCACTACCCTAAACCCTAAAACACTACCCCCAGCATGACACCCTACACTACCCAAACACCACTGCACTACACTAAACCCTAAATATACCCCCAGCATGACCTCCCACACTACACAAACACCACTGCACTACCCTAAACCCTAAAACACTACCCCCAGTACGACCCCCTACACTACCCAAACACCACTGCACTACCCTAAACCCTAAAACACTAACCCCAGCATGACCCCCTACACTACCCAAACACCACTGCACTACCCTATACCCTAAAACACGACCCCTACACTACACAAACACGACTGCACTACCCTAAACCCTAAAACACTACCCACAGCAAGACCCCCTTCACTACACAAACACCACTGCACTGCCCTAAACCCTAAAACACTACCCCAGCACTACCCCCTACACTACCCAAACACCACTGCACTAACATAAACCCTAAAACACTACCCGCAGCACAACCCCCTACACTACACAAACACCACTGCACTACCCTAAACCCTAAAACACTACCCCCAGCACGACTCCCTACACTACCCAAACACCACTGCACTACCCTAAACCCTAAAACACTACCACCAGCACGAACCCCTACACTACTACACTACCCTAAACCCTAAAACACTACCCCCAGCACGACCCCCTACACTACCCAAACACCACTGCACTACCCTAAACCCTAGAAAAGAAACCCCCACCCCATGCCCAATCCCCCTTACCTCTCACTCCTCATGGTTCCTCTCTCCTCGTGGTTCCTGCTTCACGTCATCTCTGAGGGGCGGTGCACGTCGTTGTGCGGAAACGGAACAGCCTTTGTTTCCTTACAACGACATGGATCGTCTACATGTTTTTTAGAACGCATGGTCATTTACCATACATACCTTTACAATAAAATTTGTTGTAAAGGCATGCGTGGTAAATGACCATGCGTTCTAAAAAAATGCATAGTAATGACTTCGTGATGTACAACGCATGCGTGGTAATGCATGCGTTGTAATGGTATCGCAAAGTAAAAAAGTCGTTGTAACGGCTGTTTACCCATCGAAGCTGGCCCCTGTTCTTCAGTGAGACGTTTATTTGATTAATTAGGAGGAAGGAATGTGTTTTTTTACCGAAAAGTGCATTCCCGGCTGTTGTATTGTGAAAGTGTCCGCGTGGCCTGGTTTCACTTCCGGTGAGAGAGTGGAAGAGTCTGTTTGGATCTAAAGGAGTTCTGTTGTTGGACGGGGCCAGCGCGACAAGTCATCAGAAAACATAGCTAATGGAAAGCGTCCTCCCTGAAGTGTGGAGCAGTGCCATGAGAGGTCAACGAGTGTGCGTCCCACCGCAGTATGACCGTACCGCGTGACCCATGTGCCGCCTCCAGGGTATGGGAGGCAGAAGCGGCATTGCAGGTCCTCTTGAAGACCGTTGTAGCACTAATTCTACATTTTGGTACTAGGGCATTTTAACTTTGTTGTTCCTGCCAGATACAAAGAGAAGATCCTGTGTTATTCAGTGCCCTCGTTACCTTTTTTGTGGGTTGTGGTGCTTGTCACTTCGCTGCCCCGCCGGTGCACACGACTGGGCACCCCACCTTGTGTGCCATCTGCAGGGCCTCTGCCCTCGGATCACTGGTTTCAGTTTCTGGAGTGGCAACATAAACAGTTGCTCCCAAAGGACTAGCCTCAACACTTAGGTGAATATCCCCTGCACCAGCATTCCACGGAAATTCTTTCCTAGCTCTCCCACGTCAACGAGCACGGCTCCGCTCGCGACACCGTATGACGTCATCGGAGCCACAAGAGGACCTCGTCGGCGTGCTGACGTCAGTTCCACCCATTTTTTCCGTGCCACCAAGGCAAACAGGGGACCGAGACATTTTAACATGTATACATAGTATAATAAATATATATATATTCACTGAAAAAACCATAGGTTTCAGGCACGTTATAGTTAGAAATGAGCATTTAAAAAACCTTAGAAATTCACTGAAAAAACCATAGGTTTCAGGCACGTTATAGTTAGAAATTAGCATTTAAAAACCTTAGAAATTCACTGAAAAAACCATAGGTTTCAGGGGCGTTATAGTTAGTTGGACATTTCACTCGTACAAAACCATAGAAATTCCCCCGTTATAGTTAGTTCAGCTAACTATAACTCGCGCGCCCGCAATGCACTGCTGATGACGTCACATATTACATCACTCATGACATGGTCAGTGACATCACTCATGACATCACTGATGACATCTCAAATGACATCACTGATTACATCACTGATGACATCATCCAGTGAATGTGTGTTTTTCTGAAAATTAAATATGTTTTATATATGTATATCTCAAGGTCGATGGAAGAATAAATGGGTATATAAGTGTCTAAATTGATGATTTTTTTTTGTAAAATTAATTGTATAACTGACTAAGTGTATCTTAGTGAATACATGGGTTAGTGAGTAATGTTTAAATATGAAAATATCTGTATCAGTCTCTCACTTTGTGTATAAGTGGCTGCATGGGTTGGTGAGTAGCTACATGAGTGTCTATATGGGTTATTAATTGGTTCTTTGAGTATCAGTATGAGTGTCTGTATGGTTCGGTGGGGGTATTACTTAGTGCATAGATGCATGAATGAGTGACTCACTGTTTGTATGTGTTGAAGACAGCATGTGTGCAGGACTGTATAGGTGGATGAGTATGTGTATGGGTGTGTTAGTGAGTGAATGACTGTCTCAATAGTGTCTTTATGAGTAACTACATATGTTTTAAAGCTAGTATATGTGAGTATTGGTGTATATAAGTGAGTATATGTGAGAGTAAGAGATTGGAAGAGTTCCTGTACAAATAAGTAGGTGTTTCTATAAGTGATTGTGTAAGAGAGTAAGTATGTGTAAGTTTCTGTAGAAGTAAGTGTGGTAGTGTGTGTATAACTGTAAATGCAAGTAAATGGATGTTTGATACTTTGTTTGCATGTGTGACTATGTGTGTGAGTAACTCTATGGATGAGTGGCGGTGTGTAACAGGATGTATAGGTGTATGAGTACATATGATGAGTGAGTACATGTATGAGTGACTGTATAGGGACTGTTGGTGAATGAGTGGATGTGTGTGTAGATCTTGGAATTACTGAATAGGTGTGTTGTAACTGGTATTGGTATGTCCATTGTTTTGAAAATGTTAGTTTGTATTTTTGAGTGTGTGTATCAAAGGTTATATTAGGGTGAGAGGAGGTCTGCCACTCTATCACAAGGATGATGTCATCAGTGATGTCATCAGTGATGTCATTTGAGATGTCATCAGTGATGTCATGAGTGATGTCACTGACCATGTCATGAGTGATGTAATATGTGACGTCATCAGCAGTGCATTGCGGGGCGCAAGTTATAGTTAGCTGAACTAACTATAACGGGGAATTTCTATGGTTTTGTACGAGTGAAATGTCCAACTAACTATAACTGCCCCTGAAACCTATGGTTTTTCAGTGAATATATATATATATAAATATATATATATATATATATATATATATATATATATATATATATATATATATATATACACTTGCCCGTTATTCTGTTTTGGTTTTGACTTGTTTTGTCCTGTTTGGTACCTACACCTACCTGCACATAACCTGACTGGCTTATACGGGACCGGGGCACTTGTCCATTAGACATTCTTTGTGGCTGGAGTTTTCCTTATTATATTGCCCGGGGGAGGCGGCGGTCATGAGATGAATGTACTGCACGATATGCACTGTTATGCACTTGCTGTTGGCACGTCTATAGGCATTTGCCCATTAGTCAACATTTTTCATCAGCACATGCCGCAGGTTGTCACTGTCCACTTGGACTTGGATGTATGCACGTACCATCACACGCTCATGTGGTACGGTAGAACAGCTAGTCACCGTACCTGTCAACGTACATATCTTGTTCGCATCTTTAGACACTGATAAAGTTTTCCTTGTTTTGGGCATGCGCAGTGACTCTAACTGCCAGGACTGAATGAGAACGATCTGTACATTATTTTCGATTTAGCATTACGCTTCACACTTTTAATTCCGTGTCCCTCTGGGGGGGGTCTCATATGTATTTATACAGTGTATATGTGTAGATCAATGTATTTTACGTTTACTCTACACTTGTGATACCACTCCAACATGTCCGCCATGTACCTTGCATTGGTCCTTTTTCTCTCTCCCTACTGTCAGGCTATTTCAGTCTCTCTGTTTGGGTGCACGTTTCACGTGATCAAGATTCCTTGTTAATCGAAACGCGTTGTGGAATAAACGGTGGATACTTATTTTTGCGGAGTTGTGCATTACTGAGAGCGCGCTTTACTGCTAAGACTTTGGGAATATATATATATATATATATATATACATACATATATATATACATATATATATATTATCTACTGGCGGTCGCCAGTAGATAGTTATAGTTACAACCTATTATCCATAGGAAATCCGCGACATTCTATTTGAAATAACTCTCTTGCCGGTTGACGTATCTTCGCGAAATTTTCAAACTTCGTAGGGCGCTCCGGTCCGCTCCTACCCTGAAAGTCTCGGGGTGATACGTCAAGTGGGGGCCGAGAAAAAGGGGGGTCCCAAAACGCGTTTTCCCATGCATTTTTCCATAGGAAACTTTAGACACGGCTACAGCTCGAACTGCTGAACGGAATTACACCAAATTTGGCAAAGAGGTAGTTCTTGGTTCAGAAAGAACCCTTTTTGTTAAATGGTGTAAATCCGTTCAGTAGTTGCTGAGAAAATGAAAAGTAAAAAGTTAGTGATATCTATGGGCACGGAGGATTCGCGCACCCTCAGCGCACCCTGCGCGCACCGTCCCGATCACGAGCTGCATTTTAATTGGCTGTCAACATTCCGATTCAGGAAATGTTGGCAGCCATTTTGTCCTCGGTAGAACCGAGGGACAGAAACAAGTGCGCAAAGCGCACAAAGGGGGCAGGGTAGAAACACCCTGACCCCCTAGGTTTGCTCAGGGGGTCCCACAAGGACCCCCTGGGCAAAAAAAATAATTTTTTTTGAAACAAATCGGCAGGATGCGCTCAGGGTGCGCGAATCCTGCCGGAAAATCGGAGCGCGGTCTCCGCGCTTCGATGATAATTGGCCCCGGGTGGCCCAAGTCCCGGGGGCATGGTGGGGGATAATTTAATGTGTGGGGGGCCTCAAGGGCCCCCAAGCCCCGGGACCGTCACTTCCCGGGCTTTTTGTAAATGGTGCGGGAGGGCTCTGAGCTCTTCCGCAGCCCCGGGGACCACCACCTCCCGGGGCTTTTTTAAAATTAATGACAACCTGTGTGGGGGCTCCAGCCCCCCACACGCCCGGGACCGCCACCTCCCCGGGGCACTAAACATTTAAATATGGGGGTCCGTTACGGACCCTCAGAGCCCCGGGACCACCACCTCCCCGGGGCTTTGAACTGAATTGGAGGGGGCCGCGCGCCCCCTCCTGGAGCTCTTGATGGCCCTGGGGACCACCACCCCCAGGGCCAGCTTCCTGCAGTGTCCCGGGTGCCTACCCCCGGGACACTGTAGTTTGCTATGGCAGGACGGGAGCCTCGCGGCTCCCGTCCTGCCATAGCAAACTGCTTTGGATATTGGAAGAGAGAGCAGGGAAACCTGCTCTCTCTTCCAATATCCAAGCACATTGCTTTCCACATGGGGAGCAGCATGTCAGCTGCTCCCATGTGGAAAGCAATGCCGGCTCCCAAGGGACGCGGGGAGCCGGCGGGACTGTGGGGGATTGGGGACCCCCACAGTCCCCAACGGAGAGGGCCAGCCCCGGGGATGGGGTCCCCGGGCAAGTAGTGGCTCGGGAGGGGGCCACGCGGCACCCCTCCCCAAAAAGAAAAAAAAAATTTTAAAAATAGAAAGGCCAGCCCCGGGGATGGGGTCCCCGTGGCCTTAAAATGGCCAGAGGAGGGGGCCACGCTGCCCCCTCAAAATAATAAATAAAGAGGCCATGCCCCGGGGATGGGGTCCCCGGGCCAATACAGGCCAAGGGAAGGGGGCCACGCGCCCCCTTCCCGTTTTTTTTTTTTTGGTAATTAAAAAGGGGTAAGGCCCTGGGGGATGGGGTCCCCAGGGCCCAAAAACAGAAAAAAGGAAGGGGGCTACACAGCCTCCCTTCAGGGGACAAAAAAACAAACAAAAACGATCGGGCCCGCAGGCCCCGCCCCTACTTCACCACTCTGCAAACGCGCCCTGGCGCGTTTGCAGAGGGGAACAAATTCACCTTGAATACTGGGGGTCCCTGGGGCCAACTAGCCCACCAGGAACCTCCAGTATGCGCCAGGGGCTGCCTTGCAGAGACGTGTAGAGAGGCCACACCCCTTTTACACCTCTCTGCAACGCAGCTCTGTGGCGCTTTGGAGGTATATGGTGGGCTAGTTGGACTCCGGGGACCCTCAGGATTCAAGGGGACTTAATCCCCAACTTAAAACGCGCCACGGGGCGCGTTTGCACAGTGGTGAAGGGAGGGGCGGGGCTTCAGGTGACATGTGTGCAAACAGGCCCCGTGGCGCGTTTTAAGATGGGGAATTAAACTCCTTCAATCCTGAGGGTCCCTGGGGCCAACTAGCCCAACAGGTACATCCAGAATGCGCCACAGAGCTGCGTTGCAGAGAGGTGTAAAAGGGGTGTGGCCTCTCTACACGTCTCTGCAACGCAGCCCCTGGCGCATATTGGAGGTTCCTGGTGGTCTAGTTGGCCCCTAGGGACCCTCAGGATTCAAGGGGACTTAATCCCCCAACTTAAAACGCGCCACGGGGCGCGTTTGCAAAGATGTCACCTCAGGCCCCGCCCCTCCCTTCACCATTGTGCAAAAATTCCTCTAAAATCAGCCGAAATAGGAATTCCGATTTACTCACCTGTTATAAGGAGAGACCTCAGTGCTGTA
Organism: Calotriton arnoldi; assembly: GCA_963921515.1. Taxonomy (NCBI): domain Eukaryota; kingdom Metazoa; phylum Chordata; class Amphibia; order Caudata; family Salamandridae; genus Calotriton; species Calotriton arnoldi. Next base: position 217,727 of record CAWUFW010011727.1, read on the forward strand.
TCTTTCAGCCCAGTACTGGTCCTGAAAAGTAATTTTAACCGTACTTACCAGTAACTTGAATTTCCTTCCATAGGCTAACATTGACTGGTTTCACTTGGAAATTCTTCTAAGTGTGGAGTTTTGGAACTTTAAAATATTCCTCTAAAATCAGCCGAAATACGAATTCCGATTTACTCACCTGTTATCAGGAGAGACCTCAGTGCTGCATCTTTCAGCCCAGTACTGATCCTGAAAAGTAATTTTAACCGTACTTACCGGTAACTTGAATTTCCTTCATAGGCTAACATTGACTGGTTTCACTTGGAAATTCTTCTAAGTGTGGAGTTTTGGAACTTTAAAATATTCCTCTAAAATCAGCCGAAATACGAATTCCGATTTACTCACCTGTTATCAGGAGAGACCTCAGTGCTGCATCTTTAAGCCCAGTACTGATCCTGAAAAGTAATTTTAACCGTACTTACCGGTAACTTGAATTTCCTTCATAGGCTAACATTGACTGGTTTCACTTGGAAATTCTTCTAAGTGTGGAGTTTTGGAACTTTAAAATATTCCTCTAAAATCAGCCGAAATACGAATTCCGATTTACTCACCTGTTATCAGGAGAGACCTCAGTGCTGCATCTTTAAGCCCAGTACTGATCCTGAAAAGTAATTTTAACCGTATTTACCGGTAACTTGAATTTCCTTCATAGGCTAACATTGACTGGTTTCACTTGGAAATTCTTCTAAGTGTGGAGTTTTGGAACTTTAAAATATTCCTCTAAAATCAGCCGAAATACGAATTCCGATTTACTCACCTGTTATCAGGAGAGACCTCAGTGCTGCATCTTTCAGCCCAGTACTGATCCTGAAAAGTAATTTTAACCGTACTTCACTGGTAACTTGAATTTCCTTCATAGGCTAACATTGACTGGTTTCACTTGGAAATTCTTCTAAGTGTGGAGTTTTGGAACTTTTAAATATTCCTCTAAAATCAGCCGAAATCCGAATTCTGATTTACTCACCTGTTATCAGGAGAGACCTCAGTGCTGTATCTTTCAGCCCAGTACTGGTCCTGAAAAGTAATTTTAACCGTACTTACCAGTAACTTGAATTTCCTTCCATAGGCTAACATTGACTGGTTTCACTTGGAAATTCTTCTAAGTGTGGAGTTTTGGAACTTTAAAATATTCCTCTAAAATCAGCCGAAATACGAATTCCGATTTACTCACCTGTTATCAGGAGAGACCTCAGTGCTCCATGTTTCAGCCCAGTACTGATCCTCAAAAGAAATTTTAACCGTACTTACTGGTAACTTGAATTTCCTTCATAGGCTAACATTGACTGGTTTTCAGCAAAAAGTTTCAAAGTGTTGATTTTCACAAACTACAAATATTCCTTAAAAATCGCCTGTATGACTTAAACGCATTCTTTCAACTGTTTACAGGAGATGCACCAGTGCTGGATCCAGGATCCAACACTGAGTAAGAAAAAGTAACGATAACAGTTTTTACCTGCTAAGTGAATTTCCTTCCATAGGATAACATTGGTGATTCTATGAGAAAAAGTTTCTAAGTGTCAACTTTTAAAATACAATAATATTCCTTAAAAATCACGACTGTAACCAAAACGCTTTTACTCAACTGTTTACAGGAGATGTACCAGGACTGAATCTAGGATCCAGTCCTGTGGTTAGAAAAGTAATCCATAAAGTAACTAATTGCATTTAACTAGAAATTCACATTGAGCTGAATGTTGCATTGTGTTTGAAAATGTGTTGCCCATTGCAACAACTGTAACTACTGTACTTAAAAGTCTATTGCCTATCTGCAAAGTATTTAAACTAAAGTAATTCATTAAGAGAAAGTATTTTTGTAATGTAATGTATAATGTAATTACAATGTAATTTAAAAAATAAAATATGTAAAAAAAAATTGTTTCTAAAAATGTACTAAATCAGTATGAAAAAAATTAATATAACAATTAATACATTTAAAAATTGTCATTTACAAAACCTTTGAAATTCACTAAAAAAACGTAGGTTTCAGGCACGTTATAGTTAGAAATTAGCATTTAAAAACCTTTGAAATTCACTGAAAAACCATAGGTTTCAGACACGTTATAGTTACAAATTAGCATTTAAAAAACCTTTGAAATTCACTGAAAAAACCATAGGTTTCAGACACGTTATAGTTACAAATTAGCATTTAAAAAACCTTTGAAATTCACTGAAAAAACCATAGGTTTTAGGGACAGTTATAGTTACTTGGACATTGCACTCGTACAAAACCCGTGAAATTCCCCGTTATAGTTAGTTCAGCTAACTATAACTCGCGCCCCGCAATGCACTGCTGATGACGTCACATATTACATCACTCATGACATGGTCAGTGACATCACTCATGACATCTCAAATGACATCACTGATGACATCATCCAGTGACTGTGTGTTTCTGTAAAGTTTAAATATTTTTAATATATATAGGAAAAGACGTATTGAAGAATGAGTGGGTGTGTAAGTGTCTGTATCAAGTTCTCAGCAGAGAACGAAACGCGTCGGTGTAGCCTTGACATCTGATGAATTGAAAAATAAAAGAACGTGAATTACCAAACCTGGGAGTGCGACCCTGTTTTTCCCCCGAGCAGAGGGATGTGGATGGAATATATATATATATATATATATATATATATATATATATATATATATGTAAATATATATATATGTAATACAAAATGCCCCAGCATCGAAAGAGCACTCGACAGCGTCCTTGTACCACCAGGTAAGTATACACCTCGCTGCAGCTCGCTCGTCAACTGCCTCAACTTTCATCATGTCGCCAACGCGTTTCGAGGCTGGAACGCCTCTTCTTCATGGGCTCTGAAAGGAAACCGGCATTAAAACATCATTCCCATAAGCAAATTTTAATTAACAAACACGCCCCCAGTCGGCTAGGCTTGATGTGATTATGTAATCATGGCATTGTGGGACTCGTAGTTCCATGGAAGTGCAATTAAGTTCCTTGGTAGGCTCAATGTCAGTCCTGAATTAAAAGCATATTTCAACCTTAGTAGGTAGGCAGAGTCAGTGCGGACTTTAATCTGCAGAGGACGCCGTGCTTACAGAGAGGAAGAGTTCCCTCCCCACAGCCTTTCTCCTTGCAGGAAATGGTGCTTCTATCCGCGGCCGGCCGCCGCGTAGATTTATGTAATACAAAATGTTCCAGCATCGAAAGAGCACTCGACAGCGTCCTTGTACCACCAGATAAGTATACACCTCGCTGCAGCTCACTCGTCAACTGCCTCAACTTTTATCATGTCGCCAACGCGTTTCGAGGCTGGAACGCCTCTTCTTCATGGGCTCTGAAAGGAAACCTGCATTGAAACATCACTCCCATAAGCAAATTTTAATTAACAAACACGCCCCCAGTGGGCTAGGCTTGATGTGATTATGGTAATCACGGCATTGTGGGACTCGTAGTTCCATGGAAGTGCAATTAAGTTCCTTGGTAGGCTCAATGTCAGTCCTGAATTAAAAGCATATTTCAACCTTAGTAGGTAGGCAGAGTCAGTGCGGGCTTTAATCTGCAGAGGACGCCGTGCTTGAAATATGCTTTTAATTCAGTGATGTTTCAATGCCGGTTTCCTTTCAGAGCCCATGACGAAGAGGCTCTAAGCCTCGAAACGCGTTGGCGACATGATGAAAGTTGAGGCAGTTGACGAGCGAGCTGCAGCGAGGTGTATACTTACCTGGTGGTACAAGGACGCTGTCGAGTGCTCTTTCGATGCTGGGGCATTTTATTTATATATATATATATATATATATATATATATATATATATATATATATATATATATATATATATATATATTATATATATATATATATATATATATATATATATATATATATTAACAAAAAGGTTTATACTTACCTGTAAAATACTTACATTTCCATTGGAAAGGCATCCGTGCTAAAGGCATATCTATTGTAAAATATTGTGTAAAAGACTTTCATGGTAAAGGCATTTTCGTTGTAAAATCATTGTTGTAAAGCCATTAGTTGAAATGGCAGTCGTTGTTCCGAAATACAACCATAGTCAGTACTTTGGAAAGAATCTGGAAATAATGAAGTCCACAAAGTAGAGATGATGCAGCGAAGATGGAGTGTGTACATATCAAGAAGAACTGGCTATTCAGAGCAAGATTTCCAAGGTCAACAGGGGAAGAACAGGAGCAGGAAGAAGGGGTAGTCATTCCAAGATACCAACATATTCCTAACATACAGAATCAGGAAAACAATGATGCAATTGGAGTTCAAACTGGGATATTTTAATTGTTTATGGGAAGACAGTATGCTCTAATCCCTAATGGTGCAGAGTTTCAAACTGCTGTCTGACTTTCTTATTTGTTCGAGGCTTGTGTGGTTCTTTCAAGCACAGCCCTGTCAAGTTTCCCACGTCCATGTGTAACTAGCTGCTCCAGTCCAGCTTTTTAGGTCTCGCCTAGCGATGCAGCGCCATGCGCTGCACGCCTAGGCGAGATCTATTGTTGCTGACTTGCTTTGCGAAGGGGGACAGGACATGTGCACGCGTATGGCAAGTCCTGGACAGGAGATGTGCACGCGTATGGTGCGAGCAGGAGTTTTAATAACGCCGCAAGCCGTACGCGTGCACATCGACTGTCTGTGCCGAAGCTTAACAGACAGGAGATGTGCACGCGTACGGCTCGCGGCGTTATCACAACTCTTGCTCGCACCATACGTGTGCACATGTCCTGTCCAGGTGCGGCACCCTTTGTCTGCTGCATGTATATCAGCCGGCCGGTGGGCACGTACAGCATGCCTCCCACTCAACCCCACTCACCGGCTCTTGTGGGGACTCTGCGCTGCTCCCCGGCTGGTCTCCTCAATGGCAGGGGGGACTCGCCTCTTCACCCGGTCACTGGCGCAGCAACACGCGGGGCTCCGCCTTGCTCACAGGAGCCCCGCCTGAAATCCTGCTCCGGCCGCACCATGCGGCATTCACGAAGGCGGGGTGGGCTCCCGCCGGACTTCCCTCTGTGGGGTGGGCTCCCGCCTCGCTTCTCCTACACGCGGGCTGCAACACGTGGGGCTCCCTCAGCTCACGGGAGCCCCGGACACTTCCGGCCGCGCGCTCCATGCCCCGCCCATGTCCCAGGCAAGGTTGCCTGACTTCCGGGTTGCGCTGAGAGCGGCCCGGAGAAGGCTTCTAGAACAGCTCGGGCTGCGGCGGCGAAACGCGGAGTGGGCTCCCGCCTCATCAATAAAACACCAGGCGGACAATAAGGGGTAGGCTCCCTCTCAACTTAAAATATTTTATTGTATTGTGGTTGCCTGCCCTGTACGTTCATCTGTGTATGATTGAAGCTATTATTGTTGTTGCCTGCCCTGTACGTTCATCTGTGTACGAGTGAAGCTTGTACTGTTGTTGCCTGCCCTGTACGCTCATCTGTGTACGAGTGAAGCTTGTTCTGTTGTTGCCTGCCCTGTACGTTCATCTGTGGGAGTGAAGCTTGTTCTGTTTTTGCCTGCCCTGTACGTTCATCTGTGTACAAGTGAAGCTTGTTATATACAGCCTACGGCTTCATTAATTTCTCAAAAAGCTATTCTAATGTATTCCTCATCTGGACGTGGCCACTTGAGCAACACGTGGCCCTTGTCAGTCTGCCGATTTTAATAAATGCTTTGAAGAGACAGCTGATCTTTGAGACACAGATAGAGCGGTGTATCACTTCCTACCACTCCCCCAAACGCACGTGTTAGTAGTGAAAGGCCGATGTGCCGTTGTCCATGGATGTGAGAGCCATTCCTTTGTAAACACAATAAGGCCGGTGCGCACAGCACCTGTTCACTCATGTATATCCCAGCAGATCAAATGATCAAATGACCAAATGACCCTGCGTCGGCAGAGCTTGGACAATAGCAGCTATTTTAATCTGCGCAGCTATTATAGACAAGCCTTTCACAGAGATCTGTGCTCATTTCAGGCTCCCAGCAGGAGGAGGAGCAATCAGGGAGACTGAAGAACCTTCAGGAGCTGTGAAGGGTGAGCTGAGCTCCAGTGACGTCACTGTAGGGATGGAAGTCACACTGACTATCTGAGTAGAAAATAGCAAAAGGTAGCGCTAATGTTGGAAATGTATTGGCCACTGTATACCTCTATATAGTCTCTGATTGTGATCCCTGCTGCTCAATGCATTTACAACAGACAGAGAGGGTGACATCCATTGCCAGTGGTAGTAAATTCCATAAAGGAGTTGCCTGGAAGAAACAATTCTTCCCCTTCAGGATTATTCCTAATCGTATGCATATACTGAAGACTTTGGGCGGCTGATTGCAGGACCAGTACTTACAAGGTGCACTTTTGATGAAGTCATTAAGTACGGCCCACCCGGAATGTCTTGGAGGTAAGGCGAGCTGCTTGGTGTCTTTTTTTGTTTTCCAAATGCCGGTGTTTGTGTTCTTTTGCCAATGTGTCCATGGAGTGCAGCGTATGTTCGCCCATCGCTCTTTTCCCCTGTCAGGAATCACCCTGCTGTTCATCAGGGTCTAGGCCAAGGGAAAACAAGCATTTGCAATGCAATAGGTCTCGCATTTGCGAGAGTTTGAGCTATTGGCATTGTAAATGACGTTGCCCTTTAATTATGTGTTTTGAAAAACTGCAGGTGGTGGGTAAACACGCACTTTGTACTTATAGTCCTTGTTTATGAAAAGCAAGGCTGGAGATAACAGCGCCTTTTTTAATGTCAGCCTTGCTTCTCGTAAGCAAAGACCATAAGTACAACTTTCAGGTTTTCAAAACACAAATAAAAAGCATTGTTATTTCAATGCCAATAGCTCAAACTCTTGCAAATGCGAGACCTATTGCATTGCAAATGCTTGTTTCTTTGGCTTTTGGAGCTTATAGTGCTGTTTAGTCCATTATAGCATTTGGACTGCAAGTCCTAGAATTGAAACCAAAAATTAGAATTGGAGCAGCTCATTGTGCACAGACCTAGGATTTGGCAGCTATGCACAAGCCGGTTTATGAATCCTAGGACATTTATTTCACTCTGAATCTTGATGCATATGAGGTTTTAGTGCTTATTTGTACCTTAAGTAAATTCTTGCAGTAAAATTGGTCATTTTCTTTAGTGACCTCATTGACCAAGGTTTCAGTCTTTCTCTATCAACGTTTTCATGTGCACCCTTCTCCATTCAGCACTGTCACTGGACTCTGCTCTGGGGCCCTATAGCTGCTTTCTTCTGGGTTTTTAGTGTTATGAGTGATTTAATGATATTTTGTGATAGCATACATTTGGAGTCCCATATGGGGTCGGCAAATACCTTTAACTCACCATTTTGCAACATTTATGTCTCTGAACATATGATCCAGCGCTGTTTTTTTAGGAAATTGCTAGAAATATGAAACTGTGCCATTATTTTGTGCATCCGGCCTTTTATGGAAGAAAGATGAGTGATTGGATACTGGGTAACTGTGCCTTATGCAAGGTGTGTTCTCTCTTGAGCAGCACTGTAAGCATTAGCGCTTTTACAGTCACTTGCCTGTGTCTTCACATAAACACAAGCCAGCTGTGGTGAATTAAACATGCTGCGGGGGGGGTAAAATGTCATATCCGGGATCACGGTTGTTTTAGGAGGGAGCCAGAATGTCAACACAGACACACTAACCCAACAACCCTTTTCTTAAACACTAGACTGATCCGCTTGACTTACTACTTTTTTAATGTATATGTTATTGCCATGTTAATGCACTCGTGGCACCATCATTCATTAAGGATTTATAATATTGTGTCTGTAAGAAAAGGATGTTGTTAATGACTCCATTTACAAGATCAACCTCTATATGCACCTCAAAGTGTGGTACCTGATGCTCGAGAACTGGAGCAGGAGGAGTTGTTCATTGCTTGCTGACCATGTTTTAAAGTCTGACTTGATGTAAATGATTGGGGGTATCAACAGTATGCACCTCTTTGCATTTTGAATGCTGTGTTTCTCGGCATGTGTTTGCGGCTTGGATGTGCCAGCGGCCGTCAACGATATGGATGATTATTGTAAAACCTAATTAGTGTTGCAAGACTTCATGATAAAGGCAGCACAGTTCCAAAATCTGTGATGCATCTAAATTCAAAACGAATCTATTTAAAAATTATCGCAATTCTAAATCCAGTATTAAGAATATCCAATAATTTGTCTTTTTCACAATGCTTTGCGTTTTTATGGAAATGTAAAAACTATTACCTGAGTCAATAGTTCTCACTTATACATTTTAATGGATGGAGGGCTGTGTCACTCCTGGATTGAAACCTTTTTCCTTCGGAATAAACATATTTCAGTAGTGAGTCCTTATCTCAATTAGGGACTCATTTACATGTTGGGGGTATGTATACTCTGTTTCAACGGCGACAGAGTACACATACCACCAACATGACGGTCCATCCTCCCGATTTAAATGGAGGTGGACCTTTGGTTTGTCTCCGACAGTGATTACTCCGTCACCGCTATAGCCAAACCTCTCCGACAGCCGGACAGAGAAAGGACCATTGGAGAAATGGCTACATGTCTGCCCGCCCAATCAGGATGGGCGCCAATAGTAGCCATTTTTTTACTGCTACTTCTGCCAAAGAACTCTTCAGGGTAATCCAACAGATCTCCACCCCCCCTGGCAGCTGGGGAACTAGAAGGTTCACATAAATTCTGCAACCAGCTAACTAACTTCTTTCAATCTATAATTGTTGACATCTATGATGGTTTTGAAGTGCCTAAACTCTCAAAACCGCACTCACTGCAAACCCCGGAGCCGGACCCCGGCAAGACGTCAGGACCTAAGGACCAAGAGTTGAAACTACTCTCGGTATTCCCATCACTTACCCCTAAGATGGTGCAGCAACATCTCCTTAATACTAAATCCGGGTCACCCCTTGAACCCTATTCGCCAGCAACTTTACAAATGGTAGCTAGTATTGTGGCTCGACCTCTCTCTAATTTGATGAATAAAGCTATTCTCTCCGGTTGTTATCCCTGGCGATGGAAGGAGGCAGTGATCAGGCCCCTCCTAAAAAAAAACAATTTGGATAGCAAGGATTGTAAAAATTATCGACTAATCTTACAGGTGCTGTGTCCAGCAAAAATCCTCGAGAAACATCTAAATGTCCATTTGATGGCATTTGCAGCACAGCATGGATGGCTGTACAACTCTCAATTTGGTTTCAGGAAACATCACAGAACTGTAACTGCGTTAATCTCAGCCACGGATTGTACTAGGCGGTTAGTGGACGAACCGCAAGGCGTGACAATGGTACTTCTTGACCTATCCGCGGCGTTTGATACCATCTCTCCCTCGATGTTGATTGATCAACTTCAAAACATGGGTATCACACAACAGGCCCTGGCTCTTCTGTCCTCCTTCCTTAGGGATCGTTCACAGAGGTTACTGTTACAGCAGTTCTATTCGGAGGGCTTCTCCCTGCCATGTGGAGTGCCGCAGGACTCATCATTAAGCCCCACGCTCTTTATGTGTCTCAACTTGCGGCCATTATTCAGGCTTTTGGGATGTGTGTGATATCATATGCTGATGATACACAGATCATTGTGTCGGTCCCCAAGAACTCTGCTGCCACTGCAGATCATTTCTCTCAAGGCATGTCAGCAGTTGCAGACTGGATGAGACAGAATTTTCTGAAATTAAATGGCGATAAAATTGAGGTGTTGGCTTTGAACTGTAATAACAATTGGTGGCCAAACACCTTGATGCCCTCGGGTAATTGTTGCGCTCTATCCAATCTAAATCAATCAATCAATCAGATCACTGTCCGTCACCGCCAGGCAAACCCTGGACAGTAAAAGCTAAATAATGCTCCCTCCCACCATGGGAGATGGCTCCCATGGTGAGGGGAGCATTACTTTTTTATTTAAAAATAGAAAATCCCATTTCGGAGTAAAAAAAGAATGCTGGTTTGTGCAAGGTTGCGTCATGCTGACGCAGCCCTGCACCAAACAGGGATTGCATTGAGAGGAACTGCTGTGACAATGGTTTGAGCCAATGCTTTATAAATGACTGCCATCTTGGTGGTCATTTATTAATTGGGTGGAACAACAGCCCAACCAGCTTTATATAAATGTTGCCCTTAGTTGTCTCAGTGGTTGAAAGACATGAATAGAGAGGTAGCCATATGTAATCTTGAACGAATGTTTATTTTTTAAAGTGAACCAACATTACCATCTAAAGTTGGCTTTGAAAATATTAGCGGCACATTCTGAAAATTGCAAAACAGATTACCAGAACCTTTCACCAATGGAACAAATAACAAGACAAATATTTTCTCACTTGTGTAAATCCCCAGTCTCCTTAAATAACGATAAACACATATTAACTTCATATTTACCTCATCCTTAGTTGTTTTGAATTTTTCTGAAAACAAATGCATTTATTTGATAAGCTTAAAGTAAGGGCAAGCTGGTCACATTTTCACGAGAAATCTGAAAGTCTTTAGCTGTCTCTAACATGTTGCCTTTTTCTGTTTCATTGTAGGAAGGATTTCTGTGTCCACAAAGATGAACCATGTGACACTGTTGGTACGTGAGCACCCGGCAAAAGTTAATGTTGTTTGACTGCCAGTCGCACATACCTACATTTTGATTTTAAATGTACATAATTAGTGCATGACACATGTTTATGACATAAGGTATATCTCTCATTGGAAGCATGTTCATTGTTTAACATCATACTAAGTTAATATGCTGCCCTTATCAGTAAGATATATGATAAAAGTTTTCTTTTCTTAAATAGAAATATATGTTTATATTTTATGTGTGGCAGTTTGGGGAAAATTTGGCCTTGCATCATTCAAAGATAAACAGCTCAGTGGGAACATCACTCTACATCGCAGTGAAACCCTACCATTTGGTTTTAGGATCCTCACATGTCACCTGTTATGTTCAGTGCAGTTGTAAAGCGCGCTATCACCCGCAAGGGTATCCTGGTGCTGAGCAGGTGTGTGTGCCTAGCTCTGCCTTGGAAAGGTTGGTTAACCCCTTCCCTGCTCATGACGAGCTCAGCTCGTCATGCTGCGCGGTCGGGCTGTGCACATGACGAGCTGAGCTCGTCACGACCACGCCCGCGATCGGAATGTCCAGCACATGGGTGGAATTCCGATCGCAGCGAAGGCGTTAATAGAAAAACCAAGTCTTCAGCTTCTTGCAGAATTCAAGAAGAGAGGAGGAGGCTCTGAAGTGGAGAGGGACACCGCCCCACTCTTTTGGAGCGATGGAAGAGATTGCTCGTCCTCCTGATTTAGTTCTTTGTATGCGTGGGACGTGTTTGAGCATGGGTCCTGCAGAATGGAGGTGTCTATGTGGTATGAGAAGAGACTGTTCAGGTAGGTGGGGCCTACCTTGTGTAGTGCCTTGAATGTGTGTGTGAGAGGAGTTTGAAATGAGTGCATTTCTTTATTGGGAGCCAGTTGAGCTCCCTGAGGTGTGGTGTGATATAGGTTCTGTGTGGAAGGTTCAGGTTGAGCCTGGCTGCCGTGTTCTAGGTGGCTTGTAGTCTTCTGGTGAGATGCTTGGTGATCCAGACATAGGGGGTGTTTATTTATTTATCTTGTGCTGCATGGGAACCATTTGAAGGTTTTCTTCAGCATTGTCAGTGTGTGGAAGCAGGATGAATTGACAGCTTTGACTTGTGCAGTCATGTCAATTTTAAGATGGAGTTCACATGTCATCACATATTTAAAATCAAATTTAAATTTAATTTGTGTCCATTAGGTACAATATGCATAAGCGATAATTCAGCAATAACTAATATAATTAAATTCACAGTGCTTTCCGTCCCAAAACCTCTCCATAAAACCATTCAACCTGTACCAAATGAAGATTTGGCAATGCTCTGTCTGCTTTAAAGCAAAAAACAAAACTCACCAGGTCAATATAGGTCTCAAAGGGCGAAGGGGGCTGGATTGGAAATTAGACCCCAAAGTATAATACCTTTTGTAATGTATGAGAAAGCACCTACCCCTTACACTCCTCCCAGGGAAGATCCCCAGACCACTGTCTAGTGCCCGATTCAAAGGGTGGCTACACCTGCACTCAACAATATATCGCCATCACTCATTTCCGTCCGTCAGCAATTTATCAAAAAGTTCATTGCCAGAGTCCACCTGGATAAAAATATACCTCTTCCTTCCTAAATGAGATCTCAGCCCTGCTGGGTATCCTACCAAAGGCACAATGCTCTTCAGCACTAAGTCATTGTTCAGCTCTAGAAAGGCTCTCTTCAAAAACTAATGTCTCAGGGATAAAGTGAGGGAAAAATGAGCCTGTACATTACCTTTGTCAATCGTTGCTTGCACCACTCTATTCCTATTCTCAGCATCCACAAAGGTAGTACAGTACTCCTAAACCCCTCTTGTTTCCCTTATGTTTTGGAGCAATCTGTGTTCACCTTTCATGAACAGACTCAACAGTTCCAGCTCCATGTGAAGCAGCTTACTCAGAACCTTGCAAATCTCCTCCTTCCGATTTGCATTTTGGATCAGTATAGTGACCCCAACACTCTCATCTGGGGTCCCCGCTGTAGGTTACCCAAGCATTTGATCTTTGTCTCAATAAGGCTTTGCACACAACTACCTTGGTTTTGAAGACTTACAGTTCTTGCACTGCAGTAGACAAATCCTCCGTCTGGCTCTCCAAGGACTGTAACTTTCTCACCATGGAGCCCTGCTCTCTCTCAAATCCATCAGTCTGTTTGCTAGACCCTACATCTTGTCCTCCGCTGCCCTCACTGCTCTCTCTGTTAGGTGCTTTTTCTGCTGTTTCAGAGTGCATGTCACTGATGGTTCATAAAATAGTTCTCCTACCCAGAGTGAGCTAGGTTTATACCTGAGGCCCCACGCATGAGGCTGTCCTCCTTTTACCATGCAGTCATCCCTGTGAGTTAAAGAAATCCTCCTTGTGCCTTCATGTTTCTGCTTTGCTCACCAGAGAGCAGAGAGCAAGGGGATCTAACAACTGTCATACCTGCCAGAGTGTAAGAAATTTGGTTATTAATAGAGGGGGTTGGGAGCCCCACTCAAGTAATAAACACAATCCTTGATGGGGTGAACCACAAAAGTCACTAAATAAACCTGTGCTTAACCCTCTAGTAGCTTGCGCAAAAGCAGTCAGAATTAACTGAGAAGCAATGTTTAAAGCATTTATGCAGTACTAAAGCAGTAGTAAAGTAAAAACACACCACAAGAAAAATCCCAAATCAATTTCGAAAAATAGACAACAATTTAATAAATAAAATTACACCCAAATGATAAAAATACAAGAAGTAGAACTGGAGTTATGAATTTTAGGTAGAAAAATGCCAACTTTCTTACAGAGGCATTTTCAGAATAATCACTTGAAATCCGACTTTACTATTAAAGACGAATTTAGATTAGAATTCAAATGAGTGGAAAAAGTATTTCTCTATCTGTTCTCAAGCTAAAGTTATCACTTTTTAGGTGCAATAAGGTAACCCAGTGTTAGTCTATGGGAGGGACAGCCTTGTTGCAGTGAAAAATGACTTTGGGAGTTTTTCACTGTCAGGGCATGTAAAGCTTAAATACAGATGCCCTACCTTTTTAAATATCATGCACCCTTCCCTATGAGCCTTTAGGGCCTACCTTAGGGGTGATTTATTAGTACTAAAAATGAAGGATTAGGCCTGCAAAAGGTTTATTTTGCCTGATACAAATGGCAGTTGAAAACTGCACTGCAAGCTGCAGTGGCAGGCTTGAGACATGTTTTACAGTGCTACTTTAGTGGGTGGCACAATGAGTCCTGCAATCCACTAGCAGCATTTAATTTACAGGCCCTGCGCACATGTACCATATACTAGGGACTTATAAGTAAAATAAATGTACCAATCAGATGTAGGCCAATTTTACCATGTTTACAAGGGAGAGTATGAGCAGTTTACTACTGGCTAGTAGGAGTAATATGCGTAGAGTCCTAAAAGCCAACAAAAATGTGTTCCGCAAAGGAAGAAAAAATGTGGGGTGACCCTGCAGAATAGGCCTGTTCAAACAAAGAGGAATATCGGATTTCACAGCAGTGATTGTTTTCAAATGACAATGTCACAGCCAAGATGCCGCTCACCAACCTACTGGGACCTTGAGCTCAATAGGACTTCAGGTATCCAATTACGTTTTCCCAACAAGATTACATCCCAGGGTCCTCCAGAATCATATCTCCATGGCTGTGATTATGGCATGCACTTCCTCTATTTAGTCCTACCTAGTGCCAGGTACAGCATTAATACTAAAGTCAGCTCCCCTGTTTGTGTAAGCTGTCAACCCACATGGCAGTCTTCTAAGTGGTTGCCTCCACTGATGTGTTCACTTTTTCACACTAGCCTGCCACAGAGCTAGGTGGGCCACAGTACATGAGACGTCTCTGCTGACACAGCCACCAGAACAGGTCTTCCTTCTAACCCACTGATATACTAATGTCTCCGAAATATCCTCTTATACTCTGATGGAGGAAGACCCCCAGGGAAGGTACCCACCAACAAGTGACCATGCCCTGTTTTGGAGCTTTCAGTGAATGCCACCGCCTTGGCCACTGGTTGGCTCTAACCCCTAAAACCAAATTTATACTTGAAAGGAAAGATCACTGGCAGACCATTTTCCTTCTTGCCAGTGTGATTTATTTCACAGTTGGCACCTACTGCAGCTAAATCTAGCCAGAGAAATTTACTAATTTGAACATGACCATCTTATATAGAGCATTAACAGTGGCCCAAAGTAAATCACTTTTACAATTCATTTATGAGTTTCAGTTGGCTACCCTATAGGCTTAGTAAAGTGTAGAACAGTGATCTTTAACCTTTTGACTTCAGTGGACCCCCCACTTAATCATTATTGAAACCCAGGGACCCCCACTGAATCATAATTAGAATTAGGGACCACCATTGAGTCTTTACTGGAAGCCAGGGACCCTTGCCTAAGCATTTTCAATGATGTGTCCGCAAAAGAACACACTAAAAATACAGAAATGGCATTTATCAAACAAATACACAAATGGTGAAATATTTAATTTAATTCCCCCAAAAATATTTAACAAATCAAAATTTTAATTTTATTGGGAAGGTTGGAGCTTTCCAAATTCAATTGAGGCCACCTATCGTCCATACTATATTCTATTTGATGCACTTGCATGCTCCCACAAATCAATCAGAGGATACTAAATTAATTTTTATTCTCCAATTTCAAATTGCTTCACATTTACAGAACTTTTAAAAGGATCAATTTTATATGTTGCTTCTTTATTTATATGCAGTATATTAATCTGTTGATATTACTGAATTTTCTAAGGAGTCTCAGGCCCCTTGAGCAGGCTTTGTGGACCCCAGGGATTCCCTGACTACAGATTAAGAACCAATAGTTTAGAAAATTACATTTACTTGTATTAATAAAAATATGTTTTTAACCATAAGGTGCTGGAAACGTTTTGGGCAAATTAAATTGCATGCTACAAACACTGGCTTCATATGTGATATGAATCTGAAATAGCTTTAACCCAGATTCAAAAATCAAAACAAGCATTGGCAAAGCCAATAGAACTGACGTTGGCTGCCAGCCTTATGGCGATTCTTGTTTTATCATGGTTTTTACAAAGTTTTATTATTAGGGATGTTGCCGGGCCCCCACTAAATCTAAAAAAAAAAAACAATGGCAAAGTGTTTTTCTGGTCTCAAAAAAGTACACATTACTATGGTACACTCGGCACTGAAGGGAAATACCTTGTGTGTGGACGTGCTCCTTGTGAAAGGGCAGCATGTCGAAACTCATAGTGATGTCAATCAATGTGAAGTGGGCTACCATTGCCCCTTGATGCATGCAGGAGTGGGTTGAAGAAAAAGTGAATGACACAAACACAAACTAATGGATGACGTCTGGCTAAAAAACCCTATAATTAACTATAATATATATACTTTTGATAAATCAGAAGATCTTGGCTAGCACAGACTTAAAAAAGTCATTGGTCTGGCATTGGCTGCTGTCTTTGCCTTTGAGAAGGAAGGCAAGAAAGAAAGGAAGAAAGGAAGGAAGGAAGGAAGAAAGAAAGGAAAAAAGGAAACAAAGCAGACAATAAAGTAAAGAAGGCAGACAAAAAAGAAGGAAAGAAGGAAGGGAGGAAGGGAGGGGGAAAAAGGGGGAGGAAGGAAGGAAGGCAAGCAAAAATAAAGAAAGGAGGGATGAAGGAAAGAAGGCAAAAAAGAAAGAAAGAAAAAAGGAACGAAGGCAAGAAAGAAAAGACATAAAAGAACAAAGGATAGATGGCAAAAAAGAAATAAATAAAGACAAAATGCAAAAAAGAAAGAAAGAAGGCAAAAATAAAGAAGAAATTAATGAAAGAAGGTGAAACAGAAAGAAAAAAGGAAGAAATAAGGGAAGAAGAAAGGAAAAAAGGAAAGAAGGCAAAGAAGAAAGAAGAAAAGAAAAATGAAAGAAGGCAATAAAAGAAAGAAGCAAAGAAAGAAAAAAGAGGGAAAAAATAAAGTAAGGAAAGAAGGTGAGAAAGAAAAAGAAGAAAAGTTAAGAAGGTTACAAATAAAGATGCTAAAAAGCAAAGTAAAAAAAATGGGAACAAAGGCAAAAAGGAAAGATACCCAAATTACACCCAACCAATGTTTAAATATGCTGTTACAAGTGTCCTTCAAATTAACCACCATAAAGTTTGGTTTTCTTTCTCAAAGACCCATGGGTGAAACTGAGTTTAGGAACACAATATGGTATGCTGTGGAATAGCGGCAGTTCATTTAAAAAGGAATTTACAACAGCACTGGAAGGAGACAGGAACTGGTAAAACTGAAATGTGCCCTGTGCTAACTTTAAATACATCCTTCTATCACATCAGGCAGCGCTGGCACTAAAGGGAACTCCTTGTGTGCGGATGTGCACCTTGTGAAAGAGCAAAAAACAGTCACTCAAAGTGACTTTAACCGGATGCTTAAGTAGTCTGTACCGTTGCCCCATGCTATATGCTGTAGTGGGCAGAAGCAAAATGAGAATAACACAACAGATTAATGGATGAAGAGAGGTGGCAGAAAGCCCCTTTAAGTATATTAAACATATTATTTTAGTAAAATCAAAAGGCTTTGGCTAACGTCAGACCTAAAAATGTCTAGACCCACCATCTGAAAAGGCCCCAGGCAGCACCTCTATCGCCACACTAAGGGGCCGATTCCGATTTCGGCCGGAAGGGCACCGAACGATGGTCGGAGCCCTTCCGACCGAATCGGAACATGCCGCTCGGATTCCTTTCCGACCAAGCCATTCAGATGGGCTCAGTCGGAAAAGAATCCGACTCGGATTTCCGGATGGCTCACGACGGGTTCGGAGAGCCCGTCAGCCATCCGGAAATCCCTCTGTACTCCCCCGGCTGCCTCTTTGCGACCGAGGGAGTACGATGGCAGTTTTTCACTGCCTTTTCGTGCCGGTCTTTCCGGCACGAAAAGGCAGTCGGTCACTGTCTTTGGGGGCCCCCAGTGGGACCCCATGGGTGCAAGGTCACCGAATGGCGGCCTGGAGGCACCCATGGTGCCCCTCTGTTGAACCCTGCACCCGGTGGTAGGCACCTTGGGGTGCCGGCCACAGGGTGCAGGGTTGAACTGCACCCCTGCTTTCTCCAATGCCAGCATGCATTCCGTCCGGAATGCATGCTCCCATTGTGGGAGATACGAGTGCGACCGAACAGGGTTCGGTCGCATCGTACTGCCTGGGCCGTAACCGACGACAGCAGGTCGGTCGGTTACGGCTCCGGACCGATGTCGGACGGACCTGAGTCCGTCCGACATCGGAATCGGCCCCTAAATATTTTCTTGCCTGACCATTTTTCTTTTTCTGCAGCAATATTTGTTTTTTGTTTAGGCAGATTCAAAAAGTAATATGACAAATATAATTCTAGTTATTTCCATTGGTGAACAAATAAGGACACTGTACAATCATTCATTTTTTTGAAAGAGGCGTGCAAGTTAGAATGGGGGCTAAGGGGGTAATACTACATATTTTCACATATCCTGAGCCTCAAAACATAAGTTATAGCTATTTTTATTGCACAGATTAGGCTAGCTCTTGCCTGGTGAGACTTGAGTGGGGACAACAACTAGGTCTGTGCACAACTTCTAATCCCATTTCACGCTCAAGCTCCCGCTTGTATATGAAATGTGATTATCGGCCCAATCGGCATAAGGGCCTTAGAGGCCAGATGTACAATTGTTTTTTGCGGTCGCAAGTGGGAAATCGGCCCTGGCATGTACAGATGCTATTTTGTAAGTCGTGACTTGCAAAATAGCATTTGCGACTCTCGCTATTAGGAAAGGGCGTCCCTTCCTAATAGCGAGTCACAATGGAATGTACCATTGTTTTGCGACTGCATTTGTGGCTGCAAAACACTTGCAGTTTACCACCTACTTCAAGTAGGTGGTAAGCCACTCGCAAACTGGAAGGGGTCCCCAGAAAACCCCTTCCCCTTTGTGAATGGATGCAAAAATATTTTTTTAGAGCCGGCAGTGGTCCCAGGGACCACTACCTGCCCTTAGAAAATGAAACAGAAATGTTTCATTTTTCTTTTTTAAATGCATCCCGTTTTCCTTTAAGGAAAACGGGGTGCATTTTTCTTTTTTTAAACTGCTTTATTAAAAAAGCAGTCACAGACATGGTGGTCTGCTGACCCCAGCAGGCCACCATCCCTGTGAGTGCTGGCCATTCCTAATGGTGTCGCAAATAGCACCTGCCTCATGAATATTAAAGAGGCAGGCAATTTGCGACCCCATTAGGAATCGCTAACAGTGTCTGAGACACTGTAGTAAATTGCTTTTTGCGAATCGCAAAGCGACGGAATTTGCGAGTCACAAAATGTTAGGGTCGTACATCTGGCCCTTAGTCGCGTAAGTATAGAGCCAGCACAAGGACAGCAAGAACAGTAACCATTTCCAATTTGAAGTTTGTGACCAAGAAAAAAAGCAAAATGGGAAACATTTCTATCACTGAAAATAACATAGTATGGCCAAGGAATGATTGCCATGTGACATCCGCTGCTAGTTGTCAGGAAGTCACTGACAAAACGGTATAAAGCATTCCCATATATTTAAATCAGGATTTTTCAGAGATGAACAAAAATTATTGCTAAGGCACTCGTGCATTGTCCTTTGGGAGCTTTCGGTGAGGCAAAATTCATAACTCTCAAGATTTGCTGAGGTGTGTAGTAAACAACAAACACAAAGTAAAAACAATTATTGAAGTGGGTAGTGAAACTGAAAAAATAAACTGATTGTACTATAACAGGGATATCAACATTGCCCTCCTTTCCAATAGAACGTTATAAATAAGATTCAAAATAAAGACCGTAGATGCCATTGATGTCTATGGCATGATGACAACATGAAGAACATAGAAACTATGAGATACTCCTGGACAAACCTGACCACATGTCATAGAAGTGATTTCAGAAGGATATTAAGTTTGTTTCAGCAGATTACTGTTATCTCAAGTTGTTTTGATGTGAGAGTCGATGGCCCGCAAAACAGTCACTAGAGTTTTTCTGTGTTCTCTGTTGGGCCACATGATGAGTTCTAAGTCAACATCACAAGAATGAAATCTATTGTTAACCTTCTACACCCCTGTGCCCATTCGGACCAATGCTGGGAAGCGCAGGATTCAGGGATCATTGCCACATCTTGAGCTTGCACAGTAGCAGCACATGATCAGCTGCTGAAATGATTTCTTTGCCCGAAGGTTTCTTGGTGCTAAAGAGTGAACCTAAACTGTAGGCAGGGCAAGACCTCATAATTTCATTAATTAGAAGAGCATGAATGCATGGATAGTAATATAAATGAATACGCTGATTAGGCTCTTCTTCAGCTTTGGGCAGTTGTAATGTTAGTCCCTTTGAGAAGACACTATCTGTTGCATGGGTTGCAGAAAAGAAGTTCTATGGAATTAGTGCTAATGAAAACTAGAAGAAGAAAGCAACTAAGACATAAAAATGTTCTGAGTGTTGGTCTGTATGACTTGAGCAGTTCTCTGCATGATATTTTTTTTAGGCTCATGGGTACCACACTGGAGTAGCATGGATGTAGCCGGATCTTCAGACTTACCAGAGCTTTAATAAAAAAACAGACTTGGGTTTGGGCTTGCAAGCAAAAGGATGGAGCAGCAAGGCACAAATAGGAAAGTAAAATGTGTCAATGTTTAGAGTGGACAAAATTTGAACTGGAAGGCTTGAGTGGACCCTTCTGTGATGAATCCAACAACCACAGCTCAATCTGGTAAATTACAATACAGTATGTCCCAGTAAAGTAAACTCTGACAAGAACAGGATGATTTTCCAGCAGCCATGCCAGATTGCTCTTGCTCCCTTGAAGGAACTTTACTCAGTATCGTGAATATGTAAGAAAAGGCTCAGGCTTCTGAATTATAAATGACGCCAAGAAGAGAGACACCATCTTACCACAAACCTTAGAGCAGCCTGTTGGGTTTACCAGTTCCAGGGACCAAACCTCTCAAAAGACAAAACATCCAGCCAAGGGTCACCATGAAAAACAAGACACCAGAAAGTGATTTAAGAACCATGGATAAGTAAATTAATGTTATATTTGCCAGTTCTGTTATTTTCAGTGTGTGAGTGGGGTATTTGGACAAAATACCTAGTTTTAAAATAGCAGGAAACAAAAATATCAGGGAGAAGATATTGTGATACCAAAATATCATGATGCAGAAATATCATTGTCAAGAATATCGTTGTTGTTCATATCATTTTCAATAAAATACTTGTAAAGAATTTCGGTTTTTAATTATTTTAATGTGGTTTAGTTCATATATTAATTTTATGTGTTACTATTGTTTGTATAATTGTTATTCATTTCTTAAATATTGTTTGTAATTTTAAGTGATTTACAATTTTTTATGTAATTGCTAATAGTAATTCATAGTGGTGTAGATTTGTAGAGGGATAGGATGGAAAGTTAATTAAGTAATAGTTAATTTTGAATTAATTATTAATTTTTAAGTAACTATTTGATTGATATTACTTATGTATATTATGTAATACTGATTTATTTTACTTATATTTAAAGTGTGGGTTGTTACGTATTTAGGGGCATTAGAGTGGGAAGGTAATTAGGTAATAAATAATTAACAATGAATGTATAATTTATTTAATTGATTATGAATTATGTAAATTGTGTAACAATCATATCTTTTAGGTGCGGACTGCTGGGGTTGTGGGGGTATAAGGTGGGAAGTTAATTGTTAATATATTATTAATTATTAAATTGATTATTAATTAGGTATATTATGTAATACTGATTTATTCTAGTTATAGTTTAGTTGCGGGTATTAGGTTTTTAAGGGTATAGGATGGGAAGATGATTAAATAATAGTTACAAAATAATAAATATTAATATATATATATAAATATTTAATTGATTAATAATTATTTAAATTGTATAACAATTATATATTTTAGTTATATTTTAGGTGTGGGCTGCTGGGTTTGTAGGGTGGGAAGTTAATAATAACTAACTGACAATTAATTATTAATTGTTAATTAGTTTTGTAATTGATTATCAATTATGTAGATTGGGTTATACCTATTTATTTTAGTTATATTTTAGTTGTAGTTTGCTAGGTTTGTAGGGCTATTGGATTAAGTAATAATTAAATAACCATAATTTTTTTAATTACAAATTAATTAGTATATTATTTATGAATTTTGTAAAATGGTTAATTGTTGCTTATTTTTAATATGTACATTTTATGTTAAGCAATAATGTTTACATTTAGAATGTTATATTTTTTTTATAAATTAATAGGGTTATTCAAATATGTAATGTGTTTGAAGTGAAGTTATTTACCTAGTGTTGCTTAGACTGGAGTGGGAATAATGAATTTGACTCCTTTGAAGTCTAACGCTTTCCAAAACTGTTGCACAGATTAGAGTGTGAATAGTAAATCTTACTCCTTCAAAATGCAACGATTTGCCTACTGTTGCACAAACTAGAGTGAGAATAGTAAATTTAACCATTCCGAAGTCCAACGCTTTCCCTACTGTTGCTTAAACTGAAGTAGAAATAGTAAATTTCAGCCTTTCGAAGTCCAATGCTTTCCCTATCTCTGCGCTGGTTGGAGTAGGAATGATATATTTAACACCTTCGAAGTCATACACTCTCTACTGTTGTAAACACTGGAGTGGGAATAGTATATCTATGATTCCCAGTCTCCAGTACATTTCCTAATATTGGTTAAATATACTTTTTAATAATATTTGTTTATAATTTTACTTTTATATTATTTGTTAATATTTGTGTTTGTTTTTCTAATTTGTTTTATTTGATTTGTTTGGTAATTTATTTAATGTTTTGGAATTGTAAACTATATTATATCTATATCTATATACATCTATATAGATAGATAGATAGATAGATAGATATAATGTGCTTTTTATAGTAGAAAATTTTAAGAATTAAACAAAATAATATAATGTAAAGTATGTATTTTTAATAATTGTGTTACACTATATATAGAAACATACACACATATGTATGCATGTGTGTTTATGTAAGTATATATTTATATATAGTATTAAATATTAGTAAGATTTATTTAATTAACATTATATTAATGGTATATATTCAAATATTTAAGATGTACCTCTGTAAACTATATATATATAAATATATATATATATATTAAGAAACAATATTATTGTAGGTTTTATAACAATATTAACGTGAAACAATATTGTTTTGGTGCTTATTATTATAAGGATATGGAAATATATTTCTGTAAACTATATTTTTGGCAGCATATTTGTGTTACACTACGTTGATTCCGCAATTGTGTCAGTGATCCTATAAGTGGTTTTGTAATCTATCAGCATAGCTTCAAGACCATATGGGTAGCAAGATTACCTCTATTATGCACTGTCATTAAACAGTTTCTTATAGGTCAATTCCACCCACCATCACAAAAGAACTGGAAGAAAATAGGGGCATATTATTCCTCATTTCACTGTCTTGTGAAGATTTCGTCAGACAGGCATAGTAGAAGTCAGGTTCTTCTATAGCGCTCCACTTACTTCACTCAGGAATCTTCCAAATCCGAAGTAAAATTCTTTAAGCAACATAGCATTTAGCTTAGAGTAAGTTCTGTGTTCAATTCAAAAAGTTTTGGTGGAATAGACAACAGCTTGACATTGTAAAGGGTGATCCCAAGCCATGAAATGTTGGATTTATGGCACAGAAAGTTAAAAATAGGAATTACCCTATAATTCGGCTTCTTCATGGACTTCTGGCACATCCCTCAACTACTGTATTCGCACTCTTCAAAATATAAGGGGGCATATTAGCAAGACCCACGTTAAAATTATCGCCGTTTTAGCGGCAGGAAACTGCCGCTAAAACGGCGATAATGGGCTTGCTAATATGCGTTATGGTATTCCAATAGAAGCCCAGGTTAGATGTCCTGCACATCTAACCTGGGCTTCTATTGGAATTCTATAACGCATATTAGCAAGCCCATTATCGCCGTTTTAGCGGCAGTTTCCTGCCGCTAAAACGGCGATAATTTTAACGTGGGTCTTGCTAATATGCCCCAAGGTTCCATGTCTTGTCTGAAATATTTAGGGGCATATTAGCAAGGGCACTATCGCCGCTTTAGCGGCACTTTTTGCCGCTAAAGCGGCGATATTCTTATCGCCCTATCAGCAAACTGTCTCTAACAGCAGTTAGAGACAGTTTTCGGGCATTAGCGCCCGTGTTTTTACCGCTTTGCATGTCAGCGATATTTATCGCTAATGACATGCAAAGTGGGCGTTCCCGACGAACAAACCTGGGAAACACCCGCTAACAGGCCTGTCACCTATTAGCAAGGTGGCCATGGCCCCAGTTAGCAACGTGAAAAGTCGCGCTAACCGGGGTCATCGCTTATTTATTTAACACCTGCAATTAGCAGGTGTTAGCCATATCTAACATGGGGGTGGATTATGCTGATACGACCACAGGGTCGTATCAGCAAGGTTATCGCCGTTTTCCATGGCAAACCAGCGATGTTTCATGGAAAACACCGCTATGGCTGGAATAATTATCGCCATAGCGCTAAATGTCGCTAATACAGCGTTAGCATGGCAAATTATTCCGACGATAGCCGGCGATAAAAAAGTGCTCGTTAAACACGCTTTGCGATGTTTAGCGCACTTTTTAGATAATATGCCCCTTAGTTACTAACACTCATGCTAGGTAAGGTTGTACCAGTGTTTGCCCTTCCTTTTCCAAGGTCAAAGGCTGTTGACACCCTTGTGTCTGGTGAGAGTCTCAACCCTTGCTGGAGCTGACTTTATTTCTGGTTGTTCTCCGGGAGGCCTTATAAACCTAGGAGTTCGTTTGAAAGAGTCACGTGAGGAAAAAACTATCTTTGATTGTTGGGACATTTCAGTGGTGCGGTCAACGCAGCTCCTGAGAGTCAGACACAAAAGAGGCTGAATTGTGTGAGTACTAACGTATAAACTTTGAAAAAACCTGTACGAATCCACAGCAACTTGTCTTCAAATATTACCACTGGCTGTGCCACAGTGCACAGTTATAAAGATGCTGCCATGTGACAGTGAAATATGCGTTTTTGAAATGTGGCTTCTAAATAGGCCATTGCATGTTCTGCTTCGGTGCTGTTGGGAAACAGCAGGTTGGCTTTCTGTGTATTCTCTTTAATTCACAGGGCAGAGTCAGAGCCTGTGGCAAGAGCTGCGCCTGTAGACCTTACGCTTTTTTTAAAAGTACAGGCCTCAAATGCACTCGAATTCATTTATTTAAATAACAATAGCGTTTTTGTTGTGGTTGTTCTTTGGTGTTTGTTGCACACATTCTGCCCACATTGCAGTGCTTTTCTGAATGCTGGGTTTACCTTCTCCGTCGGTTCTGAGCAGCGCTTAATTTGAACTAATGGTCACAGGTGGGGACCACCGGAACTTACTGTTAAGGGTCAGGACCTATTTTTCATCATCAGACTTTGACCCAGAGCAAGAGAGAGAGAAAAGCAGAACAGTTCAGAAGAGGAAGAGAAAGATGTAAACAACAAAGAGTGACAACTTGAGAAAGGAGAAATGAAAACGCCCCACAGAGTGAGCTAAAGGGCAGGGAGTGTACTGTGGATGATACAAGGGGCATGAGGTGGAAACGAGAGTAGACATCCTTGGTGTTTGACAGCTCCAACAATCAATAGTGCCGGCCGCGGGCTTCTGACAAAACAACTGTTGACCAGGCAGCACTTCTTCTTTTACAAATTAAGCACCGGTTCAGACGTTTCACAGACCGAAGTCCGATCGATTTGTAGAGATGCGCAGAGGGTGGGGAGAATGATGATGCATCTTACAGGGAGACTGAGCAGCACCTGAACCTCGTGCAATATAGCCTCAGTACTTATACCAAACTGTTCTATGGAATGTTTCCACTTATTAGTGAGTTAAGAAAAAAATACAACTGAATGAGCAAGCGTAAATTGTGTTAGTGACCACTCTAGGCATGCAATTAATTCAAAAGACCTCCTATTTTGAATCGAAAATAATAGTGTATTAGAAAAAATGTGTTTTGCGTCAATGAGGGTGAATTCTTGTTTTGAAATAACAGACATGGAGAAGTGGCACAAATCCTTTGGTCACCAACCTCGTCTCAGAGTAGCAGATAATTTCTACAAGGCCAACGGCAGATACTTGCTCCAAATAGTCCCCGCGCTGTCTGAAGAAAATGATACAAAAAGCCTGGGAACACGATCAGCGCAAGGACACAAGCTTAGCCGATAAGACAGCAAGTTACTCTGCAACCATCCTACGTGCACTGTAAGCTTCAAACAATATACACGACAAAAAACCTGAATCATGCACAAAATTATAGAAACATGAAGTCCTGTGCGACAACACAAAAGACGTCACTGGCTCTAGGCATGATACTTGCAGCTCATGTTCCAATCTAAATCTATACAGCATGCTACAGAAACGTCATAAAATGCAATCTGCCAGAAAAGAGAATACACAAACATCCAAGGAACAAGATATTGTATTGAAACTGTGGCAAATCATAGAAAGAAATCATAGTTTGTAAAAAAAAAACTAAGGGGGGAAAAGCAAAGGCGGTACATTAGAATATTCAGACACCCAGTGTCACAGCTCTGGTGAGATGAAATAGTTTTTCCTATTATGAGACTATTAAAAGAGAGCATATTTCGCAATATTCCGAGTATTAATAAACGAGTGGTTTCTTTCACCGACTGTCTGCGCGTGGTTTCTTTGCAAGTCAGTGAGACCATGTAACCGGAAGTGCATGTGTAAGGAGTAGCAGGCATCTATAAAGGGGCAGAGAAGGCAACCATGTTTTTCACTTTTCGTTTCGCCCAGAGAGGAACTTTGGAAGAGGGTAAGGAGGAATCCACAGTCACCCCGTGCAGTAATAAGGGGGACCTAGAACACACCGACAAGTAGGACTGGCCGCTTAAAAGGCACATTGAGAAGCAAGGACAAGAGATATTTACTCATGTTTGACCATGTGTAAACAATGCTGTTGTATTGTGATTAGTAGAGCTGCAGCTCACTTCCCCACCCTAGGACTTGAAGGGGTGCTAAGATCCCTGTAAATATGAGTCAGTCATGAACTGTGACATCTCTGTTCAGAGAGTGCACTGGACTCAGGAACGCACTGAAACCCCAAGTGACTGCCCATAACAAGGGCAGACAGTATGCACCGAATGCAGCATTTTTCAGCACCTGGCTCACACTCTTCTTGTAAGGGCTACCACATGTCATGCCAGTAGCGGTCCGTCGTGGGAGTGCTGCCGGACGGTGACGTGGGGCGGGGGGTAGTAAAGTACGGAATACGGCCGTATAGAGGTTGCGCGCTCAGCATCGCATTTGGCGATGCAGCGCGCGCAACGAAATTCGTTTTATTTATTTATATGTCTACTTACCTCTATATGGCCTTATTCCGTACTTGACTACCCCCCACCCAGCCCCTCCCCTGCCCCACGTCACCGTCCGGCAGCACTCCCACGACGGACCGCTACTGTGTCATGCAGACCTGAATTTCATGTACAACTGGATTGGAAACTGTTTTAGAAAATCGTAAAAATAAAACAATCAGAGTTACTATCCCTAATAAAGTTTACGTACAATTAAAATACCTACTATGCAGCAACACTAGAGAGACAAAGAACTGTTTTGCATGTCCGGCAAGAGAGCAGCAGGTACATTTAGACCCCTTGGATAAGGGCCATACAGAAGAAATAAGAGGTGATATCCCATGGATTTCACTTGGTCTGTACCACATACAACGCTAATCACTTCAATGTTCATAAAAGGCACTTCCAGTAGAACCTGCTCTTGTGGTGTCTTCCATTGCATATACATGTCTTGGACTCTTCAGAAGTTTAGCAAGAATTTCCTTTCTTTTCATTGTCATGGCTCTCCTACTCTAGACTGTGCTCTTTCCTCATGGAACACACTTTTTTTGTTTCCAGGGAAAGGGTTCTATGCAGAAGGATCCCAAATTTTTATCTTATGGTACTGGAAGCATCCAGTAAATGGTAGATGTTGCAGTGGATGAAGACTAAAATCCACACACTAGCATGGACCGTACCTTGCCTCACATCATGATATAACAACAGATCAATGTCTTCTATTTAACAAGCATTTGCAATGCAATAGGTCTCACATTCACGCGAGTTTGAGCTATTGGCATTGTAAATGACAATGCCTTTTATTTATGTTTTGGGTTTCAAAACATAAATAAAAGGCATTGTCATTTACGATACTAATAGCTTAGACTCTCGCAAATACGAGACCTATTGCATTGCAGTTAAGGGCCTTTTGGACCGCTTGTTACATTGTAAATATCAGAGGAAGAGACCAGCCTGCGACGTCTTCAAAGTAGTGATAAATAGTGCAGTGAAGAAGATGTGTAAGTGTTGTAAATTACACAGACACAAAGTGTGAAGTGAGAGTTACATATGATCTGAGCTATAAACACTAACAAAGCACTCCAACACCTTTCACTGTCGCGGCTCAGGAGGAAGAGAGGGAGGGGGGCTAGTTCCTTTCCTCTCCGTGATTTGAGTGTGCAGTGTGGCATTGCATAATGTCATTGCTATCTTTGGCCTAATAAAAAACACTCCAGCTGTAGTAGGGCCCTGACTTCACCTCCTGGTGCAGGGCGGGCTGTGCTTAATGGCAGGCATGGAGGGAGGGAGGGATGGTCTCAGCTGCAGCTCCGGTCTCTTACAGTGCCCCTGCTATTACTAGTAGGCGAGAGGCGCTGAGGTGGTGGTATTGGTGGTGGTGGTGGTATTGGTATTGGTGGTCGTGGTCGTGGTATTGGTGGTGGTATTATTGGTGTTTGTGGTATTGGTGGAGGTGGTGGTATTGATGGTAGTGGTATTGGTGGTGGTGGTATTGGTGGTGGTGGTATTGGTGGTGGTGGTATTGGTGGTGGTGTTGTTGTTAATAAAACAGGCTTTTGAAAACAACCGGTCAGGTGGCTTTAGTACAGATGACATGTAACACAGATGTGCTGTTGTCAGCTTCCTGCACTCAATATGGAGGGTGGGGCATTTTTTCAAGGTTAAGAAACAGAAAAAAGTATATTGTTACATTAATGAAACAGCTCTTGGACATATTGGGATTTTCCTGCAGTTCATGTGTTGCCCTTGTACTGAAGTCTGTAGAGACTGTGCTTGCAGTTTGAAAAGATTTACACTTTTAGAAAAACAATATTTCGTTTTACCGCAAAACTGCAGAAAGGAACCCTTCATGCTACTTTTACTGTATACTGCTGTACTAGGGATAATGTGTTTTTGAGCACTTCATGCAGGTGCCTAGAGATGCCAACAGGCTCTGGTCGCTAACGAAATAGGAACAATCTGCCTGCTGTTATTGTGAGGTTTCCTGCGCCCTTCGTTCACAAAGCAACCGGTGCAGGCCCTGAGAGTGCCTGAGGACGGGGGGGGGGTGGGGGTGGGTGCAGGTTTATCTCTGCCTATCAGTGCAGCAGCGCCTTCGGCCACCAGGGGGGCAGTGTGTAGGCCATGGAACGCCATTGTCCTGGCTGGGCATGTCGTCGTGCGTGCAATAGTAGAAACTCATTACAGAAATTAGTGCACGCACCGTGTAACAACCAAGTAAAGGGCCCAGTAGCCATGGGAGGATACAAATGACGACATGGCCGTACTGAGGAGGGACTAATAAGACTCATAATGAATCAGACACCAGCATTTACGAAGGACAAAGACACAAGCCAATCAAAAATAAGGGCGGGGGAGTGGGCAAAGCTTTTCTCTGTGCTGAACTACCACAGATCTTCGCAGAACAGCGCTTGCGCGCTGGCTGAGGCTCGACCTAAAAAGTATTGGCAAAACAAATCGGTCAGTCTATTTTGTAAGTGAAAGTGCTCCTTCATTGATTGGCTAGTTATGTTTGTGTGCATGGCTTGGTTAATGGGAGAAAGGATAAACGCTTAGACGGATGAGTGAGTACATGGATGGAAGGAAGGAAATTAGTCATCAAATGCGCGAATAATTAATGAATAAGCGAGTGCATGAGTAGGTTGCTGGATGGTAATATAAATGAGGTGATCCTGAATCACAAGAATTAGGTTTTCTACATGGTGTAAAATTATCATAAATGAGCTGCAAAGATATTTTCCAAAGGATACAGCCATCTGGAAAAATGTGCCATCTTGTTCAACATGTGAAAAGCTTCAGCATATCAGTGAATTGCTCAAAATCCGTTTACACATTTTGGAAAACAGGCTGCAAATAACCAATTCCCGAAACTGTTAGTGAGTCTAAACACTCCCAGCACAGTCTTGGAGAATCACCTTAGCTGTATGGTGTGCTGTGTTGTCTGCTCTTATGTGGATGCTACCCCTGAAGAGTCTTGGAGGAAAGATTCAGTCATAGCACTTTTTTTGGCATCAAAGTGAAAACAAAAGCATTCTTTGATGGTTCAGGATACTGATATGATACATCAAGCAATCCCAGAGCCAAACAGTATCTTCACCAAAAAACGCAGGCAATCCATGTGCCATAACGTCTTCAGCTAAACACAAAGAACGATGGGAAAGCTGGCAACGCCAGACTTATTGATCAAGCATTACTTGTTTGTATATAGGTGTGATGGTACACTAAATGTCAATGGCCTAAACAATTTATTGCAGCTACATAATCTACAGTTTGCGTCATCATTTCTGACTGTAACAAAAAACATTTTGTTTAATGCTGTATTGAACAAGTTAATACAAAAACACCATTGTGGCAGAATCCCTCCAAATGTTAACTATTCATCTTTCAGTTGACAATTGCTGTATTCAGGCATTACAGTGGTACGAATGAAGTGAAATAATAACTGAGACAGTATTAATGTGCTAGAATGATAAAATAGTCAAATAAAGCTGCCAGAGATGATGCTACATTAAGCTGCATAATTTGTCTTTTCTTGCCGCATAATTTAGTCCACCCAACCAAAATATTTTGTCCCTATTGCAACATAATTTCAGCAGCTTTACTGCGATCCCCATCCAGTCATGAAGATTCCTAAATCCAACATTGGATGAGGAATCTAACTGAATTATGTATGTCCAAAAAGGTGAGGTGTACAATTTGCCAATACGATACCAGAGGATGGAGAGTACTTGTGTTATATAGGTACATATGAAGGGTATTTTGAGTCAACGTAACTGTTTGACCCTGGTGTCCAGAAAAGGCAGGTAGGCCATCTATTCTTTATGCTTTTCTCTAAGCAGTGTAGTCTCTTTTTGGACAAGACCAGTTAGCTGGTGTAGTGTATGGGTGACATGAGTTGTGTTCTGGCAGCTGAAGGGGGGACGTGGCTTGGCCTTCAGTTATGGGAGCGGCAAGTGCAAAAGACATTATAGTTACTTCTTCCATCTTTTACTCCTATTTTTCTGTCATCTCAAGGGTGGCGGTTAGCCCATGACAGCCAGCTTCTTCGACTATGAAAACCAGCCGCTTGGACCTTTAGAAGGCATTGGTTGCAGGGGTGCACACATCTGTAGGCATAACAGCGTGTGGATCCGAGCTGATGTGTCCTCATGAATGCTTTCACATTCAGTGGTTGTCCATTCCATGTGCCACCGAGCAAATCCCAGCTACGTGTTTACAATCAAATGTTGCCTGTTTTCATATGACATAATCCAAAAGCCCTACTACATTATTGTCTGATAATACTGTTCCAGAGTGGAAATGCATAGGACTAATTCTTAACTTACAACTAAGAAGACTGTCAGAGGGCACCAGTGTTACATCTGAGTGAGAATGAAAAGGAATGACCTGTAATATGGATACTAAGCGATTTTCATAAATGCACATGTGAAATCCAGCTAAAAGAAAAGGTCCACATGGGGCATCAGTTGAACCACAGTAGAATGTGGATATTAAGCATGTAATCTTTAGCTCCTGTTAAGCAGCAATATTTGCCACCGCAGTGTTCATGTGCTCTGAACTCAGGTCGAGGCTGCCACCACGGACAATGAAGGAGTCCGAGGGCTCCTGACAGGGGCGAGCGAGGCTCAGGACTTAAAAGCATTGTCAGTTTCTTGTTTGCAACCACAATGCACTCACATCAACCTCAGCTATTGTGAACAAGGTGCAGTGTGGAACGGGGTGGGTGGCAAGGAGAGTGGGGGGTGGGAAAAGGAAGGTGAAGCGCCACTGAGAAAAGAAGAGGAGAACAGAGGAAGATTAGGAGAGAGAAAGAGATTGGTAAAATAAGACTGGGAAAAGGAGCTGAATAGGCCAAGGTAATGAGTTGAATGGGAAAACATAACAGAAGAGAAGAGAGAAGAGAAGTGAGGAAAAAGGGAGGGCAATTAATGGAGTGGAATTGAGGAACGGTGGATGAAGAGAGGCAAGAATAAGCACAGGATAAATAAAGAACAAAAGGAGACAGTGGAGCGAGAGTTGAATGGAGAGCAGAAAATGTGATAAAGTCGAATGAGGTGAGAAGGCAGAAAATTAGTAGTAGACAAGAGGTAGAAAGGGCAAAAGAAGATAAAAGAAAAAGTATGAGTGGAGGATGAATGGAGCAGAAAGAAGGGAGTGAACAACATTTGCGAAAGAACGGAGAAGGAAAATGGGCAAAAGGAGGATTACAGAGGACAGGAAACATGTGGCAAAGGGGAAATAATGGGAGTACTGAGAAGGGGACAACGGTGGAGAGAGACAGGGAAATAGACGAGAGATGTGTGAAACTTACATTTGTCAGTGCAACGGAAAGGAAGTCCAGAGAGTGAAGATAAGCAAGAGAAGGGGTGAGTGAGGAGTGGGTCCTCTTTGTGAAGTATTTACGTAAAGTAGGCATGGGGCCGTCTTGGTCACTCTGGGGAGGGAGGTGTCAGCAAGTACTGCATATAGCAGCCCTGCAGCTATATGGCGAGCTTCTCTCGTAGCACAATGGCCAGTTAGTGGTCGGCACAGAAGCAGATGTCACTGAAGCTCACTGCTCGGCTTCTCCCCCTTCGTCATTCATAGCCCGGGCAGCTTTCTTGACAAGAATGTAGTTTAATGCCTTGGAGGCATGCTGAGGTAGTTTATGCTATAACGATTTATTCAAGCTAGAAGCATCTCTGCTCTCCCTGTGAATGTAAATCTCAGTGCACTGCACCAAAACGAGCCCTGGAATATTAATGCGCTGCTAAGTATCAACTCCTTCTCTATAACGGAGCAAAAGCCATCAACGTGCAGGTTAGAAAGGGAGAAGTCTCCAGTCCGAGACTTTGACTTCTAAGGAACTGTTAGAATGTGTAGTTCTAACACATTCAGCTTCCTTTCATTTTAGTGAAACTGTTAGATCGAGGCGTCAGGCACATTGAAAAAAAAGTATTTTAAAATGTGACCAGTTTTACAGTCATATTCTAAGATAACAAACATTTTCAATGCAATGAGTCTCGCTTTTGCGAGTGTTTAAGCGATTGGCGTTGTAAATGACAATGCCTTTTATTTATGTGTTTTAAACCAATCACATATATAAAAGGCATTGTTATTTTTAATGCCAATAGCTCAAACTCTCGCAAATGTGAGAGAACTTTAATGTTGGCCATGCCCATTTATTTAGACGCTTTGACACGGTATTCAGGTTACAGTGAGCAGCGTCTAAACAAAGGGGCACGGACAATATTAAAGTGAAAGCGCATATGATGCGCTTTCACACAAAGTAAGAATACATTTATTAAGAAACGTTGCACGCGGCCGCTGAAGTGAAAGTGGCCCGCGCTATTAATTAATAAAATAAATAAGCGCAGCCTCTAATATGAAAGCGGCCGCCTGTGAAATATTTAATTAAATAAGCGTGGCCGCTAAACTGAAAGCGGGCCACGCCATAAATTAAATAAGTGAATAAGTGCGGCCACTATAGTTAAAGCGGACCGCGTAGTAATATAAATAAATACAGTAGTAGGCGTGCTGCTATATAGTGTGAGGAATAGGGGAAGAGCATTAAGGAAAATAGTGCTCACCAACTTATAAAGCAGAGATTATAACAACCCCAGTAAAAGGACCAGTCCTTATGGGCGGTAACGAAAGGAGACAAGGCGGTACCAAGGCGGGACTAACAAGCCTCATAATGAATCGGAAGCCAGCGTTCACGAAGGACAATGGCACAAGCCAATTAAAAATATGGGTGGAGAGTGGGCGGGGCTTCTATTGCATACCCTAATACAGCAATCCTTGTAGAGCGAGCAGTGCATGCGCGCTGCCGCTAGGCTCGACCTAAAAAGGAGTACATGCACAGTGAGGCTACTTTTTTCATACAAACACAAGCAAAAAGCCACAGTCATGTACATTTAAAAAGTTAGAAAAATCACCCAAAGAAGAAAAAAAGCTAGATACCAGCTAGCATGAGTTGAATCGTTGAAACGATGCTGACAAGCACATTCGTTAGGTGTATAATTACAGTTAACTAAAGAGTAAATACACATGGGGGCGTGGCTTGGCCGGCTGCAAGATGGCCGCACTCTAAGTGGGCTCTGCCGGCCAAGATTCAATATCCGCCATAATCCTGCAGGATATTACCTCCTACCTGCACTTCGTCACCGGACCCTGCATCCCCATCGTGAGAGGCACCGACCGGAGCTGTTTCTGGGCTGCTGCTCAGCTGGGCGGCTGAGCAGCATCGTCGGGTGGCAGCGCCCGGCTTGGGATCCGGCTCCCGTGTGGGCCGCAACAACTTTCCGCCGGGGCCACGCGGGTTCCTGGCGCCGCCCGCTGCAGGCCGGGATCGGAGGATCCGACCACCAAGCCTCCCAGTGAGTGGCGCCGCCTCGGGGGCGATTGCTGGCGTGGTTGGGGGCCCGCAGGCCGAACCGCCGGGTCCGGGACTCCACGGCTTTGCCACTGCCGCTTTGCCCCGCCTCCTGTAGCCGTCTGTAATGGCGGCCGCCAAAGTCCGGACCCGGTGATGGGGGCGGCGGTCCCTCCGTGCCTCCTTGCCGGCCCTGCCCCCTGAGTGCAGTGCGCCCCCCTCCTGCTTGCCCTCCGCTGCTGCCCGACCAGGCTGAGACTCCCAGTGTTGCTGCCTCGGCTCCGCGGCCTCTTTCTGGCGGCCCGCCCTGACGCTGCCTCGGCCCACCAAATCTCTGGGCCCGATCTTTCACGCCCGAACCGCAGCATCGCCTGGCCCCTGTTACTGGCGGAGCGGCCCGAGCTCTCATCCTGTGGGGTCTTGCCTTGGCGGGCTCCCGGCGCCGGACTCGTGTGGGGCGCTGCACCGGACTCCTGTCATCCGCTGCTGGTCGCTGCAGCCCTTTGCTGGGACTCTCCTACGCTGGGCGCCCTCTCTCTCCTGCTGCTGGCGCGAGGTGTCGTGGACACCCCCCGGAAGCTGACTAAGGGGGGGACCCGTCTGAGCCTTGCCTCCCTGCCTGTGTGATCTGCTGCTCGTCACTGCGGCCTCTGCTGGGGCTCTCCGGCACTGGACGCCCTCCCTTTTCTGCTGTTGGTGCGGGGCGTAGTGGGTGCCCCCCGGACGCTGACTGAAAGGGGGGACCCGCCTTAGCCTTGCCTCCCTGCCAGTGCAATCTGCTGCCGGTCACCGCGGCCTCTGCTGGGGCTCTTCTGCACTGGGTGCCCTCTCTCTCCTGCTGCTGGTGCGAGGTATCGTGGGTGCCCGGAAGGTCCGTGTGGGAGGAGACCCACGCTGGGGTTTGCTGGCCGCTTGCCCCCTTCCTTCAGATCCGTACAGGCCCCAGGTGCTGCTCAAATACTGGCCATTATCCTGCTGGTGATCCCCACTGGCCGGCTGCCGTCAGGACTACCTTCCAGGTGGGGGCTTTGTTTGCTTGCCCAACTTCACTACCATTGCGGATCCGCTGCTTCCTCCCTCTCACCTCTGTGGCGCTTTGGCCGCACGACTGCTACTCCTTCACGTTGTTGCGCTGGTGGTCCTCTAAACCGGTGGTGCAGACCCGGCCCGCTTCCCCACGTGGGCCGGTCCGTATCGGGGCGCTGGTCAGTCGCAAGCCTCACTCACCATGGGAAAGACCGACCCGAAGCAGCCTAAGATCGCCTTCGATCTCCGCAGGTCCTCCCGCCAGGAGGGCTCCAGTGCTGAGGGGGGGGAGACTGCTGTCACCCTGGACGCGCCCCTCTCCCGAGACGATGACTTGAAGGCGATCATGCTAGACGTGAAGTCAACGGTCACCGGCATCGCCACCCAGCTAGACCAACTCTCGGCACGCCTGGACTCAGTGAAGGCCCGTGTGGATACTCATGACAATCGTCTGTTGCATGTGGAGTCCCGGGTCTCTGATGCAGAGGATGCCGCCACGTCAAAAACTGCTCCAAATGGACAAGATTTTGGTTGTTATCCGGGAGAAAAATGAGGATTTGGAGGCTCGCTCCCGCCGGAGCAACCTCCGCATAACAGGCCTTCCGGAATCGACCAACATCTCCTGCAAGGAGGACTTTGTTGAGACCCTGGTCAAAGAACTTTTTGGCGACGTCCTCTCCTCAGTGTTTATCATGGAACGCGCACACCGCTCACTTGGTCCTCGTCCCAGCCCCGGCCTTCCTCCTCGCCCCATCATCGCCAAATTGCTCAATTTCCGGGACCGCGACGCTATACTCCGAGCTGCACCGGACAGAGGCACCATTATCCACCAGGGCAATACCCTCTCCTTTTTCCCGGACTACACCACTACAGTTCAGGCAGCCCGGCGGGAATTCCTACCTGCCAAACGAATCCTACAGAAACACGAAGTCCCATACTCCTTGGCCTATCCGGCGAAGCTCAGGGTACACCAGGGCGCAAAGACCCTTGTCTTCCCCGATCCCCGGGAGGCACTGGCGTTCGCCAAGAAGCTCGAGAAATCATCCCGGCTACCAACTTCCAAATCCCTGTCCGAAACAGCGGACCGCCTAAGTGACAATGACTGAAGTGCCATGTACTGATTGTTGTAGGTTTCCCTGTTTTTCATGTGATGCCTGAATTCACCCGAGCTTGGCCACCCTGCTTTACTGCAGGGGTGTACGCCTAGCCCTGCCATGCCCTCACGGGATTATTCCCAACCGCACAGTTGTCTTTCCCCCTCCTAGTTGTGGGTTCCTGGGGTGGGGCGGGTTGGAGTCTCAGCCTGTTTGGGGGGTTGGAGTGGGTGGGGGGTTGGGGGTCATTCTGTTTTTTCTTTTCAGTCACTTCAGTTGGGGGGGTATGTTTGGGGCGGGTGGTAGAGCATTGTTTTCTTTGATGTGTGTCAGGGTGGGTGGGTTGGGTTGGGGGGATTGCGTTTTTTTTTTTCTGTTTTCCTTCAGGGGATGCTGTTTTCTTATGGTACGGTTTGGTTTTTATGCATTGCTTACACAAGTCCAGTCCTAGACACCACATTGTGCTCCCAGCTGCCCATCTCGTCAGGCTTATGGCTATTCCATTTCCACTTCCATGCTGTTCATTTGACCCGGCTCCCTATCTGCTTGCTGCAATCGCCTGCGCACGGGCATGGGGCGCTCTCCTGGTCCTCCGGCAGATCCCGCTACCCCACTACTTGCCCGACCTGCCTATGTCCATGGGTTGTTCCCCTGTCGTCCCGCCGGCTGACGCCTCTGCCGTGCGCTGCTCTGTTGGTGCGTGCTCATGGCGCTTCCCATCCGCGCAGCGCACACTCCCGACTCTGACCGCCTCCTCATGACGGACACTGTCTGCTGGACCTGGAATGTTCGTGGCCTGAACGACCACCGAAAGGCGAGACTGATCCACTCACACTTGCAGCGCCATAAAGTGGACATCTGTCTCTTACAAGAGACGCACCTGATGTCGGGATCCCTCTCCAGACTCCAGGCGCGCTACTGGGGGGAATCTCACTCTTCCACTTACTCGTCCTACGCCAGAGGGGTTTCCATTCTGATACGCAGGGGCCTCCCATGGCACACAGATCAGGCGCAGACTGATCCCGATGGCAGGTATGTAATCCTTCATGGTTCCCTGCTGGCCCGGCCCGTGACGATTGTCGCGGTCTATGGCTCCAACTCGGACGACCCAAACCTCTTCAATCACATTTGGCATCTTGCCTCCGCTGGCGGTCCTGCCGCTGTCATTTGGGGAGGGGATTTCAACGTTACACTTTCGGCGAACCTTGATAGGTCTGGTCCCCACAGGTCCCATCCCCACGCTGCCGCGACACACCAGTCCATACTAACTGATAACTCCCTCTACGATGTGTGGCGCCATTTGCGGCCGGATGCCCGAGAGGGAACCTGTGTTACTGGGGCGCGGGTCTGCTGGTCGCGTATAGATTTTTGGCTGACCTCTCCAGACGTTCTGACCTGGTTAACTGACGTGACTCACATGGCTCGCACCTTCTCTGACCATGCTCCGGTCCAGCTTCATCTCCGCCTTCCCCACTCCCCGCAGCGTGCATTCACATGGCGACTTCCTCCTAACGCTCTTCGGGTTACTGTATTCTGTGCGGACATTCACACTGCGATCACTGACTATTTTGACCTGAACACGGGGTCTGTCGACTCTGCTTCGGTACTCTGGGAGGGGTTCAAGACGGTCATCCGCGGCGAGTGTATCTCTAAACAGGCTGGAGTTCTCCGATCAATCCGTAACTCCCTTGCTAAGCTTGAGGCGGAAATTAAGGAGCTGGACGCCGCCCAGGCCACCCACCCCCGGCCTGAAACGCTGGCACTTATTCGCCAAAAACACACTGAGTTCTCTGAGGAGGTAGACCGCGAGCTCTCCTTCCTGGGTAGGGAGGGACGGGCTCGTTGTTTTGGTGAGGGTGACCGCCCTGGCAGAACTCTGGCGAATCTGTTGCGTCTGCCGCGTGCTGCCTCTTACATCACGGCCCTTTCTGACGGGGGGTCGGCCAGGACCACCTCCCCGGATGAGATCAGGTCCCGTTTTCTGGACTTTTATTCACAGCTTTATTCTGCCGGCCCATCCCCATCACGGGAAACTTTCGATCAATATTTTGAATCAATCGCGCTGGTCTGGCTGGAGGATCACCATCGAGAATTCATGGACGTGCCATTTACTAGGGAAGAAATACTCGCCGCCATCAGTAGCCTCCCTGGGGATAAGGCGCCTGGCATGGATGGCCTACCGGCTTCGTTTTACAAAATGTACGCGGACATCCTAGTACCACACTTGGCTGCCATGTATAATGAATCTTTCGATACTGGCCTCTTTCCTCAGTCTCTCCGTGAGGCCATGATAACTCTGCTCCTTAAGCCCGACAAGCCGGCCGACTGTCGCGATTCCTACCGCCCTCTCTCTTTAATAAACATAGACAATAAAATCTTCGCCAAGCTGATCTCCTCCCGTCTTTTGCTACTCATGCCCCTTATTGCTCTTCCGGACCAATCTGGCTTCATTCCCGGCAGAGCGACCTCGCACAACCTCCGTATCATCTTTTCAGTTCTACACCAAATCAATCCCAATCTTCCTGCTGTGGCCGCCCTCCTGGACGCTACGAAGGCGTTTGACACGCTCGAGTGGCCATTTCTATTCTACCTCCTACCTCGCATGGGCTTCAGCGAAGTCTTCATACGCAAAATTAAGCTCCTCTACACCAACCCCTCTGCACGCCTCCGCATCAATGGTCAGATATCGGACCCTATCCGCATCGAGCGGGGTACCTGGCAGGGGTGCCCCCTCTCGCCCATGCTCTTTGCTATTGCGATGGAGCCCTTGGCTGCACGACTCCGGCAGCACCATACTCACAGGGGAATCGGCTTTTTGGCCCGCTCCCTCCTCGTCTCCATGTACGCGGACGATGTAACCCTGTATGTCCGCCATCCCCAGGAACATCTAAGCCCCTTGGTCCGGGAAATCATTCGCTTTGGCGGCCTTTCTGGTGTTCAGGTCAACTGGAGTAAGTCGGTATTGTTCCCCTTGACGGACGCCATGACGCCATTCACACCTGACTTTCCGTTTGAGTGGGCTTCAGGTCCCACGCGCTATCTGGGCATCTGGCTGAGTAGGGACCTTGACGAACTGTGGAGATCCAATTTTGGTCGCGCTATGGATTGGCTGGAGTCTAAGATCCCGATTTGGAGTCGCCTTCCGCTGTCCCTGGCCGGCCGGATCGCGGTCGCCAAGATGGTGGTCTTGCCGAAATTTCTTTATCTATTTTTAAACGTCCCCATCCCTCTCACTGCTCACTTTTTTCGTAAACTGCGCTCTTTAATTATTTCATTTGTTTGGGCCGGCAAACAGCCAAGAGTGGCATACGACATCCTCACTCTCCCCATGTCGGTCGGTGGCATGGGTGCCCCTGACTTCAAGATATACGCCTTATGTGCCCAGGCCAGTTTCCTTCATTTCTGGATTCATCCTACCCCCTATCAGCCGCATGTAGCGGTCGAGACAGATATAGCATCCCCTTGGCCTCTGTCCACGGCATTGTTTGCGCCGGCGGTGCGCCCGCGGGCGGAGGTGAACACTGTTGAGACATTACGCTGGGCCTGGTCCGGTCTGCGTCGGCTCTCCAATCTTCCTTTACTATCTGCGAACGCCATGCCGATAGTACAACACCCAGATTTCCCTCCATTCCAGCCTTCCGGCATGCATAGACACGCGGCGCGCTTGGGCCTGCGGACGGTGGCGGACCTATACCCAGAGAACACTTTTTACTCCCTTCCAGACTCCTCGGGTCCGTTGGACACACTCTTATTTTACCAGCTGCGTGCGATTTGTCGGACACTACACTCCACATTTCCTCGGCCCCCTCCCACTATTCAGGCTCTTGATTTCATTTATACATCCCCGTCCCCACACAAATTGGTTACCAAACTATATGCTTTCGCTCTAGCGTCCGCGGCTGTCTCCGCGGACCGGGCGCGTGGGGTGCGGATCTCGGCATGGACATTGCGCGGGCTGACTGGCTGTACTTTTGCAATCAAACAAAGAAACTGTCACCAAATTACTGGTTACGAATGATACATTTTAAGTACCTGCACCGACTGTACCGCACTCCTGTTCAGCTCCACAAGCTAGGACGCATACCTAGTGACTCCTGCATGCGTTGCGCTGCCCCCGCTGCGGACTTTGCGCATCTAGCATGGTTATGCCCTAAGGTTTCCGAGTTCTGGCAGGCGGTGTGTTCCGCCATCTCTAACATTACTGGCACCACGGTGCACCCTGACCCCCCATTGTGTCACCTGGGTTTCGTTAAATTCTGCCCGGACCCCTCTCGCCGCCTGACTGCTATGCTGCTGGTCCTGGGTGGACGTAGGGTGGCCATGTGTTGGGGTCGTAGACCTGCTTCCAGGGTCGAGAGCTGGCTGGAGGACGCCTCTAGGTGCCAGACTTTGCTATCTGAGTTCTGGGATCTTTTACCCGCCAAGTCCCGTCCAGTTGATATTTGGGGTCCTCTGGTGACCTATCTCCTCGCCCGCTCCCCTCCCAGCGGCGCTACCTCTCCCGCGCTCCCTGCCGGCGCTCCGCCCGCGGCGGCCGCCGGTGCTGGTCAGTGATCGCCCCGACCCTTTTAGCTCCCCCCCGCCTTGCGATACACGCCCCTATTCTGTGGTCAAGCCTGTGATTCCCTTGAGGGAAGGGTCCCCCCCGCGTAGCATGATGTGATTGCAGCCTCCAATGTTCTTCCGCTGCTGGCAGAATGCAATTGATTTTGATTCCGTGATTCCTGACTTGTACAACACTATATCCTTAGATTGACTATGTAGCGCAATGTAATGTGTCTGTTTTGACTATCCTTAATAAAGTTTTTGAAAAATTAAAAAAAAAAAAACTAAAAAAAAAAACTAAAGAGTAAATACACATTGTTGGAGCTGGCCCTTTTGCAGGGTCAACCCCAGATTTTTGCCTTCTGTTGCTGAACCAATTTGTTTTGTCATTAGGACTCTGTGTATTTTTCCCTGCTAACCAGTAGCAAAATGCTTGTGCTCTCCCCCTAAAACATGGTACAGTTGACATATATCTAACTGGTACATTTAATTTACTCATAAGTCTCTAGTAAATTGTGCTACATGTACCCAGGGCCTCTATGTTAAATGCTGCTAGTGGGCTGCAGCACTCATTGTGCCACCCACTACAGTAGCCTTTTAAAACATGTCTCAGGCTGCCTACTGCAGGCTGTAGTTCACGGATCGACTACAACACAGCACCTCCTCGCCTCGAGTCTTCGACGCTTTGCTCCATCCAAGGTACTTTGATAGCTGGGCTTGTCTGGCACCTACTCTCGATTGGGGTCAGCCTGAACTTTGGATTTACCCTGGTAGAGCGTGACCTCAGGTAACCTTTTAGCGCTATTGACTTTTAAACACTATTTTTGGTTTATTGTTTAAAAAATCATAACTCCAGTTTTTGTTGTTTTGGTATGTTTTGCACAGATAAGTATTCTCTCTTTTCCTAAGCCTGTGTGAAGTCTTTTTTTGGTGATTTCATTGTGTTACTGTGTGGATGTGTTGCACAAATACTTTACACATAGCCTCTTAAGTTAAGCCTGCCTGCTCTGTGCCCAGCTGCCAGAGGGTGAGCACAGGATAATTTTAAGTGTGTATCCTACCCTGACTAGAAAGGAGGGTCATCCCTACTTGGACAGTTACTCTGCTAACTAGAGACCCAATTTCTAACAGTCTGTATCTCTGATTCCAGTGCCTAATAAGATGTTTAATTAGTATGTTCAAGGCCATGTGACTGTTTTTCTAATCCTGCCTCTTTTTTGCATTTATAGAACGCTTTTGAGTGGTTTGATTAACCTTTAGTCTTTACTGATAGCGATTTGCAACATGGTGATAATTATCCAGACATTGTTTATTGGTTTTATATAGCATATTTTATTCTGTCCTACAACAGTTATAGAAGGCTTGTGGGGAGAGAGGAGAGTGTGGTTATATCATTAGACTAGGCTGTCATTTGCATAC
Source organism: Calotriton arnoldi (assembly GCA_963921515.1). Classification (NCBI taxonomy): domain Eukaryota; kingdom Metazoa; phylum Chordata; class Amphibia; order Caudata; family Salamandridae; genus Calotriton; species Calotriton arnoldi. The sequence continues at coordinate 260,134 of CAWUFW010011727.1, forward strand.
TTTGAGTTAGTTGGCTGAGCAAAAGCTTATTTGCTTCCTGGAACAAATGAGATTGTAGGCCATTGTAGAATTTTTTATTGTCTGATTAAGAAGAAGAGGTAAGGTTGGGGATTCATATAAGGAACAGCCTTCTGTACAATGGACTATACTCCCAAAAACTTTAAAGCTCATTAGGCCAAAAAGAGTGTGTCATAAGCAGCTTAATATAGGTACATAGTTGGCCATTACTGAAACACCAGAGTTGTGGGACAAAGGTGCATCCAATTATGCATTGCATTGTGGACTTGGAAGAGAGGTTTATGTTTGACCTTTTATTTAATTGGCAGAAAGTGAAGTGTAGCTACATTATCCAGATTTTTATATTTGAAAAGCTTTATTTGAATAATAATAGAAAAATACAAAGGCCAGCAATACAGAGAGTAGCATGTTGGAATAATACATAATACTAATATGGCTAGCAGAGAATTAAAAGAGAAAGCTGTTTAAGTATATAAAGGAAGTAAGGGGGAAAGGAAGGGGAGGGGAGAAAAAGAGAAAAGAGGGGGGAGGGGAAAGGGGAGAGAAGGGGAGACTCTTACATATTGGAAAAATATGGAATTGCATATTTACATAGGAATGCAAACAATAGTTATCATATAACAATAAAGATAATAAACTTACAAGAATTAGAAGGAAAGAGCAGAGAAGATAAATGTTTAAGGAGGCTTAACATTTTCTGCATTCAAACGAGAACTATCTGCTAACACCAATTTATCCAAATAAGAAGTGAGTGGCAACCAAAAAAGTTCCCTATTAACCATTGGCTTACAGGAGGAGGCGAAAGCAATATCAAGTCGGTGAAAATGGCATAGACTGTTCCACCAATGTTGGACAGAAAGTTTTGCAAGTGTTTTCCAGTTAAGAGTTATGTGTTGAAAAGCTAGAGCTAACGTGAGGTCAAACAGACCATGCATAGGGGTGGGAAGATCTAAGGAGTGAAACAAACTGCCAGAGAAAAGAAGAGGGAGAGAATAAGGAATGAGAATGTTAAACAGGCGAGAAATGTAGGACCAAAGGTTCCCCCAAAAGGTAGAAACTAAAGGGCAAAGAAAGAGAAGATGCATGAAGTCCGCATTAGAAGAACCACAAGACCAGCAATTAGCATCAGTAGAGTGGGAAAATCTAGCAATAGAGACAGGAGTAAAGTAAAGTCTATGGTAAAGGAAAAACATAGATTGAGTAAGGGAAGCAGAGCGAGAGATTCTGAGAGAACGAGACCAGAGTTTGTCCCAAAAGATAACAGTCCATTCACATGCCAGGTCAGATTCCCATGCGCATTCTAACTTAGTTTTAGCACGATCAGGATTAGGAGACAGGAAAAGTTTATAAATGAGAGTAGCTTTGGGAAGAGCAAGGAGAATTTTGAGAAAAGGGTTCTGATCAGAGGGAGGAGGAATAGAGGGAAGGGAATAAAAAGTATCAAGAATAACCTCCAAAAGAATAGAGAATTTCTGAAAGAAGGAGCAGGGACAATGAAAAGTAGCTTGAAGTTGGGGAAATGAGTGCGGGGCAAGGCTATCAAATAAATCTTTAACCCAGATTATCCCCTTGAGTCTCCAAGATTTCCAGAAAATGGGCCTATTATTAATAGTAATAAGAGAATTATGCCAAATTGGAGATTCTAAAAGGATTCTCTAGAGATAAGTTTTGAATGGGACAAAGGTTTTAGCAGGGAACAAGTGTGTTTAAATAAGGGGAGAGAGGTAAGAGGAGTCTTAGCAGAAAAGGCCAAGGCTTCTCTAAAAGAGAAGGGTAATAGCAGAGCACGTTCAATAAAAAAACCATAGGGGAGTAAAGGAAGAAGGTTCAGCCAGGAGCCACTTAGAGGCCTGACGAAGGCAAAAGGATTTGTGATATATGCGGAAATCGGGAAGTTCACGCCTCCATTAGATTTTGTCTTACGAAGGGAAGATAAGGAAATCCTGTCTTTTTTTGTCTTTAGAAGTTTGTCAAAGAAGTTTAGAGAGGCGAGAATCAATCTTTTTAAAATAACAGGCAGGAATATGGACCGGAAGCATGGAAAGTGCGTAAATCAATATAGGGGTAATCATCATCTTAATTGAGTCTAACCGGCCCCACCATGAAAGAAAAAGAGGATTCCAGGAGGAGAGTAATTTATTGATCCGAGAGAGGACCGCGGTCATATTTAATTTAACAGAGGAGGCAATGGAATTGGAGAACCACATACCTAAATATTTAATTTTGGAAGTAGTCCATGCAAAACCGGTAGAGGAAAAGGAATGCGGAAGGCAAAGTTTTGTAAGAGGTAGAATTTCTGTTTTATCTGAATTAATTTTATAGCCGGAGACAAGGGAAAAATAGGTAAATTCACGTAATAGAGGAGGGATAGAAGTTTCGGGATTGGAAATAAAAAGAAGAATGTCATCTGCATATGCGGACATTTTTAAATGTAGGAGAAACCAGAAATAGAAACATTGTTGCGGATTGAGGATAAAAAGGGTTCAACAGCCAAGATAAAAAGAAGAGGGGAGAGAGGACAGCCCTGACGAACACCACGTTGAAGAGGAAAGTAAGAAGAAACACAACCATTAACAAGTACGGAGGCCCTAGGGGCAGAATATAATAGAGAAATAAGTGAAATCAACTTGGGACCAAAGCCATGCCACTTCAAAGAAGCAAATAAAAAGGACCAGTCAACCCTATCAAACGCCTTTTCAGCATCAACAGAGATGGCTGCCAAGGAAGTGGAAAGAGAGGGGATTTTGTTGAGAACATTCAGAAAGAGACGAGAGTTATCCGAAGTCAGTCTGCCTTTGACAAAGCCACATTGTTCTTTACCCACCAAATAAGGCATAAGGGGATCTAGGCGCGAAGCAAGTACTTTGGCAAACAATTTATAATCTACGTTAACCAGGGAAATCGGGCGGTAATTTTTACGAAACATAGGATCGCGTCCTTCTTTATGTATGAGACATATCGTGGCCTCCTGGAAAGTGCCTTCCGTCCCACCAGAAAGAAAAAAGGAGTGAAAAAGATGTAAGAGTTTAGGAAGTAATAAGTTAGAAGAATGCAAGTAAAATTCAACTGAAAAACCATCTGGGCCGGGGGTTTTCCCTTTCTTTAAAGCAGTTAAAGCATGGGATAATTCCTGAAGGGATAAGTCTGATTCAAGGTCAGAAAGATTGAGATGGTCGTTAGACGGAGTTGGAAGATCCTTGAGATAAGATTGAATAAGGGAAGGGGAAGGGGGAGACTCCGGGGTATAGAGATCTTTGTAAAAAAGCATAAATTCCTTAAGAATGTCCTGATCTTTGTAAATGGGAGTACCGTCTGAGGAATAGACAGTGTCAATCAGAGTACGGTCTTTACGGGACTTGAGATAGTTCGCTAAGAGTTTTCCTACTTTATTACGCCCACCGTAATACCGAGCGCTGCTACGAAGAAGTATGGAAGATGCATTATCAGTCGTGGTTTTATTAAAAGCCAATTTGGCACGAATAAGAGCAGGCAATACTGAGTCTGTCGATGAGGTATAAAATTTATGTTCAAGGGTTTTAATGTGTGCTAGGGTATCTTTGCGTTGTTGAAGGAAATGTTTCTTCTTTTTTAAACAAAATCTATTAAAAAAAACCCTCGTGGTTGCCTTAAAGGAATCCCATAATATATGAGGGGGGTACTGGGAGTATTGTTTAGGTCAAAAAATTCATTAGCAAAAGTAGTAAAAGAGGAAGAGAAAAGGGGATCAAGGAGAAGAGAATTATTAAAGCGCCATCGGGAGGACCTAGGATGTGGAGGGAGCAAATCAAGGTCCACCACAATTGGGGCATGGTCAGAGATAACAATAGGTTCAATAGAGGAAGATAATAAGTTTTGAAATAGAGATTGAGATAGAAAAATATAGTCAAGGTGAGAAAGAGAGTTATGAGGAGGAGAGAAGAAAGAAAAGTCAAGAACATCAGGATGGGAGAGTCTCCAAGCGTCCACAAGGTGAACTTGGGAAATGGTGTCGAGAAAGTGTTTATGTGTTTTATGGGGAGCAAAGCGTACTTGAGATTGGCGGTAAAGAAATGGGTCAACAACTTGATTGCAGTCACCTCCTAATATAAAGAAGTCGTCTTTAAACTGTATATATTTCTGAGTAATCAAAGGCCAAAAAGAGCAATCAGGATGGGTGGGGCCATAAACATTGAATACAGTCAAAGATATGTTATTAATTAACAATTTCGCCAACACCCATCTACCCTCTGTATCAGTTTCTTGCGAGATAACCTTACAATTCAGCTTCTTGTGACATAGAATAACCACACCATTTTTCTTGTTAGAGGTGGGGGATACTAAGACTGAACCTACCCAACCTTTTTTCAATTTTAATGCCTCAGGTTCTGAAGGTGGGTTTCTTGTAAGAAGACCAAGTCAGGGTTATAAGGGGCAAGATGGGAAAGTATTCTCTGTCTCTTATTTGGGTTAATAAAACCTTTCACATTCCAGGAGATAACTCTGAATTCAAAACCATCAAAAATAAATAAAGAACAATATATGCAACAATAATAATATAAGGTAAGAGAGAAAGATAGAAAAAAGGGAAAGATAATAAGAAACCACACAAGGAAAGAAATATATAGGAAGAAACAGGGAAGTCAGTTAGAAGAAGAGAGGGAGAAGATACGAAAAAGGGGAGAAAGAGGAAGGGAAGAGAGAATAGAAACAAGAGGAGACAGTACATGTCAAACGACGACTGTAATACGTACCTTACGGGGAACAAGGGAAAGGATGAGGCGGCAACGGACAACAGAAACAGCACACCTAACAAGGGGCAACGCACCACACCAGGACATCAAATAATAAACAAGAGCAGGAACGGGAACATGGAGAGAAGCAAGGTAAACCACAATGAACCTGTAAAAGGAAACAAGAATTATGCAAAGTAGAGCTAGAAAAACAATGTAGTCAAAATAGTATAAACTATAACAGTAACTTCAATGCAGTAATATAACAGAAGGAGCACAACAGTCAAGATCCAGAGGGAGAAGGAGCAGACTCCATTGAAGTAGTAGAGTGAGCATGAATAAATCTTCTGAGGTCAGCTGGGTCCTCAAAGGTGGAAGTCTTGTTAAGGAAGGTGACCTTAAAGAGACAAGGATGGAACAAGCCATATCTGGCACCCAAGGAACGAAGAGGTGGACGAAGATCCAGAAATTCTTTCCGTCGTTTGGCAGTCGTCGAAGAAACATCCTGAGAGATAAAAACTTTGGTGCCATGCCAGGAGAGATTCTTTTTGGATTTAGTGGCATTCAGTACTAGAAGAAGGTCAGTGAATTGTAGGAATAAAATAATTATTCCACGAGGATTAGTTGGCGCAGATGAGGAAGAAAGACGCAGACCCAGTCTATGCGCTCGTTGTAGATTCAGTTTGGTTGCAGAAGGGAGACCCAGAAACTGTGTCAAGAAGGAGGTGAAGTATGCAACAGGGTCATCACCCTCGAGACCCTCAGGGAGACCATAAATGCGTAAGTTATTACGACGATTTCTATTTTCCAAGTCCTCAGTCGCTCTTCTCAGTTGCAAGACTTCCTTCTCCAAAAAAGAGATTTTAGAAGATGAATCCTGTACAACGCTGAGTTGTTGTTCCACCACAGCCACACGGGATTCCATAGAAGCCCATTTATTGTCCATCGTTTGTAGGCGGCCATTAGTTTCCTCAATGAAGGGTCGGAGGGTGCGTATCTCCTCCAGAACCATGTCTAAGGAAACCGGCGAAACAGACTTAGGGGGAGAGGGAGGATCCTGCTCGAGCCTCTTGCCGGTGGTCGAAGGCAACAGTACTTTAGATGCCATCGTTGCGGTAGACTCTGCAATGGAGGAACAGTCCCTGTGTGACGAGGTTTCAGATAAGCAGAAAAATGTATTAGAGATAGTGATACTAGTTCCAGGAGTAGTAGGAGTGTTCAACTTAAACCTTTGGGCGTGGTGAAATACACGTTTGCTCCTACCCATGAAATATAGTAAGGCGAGTACAGGGAAGTATTGGCATCAATGGGAGCAAAGGCAGAGTATCCCACAAGGAACGGCAAAAATGATAGAAAGTGAAGACCTCCAGTATTAAAATAGTAATCCTTGAGAGAAAATGCAGGAAACAAGCAAGAAATGCCGAAAGACAGCAATGTGGGACATCGTGTGAAAAATCATGAGGAAAAAATCGACAGGAAAATATACAAAATGGCGACCGTCAGGCAGCAAAAAGAGTCACCTGTATAATTCACTTCCTTCCTCACGAAGAAGACTCCGCAGACAGCACCCTTCAGAAATGCTGATATTCCGATTCAGGAGTAAACGTTAGCTCCTATCCATGAAGTAAAGTATGAAGGGCACAGGGAAGTATAGGCATCACATAGGAGAATAGGCAGAGTACTCCACAAGGAACAGCAAAAACAACAAAAAATGCGGATTTCCAACATTAAAATAGTAGTCCTTTAAAGAAAAAGCATGAAACATGCCAGAAGCGTCGAAATATACCAGTGTGGGACATCATGCGAAAAAATCTGAGGTAAAAACCGGCAGGGAGAAACACAAAATGGCGGCCGTTAGGCAGCAGAGAGAGTCACCTGCATAATTCCCTTCCTTCCTTACGGGAATTAATTCTGCAAACCGCACCCTCCAGAGGCGCTAATATTCCGATTTAGGGATCTGTCATCATTGTGAGGAAAAAGACGTTGGAACCGCTCTGAGGCGTGTGCGAGGTCCGGCGGGATGCGGAGCCCCGATGTCAGGCGGCCATCTTAGGTCGCGGTGCGCGCGACCATTATCCAGATTTTTAAATCCTTGGATAACGTGTGGCACATGATTTTGTACTTGGTCATCATTTTAGTAGCAAAAGGATCTAGTTGACCATTTAATTTTGTGTCTTTGAATAGTTAATCATGAGTTTGGTTAAAAATATGAAATATTTGCATGTTAACAACAATGGAAAACATAAGTGTTTATTCACCTGCTTGAGCTCTCCCAATCATTTCTCACTATTTCTAAGCACACCAATTGGTGTCATAGCAAATTGATTTTGGACATTGTAGAACTCTGCAGGAGATGTTGCAACTTTAGCTTAATGAATCCTTTTCAGTAGTAAGGAGATGAGTCACTAGGAAGGTAATCCACCAGCTCCATGAGTCAATAAATGCTAATTAACGGGTGTTTTTTACTTAATGCTGTCAAATACCTCCATAGGTATGTGGGAGCTGAACCCTATGAATCATCTGAAGCCCCAATAGTCAACACCCTAAAAGTATACCTAAGGAATTCGGCTCAGCGTCTCCTAATTCTAGAGGTTAGAGACTACACTTCTCATCAGATGACACAATTTAGCAGAGTGAAACAGAAATAAATATTGGAAGTGTGAAGGATTGTGCTTTAGGTCACAAATAGAGCTAAAAGTGGATTTTAATACAGAAACAGTAGACATGCAGTACCAAACAAATATGCATGAAGTGCCATAAAGACTCAAATTATGGAATGAGAAATAAATGCAAAATCGTAAAACTCATTAATCCCTAGTTAACAGAATCTAAGTAAGAATTTCAAGTGTCAAACTCTTCGGGTATAAACGCATCCAAAAGAATTCACAACAAATGGACATTGAAAAATAAAGTCTCCAGTAACAGCAGTCATAAGGACACCTGTAAAATCCAACAGAACCGCAAAAGGAACAGCCTAATGAATCTAACACTAAACTTGAACAGCTAAAGTCCAAAAGTCTTTATACCAAAATCACACTTTCTAAAAATAGATTCTGCAAATTCAGGATAGTATGGTCATGGTTAGGGTTGCAGTGGCAAATCAGAAACAAGCACATCATTTCTAAAAGCATTTAAAACTAATCCACTTCCTAAGGTAAGAGAAATCTTCCATCTTCTCCCTCAGTAACTGCCCTCTGGAGATGATCACCATAAAATCAAACATCCCTGTAACAGTGGCTCATAGAATCTGCACATACACACTAACACTTCCAGTGTGGAAGTCCTTGTGAATGATACTTAGGGTACATGGTGGAATCTTAATTCACAACCAGGCTTTCTAACGTGTTGTACATCACTATCACATTTACATCATTCACTTGATGCTCTGCAGAAGCAAGGGCAGAGATAACTTTGCAGCAGGAAACTGATTGGGAGGGGGGAATGAGCAGGAGCAAGTTGAACAGAACTTCAGAAACTACATCCATATTAGAAATAATGGCATCTTGCACAAAAATGTGGCATAACTATGCATCTCATTATCTGCTCTTCTAAGTGACTTATGTAACTCATTTCAGGTTGTCACAGCATGAGCTCATCCGTTACGACTCTATGCATCATAAAAAAATTCTAATTATAAGAAATAATTTTTACACGAAATTTGCACATTTTACATGTTTTCGAAAATGCTACAACAGGTTCAAGTATGACTCTCCAACTGGAATCACTTTTCCATATGGGTGTAGAACTGCACATTTCCTACCTTTTCAACTATCTCTGCTAAGAAATGGAAGCCACGCAATGTGCTTCTTCATCCATCAAGTTATCAGTGCATGTTTTGAGGTTGGACGTCTTCAGGTTTGAGAAGGGAATTGGGGACCATTAGGATGAGGGGTATGAGGCAAACAATGTCATTAAGATTGCATTTGGTTAGGCTCTGATTTTATGTGAGCTGATAATACACAATGGATTATGATGGCGTATGGACTTGGGTCAATATTTGATAGTGAAGGGTGAGTTGCCAGTGAGTATATTAAATTTTTGTGAATCAATTAAAACTCTATTAAACCTTGAGGACATAATATGTTCCTTGAGATAGAACAGCCTTAATTGAACCGAATATATTTTGTGATAAACCCTAATGTTTACTCTCTAAACGATTCTAATGAGAGGTGCGCCTGTGCGTATGTTCTTTTGCATCTTGAAGGGGTGAGCGGTAGACTGTGATATTAAGAAAATGTTGCTGCAAGCCCCTTGCCTGGTATTTTAGTGAGCAAATATATTCATAGGTCCATTTGCTGTTAGTTGTTTTACACTATTTGGTCAGAGTGCCAGCTGGCTGAGAGAAAGGGATACGTTTTTCTCTAAGAATTCTGTGATGAGCAGCAATTATTGAAGACAGATTTAATGCAGGAATGTTTTTAGAGAAGACCATCTTCTCTGCTATTATTAAAGCTTTTGGAACAGGATATGGAGTTATCCTTAGAAATGAGTTTTCAAGATATAGAGATACAGATGAAGATGTCATCATTCCAGGAAAGAAGCTAATTATAAACCATAAGAATGTTCTGGATGTGAGGAAAGAAGTAGTTGAGGTTTTGATTAGCACCGTGGGTAGTGATCGTGATGATTTTGTTTTCCAAGTGTTATCAATATTTCCAACCCTTGCTTAGACATATAGACTGGAGGGATGATTGGCTCATATGTGAATATGTTTAGACATCCAAAGGATGGAGACCTTAGAAAGTAACAGCATGTTGTAAGACATGTTGCCGATATTATTTTCCGAGGGTTGTATAATATTGTAAAGGTGAAAGTCAAAGACAGATGTCTTGATTCCCATCCAGTTAAGCTCAATAGATATGATAGAGGTCTTGTTTTATAATCCTGACCACAAATCATCAACTAGGAAAAAAAAACACTTGTGATGTAACAATTTTCTAGCTGCTAAAGGTATCTTTGGAAAATATGTGGAAAATACGCATGCATTTCATCCTATAAAACATAGAGTCATGAGTATGTTCTTAATAGCTATCACTAATGGGATATTCGTACTCTAACCAGTGACGAACACATATAGTATCCTGGCCATTGTCACCTACCCTTGGTCTCTCATAAAAAGCTACACTGTGGACTAGACTCTTTCTTGTAGTGGAAAGAAAGTAGTTCATTAGAAACCAGTATCATTGCACTTTAAGATAAGGAAAAACAAGTTTCTGAAACTTCCCCAAAATGCATTGTTATTATTGAGGGTAGAAGGCGATCATTGAGTTGAACATTTTACAGATTTACATGCACCCAGTTTCTTCTCTGCATTGCCTAACGCTCTACCATTATGAATTCCCACTTCGGGGGCAGTTTGGAAGTCTGGCATGTTTGGATGTGTGACAGACCTCTAAACTTTAGAACAGCTACGACAGTGGTCCTGCTAGTTGGTGATAATAAAGCACCCTAGGACTCATTTATCTGCTTTTCTGTGCTAGTTACCCCTCCCATCCATGTCAACTCAGGAAAGAATCTAGTACTTGTATTTGTTAAAGATCTTGCTCTTTCTACCTTGGTCAGTGTGGTGGTCACCACTTGCTTCCAGGGACGTAGCTTGTTCAGTAACATGGGTGGTGGGGTGAGCTTCAGATTTTCCAACAATCACGCTGGCATATCTTGATTAAATACATTATATGATAAACAGGACATGATGGGGGCTTAAGGAGCAGTGGAAAGGGAGAACCATTTTTAAGTCCTTCAAAACAGAGACAAGAGAGAGTGCGTGTGTGTGTGTTTTGTCTGTGCATGTACGTAAAAATCCCAAATGAAATCCTACAAACAACTCACCATTCCCGACTTAAAGCACCTATCCCCAACTATTTATTAGAGAAAACCTTTAATGGGAGGGTGTAACACCCCAAACACCCCCCCTAAAGCTGCGCCCCTGCTTGCTTCTACCATCCTCAGTAAATCAAGAAACTCTTTCATTTCTAACCAACACATCATATACTTCAAGATACAATATGGCAATGCAATCAGGCTGGAAAGTGGAGAATAGATAATTCATATTGGTAAGGCTACTTGTTTCTCTGTGGGAGCTTCTTCAAAATCCTTTGCATTATCCTTTGGATTTTGCATCAATCTGGTCTACAATATCGTGCAGGAAACTTTTACTCCCTAGAACCCTCACCATTCCCAGCATTCGAGGACCCCACCTCTTTGTATTGTCTACGTATAGATGAACTGACATGAGACATGCTCCTTTTCGTGCTTACTCCCAAACTACTGACCTCTCTCTTTTTGGGCATTTGTCAGACCTCTGATCACCTTCAGGTTTAATTTATTGAAATTTTATTTCCCTCTGTGGTGTCTTTCAACAGTTTCTCCTAGAACCAGGATGCAACTCAGCAACCATATGCTTTATAAATAATCTAATTCAAGATAAGAAATACGTTGCTTTCAGTCCATATTTTCTGAACTCTTTAGTCTTTGACATCATTAACATTTGCTAACACTACTTTAAGAATAGTACAGTCCAGTGGTGGCTCCTCCGCTAAGGCGGAGGAGCGTCCCCCCACCACTTTGCAGCAGTGAAAGAAAGGAAAAATAAAATGATAATAACTTGATATTATTATCATTTTATCTGTCCCTGCTGCTGCAGCATGGGGGTGGGGCGGGGCAAGGCTGCTCTTCTCACAGAGCAGGGCAGGGGAGGAGTGGTGGGTACACTGAAGTGCGCATGTAGCTTTGGTCGGCCGTTTAGGACCATCCAAACAGTCATGTGCACTTACCATATTCTCCACCCAAGCTGCATTACAGCTACAGCCTTGGTGGAGAACATACCCAGGCCCCCAGTCCCCATCTGAGCAGGGAACTACAGCACTCAGACCTTTCACAACGCTGCTTTTCAGCGTTGTGTTTGGCTTAGGGGAGCCAAACACAACGCTGCATTGCAGCTTTGTTATTGGCTCAGGGGAGCCTGGCTGCTTTCTGTTCGCCCGACACGGAGGAGAGACGACATGGGAGAGAGCGACGAGGAGATAAGTGTCATTTTTCTTTTTTTACCCCTTGGCCCCCGCCCCGACGACCCAGATCCGTGCTGGCCGCCACTGGTACAGTCCATCATGTTGTAAATCAAATAGTAATACAGTTTAAGGTGGGCCAAAATAAAAGGTAGAGGTAGTCAAGATTTGGGCAAAGAGAGTGGTAAGGGAAAAAAAGATGCATGCTATTTAATACAATGGTCCAACATGGACATGCTGAAACCAAATCCCTCCAGATATCTGACCACAGCACAGGACATAGAAAAGATGAAATAAGTGTGAAGGAGGGGGTTAGGGTCTTTCCCTACACACCTGATCAACACTTCCCTTCCATAAACACAAAGAAAGAAACTAGGGGTCTATTACGATGGCGGTCGGATGTCCACCGCCGGGCCGGCGGTGGTGCCCGCCGGACCAGCGGTGGACATCCGACCGTGATCGCAAGCCAGAAATCCGCCGGTCACGATTATGATGCCGGCGGTAGCCAGCCTTTACTCAGCGGTCAGACCGCCATGGAAAGGCATGTGGAGATTGTCTTCCGGGGGCCCGTTGCGGGCCCAATGTTTTGGGGGGTGTGGGTGCACTGGGGGGTACCCATGGTCCCCCTACATTTCCCTGTACCAGGTGGCAGGCACTGTGCAGTGCCTGCCACGCAGTGCAGGAAATGCTCCTTTGAACATCGCGGCGGTGCTGCGGGCAGCAGCAACCGCCGCAATGTTAAAGCCCGCGATCCGACCGCCGCGGTCGGATTTCGACGCGGGTCATCGTAATCGACCGGCGGTGATGTCGCGGTCCATGCGGGCGGTCTTTTCCCGCTACCATGGCGGTCGGGGAGGTTTTCTGACCGCCATCGTAATAGGCCCCTAGGTTCCTGATTTATATGTTGGCGGGAAGGAAACTCAGTCGCAGCGGCAAAAGAGTTCCCTCCCCCGCCAACATAGTGGTCCACCTGCCTAATATAATTTTGGGTGGACCTTAAGTTTGGCACAGCGGAAACTATTCTGTCTCCGCCGTGGTTTAAATCAGGTCCTAAATCTTACATTAGAGCAATTGGGAAGATTGATGAAAATAATATTGAAAATGTTGTTGTTACCAGTATCTTAACTGGCTCTTGAGGACCCCTAGCAACATCAACCAGAACTGCACTAATATCATGGTTTTTGAAAAGGGAGAAGCGCCATCACCTAAGTTAAAAACATTTTAAGCAGTTTTGAAAATCATAGAGCACCTAATGGACTTATGTACTTGTTAAACAATTATTTTTAGCCCACAAGCTGTTCAGATAGAAGTGTCAGCCTCTGAAAAAACTGCCAGTACATATTTTCAGCCAACCTAGATTCAAAAAAGGTGTGTACCAGGTCAGACGCAGCTGCCTGAGTAGACACCTTACTTTGGATAAATTAATGTGAATCTATTTTTGTTTGCATAGTTAGAGATGGATGGTTACTTTAGAAAATGTGTTCTATGGATTGAACAGAAACCTATCTATAGAAAGGCCTTTTGGCTAGGTTCGCTTTGAACAAATTCCATAGGCATACATGCAAAATAATTGATAATGCCTTTTTTTGCTAGGTTCACGGTATAGAAATACCACATACAACCGAACAAAATAGTTTATAATGTAATTTGTCAGTATAGTTTCTACAAAGTATTCTGTATTTAAGGTATATTAACATGGAGACGAAAAACACGTTGCTCAGACTACATTTGAAAGTACATTGGTTTCCTTTTTCTTACTAATAAGTGTAGCTTTACAAATGCATTCAGACTTTCAAATATAAAGTATTGCTTTCATTTTTGTTTCACTCTGTAAAAGAATGCCAGGTTTACACATAATGCATAATCCACAGGAAGAATATATTTGCATGATTAATAAACTAATATTGCATCCAAAGAAAGGGATTTACACCAACGTAACTCCAATTTATATGAGTTTAGGGTAGTATACGCTTCCTTTCAACATGAATTCATATTCCATCACTCTTATTTTTACCACTCTTCTGTTGTCTACAGAGAGGAGAGATTAATCATTTTTTCTGTCTCAAGATATTGAGGTGTTTGGCTTAGACGTTATGGGTTCTTGTAGTGTAATTGTATTACCCTTTATATAATCAGGTCATCATAAGTGATAGTTATAAATATCTAAATTCATTAACATCCTTGTAAGTTTGTATTGGGACTACATGCTTTATTGTTTATTCTTTTTAGTTGTTCAAATTCTCATCTTATGTTTTATGTGACAGTCTTATGTTATGCTAATGACTTAGGGGCCGATTCCGATCTCGGCCGGTAGGGCTCCGAATCGGATTCGGATTTACCGGATCCGATTCGGAGCCCTGTTTCCCGACCGAATCGTACGCGGGTCCGGCCGAGCGAGTACGATGCAGGCACCCGCGAAATCTCCGACCGACTCGAACGCGGCTTCAACACGCTCCGACCGACTCGCATGGGCATGACTCGCACCGCGCTATGGAGACGTATCCCGGCCGGGTAAGTACGATGCGCGCCGCGAGCAGTCCGACCGACTCGCGCCGTCCGGCTCGAAAAGCTGTCGGAGCCGGACTTTGGGGGTCCGCGTCGGACCCCCCTGTACGCGTAGGCGCGCGAGTCGCACACAGGGGGACCCATGGGTCCCCCTACCTGTGCATGTACGCCGCGATGCGCATGGACGCGTACACGCTGTAGGGGCGCCCTTGTCCGCCTCGCACCCATTGAGTCAATGGGAGCCCGCGTACGCGTTGTACGACAGGCTCCCATTGACTTCAATGGGAGTCCGACCGACTCGAGTCCGATGGCATGCGTGCGCATCGTACTCGTTTGGTCGGACTGCCAGAGTCCGATTCGGTCGGAAATCTCTCCGGGTCCGGCTCGGTCAGAGAGATTTCCGGCCGGAATCGGAATCGGCCCCTTAGTATATTTTCAATGTTCTTATAAATATTTGTGATGGATAGAAGAATGCGTATTTTTAAACAAATGCAGAGAGTGGTTGGTTTACTCCTTTGTAGTAGTTAATAACTCTCACTAAATCTCATAGAGAAGCCAGTCCCCGGAGTAAGAGCAAAGGACAGGGCTACAATAGCTGGATGTGGTTACTGTCTGGTTATATGATGTCTAACATTAATGGACAGGATTTTTGGAATATCGAATGGCAGATACATATTTATGGAAAATCAGTACAAATATACAAATAGAAACATGTGGGCATCATTGCTTCTGTTAATACTTTGGTACATTCGAACAATTCTGTCCATACAAGATTTGTTGAGCTCCTATCATCAAAGCAGTAGGACAATGATGTAAAATGTTCCCAGCTGCCCTTCCTGGTGGGAATGACAGGACACCGATATCATCATGCACAGAGATGGGGATCAAACTTCAAAGTGTGAAAGATGGCTTTGGAAAACTTCAAAGCAGAGGACTATTCAACACGCCAGGCTCTGGCTCTGAGTGCCGGTGATCCAACTTGCATCAGGGAATTGCATGCTCACATGCACTTCTTTTTAATACCTAATCATGCTGGTAGCCCCGAGTTCATTTCTGACAACTTTTCTCTTTATTTGTAGTTATTATTTGAAATATTGAAGTGTTTGTGTAGGTCAAACCTCACTCGAAGGAGCAGCAGAGCACTCAACAGGAAACATTTTTACTACAGCACGAGCCTTTCAAACTCGAGGTGTTGCACGGTTTCCAGTTGCAATCAGATTACGAAAGCCAGGATGTGATAGGGACGAGATTTAAATGTAAAAGGCCTATTTCAAGCTGGAAAATTGAAATTTACATTACTGCACTTGCGCTTTGTGTGAATTTTCAACTGTCCTGGAATTTTAAAAAAATTCGAGGAGAACTCCTGAGAACCTGCAACTTCTATAGAGTTCCAATAGACTCCACATTTGCGGAAGGTGGAAATCAAACACAAATGAGCTGTTGCCTTTTGTGCTCCTGCAAAGGGGGAAACCCTTTCCCGAAGCTCCCACTAATCTGGGAGGTGTTGCTCCCTATTCACACTTTGGATATAAACATACTGCAGCCCTAGTTGGAAACACAAATCTCCAACCTCCTACTGGGTGGGTATATGCCAGTCAAAATTTTGTGACTACCTCCAAATTTGTGAGATCGTGTGTATTTACTTATTTTGCACTTAACCATATCCTGGGATGTCCAGAACCCGTCCCTGTGAGCAGAATTAATCATCTGATATTGCATCATTGAATTTTAAGTGTGCGTAAATCTATTTTTACATTTTGTGAATTAATGGGATAAATTCTACCTCATTCATGTTAATTGTGACCCCCAAGGTGCTCAATGCAACTTTGCCAGGAAAATCAACGGAGAGTTTGCCCAGGGAAATACTGATACCGATACTGTGGGATTTGTTATTTCCTCTGAATTTGTAATCTCGATTTGGCCATAAGGATTTTCAATCTAATCGGTGTTGCTGTAAAACTTGAAATGAAGGCTTAAGTGTCACCTAAATGTAATATTTTTTTATGGAATTAGGGCCATAACTGAGACTGTAATAGAAAGCATATTTATTTTTGCATACATTGAATGGACTTGAATTTATATTATATTGCACACTTTTACATTTTGAAATACAGAAAAATAAATGGATTTGGGGGTAATCAACAGATGAGTTTTGGTTTGTGCCCAAGCCAGGATTAGAACCAGAGGCACCATCACGCTTGCAGTTAAAATACTAGAAAAGCATCTTCCCTTCATTTCTGTAGTTTTCGCAATGGCTTTTTGAGTTCAAACTATATGTGCCTTGACTTTCTGGTTGGCAGAGGTATGCACGCTGTCCAAGCAGGAACCACAATCCTAGTCAGGGTAAGACAGAAACACACTTGAAATTATTCTGTGCTCCCCCTCTGGTAGTTTGGCACAGAGCAGGCAGGCTTAACTTAAGAGGCAATGTGTAAAGTATTTGTGCAACACTTCAGAGAGTAAAACAGTTAAAACACCCCACAAAAAGATACCACACCTGGTTAGAAAAATAGAACTTAGTTTAATAAATAAAACAAGACCAAACAACAAAAATCCAATAAGTAGATCTTGAGATATGCAATTTTAAAGACATAGGTGAAATAGCACATAAAAGCACAAAGTGGCATCTGTGGTTATCTGGTCGTGCTGGACCGGGACTAAATCACAAGTTCAGGTCAACCGCGATTGAGCACGGACCAACTACAGGGACCCACTTGGACCAACTGAACACAGTACTTTAAATCCTGGTGCACGGTCTGCGCAGCGTTGCTTTGCAAGGCTTTGCAGCAGTTCTGATGAGGTCCACAGAGAGCAAAGCACCTTAGGCCCACTTCCAAGGGTCAAGTACTGGGGTGGTACCACTTGGCAGGGCAGACTCACAGGTGGCAGAGCCCAGGTGAAGGAGCAGGTTGGTTGGAAGTCCCTTCAGAAAACAGAATGCCAGTCAGATGGCCCTTGGAGTTACTCTGGGTTGGAGAGATGCAGGTCCAGTCCTTCTCACTCCCAGGCAAGGGGGCAGCAGGCAGAAGGTCAGCACAGCGGAGTGGCAGTCCAGAAGCCTGGCAGTTCTTGTAGCAGCACAGTAGCCCTTCTTCCTGGCAGAGTATCCATAGGTCCAGGGGTGTACTGGAGTGGTGGTGTCTGAGGTGAAGTATTTATACTTTGGTTCCCTGGTTCTGGAAGGTGGGAGAAGCTTCTAGACATTGGCTTTGAAGTGCAGAAAGTCCCCTTCCTCCCCTGCCCTGGCTGTAAGCTGGCTGGAGTTACAATACAGGGTTTTTAGGCCTATTGTGTGGAGACAGGGCACAGCCTAATCAGGTGCAAGTGGGGCTGTGCTTAGCTGCCCCCACCCATCATGCCAGTTAATGGTCCATTAAGGCCCATCAAGTCACACCTAAGCTCATATTGTGTCTGGCTGTCTAGAGGAAATGCACAATGCCCAGTTGTCACCCACACCAGATTTGTATTCAGAGACAGACAGAAGGCACAGAATGGTAAAGTAAGAAAACGCCAACTTTCTAAAAGTGGTATTTTCAGAATTACAATTTCAAATCCGACTTCACCATAAGTTGTGATTTTAAATTTTGAGTCCAGAGACACCATACTTGAAGAGTCTTTTGCCAATTGGGAATTGCACTTACAAGATGCAATAAGGTAATCCCAATGTTAACCTATGGGAGAGATATGCCTTGCAGTAGTGAAAAATGAATGTAAGTGTTTTTCACTACCAGGGCATGTAAAACTTAAACTGTCCTACTTTCGAAATACACTGCATCCTGACCTTGGGGCTCTCCAGGGCCTACCTTAGTGGTGACGTATATGTATTAAAAAGGAAGTTTTGGGCCTGGCAAGAGGGTTTGCCAGGTTGACATGACAGTTTAAAACTGCACGCACACAGGTTGCAATGGCAGGCCTTAGACATGATTAAAGGGCTACTTAAGTAGTTCTGCAGGCCCACTTGTGGCATTTAATTTACAGGCCCTGGGCATATATAGTGCACTTTGCTGAGGACGTATAAGTAAATTAAATATGCCACTTGTAGACAAGCCAATGTTACCATGTTCTAGGGAGAGCACATTCACGTTAGCACTGGTTAGATTCCTAAAGCCAATTTCAACATATTCAGCAAAATGTGGAGGAGAAAGGCAAAAAGTCTGGGGGTGACCTGCAGAAAGGGCCATTTCCAACAGTGCCCTTGCAGAATGCTGAGCTGTGCATTCACTGACCAAATAACAAAGGTAGTGAGTAATATGGTATCCAAAAGAAAACAAATTCTGCACAACAAAGGAGATGCAGACACAGGGTTACTGATATTTTCTTTATCCCGTAACCGCATTAAAATATGTTTTTTGTCTACTGAACACCTGATTTCAACATCTAATGGCCAAATATAACCCTAGTCACACTTATAAGGTATAACATCTAAAGAACGGTACACAGAATTAAAGTACACTTCACGTTCCCTAGCACTAGCTGAGACCAAGAGGATAAGTAAAAGCAGGACAGGTGGACGCACTTTTTCGCACCTTGCAGCACTTCATTGGAATGAGCTCCCGCTGGAGCTAAGACTAACTGAAGAACACATGGCGTTCAGGAAGAAACTCAAGATATATCTATTTCCCTAGACAAGCCGTCTGCCCCCAACTAACCATAACCTTACTCATCATTTCTCCGCCACAACTAGCGCCGTGATATCCCAATGGGATGAATGTCGCGCTTTACAAATAAATAAATAAACTGCTTTTAACCAACATAATACCTCATAGGTTAAGGCAGCTGCCATGGACATCTCTCTGACCGGCACATCACAAATTACTAAAAGTCAGGTTGACTCAGTGTTTTATTTGCCATAGGTTTGATATAAAGGATGCTTTTAAGTTGTGTGATAGTGAGAAACGTATTACCGCTAGTATTCCAAAACTTCAAGTCTGTTGTTGCAAGAACTGTTATGCTGTCTTATTATGAGCATTCACCTATGAATATCACCTAAATTATGAGGAATTTGTTTGGAGTACGACGTTGCTATTAGGATGAAGACTGAGCCCCAATATTTTGCAATCACAACTTAATGTTGCAATTTGAGACTTCCACCTTTTTGCGCTGGGACCAGAACTAGGTTATGCATTTGGGACCAGAAATAAGTTATGCATTACATTTCTCGAAAGCACACAAAATAAGTGTTGAGGTTGGATGCCACTTGCTTCTTGAGGTAAATGTGTCTTCCGGATCCCAGCTGGACGGACACGATGGCTCAACACAGCCATGTCTTTTCATAGTTCAGTGTGGACAACAGAGGAGCACTCCCTGCAGGGGGTCCTCTTATCATCTCAAAGCATGGAGTTTGCTTCCCCTTGAGGGCTCTGCACCTGCTCTCCACAAATTCAAGACCGCATCATGGTTTCTTTCCTGTGATGGAGTGAGATGGATGTGGACCACAATAAATGTACAGTGCCATCATTAATGACATCACTTGCTATGCAATCCATCAGTCACGTGATGCAAGGTTTCCAGATTAACAACAACTGCTTCTGCTCAAACCCATGCCGATTAAAGTCAGTCAGCGCTTTATTTTTTGTGGCTCGCTTTATCTCGATTCATCAAGCAAAATCCCCAGTTAGTCGTTTGGTTTAGGCAACAGTTGTGCCCAGTGGGGCCTTGTGCTAGAATATTATTATGCTTCTTACCAATGCACATGCATTATTATATTATATAAGGTTCGTATCTATATCCACTATCGCGAGCAGGCTTTTCAAAATGCTGTTACAAGGCTTGATTTCCATCGTGTGCTGTAACACTCAGTCCTGGACCCTCCCTTGTTCAGTCCTTGCTTATTTCTTTGTTGGAAATATCACAATTCCGAAACGCCTGTGCACAGCACTGGACTGGTTTGGAGCCCATATATAATATACAATTGTAGATGGATAACTGCGAATAAAGGGCTTGTTTTATAAACTTGGAGTTGTGAGTGACATTATAGACAACTTGCCCTTTTATGTAACCTGGAAACTTCTCAGTGAAAATGTGCTCGTTATTCACAGTTATCCATCTATAATTCTATATGTAAGGGAGTGACTGGTTTCTTGAGTAGTTTAATGAAGTACATACATTAGTTAGCAAAAAAAAAAGCGCAGCCTTCTGCCAAGACGACAACATTTAATGTCAAACTAAGATTGCTCTATGGCAAAATATTGTCAACTCTTGCCTTGTAAGAAATAACAAGTTCTCTCCAAGTGGCTTCATTGCCCTAAAAGGACCTGTCGAGGCAAATGTTTTCTCATTTTGTTTAATAGAAGTACCATTATATTGTTTATATTTGGTATTCTGTGCACAAGAAAACATAACATTTCCCTTTAGAGTGCTTTTAAACTACCTCAATTGTTTTAAATAGTTTTATTGAGAAATCATGTGCACCATTTTGTTAATTGTAATGTCAAAATTCGCTTTATGTTTGAACAATGTGTAGTAGTATATCGTAACACTAAATAAGAGTATCATGTAAAATGCCTGGATGTGTCTGCTATGGGCTACCTTATTTGAAACGTTTTTTCTCATGGGCTACAAGAGAACTTTATTGACATAAAATAATGCTATCTTTTTGAATTAACGTGCTCTTGTCATACCTGCAAGTGCTGAAACGTCTAAATAACATGCATGAGTACCGCATGAGTACTGCCATTGTTCATGTCATCAGTAATGACAGTGATAACATTTATTATTAAGTGTCATAACTTATCATAGCCAGCGAATATCAGTGAATGTTAGATGTCATATCATCATCATGACGTCAAATCAAAATATATTTTTTATGGAAAAGTCTGTTTTTATAGTATATTATTTCCTGATATTTGTAAAGAACCATAGTTTCTTTAAAAAAGGATATTTCAGTCAGTTTCTTATAATATACTTTGGCTTCTGCCACAGAAAAACACGTGACTGCTTTTGGGAGTCAGTGGCTTTTTTGGCATACGTGTGGCTTTTGGAAATGCCCTGTATGCAATCAACATGCCTCTTAACCCAATACACAAGGAATTGTGCCCTGCACAGTAAACTCTGAAGTGTGCGTTGCATCGTGCAATACCCTGTGTCCTCCAATTCCTTTGACCATGCCGTGCTATTAGTCTTGTGCCCCCTGGAATAGTTGCATTTTGCGTTTCACCACTGAAGAATGATACTCAGCTGTGCACATCAGGAACTGGGTTCAGTGGGAGGCTTTTACTCATTCACAGTGTTTAATTTGTGGAAGTGCCAGTGTCCAATGCTCTGCTCAGAATCTGCGGCTGGTGCAATTCAATGTGGACGTGCTGAATGCCAAGGCTGCGCAGTTCAAAATGCACCTCATGTTTCTTTAATCCACTGCCAGACACTCCCTGCCTCCTTATCTCATTATTGCATTCTTGCATGTTCCTGCCTTCTCCCTTTGTGACAGTTTTCCGTCTTTCTCTTCCTCTGTCTTCCCGCTTTGTTTTTTTTTTTCCTTTTCTTGCACTCTGTAAATGTCTGATGAGGAAAAATAAGAGCTGGTCCCAAAAAATTAGTGCCAATAACCAACACTGGCAACCACAGATCGAATTCAGCACTGCTCATTCTCTATGTACAATTCCCATGATTCCTGTGTGCGCAGCACATGATGTACTGCCGCTGGCCACAAGGCTTGTCCTTAGCCTACGCCTTGCCCCCAGCGCCCATACATCCAGAATTCACTGAGCATGGTCTTTGGTCATGCTCTGAAGGCTCTGGTGCTAGGCCTCAGTCCTCAACCCACTTCTCTCATACTCCAGCTACATCATTTGGGCTGTGTAGCCTGAAGAATTATTATAGTGTAGGTGGGGCCTAAAGGCCCATTCTGTGATACCAAAGCCTACTAGGGGCACAGATCTTGGTGCAACAAGGGCCAAATGGCCAATTTTCTGCTTCCTTATTCTGGTAAGCCTTCTGAAATAGGGTCAGGGTCATGAGGCACAGGGTCAAGACTGATTTGCATATAGCTGTGGCGAAGTGAGCTAAAGAACGATGATGGATTCAACCCAGATCTGTGACTGGGGGTGAGTGTCTGAAAAGTTTCAGCGCTCCGTCCATCATCTCCTTGTGTTTGCTTTGTTCGTCCTAAGTTGGCAGGGTATGCCCAGACGTGGGTCTCTTGCTCACTTTGCCACTGGATTCAAGCTAGCCTGGCTGAGGAGGGCTGTTAGCCCGAAACCGGTCCCAGAATGCTTGTTTCCGGTCCAGGAAAGATATGGCTTGGCAGTTCGGGCTGGACTGTTCCCATGAGGCACAGGGTCAAGACTGATTTGCATATAGCTGTGTCTGAGCTGGGGTGGCGAAGTGAGCTAAAGAACGATGATGGATTCAACCCAGATCTGTGACTGGGGGTGAGTGTCTGAAAAGTTTCAGCGCTCCGTCCATCATCTCCTTGTGTTTGCTTTGTTCGCCCCAAGTTGGCAGGGTATGCCCAGACGTGTGTGCCTTGCTCACTTTGCCACTGGATTCAAGCTAGCCTGGCTTAGGAGGGCTGTTAGCCCGAAACCGGTCCCAGGATGTTTGTTTCCAGTCCAGGAAAGACATGGCTAGGCAGTTCGGGCTGGACTGTTCCCATGAGGCACAGGGTCAAGACTGATTTACATATAGCTGTGTCTGAGCTGGGGTGGCGAAGTGAGCTAAAGAACGATGATGGATTCAACCCAGATCTGTGTCTGGGGGTGAGTGTCTGAAAAGCGTCAGCGCTCCGTCCATCATCTCCTTGTGTTTCCAACGAACAGCAGCACCTTACCGCAAACTGGTTCTTGGAAAATAGACTAAAAATATAACAGATAGATTCCAAAATAGAAGGTGGCGGTAAAAAAAATGGCGGCTAAATTCAACTAAAAATAAAGTCTATCTCCCTATTGAAATGAATAGGTAATATTGTAAAAATATTGAATAAATGTCTAAAAAAAATTAAAACTTTATTAAGCATGTAAAACATGTCAAAAGATGTGAAAAATGTTTAAAAATGGTAAGGTATAAATAAAATAATAGTATAAAATATGTACAATTCTTTAATATATACTGAAAAAAACGTATGTTAAAGTGATATTGAAAATATGTTTATAAAACAAATTAAAAAATGTTTAAAAAACTATTAAACTGAAAAATAAAAGTTGAAAATATACAGTGTACAATAGTATTTAAATACGAGTAAAACATTTTTTAATAATGAAAAATATAAACAAATTTTATCTACTTAACATTATATACATTTTTACTTTTAAGTTAAACTATATATGATTAAAAATGTTAAAATATACTATATATAAACTTTGAAAACACAAATAAAATGTCAAAAATGTGTGACATGTCTTTAATCTATAAAAAATACAATTAATGATATAATTGGTTGCAAGCATACAGTTACAAGTATACAACAAACTATTTTTCTTATATTTCTTTTCTTCAACAGTACTCATAAAATAACACAAACTATTCCTACTACAGGCAAATTAAAATAAATGATTTTAGACTAAAATGATAAAACTAAATAATCACAGTCAAATCATTTTTAAAAAGGTGCTAGACACTAAAGAGGTGACATTTACTATACCCACTCCAATCTCACCATATGGGCGGAAGGTGTTGGACAATAAAGGGGTACCATTTATTATTTACTATTCCCATTCCAATCTAAACCAATTTGTGTAAGTTGTTGGACACTAAAGGGGTGACATTTACTATTCCCATTCCAATCTAAACCAATTTGTGTAAGTTGTTGGACACTAAAGGGGTGACATTTACTATTCCCATTCCAATCTAAACCAATTTTAGGAAGGCGTTGGAACCTAAAGGGCTGACAGTTACTATATCAACTCCAATCTAAACTAATTTGAGGACGGTGTGGGACACTAAAGGAGTGACATTTACTATTCCCACTCCAATCTAAACCAATTCGGGGAACATATTGGACACTAAAGGGGTGGCATTTACTATTCCCACTCCAATCTAACCGTCTTGGGGAAGGTGTTGGACACTAAAGGGATGCCATTTACTATTCCCACTCCAATCTAAACCAATGTGGGGAAGGTGTTGGTCCCTAAAGGGGTGATATTTACTATTCCCACTCCAATCTGACCATATTGGGGGAAGGTGTTAGACATGAAAGGGGTGACATTTACTATTTCCCCTCCAATCTAAACCAATTTAGGTAAGGTGTTTGACACTAAAGCGGTGACATTTACTATTCCCAGTCCAATCTAAATCAATTTGGGGAAGGCGTTGGACACTAAAGGAGTGACATTTACTATTCCCACTCCAATCTAAACCAATTCGGGGAACATATTGGATACTAAAGGGGTGGCATTTACTATTCCCACTCCAATCTAACCGTCTTGGGGATGGTGTTGGACACTAAAGGGATGCCATTTACTATTCCCACTCCAATCTAAACCAATGTGGGGAAGGTGTTGGTCCCTAAAGGGGTGATATTTACTATTCCCACTCCAATCTGACCATATTGGGGGAAGGTGTTAGACATGAAAGGGCTGAAATTTACTATTTCCCTCCAATCTAAACCAATTTAGGTAAGGAGTTGGACACTAAAGGGGCGACATTTACTCTTCCCACTCCAATCTAAACCCATTTGGGCAAGGTGTTTGACACTAAAGCGGTGACATTTACTATTCCCAGTCCAATCTAAATCAATTTGGGGAAGGCGTTGGACACTAAAGGGGTGACATTTACTATTCCCACTCCAATGTAAGGCAATTTGAAGAACATGTTGAATGATAAAGAAGTGTAATAGAAAATATCCTCTTCAATGTAAAACATTTTAAACAAGGAATACAAATTAGACATCTTAAATGCATAATCAATGCTCCCTACTGACACACATTTTTGTACTATGAAATTAAATAGAATTAAGGGCCTGATTTAGATCTTGGTGGATATGGTCCCGCTGTCACCTTTCTTTTGATCAATCCATTGGCCTACAAGGCGGTCAACCTGCTTAATTTAGATGCTGGTGTATCTATGGACGATAGGCCGTCCGAGTCCCGCCATCTCTGCCAGAATTTTATGGCAAGGAACGGAGGCCAATATTATGCATATCTCTTTAATTGCAACTCACAGCAGCAACTCCAAAACAATGAAAAGAACTTCGAATAGGAACATATTAGCATTCCAATCTCTATTTAATTCCCTGTGTGGCAGCCTTCTTCCTTCTTTGTTGCTGCTCACAGCTCAGATAAGTTCACAATTTAGATCTGCTCATTTGGTGGGTGAAAGGGCTCTGTGAAAGTTGTGTGCGTGTACGCTAATTAAGCAAGAGTGTTTAACTATGTTGTTAGTTTATTGTGTATGCCAATTATGATAAGTTTCAACTCGATTTTCGTATGAAGATTCTTAATCTTAGATCCCGTAGGGGCGCGATGCGGCTGCCAAGTGTTTTTGGGTTATAAATCGCTTCAGTTTTGAATTATATCCACAATGGGAATACATTAATGTTGGCTGTGCAGTGCTTATGATATGTAGATTTCTAGGAAGGACTCTGCAAGTTAGTTTCGGCTCTAGCGTACGGGATTGTAACTTCCTGTTGCGCTCGAGCAAAGCCGTAATTAGGAGAGAAGGCACGGAGTCCGTTGCTCTCGATGCCGCGATCAGGAGTGAAAGTCCGGGTGGTCAGATTGTCTTTACTCTTCACCAAGTTCCAGGGGGAATTGTATTAGAGCAAAACACGGTGATCGCGATCGCCAAGTGGAACTTTGAGGGCCAGATTAAAGAAAAAGGGAATAATTTAAGGTTGCTTACCTGCGCGCATTTGTCGCTGGAAGCTTCTTGGTTCTAATTATCTCCCGGGCCACCATAGGAGCGTCAGGTGACGCAGCGGCCATCTTAGTTTGGTTCAACAGTGGAGATTTGTTTAGTATTGAGTCAGCCATCTTGTGGGCTTGAAAGAGAGGCTGAGAACCCGTTTTTTTCAGTCAGTCAGTCAAGAGTGCATACTGGTATTTATGCTTCACTAGTTTTGGATGAGAAGTGGTTATTGGTGGGATTTTGAATTATTTTGGGAATTCAAAATTTTGGGAAGAGTAGAGGTTTAACTTGGTGTTTATTATAATTGGTTAGAATATGGAGGAAAATAGAGCAATTGAAGGAAATGTTGAGGTCTGAGTACAGGAATGTGTTGATGGGGCAATCTCTGTTTTGGCTACGCAGTTGGGGAAAAAGCTTGCCAATTGTATAGACAAGTTGGAAAGGAGATTTGGAAAGAGAATGGATGATGAGCAATTTTGGTCAGTAGAGGAAGTGGTAGGTGATGCCACAGCTAGTGGAAGTGGTAGAAAGATTACTCAGAAGAGGAAACGTGTGTAAAGAGAAGGTCTCTAAGGACAAAGGGGCCTTTAATCAGAAAGGCAGTTATAAGTCAACTTGGAGGGAGTTGTGTGGAAAGGCTATAAAGGCCACTCAAGGTGATTGCAGAGCTATCATCTGTGACAAATCCTCCAGCATTGGGGATGTCATGTTCTTCAGACTTTGATGCCTCTGAGGAAGAGGAGAGGAAGAGAGTTAAAAAAGAGAGAAAAGGGAAAGAAAATTTGGATCAGGCTAAAGACCCCTTGGGTGATTTCATGTTTGACCCTCACACAATCCAGCACCCACTCTCTCCTCAATGGGTCCCAGCAAAACATGCTGCTGAATATGGGGAATTTTGGATTAGGAGAGAAATGCCTAAAAAAGTGTCCAAGACCTTCTCTAGCCAACAAGGTGGCTTACATGCCAGAATTAGATACAAAGATGCTTGCATTTTTAAATAAATAGGGTAGGGACCCAAACGAGGGCTTGATAAAGGACTGAAGGGGTGTCAGGACTGCCTTCTGCATGTATTTGGACCCTTAACAAAGATTTTTGATCTATGCGAAGAGGTTTATCTGCAGGAAAGTGCAGTAAACGTGTTGGAACTGAGACAATGGGTGCAAAGAGCAGGATGCTTATTAGGGAATACTAACACAGCCCTGTGCATGGAGCATAGAAAGAGCCTAGTAATGAAAATAGACCAGAAGTTGGCGGAGTTGGCAGGAAAGGAATCGGATCAGGAGGCTAACGGTCTCCTTTTTGGTGAAGAGTTTGTAAAGGAGATGGCTCGGTATGCCGGAGTCTTTAACTCTATTCAAAAACTACAAAGGATATTAGAAAGGTTTTTGCAACGGCCGGGAGAATGCAGGGTTTATTCCCCAGCCGGGGTTCTAGAATCACACGGAGCTCATTTTCACGTGGATATAGATCCGGTGGCTTTCAATCGTCTGGAAACTATACACCCAGTTTCTACCCCCAGAGGCAGAGGGGAAGAGGACGATATAGAGGAGATAGAAGGACAAGACAACAAGGTATGTTTGGGAAACAACCCTTTGTCTATTCAGGAAAAACTGGGTGGCAGACTCGCCCATTTTTTAGACAGATAGAAAGAGATAACTTCCGATCCTTGGGTATTACAAACTGTAAGTGGTTATTGAATAGATTTTGTAGAAACTCCCATCCAGGTAAGATGACCAAGACCTTTGAGATTTGCAAAAGAGGAGGAAAATTTGGTGGACCAAGTGTTTCAAGAGCTGGCAAAGTAGGGAGCCATAGAGAAAGCAGACAATGTCTCTGCAGGTTTTGTAAGCAACCTGTTCCTCGTCGAGAAAAAGTACAAGGGCATGAGACCGGTGATAAATTTGAACGACTTAAACGAGTGGGTGGGGTACAATCACTTCAAAATGGAAGGGATTCATATGTTGAGGTTCCTTTGAGGAAAGGGGACTGGTTGACCCGTCTAGACCTAAAAGATGCATACCTGATGGTTCCTGTGTGCCATGAACAGAGGGACGTTTTGAAGTTTCAGTGGCAAGGAAACGTTGCGATTCAAAAGCCTTCCCTTCGGTTTGACATCGGCTCCTTGGCGCTTCACAAAGGTGATGAGGCCAATAGTAGCGTAGTTTCACTCAAGAGAGGTGAGACTGATAATATATTTAGACGATATCCTGATTATGTCTCAGAGCAGGGAATTGGCTCACGATGATGGCAGTTCGAATAATAGAGAATTTTGTTTTTGTAATAAACAGAAAGAAGTCATGTTTGGAACCGAGTCAGGAGACCGTATTTTTAGGTTTTCAGATTTGGACATTGGATTGTGTATTGAGATTGCCCATAGAGAAGGTGAAGAAGATCCGGAGAGAGGTTTGGAGAATGTTTAGTGAGCGAGTGGATAACTTTGAGACAGATTACGAGGGTACTAGGCCTCCTTTCAGCCTCCATCCAGGCAGTTTTCCCAGCTCCATTGCATTATCGAACTCTACAGAGGTTAAAAACTGTGTTTTTGCACAGAGGGATGAAGTATTCACAGAAAGTACAGACAGATACAGAGACGAGAGAAGAGTTAAGGTGGTGGCTGGAGAATTTGGAAGCATGGAATGGAAGGGCCATTTTCGGTCCAACCCCAGGTATAGTTATAGAATCGGATGCCAGTCTTCAAGGCTGGGGAGCAAGGTGTGGTTCGTGGACAACTAGGGGGAAATGGATAGGCAAAGAAAAGGAAATGCACATCAACTACCTGGAGTTGTTGGCAGGTTCTTTTGCAGTGAAGAGATTTATCAAGGATCAGGTGAGATGCTGTGTTCTTTTGAGGATGGACAACATTTCGACAGTACGATATGTAAACAAGTTGGGGGGTCCTCATTCAAAGGCTTTAGCAGATTTGGCAAGAGAGTTTTGGCATTTCTGCCTTAGCAGAAATATTATGATTCAGGCACGGTACTTACCAGGAATAAGCAATACTAGAGCAGATTGGAATTCAAGGCAACTGAAGGATTACAGCGATTGGAACTTGAACAGGTAGGTGTTCAGGTTGATAAAGAAAAAATGGGGTCCCCTAGGGATGGACCTGTTTGCGAACAGGGTGAATGCTCAGATTCCCAGATTTTACAGTTGGAGACTAGATCCAGGGGCGGAGGCTGGAGATGCTTTTCTGCAAAACTGGGGGAGGTTGCAGAGTTACGCGTTCCCTCCATTTGCATTGATTCAGAGGGTGTTACTGAAAGTAAAAAGGGAGAAGGCAGAAGTAGTGTTGATAACCCCCTTTTGGTCATCCCAAGTATGGTATTCAGATGTTATGGAGATGCTGGTTGCCGACCCGGTACTTCTACCGAATACCCAGGATTGGTTAACAAGTACATCAGGAAACAGACACGAATTGGTTCTGCAGGGACATTTGAGGTTGATGGCTTGTCTGATTTCGGAAGAGACTGGCAGGTGTCAGGGTTATCGTTGGAGGCTTCAAAACTCATTAAGGAGTCATGGGCTCCGGGGAATTCAAAGTCCTAGAGGATAGCCTGGAGAAGATGGGTTTGTTGGTGTGTTTCGAGGGGTTTGGATCCCATATCAGCACCTCTGGTAGAAGTGGTGAATTACCTGACAGAAGTGTTCCTTGAAGGAAAATCTTACAGTTCTGTCAATATTGGTAGGTCGGCAATTTCAGCAGGACATGATTTGATAGATAGCTTACCTGTGGGTCAACACAATGTGGTGAAGAGGTTGTTGAGGAGTGTAGGGATTAAGGCCCAACTGGGAGCAAAATATTCCTCCAAGTGGGATGTGGACCTTGTACTAAAAGAATTAGCTAGTTGGACTGAGAATGAATTTTTGGATCTGAAGAAACTTTCATTAAAGTTAGTTATGTTACTATGTCTAGTTTCTTTTAGGAGAGTTTCAGATGTTAAGGCACTAGAAATTTCGGGATAAATGGCGATGCGGCGCGCGCAATGTAATTCGTTTTCTTTATTTATTTATGTACTTAACTCCGTACGGCCGTATGCCGGAGTTTACTACCCCCCACCCTGCCCCTCCCCCGCCCCACCGCCCCGCAGCATTCCCTCCAGGAGCCGCGACTGACAAAAACTATTTCTAGAACAATTATTTACCCAAATTTAGATGAATGTAGAAAGTTGTGTGTAGTGAGATGCTTGCGTGAGTACAATTTTATTAAAGACACGGAGGCTGATATTATTCCTCCCTGTAAATTACCTCCCTATAATATGTTTTTTTGGTTTCTCTTTAGTTCACTTTAGTCCTGAGGTCCTCAGGACACAAGGGGACCTCATTGCCCCACCAGCAGTGCGCCAAGAGGCGCATTTGCAAAGTGGTGTAAGAGGGGCGTGGCCTCCGACCACCTCTCAGCAATCCCCTTGTGTGGGGCTTACTGGTGGTAACAGGTGGGCTAATTGGCCCTCAGCAGCGACGGGGACTTCATCCCTCAACCAAGAGCGCCCCAGGAGGCGCGTTTGCAAATTAATGCAGAAAGGGGGCGGGGCCTCCGGCGGGTTGCCGGCTTTATTTTTTTTGTATTTTAGGAAGGGGGGCTGTGTGGCTTACCTTCCAATTTACCCTTTTTTATTTTTTGATATTAAAATGGGAGGGGGGGCCACACGGCCCCCCTCCCAAGGCTGATTTCGGCCCCAGAGACCCCATCCCCCAGGGCTAAGCCTATGTTTATATTTTTAATTGAAAAGGGGAGGGGAGCCATGCGGCCCACCTCCCCAGGCCGATTTTGTCCCGGGGTCCCCATCCCCCAAGGCCCAGCCAATTTAAAAAAAAATGTTTTTAAGGGAGGGGGGCCGATCGGCCCCCCTCTTCTAGGCCATTTTTGGCCCCGAGGACCCCATCCCCCGGGACTTGCCCATTTATTTAAAAAAAAATGTATTTTATTTTAATGGAGGGGGCTGTGAGGCCCCTCCTGGCCGATTTCAGCCCTGGGGACCCCATCCCCTGGGGCCTGGCCATTTTCTTTAAGTAAAACAAAGGGAGGGGGGCCGAGCCCCCTTCTCAGGCCATTTTCGGCCCGAGGACCCCATCCCCCGTGGCTTGGCTAGGTCGCTGGGGACCGCGGGGGAACCTCAAGGCCCCGCGGTCCCTGCCGGCTCTCCGCCACCTGTGGGAGCCAGCATTGCTTATGAACAGAAGGAGCTGCAAAATGCAGCTCCCTCTGCCCAAAAGCAATTCTGCTCCGCTTCATGGAAGCAAGAGCATTTTCAATGCTCTCGCCATGAAGTGAAGCAGTGTTTGCTATGGCTTGGCTGGAGCAGTGCTCCCGCCAAGCCATAGTAAACTGCAATGTCCCGAGGGTGGGCCCCCTGGGACATTGCTGGAGCCCGCCCTGGGGGGTGGCGGTTCCCAGGGCCATTTATGTCTCCAGGAGGGGGGCTGCACGGCCCCCTCCCATCTTTGAAATAGCCCCGGGAAGGTGGTGGTTCCCGGGGCTGTGTGGGGGGGGGCTCAAGCTTTTATCCTCCATAGCACTCCCCACACTCTCTCGGTCACTGGGTCCCTCCGTGTCTGTACTCTCACTACTAGAAACAGTGTGACCAGCTGCTTCCCCAATGATGTTGGCCCTGTCTTTTCCACTTGCCTAGGATGATGCTGAAATGAAATTGAAAATAGGTTTATTGCATGTGCCAGAACACACTTGACCAACAGCCTTGATCAGAGAACATTAATAAAGTGTACAGATGACTTCAGCTACAAGGTCCACTATAGTGACTTCAACATTAGCATGATCACATGCATGCATGCCACATGACCTGTAAACAGTTGCTCTCTGTGTAGTCATAACTACATACACCTCCAATTGCATGAGTAAAGTTCTCTCAAATCCATCCTCATGTATCTAGTAGGATACTTGATCAACGTGCATAGGTTGGCTCGTGTAGTATACCTTAGTAACGATGTCATCAAATAGGATGGCAATGACAAATTCATTTCAACAGATTCCACACAAGGCCCCACAATCAGTAATAAGTCATATACCTAATGATGAAATGATAGTCAACTAATACAGCTATGTTGCTCCAATATGTACAGTAGTAGGAAGAAGGTGACATGGAAATGCTCATTTCACACCGTTGTAACTTCCTAATAGAGACTTCATATTTTCACTGCCAGAATAGTCTCATGAAAACAGTACTTAAGTAGGTGCACTGTGTATCACATGTCAAACAGAACAGCAGACTGGAGACAATCTGGCCCAAATATCTGGGAGATTTGTCTACAAATATCCATAGTATAATGAATCAGAAAGGCCTAGGGACATCCCCAGTCCAGATCGGTACTGGTGAGAACACCATTCTTACGTTGCATACCTAAAAGCCAATAGACCATTGGAGGTTGTGAGGCTAAGGGAATCCCATTATATGAAGAGGTGGTTTACCCTGTGTCCTAATGGGAAGGCACATCACAGTGTCTTTCTGACTCACAAACACAAATTCCATTGTATTGCTGAGTTTAGGTACTCACATATGACCCCTACATTTCTGCATGTCACTCCCCAATGCATGTCACCAGTCAGTGAATGAGCCTTGACAAATCAACATGTGCAAATCACATAACTGAATACTCCCACATCAATGGCATGGAAATTCACATTGTGAGAAATTACTGCAAGTCTACCTGGCATGTCCTTCATTGCTTCATCATTTGGGCCTGACTAATGACAATGAGTATGGGCTTAGGGTATGTGTGACCCATCCACCAATATCTACACACTCCTGTCTGTGGTAACATATGAACGGTATACCCGTCACAAATAACTATTTTCAAATACAGATTGGCCTGCACATACATTTGTGATGGAATCAGACATCAGCCTTTGAAGACACATAGATCATGCATGAAACAGTAGTGCAGATGATACTACAATAGGGAAAGGCACAAATGCCAACATGCAAACACAAATACTGATGGCTCCAGTGATGGTTTTGCTATCTTTTGTTACTGTACATTCCCCACTTACCAAGGGGAAGTATTGCTCAGTGACTGCATCCAAAGTGCACTGTATGCTATGCAACATGTAAGAGGGCCACCATCACATGAGACACAGTAGTAAGGGAGCATCACTCATGCCACACTGTAGGCATTAATCACTTTTCTCAGCCATGTGTCTGCTCAAGACAGTAAATTGGTAGTGGACTGGACTATCTGTGTTCCTGGTCAGAAAGACAATAGGCAAAGCACATCAGCGGGCATCTACTACCAGACCTATACAAACAATAACTCTTCTTGTGTGTCGCACATGGTCCACCCCCAATAATGATGTGGAAATGCTTGCATGTGACACACAAAGTTGGCAATGTAACATGTATGACTCTGGCCAGGACTCACCCCCTGGTCGCTGCTGTTGGGCCCATCAAGCTCCGGGTAGCCAACCGCCAGTATGTGAGCCATTGGGGGGTCAGGGTCCGGTGCATGCCTCGTCCACGTTTGGAGGACAGCCCCAGCTGGACCTAGTGATCTTCCAGATCCAGCGCCTCTGGTCCTCCCACCTCTTACAGCAGTGGACGCTGCGCTGGCCATAGACCCCCAGGATCCACACCTTCTGGTCAATGGCTCTCCAAATGGCTTTCTTCTGATGGGCGTTGACCTATATGGATACAATAGATGAATACACAGATTATAACAGCAAGTTTTAGAATATCTGGTTGGTTGACATTCATTTTGTATACACATAGCAAAAGCATTAATCAATAGTTAACACGCTACATGTGTCATTCTCATATGCTAAGCACTACAAAGACATGAATGCACACTTTTGAAGTCATCTGCTGACTATCCTCAACCCTGGTCATGACCTACACTGACCAGGCCAGCCCACCAACATCATGTAGCCTAGGGCCATCCTACGTGTACTGTGATATGAGCTTCTATGAAGCACAACACACCGTTGTGACCTTCTGAAGAGTAAAGTACTTGTCCATGACTATATAGACACCTTTACAGCCAGGTCCATTGACTTGACGCATATGGCCCAAACAGGCTGGTACCATAGTATAGACTACATCCTAAAACTTAGGCCACAATGAAAGGGCTGGCACGTGTGTCACTGAGAGCTTCCTCTCGGGATTTGTGGACATGTGAACTACTTAATGGGCTATCATACTACGGTTTATTGAGTTTGTGTCATATGTACTGCCATCACAGGGCTCACCTTTTACCATATGTGGCACTGTTACAGGGATGACATTCAATATACCATTGTATGTCTTGTTTGACTGGTTGATTGTAACAGAGTTGGAGATTCACATATTAAAATCTCTTCTGAAGTAACCAACTGTCTGCACTATTAATGTGTCACATGTGCAATAGGTCTGCACAATGCAAGCATTACTTATGGAAAAGTGACAACAGACCTGTGGGAGTAAGGGGCCTGACATTAGTAAATGCCACACATTGACAATGTGGGTCAGTGGAAAGAAGTATCAGGGCAAGGGTTACCTCAGCTACCATTCCAAATATAGTCCATGTAAAAGCAATCAGGGCTACTATTGGTTCAGATTACTCATTTTGGGAACATCCAAGGAACTGCAGGTCTACAGGGAGATTACCCTGTGCATCAGTTGTATTGCCACAGTAACTCTGCCCCAACCTTGCCCATGGCCCAGACTGGGCACAACTCATTGTCAGACCTTGCTCGCTGCAGGCTGAGCATATTGATCCCACATAAATATTACATTTCCACCACTTCAATACATAACAGTGCATCTTGTGGCCATTCAAAAAGTGACCTCAAGGTTGTGTGGCACTCTGAAGGGGTCTGTGAGGTATAGCTAGCTTCCAGACAACAGTTTGGCGATCCCTGATCGGGGCTGAGTGATATGTGGGACTGTACAGATATCTAACATCATCCACCACTGCTTCTTACAGTATACGTGCACAGCTCATGCTGTATAGCCTATACCTTTTTTTGCACATTTACCATGATCTGAGTAGCAAATATATTATACATGAAAAGTATACATGCATAGATATGTGCATGCAACTCAAGTGGGATCTAGGGCTCATCACAGAGCACACATCACTATGGTGATGTTAACTGCACAAAGCATACTACATACACAATTAATTACATCATTGTCCTATGTAGGGACCACAAAATGTTACAACAGTAATCGGAATTCACTCTGGGACTCAGAGGCACATTGTAGTCTGCTGGAATAGAAAAGATGGAGTTAAACAGAGTAAAGAAACGATGTGAGATATTTACCATCTCCTCTGGTGAGGCATAGAGCTGGCCGTACAGGGGAAGCACTTCTTCAACTAGTTTCTCCAGCTCCTCTGGAGAGAAGGCAGGGGCCTTCACACCTGCTTGGCCTGGCATGATTGCTCCCAGAGGTGGAAAACAGCAGCTAAAATGGAGTAGGTGTTGATGGCAGCAGTGTCAGGAGGCAAGTGAGTTATTTTTCAAACCGCGGAGTACATGCACGCCATGTACGCGGTCATCAGCATAGACAGACACAGCCATTGGCCCGTGGCCATCACAATCACCAATGGCTGAGTCCACCGTGGATGAAACCGCCGACAACGCGGGCGACTACTGCCGGCAGCGGGAGGTTCAGAATGTCTTATATGCGATGTCATGCATCTGCCATTTTACCGGATGGAACTACAGTATTGGTGACTTTAAGTGCGTCACCGCCACTACAAATGTGTTGTAACATGTTTACATGATGTATTACTCCATTGCTCTATAATATGCTTTACACAAACAGCAGTGTAGTGCATTACTGTGCATAAACGCTATATTACTGCTGTGCACTGTACACAGACGGTGCCAGTATTTTGCGAGTACAATTCAAAATTAGGGGGCTTGTGATACATTTTTTAATGTATAATGTGTATCATTTCTGTTACAGACATGTGAAAACCTCAATGGGGATTATAGGTGAATGTTGGACAGTAGATAATTATCATGTGAATTATGTGTAAGGCTTTACGAACCAGTTATGTTTTCTCACATTACTCTAGGCTTATGCTACACATATATTACTCTGGACACTGTGACCAATGTTTGAAATTGTTTCCATTCCACACATAGGTACCCTGGGAGAGGTAGGAGATAACAGCCTCCAGTATGCCACCCATTTCTTGACCTTCAGACCAAGGAAGGCATGTCATCAAGAAGTTTTGTTTAAATAGGCAAACAATAGAGGATTTATGTCATCAGTTGGAGCCTGAGCTCCTGCCTCAAAACACTAATTCCACATGTATCCCATCTATTGTGATACTTATGGCAGTATTGTATGTTCTGGCCACATGTTCCTTCCAGTACACTGTGGCTATATCTGATGATATGTAACAACCAATATTCAGTGGTGTACTACCAGACGTGCTTTCAGCAATGATGAAACACATTGACAGCTACATCCAGTTCCCCAAATGTGAGGATTTAACCAATGTGAAAGGGGATTTCTATGGATTTGGTCGCAGCCCTCATGTGGTTAGGGCCATTGATGGCACCCTTAGTGCCACTGTAAGCCAGCGAACAAATTTGTCGGAACAGGAAGTACTTCTATTCTATCAATGTGCAAGTTGTCCACTTACTGGATTGGTGCATCTCAAATGCCTGTGCCCAGTTCCCAGGATCAGCCCTTGATTCCTTCATCCTACGGAACAGCACCGTCCCCCAGCTGATGTCACAACTACTACCAAAGAGGGCCTGGGCTGTTGGTAAGTATGATCTGTTCAAATGTGTGTGGTTGATGTCAGGTTGTATAATCAGAAAGTGTGTAACTTATTGTTGCACCTATGTCTGTCTTCCATCTGGGAAACTCAGCGTATTCCAAAGTCCATGGTATTTGGCACTACTGAAGACTTCAACAACGCCAGAGGAAGTCCGCTTCAATGAGGCCCATGGAAGAACATGGAGGCCAGTGGATCGGGATTGTGGGCTCCTGAAGGCCTGATTCAGATGTCTGAATAAGACTGTGGGAACCCTCCTCTATTCATGCGGGAAGGTGTGTCAAATCACTGTGGCTGCTGAATGCTACACAACATCGCCCTGCGACCGAACATCTCTTATATCGCAGAGGATGGAGACCATGAAGTGCTACCGGGTGAGGAAGCTGAAATGCCAA
Organism: Calotriton arnoldi; assembly: GCA_963921515.1. Taxonomy (NCBI): domain Eukaryota; kingdom Metazoa; phylum Chordata; class Amphibia; order Caudata; family Salamandridae; genus Calotriton; species Calotriton arnoldi. Next base: position 297,274 of record CAWUFW010011727.1, read on the forward strand.
ATGATTATGATAGTGTTGAAGAGGAAGTAGCTGACTTGCGTCAAGATCTCATCAACAACTAATTTTTATGAGTTGTGTTGTGAGATGTCATGACTTTGACTATTAAAGCAACTCTTGTTGTGACGATGTGAGGAGTATGTGTAGGTAAAATATTAGGAAGCTAAAGCTCTGGCAAAATCTGGTGAAAGATGTTTGTGGAGGAATGTTTTGACACATGCTTTGTTGGTGTAGGTTTGTTTAGCTTAGATTTTTGTCATAGACTATGTACTCCAGAATTTGACTATGTGGATTGTGTCATATGTATGGTTTCATAGCTGATCTCTTTGTTTTGGTCTGTTTTAGGTACCTTCACCATATCATCTTCATTTAGACATTTCAGAGTTGTGACATTGACAGGTATATGATGCTGTTTGGACATACGAAGTGGATATGGATTGTTCCTGGGAATGACTGTCATAGATTTTGGGTGTACAACACCTGTACCAAGACAGCTTACACAGCGATAGTATGGATGTAATGAGGAATCCATTGGACTTTGTCCTTGTTGTGTGGTGCTCCTAAAGTAATATGTGTGGCATTATGTGTTCCAACATAATGTGGGACCAAATCATTTTAGTCTCCCTTCACAGTGGCTAAATCCATATTGTGGGTAAAGTTTATGTAGCTGTTGATGTGTCTCCTCTTTGTAGGCCAAAGTGTTTGTGGCACTTCACTGACATTTGTTTGTGACATTCCAACAGATGGTGCAACACTGGATTAGAATGAGCCTGTGATCAGAAACTGTTGTGCTGCCATGTGTCTGTTATTGTTTTAAATGATGAGGGGTTCCTTTTGGGAGGTAGGGGATATGGATCCAGCTGATGACATAGAACAATTTAATTTTGCCTATTCAGTAGGAAATTGTTTGGTGTATCCCCTCTTTCCATGTTGTTACGGTCTGCACCTGTAAATGTGATCACTGACACAGAAAATGTGAGTTATGTATGATTTGCTAGGTTTCGGACATCATGGCACCTATCATTGGAACAATGAAATAAAAATGTTATAAGACAAGGCACTTGTATGTATATTTATTTTTATTTATTTATTTATAAAGTTTTATATAGCGCGAACATGACCCACGAGGGTATCAGAGCGCTTTACAATATAACATAATTGAACATTAGATGGTTGAAGTGGTGTACATACATTCGGTGCTCGCCATAATACAAAGGAGGTAGGTAATAGTAAATAGATAGCTTAGGTGACTAGTAGTCAACAAAGAATGATCCACGAGGAAATCGGAGCAATTCACGTTACACAGTTTTTCAGCTTTAGGAGGTTGAGGTAGTAAAGGTACAATTGGTATTTGCAATTCAACATAAAAAAGTAGATATTAATATATATGGATAGCATAGGTGCCTAATAGTCGGCGGTGAGTGATCCAAGAGGGAATCGGAGCGCATCACATTACACAGTTATTCAACCTTAGCAGGATGAGGAAGTATACATACTTTTGGTATTCGCAGTTCAATACAAAAGAGGTAGACGGTAATAAATGGATAGCATGGTCACTAGAAGTCAGCGTAAAGTATGATGCCTTAGGATGTGAATTTGTTAATTAGGAGCATTCTCACTTCTTTTTTGAAGGAGGTAAAGGAAGGGATTCCACGTACAGCTGGAGGTACGGAGTTCCAAATCTTCGGTGCGATCCCTGAGAAAGCTCTGCGCCCGGTACTCGTTTTATGGAAGGACTGTGGTTTCAGTAGTAGTGAGCTCGCACTTCGCAATTGTCTGCATCCTCCCGATCGTTCTAGCTTTAGTGCTAAGTAACTGGGGGTATTGCTGTGCAGGGCTTTATGGGTCATGCAAGTGATATTTAGGTATATTCTTGCCTCGTAGGGCAGCCAGTTCAGAGCTTTCAAGGTAGGGGAAATGTGGCTATTTCTTTTAGATCCTGAGACCAGTCTGGCTGCAGCGTTAAGAGATGCCCTCAGCGGTGCCAGCTTGCATCTGGGGAGACCGCATAGAGTGGTACTTCCATAGTCCAGTCTTGGTAACAATAGGGCTTGTACCGCCATTTTTAGGTCGGTCTGTGGGAGGAAGGGTTTAAGTTTCCTTAGTAAACTCAACTGGTGATTGTCTCCCATGGTGGCTTTAGATATTTGCCCCTGCATGTTCAGGTGTTTGTCTATGGTGACTCCCAGGGATTTCGCGGAGTCAATGATGAGGGGGGCACAGTCAAAGGAAGTTAGCTGATTCAACCATACGTCTATCTTGGGTGTGTGATTGGGTGGGGAGATGAGGAGGAATTCTGGTTTTTTGGTGTTAAGCATGAGGTGGTTGTCAGTGAGCCAGCTTTGAGTATTCTGCAGGATAGCGTTGAGGGAGATGAAGTCTTCTGGTGAGGAGATTTTCATATACAGTTGGGTGTCATCCGCATGTAGGTGATAAAGAATGTTCGCAGAGTTCATTGCGTTTGCCAAGGGCTCCATGAGTAGAATAAAAAGAATGGGTGAAAGTGCTGATCCCTGAGGAACCCCTATGGTGACCATGGATGGTTGAGAGAGTGAGTGTTTCGTCTTGATTCTTTGAGTTCTGTTGTTTAGGAAGGAGGTGAACCATTGTAACACAGGGCCAGTAAGACCAATCCTTCGTTCCAGTAGGGACAGTAGGTTGTCATGCTTAACTGTATCGAACGCGGAGGATAAGTCAAGAAGTATCAATAGGCATGATTCGTTCTGGTCCAGCATTTTTAGTATGTCATCCATTATGTGGGTGAGAGCAGATTCCGTGCTGTGACCTTGACGGAAGCCGGATTGGTGTTTGTCTAGGAGGTTGTATTTCTCGATGTGGTTGCAAAGTTGTATTTGTACACATTTTTCCAGCAATTTCGCTAAAGTGGGTATGTTGGATATTGGTCGGGAGTTGTTGAGATCAGAGGAGGGGGAGTCGGGTTTCTTTAGTATAGGAGTGACCTGCCCTATTTTAAGACAGTCCGGTATGGAGCCTTGTCTCAGAGAGGCATTTATAATCTTTGACCATAGGGGTAGAATAGAGGTTTTTATCATTTTGAATAGAGACGGCGGTAGGGGGTCAGAGAAGTGATTGGAGGGATTAATCGCTAGCAGAGTGTTATAGATTTCTTGTTCAGGGAGGGGCGAGAAGGTGTGCCAAGAGGCATTGTTCTTTGAGGTTTCCGTCGGAGTACTGAAATGGACCTTGATCTGAGAGTAAAACTTAGTATCATGAGCAATGGGTTGTGGGAGGGCCTTCCTAGATTGGATGTCAAGTTCAATGGATTTTGTCTTTTCTAGGAAGAAATTGGCAAGCTCATCGCAATTTGGTGTATCCGAATCGTTAGGTTCCATAGGTTTAGGCGTGTTGCGCGTTTGTTGTTTGACGATTTCGAATAGTTTTTTGGGGCGGTTAATGGCTTGATTCAGCTGGGTTTTGAAAAAGTCTGCCTTGGCCTTTAGGATCTTCCTTTTGTATGAGTTCCTTAGCATTCTCAGGTGGCGTAGATGGTCGATGGAGTGTGCTGAATTCCAAAGTCGCTCCGCTGATCTTAGCTTGCGCCGATCAGAGTTCAGGTTCTAATTGAACCATGGTTTGGAGATTTTGGAGGAAACGTTTTTTCTTGGAGGGCGCTGTGGAGTCAAGAATTTTGAGCATAGTGGAATTGTAAAAGGCTGTGAGGTCTTGGACGTCCACCATGTCTGACGTGGGGATTAGGGCGGTATTGCAACGGTTTACCAGGGCGGTGGGGTTAATATTTTTTATATTCCTTTTCCATTGTTTTGTTTTTGTGGGTTGGCCTCTTTTTGTAGCTACTTCAATATTGATGGAGAAGAAAATGCTGTAATGGTCCGTCCAGTCACATGGAGTGATGGAATGTAGAGATATAATGTTCGATTTCGCTATGATGAGGTCTAATGTCTCACCCTTGTTGTGTGTTGGGCTGTCACAGAATTGGGACAGATCCTGATCGGACAGAAAGGATTTAAGGCAGCTTACACCATGATCGTTTGAGTTGTTTCAATGGAGATTGAAGTCTCCCAGGAAGATCTGTGGATCTTGTAAGTTGTCGTTGGATGTAATGATTTCCATTAACTCATCAATGAACGTCAGGTTGTTACCAAGGGGGTGGTAAATTATGTGAAGTTTGCTGGCGATGCGCTTGTCATCAGCGATGTTGATACTGAGATATTCGCAGGAGGATAAAGCAATGGAATCTGCTTGCTTTACTGAGATTGTGCTTCGATAAATGCAGGCTAGCCCGCCGCTGAGTTTCAGGTTTCTGTCTAGGTGGATTAAGTCGTGACTGGGAGGTACCAAAAGGTCTAGGATGGGTGAGGAGGTACTATTGAGCCATGTTTCGGTAAGGACGATAATGTCTAGGTCATTCGCTAGGATGATGTTGTAAATGTCAGGAGCATGTTTGCTAGCGGATCTGCAGTTGATGAGTGCGCACTTCATCTTGCTAGTCGAGTGGGAGAGAGTTGACTGCACTATGTTGATATTTGTGAGGTTTTCTCTATTAATGGATCTGTAATTGTGAGTGGGTTCTCTGAAGGGGTTGGTTTGGATGGATTGGATAATGTCACCTCGGAAATTGCTGTTGTTAGTCGGGCTGGCATAGGACAGGAGGAGGTTCTCAATATCGTTGTCGGATAGTTCAGCCGTTGCCCTTCTCGGACGAGATACGTCGTTGGGGAGAGGGATCCTACTCTGCCTGGTGTCTTCCGCGGGTGAGTGATGTATCTTTTAGTTTGGTGACTGATAAGATTCACAGTAGCATTGGTGGGTCTGTGTGAGATTAGGAGTTCTTTGGTGATTGTTGATAGGTTTTGTAACTCAACCTTGAGATGGGCTATGCCGACGGCTAACTCATTGAATCGTGCAATCCACTCAGCATTAGGATAGTTAGTAGAGTGTGTAGGTGTGTGTTCAATTAAGGGGGGAGATCCGCAGGAACTGTCTGGCTGCTTGAGCTCTATATCTGGTTGCGTGGGGAAAGCCTTATTAGGGACCATTGGGGTTAGTTGATCATGGAGGTTTGTCTGAGTGGCCCGATCAGTGTGGGGGAAAGCCTTGAGATGGGACCGCAAGGTAGGGGTTGACGCCTGTGCTCTGGGGATGGTCGTTAAGTGGTGAGTTAGGGTGCTTGGAGTGTGTAACATGGGTGTTGGGATCCGATCGGATATCGGGGTAGGCAGTGGGTCAAGGGGGCTTTACATGCCAGCTCAGTTGTAGGTGTGGGGAGCGGGATGTCGTGGATGGAGTTTGTGTTGGTGTATTCTCCCTTGGACAACACAGATATCATTGGTGTGTTTGCACTGAGGTTGCCGGTATCTAGGAGTATTTGTGTTCCGGGAGTACCAGGTGTGGTTGAGACCGATGTGACAGGGGGGGGGGTATGGTTCATTGTGGGTGTGGTGAGATTTCGTTTCAGTTGAGATCGATAAGGGGTATTGTAATGGAATTGTCGGGTCATCTGGATCGGAAAAAGTAGTGACGGGGTGTGATTTTCATGTTGTTCACTGCTTTCTTGATGGTAGTGAAGATCTTGTCTATGGCATCAAGATTGGTGTTCAAGGCTTGAATGAGGATGTTACCATTGTTGTATATGGAGATGGCAGCGTTCGCTGAGCATAGGTCCGAGGCGGTTACCGACAGTTTGAGGGCATGCAGGGTTTTTTTGGCATTTGAGATTCGGAGCATGGAGTAGAAGATATTTCTCCACTGGGCACGTTTCTTTGTGTGGAAGATGAGGTCATTCGACATTATGTCTTTGTTGACACAGAAGTATGGATCTAGAACAGGAGTCTCAGGGTGATGTTTCATTAACCTGTGCTTGAACTTCTTTGCTGCATTTTTGGAGAGTTTGGGAGGATAGATAATGGTGAAGGTATGGTGGCCTGATGGTTCCAGGTTTTTATCCATTTTATTACACTCTCTCTCCTTCTTCCCTCCTATATTTCCTTACTTCTCAAGAGTTTCCTCTCTACTCCCTTCCATCACCAATTCACAGGTGGCATTATAAACTTTCAGATATGTTTAGGGTTGTCCTACACTGTTTCTATAGTATCACCTCTTGTCTGGAGGGGGCCTTGTTGAGGGTTGATGCCTTTCCGGGGTGGCCGCCACTTTTTAGGTTGATGTTCACTCTTCAGCCGCTGCAGGAAGGGCCTCCCTATATCCCTAGAGGTGCATGATGGCCAAAAGGCCGACCTATTTTTAATTTAATTCCTATGACAGGCGGTCAAGAAGGTTCCCTTTAGTTGAGGTATCCACATGTGCGGTAGGGGAAGAGCAGCCTCTGATGGATTTAGGTGCTTCTATACGATAGTGTTGGACAGTCATTAGAGGAGATCCCAGTGTTCTAGTGTTACGGCAAGAGTTGAGCTTATCTGACCCAGAAGGCTGCCATGGATTATAAGAATTACATGAACTGACCTATGCAAGATGGCAGCCGAAGATTGAGGATAGACCATGCCTCTTTCTCTTTCAATATCCATCAGTGTAAGGATCCCTGTGATGATACTGTCCCTCTTCTATTTTCATAGGTCGAAGTGGGGGATGCGCAAAATGGATCCCAGAAACTGGGGGAATCAAAATGGGTGCCAATCCAGAGAGGAGACTTTTGCAAGCAATTATGTGGTTACCTCATACGATAAAGGCCCCAAGTGCGAGTCAGTACCGCCCAGCAGGCGTCACCAGGACAGACAGGGCTCCCGGTTCAGAGTCTGTAAAATATAACGGACTGCAGCCTCCAAGCCCATATTCTGGTGTGACATAGTTGTGATCCTGAGTTAAACATTGTGTGCATGCAACATATCCATGCTTACACAAATAGCTTCTTTTGGAATTGTAAAGTTCACATGGGAGTACCTATATACGTTGCTAGATGTGAGATATACTACAACTGACAATGAGTTTCTGACTAGTGTATTTATTGCGGTGAACAAGGAGAAAATAAACATTGTGCAATACCAAACAGGGGAAACCAAAAGTGTAGAGGTCAGTCATGGTGAATAAAACCATATTTGTAAATGAAAAAATTGTTTCAAGTCCAAAATCCAAAATACTGCTCCAATCAATAGTCCACAAAGTGAAAGTGTTACACACACTCGTGGATGCCACTTCTAAAAAATGCCTCGTGCAGAGGATGTGACATCATGAACCCCTTGACCTGAAATAACACCATACAGTTGACCCCTTACCCTATCTCTGCTGAGCTCCTTCACAGCATCCTGTCCAGGTTTAGAAACTGCAGAAAGTAAATAAGCATTTGCAATGCAATAGGTCTCGCATTTACGAGAGTTTGAGCTATTGGGCATTGTAAATAATAATGCCTTTTATTTATGTGTTGTTTGTAAAACAGATAAATAAAAGTCATTGTCATTTACAATGCCAATAGCTTAAACTCTCGCAAATGAGAGACCTATTGCATTGCAAAAGCGTTTGTGCTATAAAAATGTAAAAAAGCGTTAGGAAAGAGAGTGTTCTGCCTGAAACAGCAGACAGGACAAATATATTTGAGAAAATAGTGCTCGGAGGCTGTAATGAAAGCCTTCCGAGCAACAACACACGTAACAGGGGTTGTCGCCATGGGGGTTATAAAATGAGATAAGGCAGTACTAAGGAGGGACTACTAAGCCTAGTGACCAATGAACAGCCACAGTTTACAGTGGACAATGACACAAGCCAAAGAAGAATATGGGCGGAGAGTGGGCGGAGCTTCAAGTCCCTACCCGAATACAGCATTCCTCGCAGAGCAGCGCTTGCGCTGCCCAGGCTCGACCTAAAAAGAGCTCTGTTTACAGTCTCAGCCTGGCCTATAACACCAGCGTAGCAAGGGCACCAGGTGAGCCCTATTTTTTTGCATCAGTGCAAAATGTCCCTAATGAGGTCATACATGTTTTGCTTAGGTTTAATTTGACCCATTGATATTTCCTGTGGAAGTCAAGGTTTCAAGATTTTTTGTTGCAAATACCTTAGTGCACTTCATTTTAATAAAAGCAATTCGAAGAAGACCTAATACAAGAGAGGGAACATTCGTGTTACATTTTGGGCTTACATTTTGGGTAGGAAAAGGAAAGTACGAGAAGGATATTGCTACTTTTGGTTCAGGGAGGGCAGTTACTAAGTTCAGCTAGAGCGGGAATTGGCAAAATTCTCTTGTAGTCATTAACACTATATATGGGCATATATGGGGCGTGGACTCCTGGGAGCGGTGATAGTGAGGTTTTTAAATCCCTTGTAACACTCTATTAAATAACATCAGAAAACCAATCTCTTTTAACAAACTTTCAAAGTTGCTATGCATATGCTGCACAGTAAATTCTCCGTATTTTGCCTTGGGTGAGCTTAATAGCAGCATGTATACGTTTGATTTTATTTTACATGTATCCAATTTTCTGAAACAATTTACCAATATCAGTTATTTTAAACTACCCTACTTGTACCTAGACTCACGAATGAAGCAGGCATGACTAATTATGTCACCCATCCAAGACAGACAGAAAAAAACTATGATTGCTCCAAATTTTGTTAGGATGAAGCAGTTAAATGTTTCCTTGAAACACGCTGGACACAGCTGGAAAGAGTTGAGTGAAGTGACCTGATTGCATATACAACTCCTTGCCAAGTTATTTTTACGGTATCATTACGTAATCCTATCCTGATGGCCTAAAAAGAAAAGACTTCATTAGGAACTAAAAATACCACAATGAAGACAGCAGACTTCTAGTGACCTTTCTATGTATCTCATACATTATTTCTTCACGTACAGAAGATAAGTGTGTTGTACTGCAACCATTTACTGCCTAGGAAAGGATTCTCTTTCCTGTGCAAATGTTTCCAAACATTAAATCCTTTTTACTCTCTTCTGACAACCATCATGCTGACAGGTTGTTTTGTTAATTGCTGACAGTGTTATCTTGGTAATACGTCTCTTCTTTCTCTGTTTATCTTGTTACACAAAGTTCCATTATTGTAAATGGATTTTTGGCTCCTCGTATGTTTTATGTTTGCACCCCATCAAATGTGGAGACGTTTATAGTTTTTTTTTATTAATAGGCTCACGTTATTCCTTGGACATATATATAAATGGATTATGGGTGGAATTGTTTGTCTGACACAAGAACTGGACACTATGTACTGTTACCAAACCAGAGGTGAGGTGGATGACACCCATTCCTACCCATTAGACCTCTGATCTGATGGTAGTTAGGGATAGGAGGATGATAGCTAGGGATGGACCCAGAGCTTTTTTCTTAAGTGTGCAAAGATTTACATTTTGGGAAATTGGAACATAGCAAGCTGTCTCTGCTTTGGTGTGTTTGAACTCCACATTGCAGTGTCTAGATTGTAACATCAAAATTAAAGTGTGATGATCCGAATCATTTTGTGCTTGTCTGACTGTTTCTGTAAATCAGCACCATAATAATGAGCTGGGTTTGTCCCAAATTAGGGGTCATCCCTTTTTAGGATACAGGAACCCTCACCCACTGAGGTGGCATGCTTCATCAATGGGTCCTGCTCCTGGTCAGTGGGGGCTAAAATACACAATGGGCATCCTATACGGAGCTCTTTGCGGAGATCTTTTTATCCATAGTTCCCTACCCAGACGGTAGGTAAACTTCTCCACAGAGAGACAATCTCTTGTGTGTAGAGGTCCTAATAATTGTACATTGGGCCAGTATGAAGATTGAAATGTTAAATTTACCAATGGAAGCCCAAGGTTCAAGTTTATTCTTGAAACTCTAAGCTAACCATAGAACCTTCTTGCTGAATAAACTAGTACCTTGGACTTCCATGAAAATTCCAGAGTAATTCATAACTAACACATCGGTACAAGACACCTTTCTGGAGTTCATCTTCTCATAGTTAATGTTTATCTACTAATTTGTCATTAGTAGGCATTCCATGATTCCAACAAATGTGTGTTTTTTTCTATAAAGGATGGATGAAATTTAGGTAGGTGCTGCATACCTTTAGCATTGTTATAGAAATTGATTCTGAATGAGTGGACTAATTCAAGTAGTAGGATATAAACACTGAAAATGGGGCAACAGTGCTGACCCCTGTGGAATCAAGCTGCACACATCCTGTGAGGTGGACTTAAAAACTGGAATGGAGACCTTATGGGTTCTCTTTTTAATAAGTGAGGGAACACATTCCAAAAGACACACCAATAATGTGAAGGTCTGATAGTTGCAAACTTACAGCAAACCGAAAACACCAGTCTTGAGCAGATTAAATACCCAGGTTGTAAGGCAGCACAGACCGCTAGCACAGAACATATACGGATGGAGGAGACCACCTTATTACCAGCTATTTACCAGGCTGGGAACTGTGAAACTACCCTTCTTGCAACCTGGGTAAGACTAACAGATTTCAGTTGTCTGTCTGACTACAATATTGATATTGTATATATAATGATATTCAGTGTTGAAGCCTTGAAACATCTCAGTGATAAAATGTAACCCTTATCAGCTAAGCATGTCAGCTGACATTTTGTCCAGTCAGATTTCAATTGAACAAACAATAAAGCAGTTTATATAAGAAACTGAACCTTTATTGCCAACATTGTGCTATTTTCCCCAGAAAAGAGCCAGGAACAAGTTCTCAAGTGCATCATTCTCAATGTAACGATTTTAGTTGTGCCCCTCTCTAATACCATTTGCCCCTTTCTCAAAGTTCTCTACAAAGCCTATTACCACATAATAATTATACTTAAAGTGATACTCAGCGATCCCTATGTTTTGTCCTTGTGCGTCCAATTCTATGACCATCTCACAGGATCATTCATTGTAAGTACCAGTCCCAACACTCTTCTTCACAACGATGGTCCAGTTCAATGGTCCAGATCGATGGTCCAGATCAGTGGTCTCGCCATGAATCATTGTGCTGGGTTCCCTATGTCCCTCACAACACAGTTGTGGACTGCACAAACACATTCTATTGAATAGAAAGGGATTCATGTTGAGATAAAGTGGACTTGTGTTAAACAGTGTGAATTTGAAACTTAAGTTCCATTTAAGGAGAGTCGGAGTTGAGGAGTGTGTGTACCTTAGATACATAAGAAAAGTCCATTCACCCACTCATTTCATCATGCTCAGCACTTCACCATAAGTCCATGTTCCCTTCCAGTGAAATGTTTTTCTTCCTCCCAAGATCATCTGTTTCTGATTATTTGGACCTTAGCAGCACTGGCATGATCTGCTGGAATACAGGAACACAAACAATGCTTAATCTTTGCTTTAAAAAGGTGGATAATATTTCCCATTTAAGTCAGTTTATCTCAAATGAAGGTGGCAACTGGGAGGATAACCTGATACAAAACATTTCCTCTCTTACAAATGCAGCATTCTGTGTATCTTAGTAACACACTGTATGCCCAGTTCAAGATGGAACTGAGAATGGTATCCTGCTTCACAGAGCGTCCTCTCATTCAAAGAAAGTGAACAATATATATGTAGTTCAAACAGCCTGAACCCAGGTTACATTTGGGAAGAATTTCAGTTTCAGCAGGTCTGGTCAATCCTCATTTCCTTTTTACAATATAAAATTATGTGTGTGTGCGTGCCTGCCTCTCTGTTTCCTTATGTCTAATACAGATTCTAGAGCAGTTTAGAAGGTATGTTTCTGACCATATTTACCATGCTCATGCATGAACACTCTTTGGTGTTCTGTGGCACGCCTGATTTGCTTTGCTTTGAGAACCCATCAAAGCAATTGAGGGGTTCTTTTCTTTATCTGTAAGCTCTGAGAATGAAAAGGACTTTCATGTATGCCCAACATTAATTTCAGTTTTTTGTCCCTTTTCCATGGCTGAATGACAGAGGCACACATGGCCAAACCACATGTGCCTCTACCACGCTGCCCGAACTACAAATGCATCTGAACCACTCATTCCTTTACCATGCATGCCTTTACCACTCATTTTCGTGGTAAAGGCATGATTGGTATAGGGATGTGTGGTAAGGATCCCACCCTATGCCACCTGCCCTTAGCCTTAACAACTACCACGAGCCCCTAAGTCCTAAAAAGTACCTCAACCCCACCCTGAGCCCTATAAACTAACCTAACCCCCTGAGCCCTAAAAACTTTACTGCCCCCCCAGCCCTAAAACCTACCTTGACCCCCCCATGCCCTCACAACTACCCGGCCCGATCCCTAAAAAGTACCCCAACCCCACCCTGAGACCTAAAAACAATCCCGACCCCCAAGCCCTAGAAACATCTTTGACCACCCGAGCCCTTACAACTATCCCAAGCCCTAAAAAGTATCCCGACCCCACACTGAGCCCTAAAAACGAACCTGATCCCCTTGAGCCCTGCAAACTACCTTGAGCCCTAAAAACTACCCTGACACCCCTCAGCCCTAAAACTACCTGACCCCCCTGAGTCCTAAAAGCAACCCGACCCCCACCTAAAAACATACCCGCCCTCCCAGCCCTGAAAACAACCTCAACCCCCTAACCCTGAGCCCTAAAAAATATCCCCAACCCTTAAAAACCACCCCACCCCCAAAACCAGGCCCCAGCCCCACTTACCTCGCTGCGTCCTCTCCCAATCCTTCCTGTTCCTGGGCCCGCCCCTCTCACCTTTTAGACTGAGGATATGCCTTAAGGCATATGCGTAGTTAAGGCAAGCGTGATTGCCCTTGCGTGGGAACGGAACGCGTGTCTATGCCTGCATTGTTCAGGCCGTTTCCCCTTTTCCATACTAGGCACTCTTGAATTAGCATTTTGCACATCCCCACATTGGTTTGGGGATTTCTCCCTACATGCCTCTTTGGTTGGTGTGTGGGTTCCTTGTAATACTGACAGGGTTTTGTGCATTCCTACCTGTGTTGGCACTGGATCTCTATATAGCTTACCATGTTCAATTGGATTGGATATAATTGGCTATAATATTGCCTTCTCTAGTCTTACTGCCTTACAGTGTAAGAGTTCTCAAATCAGCTGCAGTGTCAATGTCATCTACTCACCTTTCTGCCTCTCCTTTGCTCTGGATGCTGTTGGGTCAAACGATTGCTTCGTTGATCATGTTGAACAGAAAGTTTTCACCCAATTAATTCATCCTGGACTCAGAAGAGATCCAAAAAGCACCCCAAATCATATTGATAAGAATACTCGTACAATGTAAACGTCAATAATCACTTATTGTTTTTTATGTATGCAAAATATTTGAGCATATATGGCTGTCACATATATAGTTATTTATCAACAGTGGTGAAAGAAGTGACATACGTGAATTAGGTGAAACAAGGTGACACAGTGGAAATATCAATGTAAGCAACAGGAATGTTTACATATATACAAAAAATATATCGATCTTCCCTTTAGTAATTATTTCTGTTCTCCTTAATTGCCCTGGTGACAGTTATTTCAGCCTTAGGGCGAGGAGACTGACGGACATGACATGGAGACATGTCGATGTTTCGACCCAAAATTGTGCGCGATTCATAAGGCGTCACGGCGGGTCTTCATCAGGCCTGAAAGTAAGGACAGCCTATAAGGAATACATTTAATTATTTAATTTAAAGAATACAGGGTGATGTGAGAGGTGAGAAATGCCACAAGTAAATATGCACTCACCAAACTAACAAATACGTGGAGGATTCCTACATATCAGCGGTCGAGGATTCTATGAACGATCCTCAACCCCCAATACGTAGGAATGTCGAAAGGTCGACGTGTCGCCATGTCATGTTGCTTCATGTTCTAAACAGAAGGGGGATGGGAGCACAGTGCTTCACCTCCTAGAACAGTTCGCCCCTTAGCATCCTGGTAAATGCAGTTCAGTTTAAATGCTTACTTGAATTTTTGTTGAAGTGTTTCGCCAAAGTTGGTGCAGGTTAGTGCTGTGAATCTCTAGACACGTGTTTCTGGATATTATCCTTCATCAGTAGAGATAAAAAACGAAATTCTGGGGTTGCTGGGAAAGCTGCCACAATCCTCTCAGGTCTCTGTACCTCTCCCTGGCGCACAGGTGCATCTCCAAGAGCTCGTCCGCTCAGTAGCTAAAGGGAGCCTTTTTAAACAGAAGGGGGATGGGAGCACACTGCTTCACCTCCCAGCACAGTTTGCCCCTTAGCATCCTGGTAAATGCAGTTCAGTTTAAATGCTTACTTGAATTTTTGTTGAACTGTTTCACCAAAGTTGGTGCAGGTTAGTGCTGCGAATCTCTAGACACATGTGTTTCTGGATATTATCCTTCATCAGTAGAGATAAAAAATGAAATTCTGGGGATGCTGGGAAAGCTGCCACAATCCACTCAGGTCTCTGTACCTCTCCCTGGTGCACAGGTGCACCTCCAAGAGCTCGTCAGCTCAGTAGCTCAAGGGAGCCTTTTTTAAACAGAAGGGGGATGGGAGCACACTGATTCACCTCCGAGGCACAGCTCACCCCTAAGCATCCTGGTAAATGCAGTTCAGTTTAAATGCTTACTTGAATTTTTGTTGAAGTGTTTCACCAAAGTTGGTGCAGGTTAGTGCTGTGAATCTCTAGACACGTGTTTCTGGATATTATCCTTCATCAGTAGAGATAAAAAACGAAATTCTGGGGTTGCTGGGAAAGCTGCCACAATCCTCTCAGGTCTCTGTACCTCTCCCTGGTGCACAGGTGCATCTCCAAGAGCTCGTCAGCTCAGTAGCTCAAGGGAGCCTTTTTAAACAGAAGGGGGATGGGAGCACACTGCTTCACCTCTGAGGCACAGCTCACCCCTAAGCATCCTGGTAAATGCAGTTCAGTTTAAATGCTTACTTGAATTTTTGTTGAAGTGTTTCACCAAAGTTGGTGCAGGTTAGTGCTGTGAATCTCTAGACACATGTGTTTCTGGATATTATCCTTCATCAGTAGAGATAAAAAACGAAATTCTGGGATTGCTGGGAAAGCTGCCACAATCCTCTCAGGTCTCTGTACCTCTCCCTGGCGCACAGGTGCATGTTCTGTTCAACATGATCGATGAAGCAATCATTTGACCCGACAGCATCCCATGTAGATTTCTTACTAATAACCATGTGCTGAGGGATACTGGGTTACCCCATTACCACTAGTAGTAGTCTTTGTTCTGGGTCAAAATCTGATGATAAAAAATAAATCCCTGGCCAGTGAAAATGAGTAGGGGTGCCCTCCACCTGCAGCCACAAACTTAAATTAAGCACTAGATGGGACTTGAAGCTTTGAAGTCCTTGATGTATTTTTTAACTGAATGAATTATTTCTTACAATCCTACTATCTTGCTACCTTTACAAATTCTACTGGCTTACTCGTATGATATTTTGCATTTAAAAATGAAAAACAAAAAGCACCATGAGATATCAGGCAGACTTGACGTCTATCATTTGACTTCCAGATTGTTGACTTAGAAGACATTTATCACTTGAATTTTAAACATGGAAATATTCAGACATCTAAAAGCTTACAAATTCCTTTAAACATGGCATTTTTTGACATTCTCTCTCAAAATATGAGTTAAAGCGTTGGTTGCTGCTGCCATGTTTAAGTCCCCCTGCACTTTCAATATGTCACTTCCATCCTTGCCTTGTCATCAAAATTGTGTACACAAAGTGGATATTTGATCAAAATGTTTCATCTGCCGTGGCCCCTCCCTCTGGGACTCTGACTCCTCTTGGCTGGGAGCAGACTCGAAGGTTATCTGGTTCACTGTTGTGACTGAGTAGTCTCTGCTTTGACCACCGGTTCACATGTCAGTTGTCAAGGTGACCTTTCACCCTTTTGGACTCTGAAGTTTATAATGGTGTCGTCAAAGAAAATAAAGCCTATGCCCTCTGCGAGCTATCAGCATTTCTTTCTGCAGTGAGTTACATACACGATTATAATAAGTATATTATGTATTTTACATTGCTCTATTTAAAAATCAATTCATACCAATGTTTCATTAAAAATATAGTAAAGACAAATAAATAGAGAGTTGGCCAGTGAAGAGGCTCTTTAAGGAGAAAGAAAAGATGCATACTCTATCTCCCGTGCAGCACTCACACCACACTGCACCGTAGGAAGCTTCACTGACTCCCAATTCACAAGCGCAGCCATTTCAAACTTCTCACACATACATACAAAGCCTTCCACAAAACAGGATCAGAATACCTGAGCAGCCACATACATTTTCACCAATCCACCAAACACCTATGCTCTGCCTCACTCATTCGCACACACTCCCTGCATCAGCAAAAGAAAAACTGGAATTTGCTCATTTTCTTACATTGCACCCAAGCCATAGAATGACCTCCCTCAGCACATCAGAGCCTCCACCTCACTTCTTGAGTTCCACAAGAGGCTGAAGACCTGGCTCTTGGTATAAGCACCTTGGGGACCACACACCTACACACCTGCCTAAGCACCTGGAATCCCCTCTCGGGTGATAGTGTGCTATACAAATCAACATAACATAACACAAGAGGAGAAGAGAGAGGAAGAGGTGCATTACTATGGCAACTACCAGGACCTTCCACAGCATGAAAGTGCAGAAGTGTGGCAGGAGAAGACAGAGGGATAGGAGGGCAGCAATACTGGACCTGATGAGCTGCTGTGGGGGATTAGGGCATAAGTGCATTATGGCAGGAGGTGTTGGGGAGTTGGGGAGAAAAGATTGAGGGGTGTTAGTGTTGCATTACTGGACGTTTTTCAACCCTCCCAATGCAGCAGAGGTGAACGACCTGGCGGGGGGAGACTGTGTGGGTTGGGAGAGCTGCATTACATGATCCAACAAGGGGGTTAGGTTAGAGTGGTGGGATGGCTTCATTGTAGGACCTACAAAGCAGGAGTGTAAGAGGCTAGCATTACAGAAATCACTGAGAACATTCTAGAGCAGGAGAGCATCGTGAGCAAGCATGGGAAGAGAGAGACAGGGATGGGAGGGCAGCTGTGTACCTAAAACGGAATACTTGTACATGCCCAGGTAAATGTTGATGCTCCAGAACAGCAGAATGGAAAGCCAGCAAATGCATTTTCCATTGATGTGCCAAGTTCAATGAAAAAAGTTACCACATTCAGGTCCAAAAACTTCTGATAAGAAAGTTTAACTCAGTTTTCAGTGGTATCAGCCTGGCCCTTTCTCACGTACTTGCTGAAGGCCCAAAGAATACCACAGTGAAATTCAAACACATGAAAGGATGGAATGGCGGTTTTCATCCAACACTAAATCCGCCCCACATACAACCGCTCTCTGTTCTTTACAATACAAAGGAGAGACAATGGAGCAGGAAAGAAAGACCTTAAGGTGTGCAAACAGCAATGTGTGGCAGTGAGCAGGAGGCATAATGCACACACGAAGTGCAACACTCTTTTTATTGCCTGATTGCTGCTGAATGTGCATATTACACCTAGCATCCTTGGCTTGATATTCCCCTAACATTTTGCCTTCAGACTTCCTGTTTTTGCTGACTTTGATTTGTTGCCCTTAGGACTCTGCACACTTTACCACTGCTAACCAGTGCTAAAGTGCTTGTACTCTTTCCCTAAATCATGGTAACATTGGGTTATACCCAATTGGCATATTTAATTTACTTGTAAGTCCCTAGTAAAGTGCCACTACATGTGCCCCGGGTCTGTAAATTAAATGCTACTAGTGGGTCTCCAGCACTGGTTGTGCTACCCACTTAAGAAGCCATTTAAACATGTCTCAGGCCTGCCATTGCAGAGCCTGTGTGTGCAGTTGTAACCTGCCATGTTGCAGTGGCAAAATAAACCTTTTGCCAGGCACAAACCTTTGCTTTTAATACATATAAGTCACCCATAGCGTCGACCCTGAACAGCCCCAAAGTCAGTGTGCAGTGTATTTAAAAAGCTGGACATGTACTTTAAAGTTTTATATGTCCTGGTTGTGAAAAACTCTTAAATTCATTTTTCGCTACTGCAAGACCTATCTCGCCCATAGGACATCATTGGAGTTGTCTTACTATATTTAATAAGTGTAATTTCCAAATGGGAAGAGACAGCTGGTTCATGTTTGGTGTCTCTGGGAGCCCAATTTAAAATCCTAACTTATGATGTTTAAATTGAAATTCTTGAAATGCCACTTTTAGAAAGTTGGCATTTTCTTGCTTTAGCCATTTGGTGCCTGCAGCCTGTCTCTGCTCACATGACTGGGTGTAGTAGACAGCTCTGCTTTGTGTATTCCTCCTAGACAGCCGCACACAATGGGAGCTTAGGTGTGACTGGATGGACCATAACTGGCAGGATGGAAGGGAGAAGCTGGGCCCAGCCTCACTTAAACTTGAATAGGCTGTGTCCTACTTCCACCCAAAGGGAGTATCAGCCCTCCATTGTCACTTCAGCCAGCTTGGAGCCAGGGCAGGGGCGGTAGGGAATCCCATGCACCTCAAAGTCACTGTCTAGAAGCTTCTCCCCCCTTCCAGAACCAGGGCACCAGTGTATAAAAGAAGGATTTCAGACACTACCACTTCAGTACACTTTTGGGCCTTTAGACTTCTGCCACGAAGAAGAACTGCTGTGCCGGGGAAAGGACTGCCACTACACTGGACTGCTACTCTGAAGGAGTTACTGCCCTGCTGTGCTGACCTGTTGCCTGCTGCCCTATTGCCTGGGAGGAAGAATTGAACCTGCAACTCCATCTGAACCCAGGACCCCAGAGTGACTCATAGGGCTAGTCTGCTGGCCTCCTGATCTGAGCCTCAGAGACATAAAAGGCTCCGTACCAGCTCCTGGAGCCATCTTCAGTGAGTTCCTGACCCCCAAGTGGTGCCTCTCAGGTCCTGGGCCCTTGGTATGGCTCTCGAGCTCTAAAATTCAAGCGTTTGGGCTGTTCGCGATTGCAAACAGGCCTGTTCGCACTGGAACCACAGTGCTCGCATGGAAAATCAGTACGAGCCGCCGCACGTCCGTCTCTTCTCACATCAAACAATGATTGCCCACTTGGACTGCCAACGCTCTTCTTGCTCTTGGCGATCTTCTTCCATGTGAACGGGAATTTTGGCACAAAACTTGAGAAGGTAAGCCTTCAACGGGACTAATCTGTTACAGTATGCGACCCACGCTCCATTGTGGTTAGCCTGAACTTTTGACTTTGACTCAGTCAAGCATGACCAGATCACTGTGGTTGGCACTTTAAACTTTTAGGCACTATGTTGCAGTTTATTCTTTAAAAATTCATAACTGTGGGTCTTCTGAATGGATTTTTGTTGATTTGCTCTTGATATGTTTATTAAATTAAGCTCTTTTTTTCTAACCTGGTGTGGGATCTTCTTGTGTGGTGTTTTCACTGTTTTACTGTTTGAAAGTGTTGCACTAATACTTTATATATTGCCTCTAAGTTAATCCTGACTGCTCTTGGCCAAGCTACCAGGGGGTTGAGCACAGGTTAATTTGGCATTTTCCTGTGCCTTACTCTGACTAGGATTGTAGTTGGTGCTTGACCAGGGCTCACACCCCAGTCAACCAGTAATTTCTAACAGTAGGACTTGGCCCTCTCTGCAGTGCCAACCCAAACGTTTTGCCTTAACTTCTCCTATTTTTGCTGATTTGGTTTTTGTTGGCCTTAGGGCTCTGTGAACTTTACCACTGTTAACCAATGCTAAAGCGATTGTGCTCACTCCGTAAAACAAGGTAAAATTGGCTTACACCTGATTGTCATATTTAATTTACTGATAAGTCAGTTGCAGAGTGGTATACCATATACCCGGGGCCTGTAAATGAAATGGTACTAGTGGACCTGCAGCACGTATTGTGCCACCCACTTAAATCATGTCCAGGCCTGTCATTGTAGCCCAACTTGGCAAAACAACCCCCTTGCGGAGCCTTAATTACCCCTTTAATTACATATACGTCACCCTTAAGGTGGGCCTAGGTGGCCCATAGGGCAGGATGAATTGTAATCAAAAGGTTGGGTATGTACATTTAGGTTTTACATGTCCTGGTAGTGAAAAACTACTGCATTTGTTTTTCACTACTGTTAGGCCTAACGCTGCCATAGGATAACATTGGGGTGTCTTATTATATTTAATAAGTAACCTTGGGTTGCCTCATTACATTTAATAAGCGGTAACTTTTGATTGGGAACAGGTAGGCTTTTTATGTTCGGTGTCTCAGAAATTGTACTTAAAAATTCTCTTTAATGGTAAAGTCAGATTTTAAGTTACAATTTTGAAAATGACATTATTAGAAATTTGGCATTTTCCTGCCCTTTGCTATTTGGTACATAGGAACAAAGGTCCCAGTGGATAGTTTCATATACATGGAAAGAAACAATACTTTATCAAAAAAGAGTAAAAAAGACGTATTGTAATTAGTGTACAGTGGTATTTAATCACACTGGACTCAAAATGATTCATACATTTGTTAACACAGTGTTAAAAAACAGTGCCCCAGGAGGGGCGAGGGAAGGTAGGGGTGTTGTGATTAGGGTGAGGATGAAGGGAGTGAATATACGGAAGTGTGATTCATACAGTATATTATTTACACGACAAGAAGGCTCACAAATAAGCCAAGTTATTCACACAGTATCCATAATTCCAATAGCCATGATCAAATAACAAAAAAAACAGTGATTCATCGCTGTTGTTGTAACTGGCTAGGGTATCAGATGTCGACGTTTCGACCCCTATAGGATTGTAGGTAAGTGAGTCTCTTACGCCGGGGTCTTCCTCAGGACAGTGCTAGTGAGAAAGGGGGGGAAGAATTGGTACCTGGGAAAGAGATGAGAAATCATTTAGACCTAAGTTTTCCCAACGGGGAAAATAGAAAAAATCAAGGGTCTAGGACCACTTCTTTACCCTGAGAAGGCCTTCATGGGCCTGGGCGTGAAAAAGATAGGCGCGTAGGCTCCAGTGAGGCGAACAAGAGCAAAACAACCTGCAGAGAAATGGGCAGGTTCAGTGAGGGATCTAGGATCCACTACAATCATTTAGATAGGTCAGGCCCAAAGAGGATACTTACACAAAAGGGTCCAAATCCCTAGTGGTCTGTCCATAGGCCGGGCGTATCAATCAGCCTGGGCCTGGAAATATTCGCAGTGTTTTAATATCTTCAAAGTAGGCAAAGAAGCTCCGTACAAAATACTCTCTAGACCAAACCAAAATGAGGGTAATTAATAGCAGGTATACTAAATGCCCTAAATTCATTAAAATAAATTGCACATAGCCTAGAATCCTAGGGTGTGTTCTAGTCTTAAACTTGGAACAAATGCGTGGCGCGCCTGGATAATGTACATAAAACGGGGGGGGGGAGACTCCCCAGTCACAAAGAAAGCCACGTGCCGTGGGTTTAAAGGCAGGGGCTTTAGAGTTAAAGTGTGCCCATATTAAATCACTTAGCAAAATAGTGAAGTTTTAAAATGGTTTGCTATTCACAACAAGAAGCAAGTGTGCGTTCAGTACGTAGTGCGCTGTCGTTGGTGGAGGGCTACATAGCTCGTGACTTAGGAGGAAAAATAAAAATGAAAATGATCGCTTTCAGGTTAGACCGAACCGGGACACGGCCCGTCGCTGTATATTTACAAAGGGCGTACTAGTCACAAGACAAGAAGCTTCTGCTCTCCAGCTAGAAAAGGAGCGCAAGGCACAGTTTACGCTAGCATAATGGAGTGCGCTAAAGTGCGCAGAGGGTTACGGAGCAAAACACATCTCAGATGAATAAGGAATAGTGTCAATTTCTACGTTTACGAAAAAACAACTGCTAAACACAAAATCAGCCGTGCTTAATCCAGTGTGCTACTGTGTATCTACAAAAGGGCGTACTAATCACAGGACACGAAGCTTCTGCTATCTAACTGGAAAAAAGGGGCAAGACACAGTTTAACCTGGCATAAAGGAGTGCGCTAATGTGTGCCGATGGTTAAAGAGCAAAACACGTCCCATTGTGACTAAGATGAATACGGAATGGTGGCAATCGCTACGTTTCCCACATACAACTGCTAAACACAAAATCAGCCCTACTTAACCAAGTGTGCTACTCTCATTCAAGGACTTCTCATCTAACGAGTCCCATAGCCCGTCTGGCGATCTGAAACCGATACACATCACAAAGGCTTACCGCCGCTCCGTAGTGTCTCTCCGTCCGCTAAAGTGGAACAGGAGTGTTAGCTACCGTGGCTTAAATACACCGCCTAGAGCCGGATTGACACGCGCGTACGTGTCAGCATGCAAGTCTTAGGTCAATCAGAGTCACGGAAGAAAGACTCTGGCCGCCTGCCGGTTGGAACTATCTATGAACCATGTGAAACATAGCATGAGATTAAGCACAACCTGCATAAATTACTATTACGGCGGGGAGACACCATGACAGCATTTAAAAGATAAATTTAGACAGAATACAAGAATGCACGGGGCATATCTATTGTAAGTGTATGTAGTGCAAGCACCTCCCATGGAATTTGGAAATGAGTCATATTTGGGGAACAGACATCCATTAAGCTTAACATCAAAACATGACTAGAGTATCGTGAGAAGGAACATATGCGCAAGTGATGCTTATTGCTATGTGCAATTTATTTTAATGAATTTAGGGCATTTAGTATACCTGCTATTCATTACCCTCATTTTGGTTTGGTCTAGAGAGTATTTTGTACTGGAGCTTCTTTGCCTACTTTGAAGATATTAAAACACTGCGAATATTTCCAGGCCCAGGCTGATTGATACGCCCGGCCTATGGACAGACCACTAGGGATTTGGACCCTTTTGTGTAAGTATCCTCTTTGGGCCCAACCTATCTAAATGATTGTAGTGGGTCCTAGATCCCTCACTGAACCTGCCCATTTCTCTGCAGGTTGTTTTGCTCTTGTTCGCCTCACTGGAGCCTACGCGCCCATCTTTTTCACGCCCAGGCACACGAAGGCCTTCTCAGGGTAAAGTAGTGGTCCTAGACCCTTGATTTTTTCTATTTTCCCCATTGGGAAAACTTAGGTCTAAATGATTTCTCATCTCTTTCCCAGGTACCAACCCTTCCCCCCCTTTCTCACTACCACTGTCCTGAGGAAGACCCCGGCGTAAGGGACTCACTTACCTACAATCCTATAGGGGTCGAAGCGTCGACATCTGATACACTAGCCAGTTACAACAACAGCGATGAATCACTGTGTTTTTTGTTATTTGATCATGGCTATTGGAATTATGGATACTGTGTGAATAACTTGGCTTATTTGTGAGCCTTCTTGTCGTGTAAATAATATACTGTATGAATCACACTTCCGTATATTCACTCCCTTCATCCTCACCCTAATCACAACACCCCTACCTTCCCTCTCCCCTCCTGGGGCACTGTTTTTAAACACTATGTTAACAAATGTATGAATCATTTTGAGTCCAGTGTGATTAAATAACACTTTACACTAATTACAATACGTCTTTTTTACTCTTTTTTGATAAAGTATTGTTTCTTTCCATGTATATGAAACTATCCACTGGGACCTTTGTTCCTATGTACTGTTTGATACCCAGGTCCCAGTGACTACTTTTGGGTTTACCCTTCTAGGTAACTTTGCTATTTGGTGCCAGCAGCCTGTCCTAGGTAACATGGCTGGATGTAGTTGGCAGTTGGACTTTGTTTATTCCTTTCAAACAGCCCCACAATAGAGAGATTAGGTGTGCCTGAATGGTCCATCAACTCATGGGATGGGGGCGGAGCTGGGCACAGCCCCACTTGTGACTGAATAGTCTGTGCTCTGCCTTCACACAAAGGACTTGTCACCCCTGTATTGTTCATGCAGCCAGCTTGGAGCCAGGGCAGGGGAGCAGGACATGTCAAACACTTCACAGGAAATTTTCTTGAAACTTACCCTACTTCAAAGAAGGAAGCAGGTATAAAACTAGGATCCTCCGACCCACTCTTCAGTGGACTCTCTTCAGTGTTGCTGTAGCCTGCTGTGCACTCCAGAAGACTGCTTTGCTGCATCTGGAAGTGCTGCTTTGTTGCCTGGAGCCTGCCTTGAACCCTCAGAGGCCTGCCCTGCTGCTTCAGCCCTGCTTCATCACTTGAAGCCAGTCCTACCAGAGTGACTTCAAGGGCTAGTTGGCTGCCTTCATGATCAAAGCCTCAGGGACAGAGAAGGCGCCAACCATCTTGAACCTGCACCTGGGCCCAGCCTGAGTGATTCCTTAACCATAAGTGGTACCCCTCCGGTCCTGCACCTTTTGTGGTGGTCCTAAATGTGCCCAGATAGGAAAAATCTAAAACTTGGAATTAAAAAAATGTTTGGATAAGATTTGGGTTATGGTCAGGCTCCATCGAGTGACAGGCAGAGGGTGCATGTTACAAAAGTTAACGTCAATTCAACTGGGATCCGATTCCGGGAACCTACCCCTCACTCCGCCTGCTTGGAAGGCTCGATGGAGCCTGACCATAACCCAAATTGGGTAGGTCCATTCTATATATATTAAAAAGGTACCTCAATGTTAGGAAGCAGAGTGCTTTGTTCACCTTGGAGAGCATCACCAAACCAACCACTGTGTAGATAGTGTAGTGTTTCTGGTCCTGACGAATTGCCACATGATTTCTTACACAATAGGCAAGAAACATGTTGACCACCCACTTGTAAGCCACCTCTGACCATTATATCAGCTGTGACACCATTGATGTTTTTAATTGGGACCAGTGGGCTCGCAGATGAAATTCATTTTGGAGCACCACTGCGCCTCATTTTATCCCCCCACACACCATTTCACCACACACCTTGTCCACATCTACACCACGAGGCCCCACACCCGCACCACACCTAACGGCTTGGGAAAAAGATCTCCGACAAAGAGCCCTCATAGGGTGCACGTCAGGCATTGCAGCGCCGGCTTGAGGAGGAGCAGGCCCTATGATGAAGCATGACACCCAACCGGGTGTGTGAGGGCCCCACTTCCCAAAGTGGGAGACACCCCGTCTCCACTTTAGGGTAGGGGTGTTGACCGACCCAACCTTCTGCTCCCTCCTCCACAGGAACTGCTTACCTCTTCTTCTCATTCGTGGTATTTGGATGACAATGTCCTTAGGAGACCCCTCAAATACTTTGGGGTCCAAACCTCGACAAAGCCCCCCAATTGGTTGACATCTACAATTAACAAGAAGGGATTGCGTATTCATTGGAACTTCCCGATGTTTACTTGAACTCAGAAGATTACACAACCATTGGGGATTGTACCGTGTCTTTGTGTAATAAATGTTATAAATATAATCACTATGTGAGCACTGCATCATCTGCACTACATATTCACATATGCGCACCTTGTTTGTATATGTATAAATACAATACATGTATGATGGAAAATCTTACTTTGTCCAGCAGAGTACTTTCTATAGTTTGTTCCTACACAATCAAGTTGGAATTGAATGAGATTAAGTTAATTAAAGAGCCCCTATACCTATGGAGGAGCTCTCTAGGCTTGAAGGAGTCCCATGTGACATTTTGTGCAGATTGATAGTTACGTGAACAGGGTTCCCCCCTCCATTCAACCAACAACCCAATTCCTCACAGTCAGTAGCACTGCCGTATGGTGAGGGGTTTCCCCTTGCATGGCACCATGTCATTACATTGCGATGTGGTCATTTTAGTTGAGGGGAAACCCTTGTGGAGACATTAAGAGTGCAGCCAGCATTGTTTTTCAGTACATGCATAAAAAGTCTGCCTACTCCAATGCAATACTGAAAGCAATCAACATGTAGGCAGAGCCATAGACCGTCTCTCTGTAGTGCTTGTTAAAGCTTATTTTTGGTGATCACATAATGACTGATGACCGCTGCACTATGAACACAGACCTAAAAAGTAAGGAGATGCACTGTGTTACATTTGTTGTTTTTACAAAGACCTTACATAGTTGTTTCTTCAGCATTCAGGGCCATATGTAGGTAATTTCTATTTACCGATTCCTAAATACCGAATTTTACCGATTCGGTATTTAAGAATCGGTAAATAGAATGTAGGTAAACATTCGGTAAATTTTACCGATTCGGTAAGATTCGGTATTACCGATTCGGTATTTACCGAATCGGTAATAAGGAATACCTTCCCATTCATTCCTATGGGCCTGGAGGCCCATAGGAATGAATGGGAAGCCATTCACTATTACCGATTCGGTAAATACCGAATCGGTAATAGGGGAGCATATTCAAGGGCGGCAGGGTGTCAAATTGACACCCTGTTGCACCCCTGAATCGTGCATGTGTGCACATGTGGCGCACATACATGCCCTAAGGGCATGTTTGTCTGCCACATGGCACTTTTAAAAAGCACAAAATTGCTTTTTAAAAGGTATTCAGTATTTACCACCAACTTGTAGTTGGTGGTAAATAACGAATCCTGAAACCAAAAATGCACTCACTTGAGTGCTCCCTACATAGGATTTAAGGAATCGGTAATTTACCGATTCCTTAAAATAACGAATCGGTAAATTACCGATTCCTTAAATCCGGCCTCCTACATCTCAATTGCCTAAATACCGGTCGGTAACGGGAGATTTACCGAATTTCGGCCGTTACCGATCGGTATTTAGCTACCTACATATGGCCCTCAGTCACATATTTGAAATAAGCATTTTGTGCCACACAAATGTGTAAGTGTTTTCCCTGACCACACGTCCACATTTACAAAGCGACCTATTTGCAGCCTTGGTAGCAGCATTATTTCTCAAGAACTTTCTCTCTGAGGGAGTGTGGACACTTAGATGGAGAGCCTGAACTCTCCTGTTATGTGAGTTTCATTGTGACAGCAGTTACAATTAGATAATTGTAGGAAAGTGCCCCTTTTTGACATGGTAAAATGCCCTCTTTTTGCCTGGTATCTGATGCAATTTTGACTGACGTGCACTGGGTTCCAGCTAACCAGGTCCTCAGTGCCAGTGCTCTTTCCCTAAATCAAGGTAACTGTGCAATTCTTCCCCAATTGGCAAGACCTTTAGCATCTCTGTAAGTCCCAAGTAAATGGTACCCCTGGTACCTAGGGCATGGGTACTGAAGAGGGCCCCTAAGGGCTGCATTATGTATTGTGCAACCCTAAGGGACCCACCACCAAACTCATGGAGACTGCTACTGCAGGCTGCGTGAAATGGTGACTGCTGCTGCAGGCTGTGTGAAATAGTGCAGACAAATGTGAAAACACACAGACACTGCATGCAATATATGTAAGTCACCCCTGCAGCAGGCCTTATGGCCCTAAGGCAGGGTGCAGTATATTACATGTGAGGACATATCTGCCTGCCCCTATGCTATGCTATACAACTGTTAAATAGTACAAGTGAACAGGGAAGACATCTTAAGTACATGTACTGGGCACTGGTCATTACGAGTTCTCCAGTTACATGATGGCTTCACTGAAACCTTTGATGTTTGGTATCAAGCACCTTGTCTTAATAAATCCCTACTGATGCCAGTGGTGGATTTATTAAAACATGTACACAGAGGGCACCTTAGAGGTGCCCCTGAAAACCTACCAGCCTCTTCGTGTGCTTGTTGACTGGTATCATCCAGCCTACCACCACAGACATCTTTCTGACCCCCTGCAGGTACAAGTCCATGCTCTTTGAGACCAGAGGCAATGCCTGCTCTGGAGGAAGGTGTTTGCACCTCCTCCAGAAGGATGGCTGGTGAATCTGCATGGTTCCAAAATGGGCTGGGGCAGTATTTTCTCTCCAGTCACAAGTTGCACAGCGTAAATGACTTAATGAAAACTGTAATTCGTTTTTTCTTTAAGTAATTCATGTTTATTCCATGTTCTTCAAACTTTCAAATGAGAACATTACAAGAAATGTCATCTAATTACGGAGGTTCCCTGGGGACCTGGAGCTTTATTTAACATCAAAAAGATTCATTTTTCAGCATTCAAACAGGAAATTAACAAATGGAGGGGATCGTTCTAAAAATTAGTTGCACTTTATTTATGTACGTTAGTAAATAAATGGAATCTTAGGTCACTGTTGTGTATTACATTTCTGGTTATTTTAGGAATGCACCAGTAGGATTGTGGTTCATGTAGTTTTTATGTTTCTTTAGCTAACTCTCGGATTGAGGAGGTCTGTCACATGGTGGGGTTTAATTGAATGGGCTGCACCTGTGGGGTTATAAAACGGGCGTAAAATCATTGGCTGCTTTCATTTAACGAACTATGTTGATGCTGCACGAATGCGCACCAAGCAGCCGGTTTTGGAGCAGAAAAAGGGAAGATATTGTCTTTATACTTGAGGCAAAGTAAGTTGAAAGGAAGTTTAAATGAGTTTTGAATTTTCTTTGGAGTCTGGCAGGTGACACTGTTTTTGATTAGATTGCAGAGTAGCAGCACGTACATGTTTGTGCACGTATAATTTGGGGGTAGTTTCATAGATGATGGTGGGTTACAGTAGTGATTTTGGTTAAGTTTGCATGTAATTCACAGTACATTTTTGTGAAAAGGGTGGTATGTTTTTGCATACTCTGGTATTGCATTGTATATTTTTAAGTTTTATGTTGGATCTCGTCTCTTAAATGCTAATGGGCCTTTTTTTAAATTGCACTTAGCCCTGAAGAAGGGCTTTCAGCCCAAAATGCATTGGGTTTATAGTTGCACAAGTAACCAGGATACATTGTTGATTCCATCGTGCTGCATGATAAAGCCTGGATGGGCATGTATGCAGCATTTGAAGCTTGGAATCATGTTGCCTCCGTTTTGAATTGTGAAAGTTTGAAGAACATAGAATAAACATGAATTACTTAAAGAAAAAACGAATTACAGTTTTCATTAAGTCATTTACGCTGTGCGGCTTGTGACTGGAGTGAAAATACTGCCCCATCCCATTTTGT
This sequence comes from Calotriton arnoldi, assembly GCA_963921515.1. Classification (NCBI taxonomy): domain Eukaryota; kingdom Metazoa; phylum Chordata; class Amphibia; order Caudata; family Salamandridae; genus Calotriton; species Calotriton arnoldi. Next base: position 325,997 of record CAWUFW010011727.1, read on the forward strand.
AACTTTACTAAAGGTGCTCACTGGGACAGAGCACACAACAAGCGCACACGCACAACTTGTTTGGAGCATTGATTACGTTGAAAATGGATAGACGTGTGCAAGGACTCATTATTTGCAATTTAGTGAATCTGCATACCATGGCCAGGGACTTCGAAGCCCCTGATGCCTTTTAATTAATCAATCAGGGATTTGTGAAGTGCACTACTCATCCGCGAGGGTCTCATCCGAAGAGCCAGGTCTTGCGGCTCTTCCTGAAGGCTTGCAGTGAGGAGGTTTGTCTGATGCTGAGAGGGAGTTCGTTCCAGGTCTTGGCTGCGATGTAGGAGAAGGCTTGTCCCCCACTCTGGCTCTGCGGATGAATGGGATTTTGGCTAGGGCAAGATCGGCGGATTGGAGGCTTCTCTTGGGTGCGTAGAAGGAGATTATTTCATTGAGGTATTGGGGGCCGATGCTGTGGAGGGATTTGTAGGCGTGAGTGAGGAGCTTGAAGGTCACTCTCTTTTTGACCGGGAGCCAGTGGAGTTCTCATAGGTGTTGAGTGATGTGGTGTTGGCGTGGGATGCCGAGGACCAGTCTGGCTGCGGCGTTCGGGATTGTCTGGAGTTTGAGGAGTAGAGATTTGTTTATCCCGGCATAGAGGGCATTCCCGTAGTCCAGTCTGCTGGTTATGAGTGCGTGGGTGATGATCCTTCTGGATTCGGGGGCAGGACATTTGAAGGTCTTGCAGAGGATGCGGAGGGTGTTGAAGTATGCGGAGGATACGGCGTTGATCTATCGGTGCATGGTGAGGGAGGAGTCGAGTATGATGCAGAGGTTGCGGCGTGGTCTGTGGGTGTGGGAGGTTCACCGAGGGTGGTGGCCCACCAGGTGTTGTCCCATGCTGCGGGGGTGGATCCGAGGACGAGGACTTCCATTTTCTTTGAGTTGAGCTTTAGGCAGCTGTTGCTCATCCAGGAGGCGACATCTTTCATACCTTCCTGGAACCTGTGCTGCTGACGTCGGGCTCATTGGTGAGGGAGCGGATGAGCTGGGTGTCGTCGGCTTAGGATACTATGCTGAGTCCGTGTTTTCTGACGATGGTGGCGAGAGGGGCCATGTAAATGTTGAAGAGCGTGGGGCTGAGTGAGAATCCTTGGGGTACTCCGCAGCTGATCTCTGTGGGTTCAGAGGAGGGGTGGGAGTCTGATTCTTTAGGTTTGGCTGGTGAGGAAGGAGCGAATCCAGTCGAGGGTGGTTCCCCGGATGCCGGCGTCGTGGAGTCTGGCGGTTAGTTTGCGGTGGGAGACGGTGTCGAAGGCTGCTGAGAGGTCTAGTAGGATGAGGGCTGCCGTGTGGCCCTGGTCCAGGAGGGTGCGGATGTTGTCCGTGGCGGCTAGGAGGGCGGTCTCGGTGCTGTGGTTGCTGCGGAATCCGGATTGGTAAGAGTCGAGGATCGAGTTGGCTTCTGTGAAGTTAGTGAGCTGGTTGTTGACGATCCTCTTGGTGACTTTGGCTACGAAGGGGAAGAGAGAGATGAGTTGGTAGTTCTTGAGATCCGTCGGGTCTGCGGTGGGCTACTCGAGGAGGGGCTTGACCTCTGCACGTTTCCAGTCGTCAGGGAAAGTGCCTGTTTCGAGGGAGCAGTTGATGGTACATCGTAGTTCAGTTGCGATGATGGAGGCGGCTCTGTGGAAAATGTAGGATGTGCAGGGGTCGGTGGGTGCTCATGAGTGTATGCTTCTCATGGTCTTGGCAGTGTCTTCTGTGGTGACGGGGGTCCAGGCAGTGATGGTCGGCTGGGTTGCGTTGTCAGTTGGAGGTATAAGGCCGGTGTCTAGTTTCTGCTCGTTGAAGTTGCTGTAGAGAGTCCTGATCTTGAGATGGAAGTAGGAGCTGAGTTTGTTGCAGAGGTCCTGAGAAGGAGGGACGTCAGAGGATTCGCTGGGGGGTTTGATGAATTCTTGAATGATGCTGATGAGTTCCTTAGAGTTGCGGGAATTGGTGAGTATTCTGTTCTGGATAAAGTTCTTCTTCATGGTTCTGATGAGTTTGTGGTGTTCTGTCATGGCGATCCTATAGGCGGAAATGCTTCGGGGGCCATTGATATGCAACTCCAGCTTCCCCCAGACCTGGGAGATGCCACACCCAGCCCTGAGGCCCATTTGGCACCAGGACAGGCAGGAAATTGGTATGTTAGGAGGTGTGGAGAGCTACCAGGCCAGTCACACCCCTAAGGTGGGCTGCCTGATGTGCTCCACGAAAAAAGTGCTCCACCATTTTGATTTTGGGGGAAATAGTTATTCTGGGACATGGTTATGCCCACTTGCCACAGGAAGTGGTCACATAGGGGGTGTAGTGACCCCAAGAGTAAGTAGCCCATTGGCTACTACCTTTCACTCCCCTTAACACCCCTAAATTGAGTATTTAGGTGGCCCCCTGACACCAGGAAGTCAGATTTGCCTGACAAAAAAAGAAGAAGGACCAAGAAGAGCCGAAGAAGCAAGAACTGTGGCCTACTGGTGGACTTTGGCACCCAACCCTGCCTGCCTACCTGCTCCTGTCCCGACAAGCATGACAATACAACTCATACTGCAGTTGTGTATTCTCCAAAGCCTTGGAGGGCCTCCAGTACTACGCCAAGCTGTCAGCATCTCCCTTGAAGTGGAGGAGCCACTTCCCTGCAACCTGCAAGCACCGACTGCAACCTCCGGTTCACCTTTCTACTGGCCACAGGGTCCACCGATGCAGCAGCTGACTAGGAGGATGTCACCCTGCTCCAGCAGGTCAAATCCATCTCCCAAACAAGTATGAAGACGCCAGGACTAACCGGAGCTGCCCTTCACCAAAACCCGCGGTACCAGACCTCTTGCAGCAAGCAAAGCTTGTTTGAGTCCAATCAGGACACCAATGCCTCAAAGACCAAACAGTTAAAGAGGGACATCTCCAGCACAGAGGCCAGAACCGAGAGTGGCCCAGTTGTCCTGTTTTGTCCCCCATTGCAGGTCTTACCAAGAGCCATGGGTGCCTTTGACGCATGGGTACCAGACGATCAAAACCCTCTGCACCCGATCTCCACGGCCCCGATCCTCGACAACTGGCGGTCCTCCGTCCCCGGACCCCCATGAACCATGCCCCCCATTGGGAGCTCCCAGACTCCCCAAGTCCCCCTCTGCAGCCTGTTTCTACGTGGCCCCCCTTCTTTTCCTATAGTTTAGCATGCAGGGCTACCAACCCTTCTAGCACCTCTGCACCCAGATACTCCAGGGCATATAAACTTGAACTGCTGGTGGTACTTTGGACATTGGCCCTCTAGCACCTTAAATCCGAAAGGGGACCACCGAGATTCGTTTGCAAATACCTGTATGTAGTATATATGTAAATGTCCAGTATTTGTAAAGCACAAACAATTACCCGAAGGTGTCAAGGCGCTGGGGTCCGTCGGGAAGATTAAGCAAGCTATTGCCCAGAGTCACATGGTGCTGGGCTGATCTGCCGCTGGTGATCAAACCGTGAGCCCCCGGGTTCCGGAGTCAGTCGCCCTGGCCGCTGCGCCACACCTCTTCCACTTCCAATATGTTTCTTTCTCCAGCCTTGTAGCATAAAAACACATTTGAGAGACATTTTTACTTACCTGCAAAAATTGATAAACTGCAAAGTACTTACCCAATAATGATGTTCTTGGTGTTAAAATAAACATAAAAATACCTGCTATTTTTCTAAATTGGTCTCTAGTTTCTTCTTGAGTGTGTGTCTCATTTATTGACTCATGCATTTACACTACCCTATGATAAGCCTAAACTGCTCTTCCAGACTACCACAGAAGAGAGCATTTGGGATTATTAATTTAAGACCTGTAAGCCCATAAGGGTCATCTGGACTATCTACATAGTATACCTCGTTTTGGTATACTACATACAAAGCCAGCTTCCTACAATAATGTCTTGGAAAATTGTTGTGTGCTGTTCATAGGTGTGCCTGCCACAATAGATATGTTTGCTGCTTTTTAAATCCCATATTTTATATCCTTTTCTTAGTGACTTCTGTGTTTAATTATTCATGTGCATATTTTGTATGTGCATAAGTTTACTATTGCCCCTGCAATCCAGGGGCATCTTAAGGATTTTGGGGGACCTGGGCCAAACCTATTTGTGGGCCGCTGTTTGGAACAGGTTTGAATTTAGGAGTCATTTTCAGTTCTTTCATGCCCTCTTTGGCCAGGTCAATGACAGTACACAGGCACACTGGTCCAAATTCTAAATGTGTTTGGATCTAACATTCAGGGATAGTGATGTGTATTTTCAATATTGTACCATAGCAACAGCTCACTAATATTATTCAAATAATATCTGTGACACCCTCCCATTTCTCATATGTGAGGTCCTGTTTTAATCTAAAAGAAACTTTTTTTGTGGAAAATGCATGAAACGTAAACACATTTCTCTGCAGAATATCTGTAATAGACTCTCACACATCACCCACATTATAAATAAATTAAAAGGAAACGGTATTTAAAACAATGTGTTTAAGGATTATTCAAGGTCATCAGGGCAACACTCTGTGCAGAACAGAGCTGGCTCTATCATGGGCCCCACTGAAAGGCTGGGGCCCTGGGCCAGAGCCTACTTTGCCCATGCCTTAAAACGTATCTGCTGCAAAGAATGATCTACTAGTAACTGTCCTGAATAATAATGTTCTCCAACATGCAACTCCATGAGAAAAATCCCTTAGGGAAAATTATGGTATGAAAAAGAAAGGGCGACTAGGTGGAGAAAAGAAAATAGGGGGACAAATACTGCAGAATTGAGGAGAAGCTTCACCTAAGCCCCTCATATATGTGCATTCAGAACCACAAAAATGAACCAAGGGGACCTTGTGGGCCTCACTCGAGCCCTATGGCTAATGCAAGGAATTGAGAAGTGCAGAGTAAAACTCCACACCAGCATCCATGCCATAGTCATTCTGCTGCTCCTTGAACATCTTCCAGAAAGGATTTTGCTGCTTGCATTTGTATGAAAACAAAGGTTTGCCCACATGTATCACCCTTAGCTACACGGGATACCAAATGGAAATACTAGCCACCCAAGTACATGTCCCTGCCGCACCTTTTTGTAGCTCTTTTCTACTGGCTTGAGTCGATGGGCAGACTTCAGGGACTAAGAGGATCTGCTTCTGTTTGAGAAGACCTTTTCTCAAGATATAGTCTCGCAGCTTAGTATTTATAAGTGCCAGAAAGATGGTATTGGCATTCCTTGTACTTACTGAAACTGCTTTTCTAGAGGGAAACATGTAAGCACTCATGAGCAGTTCACCATCAAGTATAATGTCAAAACTCGTCCATAACTGCCATAATAGCAGATCCTGGATCGACTGCACCGAAACCAAACATTGTGATCTGTTTGGGGACCTCAGCTTCCAGTGATGAGATTCCACAGCTTAAACTGTTTTTCATACCTTGTCCAGTTGTTTAATTGTGTTTATCATTCCTCTCTGCTTCTTCGTAAAATCTCCAACTGAGGCATTCACCTCAACATGCTAACTCTCAACTTTATTCCCTCTCATGGGCAGTGGCCAAAAATCCATTTTCTCTTGCTTTCCCACTGGAAGGGGTCTCACACTTCCCTCCTCTGTGCCCGCCGGCCCAAGGTTTTGCCTTTCAGCCCTCACATTGGTAAGGGAGGACCTCAACCGCCTCGCCAGTCCGTTGGTGTAATTTTGATTTCATGTCACAGTTTGGGGGACATTTCCCAGCACTGCTAACGTCGAATCCGCTGTTACCTGTATAACATCGGGCCGCTGCTGGCATTATATCTGATTCCCGACTGCATCACCCATAGCCAGTGAGGAAAAGAGAGCTGCTGTGAATGGAGGAAGGCCCTGCTAAGTGACAGTGATGTCTTAAACTCAGAAAAGAGCATCCTCTCAATGGGCTACCTAGCTCTGCCCCTGGCAACTCACTTTAAACCTTCACTTAAGTCGACATACCACAACCATCATCTTGCATGCTTTCATTACTTGTCTTTGTGATAGCTCAAAAGCAGACGCTGACTTCCAAGTGATATTAAACTGTAAGTTATACTTTGCAACATTCACAAAGGTATATTACAAGTTCATTATTCATGCTTTATTTTCTGTTTCATTGACAAGATATTAATTTGACTTTCAAATATGTTTCGCCTTTCTACAATTATTCAACCTTAAATAATTCGTGTTTATCCAGTTTAAAAAGATTACGACACCTTGCTCTAATTTTTGTTTGTGGCGTTCAGCTTTGGCAGCATGAGGATGTAGTAAATTATTCCAGGTGCTTCCTTATTCGTTTTGAATTCCCGAGCCTTGAGTACATGAAGGTAAAGTGCCTTTAACGAACCACTTTTACGTGGCTTCCAGAAATTGCACATAAATAGGGGAAGAGCGACATTTGTGAGAGTTACTCCATGGGTTTCTCTTTTCTTAGGCAGTGATTTAGGAATGTATCTCAGAGTCCATCGATTTACTAGAATGCTTGAATTTGCATTACTGTTAAGGCTACTGTTGCTGATCTCTCTGAGGTGTTCAATGCAGTATTGTCTGCCTCATTCCACACACACTACATCAACTTCAAGAGACAAACATTGTTTTACTTCACATTTTTTTTGCTTAATTTGTAAAATATTAAGTGCCAGGGCTCTGACAAGGAGGCCACTGCAGCTTGCACCACCCATCGCCCTAGTCATCGCTGCCAAAACATCTACTAACCATCTCTCTCGCATGTAAATGCGACAGTTCAGATTATTACTGGTCCCCAAAGCTAAAGGAATGGCTGGGGAGGCAGGCATTAGCAATTTGTAATGTATATTGTATTCCTAAACAACCGTTGTTCTGCTCAGCTCTAAATTAGATGAGCAGCACCACCATGTGGTACACTGTTCTAAGTATGGTGTTGACAATTAGGTGCCGGTGCTGAGCACTGGAAAGCACCCGCTCAAATTGATTTGCAAAGAAAACAACTTCACTTTTTATATAGCACGAAATGTATCTGCTGGAAATTCCAGCTGAACCTTTACAAATGGCTTCTGTTGGATCCACTCTGCCTATGGGGTTTTGACATCTGACCATTGATGTTCAGCGAGAACAACAAATGAAACTCATCTGGATAAGTAGAAACCATGAAATGCATCACAAGATAGAGCTACACACAAGCAACCAGTTCCACAACGCTAGTGAAATAAACTAGAAATTCCCTGGATCCTTTAGAAAGCATTTATAACTGGTCAACTTGAATTTTCACTAGGCTTGCTACACCAGCCGTAGATAGTGGACACAATTAATTATCTACACAACAACATTGTTTGTTACCTGAATTTCCTGAACCAATGACCTGCGTTAAGCAATATATATACTTCCTTCTTTCAAAGTTCTTTTCAACTTTACTTAGAATGCAACAAATCACCTAAGATTCACTGTCTAAAGGCATATGACAAACATTATGATTTAAAATGCCATTCTGGCACATGCCCGGTGGGCATTTGTAGTTAGGAAATGTGTTAATTTATAGTTGTACGGCAAGCCTGCAGAGTGTTTTTTCAGAGAGTTTGATCATAACAAAGGAGCAATTGTTCATTTTAAACCTTGGAATGATTCCAGATGTGCTAATAAGCCACAGGATGTTGCAGTGCACATACATTTAAAGAAAGAAATTCCTTCATTTACCTAAAGCATTGATACTTAAGCAAGAGCAGCTGTTACCCCAAGTCAGGTTATTTCCCAGTCCATATGAAAACAATAACTAGGGACCTAACGTGGAACTGATTCATGCTTAGCACCACACTGATTTATATCCAGTAGCTTACGTTTGATGTGGCTCGCCCATACAAGGTCAAATGTGTTTAATAAGGATAATTGCAAATAGCATTCATTTCATTAGTTGGTTTGGTCTACATGTGAAAATGAAGGAAATCAAAATGTAATTGAAACAAACACACGGTTGAGCAGCAAGGAAAGTTCACTACAAATCACCAATGTTTTCATGATTTGTGGCGCTTTGCAGTTGACGATTCCCGCACTGCAGGAGCAGGTGAGGCAGAGATGACAGGCAACTGATCCTCTTGTGCCCATGTGGACGTCAACTCATCAAAATGCCGGTGTTAGGGACGTGGCATCACGCACCTTTTTACCCCTGAAGACATCAACTTGTTGTCCCTTACAACCTCATTTTTTACTCTTGAGGGTCCTGGAAAGGCAAGTGGTGGACACTGCAGAAATTCAGCACGTCTCTTTAAGCTATGCATACATTCTATTACTGCAAATGTCCTGCTAGCTCCTGAGACCAGGAAGGAGCAAAAACAGAGCCAGGTGTACCAAAGGGCAAGCCAGGCGTAGCTACTGGTACCCCTGGCAACCCCTAATTGATGTCCAGCACACCAGTCGTCAGGTGGTGTTACCCTTTATTTTCCGTCATTTTACAATTTGACAGACATCATGCTGTATGTCGCTTAACAAATCTTAAAATTGCTAACCCTGGGCGTAGTTCGCGTAGTCGCGCTACGCGAAGCTACGCGAAGACGTCGGGGCGCTACGCGAGCTACGCGTAGCTACGCGAGCGTGCGTAGCTGCTTGTCGCGCCTGTTCGCGATGCGTTTTTCTTCTTCGGGAACGCGTTGTGCGTGTTTGGGACGCTGTTTGCGTGCTCGGGGGCGCAAACTTACCCATGCGGTCCCCTATGGGCGCGGCCATTTTGTTTTTCACTTGTCCCGCCCGTTCGCGATCCCTTATTTCCTGTTCCAGGTCGCGTATAGCGTGCTCGCGATTCGCATTCCATGTTCGGGAACGCGTTGTACGTGTTCGCGACGTTTTTGGCGTGCTCGGGGAGAAATATCGCGCGAACTTACCCACGCGGTCGCGATGGGCGCGGCCATCTTGTTTTTTCACTCTATGCTATGGTTCTGGGCCTGCTTTTCTATCCTCCCTCAATCTTTGGAATCCTTAGTTTTTTACACTGTGTTTCAATTTTTCTTTATTTCTTATCTATCTGTCTCTCTGCCTAAGTCTATATTTTGCATCTTTTTCTACTTTTTACTGTGTTTTTTTACTTTTCGACTGTTTTATATAACTTTCTTCTTTAAGCTCCTACTTCTTCCCCTAACTTTATTTTTCCCTTCTAACTTTTCTTTTCCGCCTCGTCCTCCCACCCCAGAACCATGGCGAAGGGTAGCAGTAACGGCTCGAAGGGCAAGGCACGTGCGCCCAATCGCCGCCTGCCTTGCGGCAGACTGCGCCCTGCAGGGGTGCAAGCCCGCCAGCTTTTTACTGAGGCGGAGGTGGCCACCCTTGTTTTTTTTGTTCAGCGCCACCTCCCTTTGACCTTGGCAGCAGGCGGCAGGCCAGGCTCCGGGTACCCGACCCTGGAGCGTCACCGCCGGTGGGCGAAGGTGCGCCGGGCAGTGTTTCTCTGCTCAGGGGTCCGGCGCACCCATAACCAGCTGGCCCACCGGTGGTCAGACATCCTCGACCGGGAGCAGGACCTGTTGGACCTGCTAGGTGTCGAGGTCGTGGGGCTTGGTGAGTAGCTAATATATATAGTAGTATAAGTATTGTGATTTGTGTATAAATGTTTTACAAATAACAAGAATACTGCTGCTTACATTGCAGGTAAATTACGTTTCAAAATCTTCTGTGATTGTAGGACACAGGTGCTGGGCGCTACTCTTACTTGTTTGCAACTTTGCGCTCGCTTGTCATTATTATGTAAGAGTTTACTTTAGAGAACTTCAGTTAGGTAATGCTATTGCTAGAGAGACTCTAGTCCTTCCTTTGTCCTCCTGTCAAATAGTGGTGGATGGATTGATAGTTTGATACTAGGTTTAGTTACAACTAGTTGATCATTTTTGAGCGGTCTGCGTGACGCATCCTCTGTCACTGAGTGCTGCTTACCCCAGCCCTTAGTAGAACCTTTTGTAGTTTGTTTAGTTAGTGGTAAGCTTAGCAGTGTCAGTCAGCTGCAGAACATCAGACTTAACCAACCAACAATTTGGTGTATGCATTATGCACCAATTTATGCATGTGTCCTCCTTCTCATCTATGCATTTTTGAGGGCTAAAAAAAATGGAAATGCAGACTTAATGAACAATTGGCCCGCCTGGAATAGGTGGGCTAGGTCAGGTGGTACTTAGGCTTAGTTAGTGTTCTGGATTTTATTTGAATCAATAAGAATGGAACACTGAATTAGTGTTCCCAAATAAGTAGACTGTCCATGAATCCCGCAAGCCAGTAATTGATCGGATTACATAGGTCAATTGTATTGCAATTTTTGTTTCCTAAAACCTTTTTTTGAGCGTTTTTTTACATAATTTATTTGTTTCACAGCAATCATTAATGTTTGTGTCTTTCTTTATTATCTCTTACATGATCACTGATCTGCAGCACCCAGGGGCAAGAATACGGGGTCCGATTCGGCGGGACAACCACCAGAGGACTGCTCCTCTACCGAGGGCCCTGCTGCTGGTCCCAGTAAGTCCTCCAGTGTTTAATATTAACATTTATATTGCCCTAACTTTTACTGCACCTTATTTAACTATTAATTATGGTTCCACTCCCTAATTCTATTTTTTACAAAAGATTCTTTGATCTTGACTTGACTATCTGTTTCTAAATTCTGTTTATCCCTGCCTGTAAGTTCTAACTGCCTCTGCTATGAATGTCTGTACTACTACTATTAGTCTGTCGCTAAGCTTGCCCAGTTTGCATTGCCACTCTTTATTGTACGGTTTTGAATAAAACTCAGATTGACCAATAGCTGAGTGCAGTCCTTTCGGTTGTCCTCTTCTAGGCTTCTTAATCTGGAGGCTTTGACAATTACCACAAACCAAATGCCCAACCAGATATTTGACTATTTTTGATATAGTACATACTACTACTGATGTGGGGAATGGGATTCTGCACAGCCCCATGCAGAACTATGCACAAGAAAATAGGATGTTGGTGATGGGAGTTTGGAACTTGGACCTTCCTCACACCTCAGTCAGAAGTGAACCCACAATCCCCTGAATGACTAGCTATAGTGTCTCATTAGGTCCCCGAACCCCCACCCGAAGATACCCAATGATTACACAACCCAGAACATATAACACCCTTTCGCTCACTCACTCGTGTAAGTCCACCACCACCACCACACCAAATACCACAGAGTCTATGTGTAAGTTCAAAAGGTTTATTTTCAACTAACAAGCTCTGTATGTTGTTCTATAAAATTCAGTGTACTCCAGCCAGCTCCAACAGCAAAATGCATAAGATTAAAACAATAAACATTGTTACAACAAGTGCATGATGATATAAGACAAAAGATCTGTGCGAATTCTGGGAGACTCCTCACCGTAGAACGTAGAATTACTGGTTACATGCATCATTCATAAGCTCTGCAAATCTCTGGTTCGTAGAAGGGAATCCTCTGCCTGAGAAAAATGGTGCGTGTTATATAGTATAATGCAAGCATTTCTCAGTCCTGCCAAAAAAGTGTAACATGTTACCTATGGCTAAGCAATACGGACTAACCGAACTCCATAACAAAGTGGCTTGTTTTTCGACCTCTTGTACGCAACACTCAGACAGTAGCTGTATGTGCTCATGTGGGCTCAAAAGGCGTCTTACTGTTACTGCACAACAAGCTGCGAGGTAACATGCGCAAAAGACATGAAGCGAAAAATGGTTGCATGGCTCAGGCTAACTTTGCAAAGAGTAGAGTATAGTATAATAATGACCCTAGGGACCATAACACTACTAGTGTCTACTGACTATACTCTAGTACCCGATTTGGACTATTGAATGTGATTTATAATAATATGTATGTATTAACTTTTTTTTCAATCTTGCTAGTGAAAAAGAATAAATAAGGGGAGGTGTACAGGCATCTAAAAATGTGTCATGTTTTTATCTAGGCGTACTAGCGACCACCAGTGGCGGCGGGGCCACCGGCAATTCTAGCATTCCGGAGGGGGCAGGAGAAGATGCGGCACCTGCAGGAGCTACAGGGGGGGAGCCAGCAGCAGTGGCGGGCGGTGGTAAGTTATATTCATGACTTATTGACATTGCACTAGCTGGAAGGTTGTGTGGACTTCACTCACTGTACTGTTGTTGAGACTTATTAGGTATGAAGTTGTAGTGAACATTATACAACGGTTAAAGAAGACACCCTTTACTTAGCATGAGCAATGCAGTAGCAATAGCATTACCAGCGTGACTTGATTAACCAATGGCCTCTTATATCTGACTCCAACTCAGCTGTGAAAGTTTTATGGAGGAGACTAAAAGTCAGATCAGATGACCTTGATGGATGTGTTGAACAAAAAGGGAAAGAAGGGTGGAAGGAGGAAGGGCGGGCGAGATTTAATATGATGACTGGCAGAGAAGGATAGGTTGGAAGCATGGATAGGTGGCTGATAGGAATCAGATGCATGTGTTGTTGAAGGATGGGTGGAAGGTGAAAGAAGAATGGATGCCTGCCTGGGTGGGCGACACAGTATGGGTGGATACTGTGGATAGCAAGAATCATCAGCGGTGTTTGGGTGAAACTCAAAGGCAAGGCAAGCAACAGAGTGAGTGGACGCATGCGTTGTTGTTGGTGAAACAAAGTCAGGTTTGTGGAGAGATTAAGAAGAATGATTGACATTTACTTAGAATGGATGGATGCCTGTATGTATTCATCATAGACAGCATAGGTGGAGACTGTCACGGGATGCACAGTTTTAGTTTTAAGGGAATGTAAAAGAAACTGCGCCAGAGTAGCACAGCCGATGTGGGGAGGGGCAGGGTGGGGGTAGTAGTAAACAATGTATTACGCGGCCAAATACAGGTAACTTTACTGTAAACATACAAATAAATAAAGCGAATTTCATTGTGCGCACTGCACCGCCAAATGCGATGCAGTTCGTGCAACAAATTAGTTTATTTATTTATATGTTTACTTACCTGTAATTGGCCGTAATCCATAGTTTACTACCCCCACCCTGCCCCTCCCCACGTCACCGCCCGGCAGAACTCCCCGAGTCCCACCACCGACCGCTACTGACCTTATGTCGTTGTCCCATATAAAAGCAATGATCATTGGATCAGATATATAATCTGCCTTTTTGTAGTAGCCAGGGCACTGTGAAATTGAGCAATTGCCCTCCATGTAACAGAGAGAGTATGGCCAGTGCCACCCGTAATAGAAAAATACGAGCTTCCCCACCTGCAGACAGTAGTAAATCAAACTAACGTGAGTCTGCGTCATGACTCGTATGTTTGTCTTGGGTGCAAGCATAGATCACCGTGCTGGCAATGCCGGCTACAACCAGGTTATGTCATTTCGCTAAACTAGAGATAAGAAGAAGACTGGTGTACTGTGTACTGGTTGGAGTCCATAGTGCTAGTATAATGCCTGAAACTCCCACAAATGTTAGAGGCTGAGGAAGTGGGAGGATAGATAGATTATTACCACAAATGTTATGTACAGTGCTTCTTGCTAGTGCTACTGTGCCATTATGTGTTGAATTAATTTTGTGTTACTGTTTTGCTAAGAGTACTGGTTACAACAATATTTTTTTTCTTTCTTGATATAGATAGTACTCCTTCCCAAGACAAACCATCCCGGAAGGAGTTGGCAGCCAGGGCCCGGCGCCGGAAACTGGAGGCCATATGTCAGGAGTACCTGCGGCTGGTGGCTCAGGCGGAGGAGGAGGAGGAGGCGGCAGCAGCTGCAGCCTCGTCCGATGCCCCGGGCCCCAGCCAGGCTCCAACTCGAGTGGTACGGCGCCGCGGTCTGGTAGCCGCCCGCCGCCGCAATTCGCTAGCAGCCAGCACTGCTGTCCCCCATCCTGGATGCCACTGCAGGGCATTTCGCAGAAAGATTCTCCTCCGGATGTCACGGCTAGAGGAGCAACTGGAGGAGCGGGTAAAAATACTGGTGGACAAACACCTCAAAGCCCGCCGAATATAACATCTAGGACCCTGTTGCATTGCCCCTTTTTATTCCTTTTTTTGGTGGGTGGGAATTGGGCGTTGGGGTTTCGGGACATTCTTTGGACTTTTTTCGTTTTGGACATTGGTTGGGGTTAGGGAGAGGGGTGGGTCAGGTGTGGGATAGTTTATTTTTGTTAGGGTAATAAATTATATTTATACTTAAACATACAATGTTAATGTTTTGTGGGGGGTTACTGTTTTACGAATTAACGTCACATTGGTTTCCTTGCTGCTGCAGGGCCGCAGCCAGTGTTTGATTTAAATAATCTGCCGATGATGTAACACAAACAGATAGATGCGGTACCCCTCACTGAGTTATTTGTCCTACTAGTACTGTCAGTCTCTCCTCCTAGTCCATTATACCTCCCACCAAACTTATCTTACCTGTGATTGATGATGATTACGTTCGGCACAGCGATGGCTGCATGGTTTCCAGAGAGAATGTAGAAGATGCCATGGTTGTGGTGGTAGTAGTAAAGTAGACACTGGCAGTAGCATTTGCTAAAAAAATAAAAAAGAGACAGTCACTTGCCTGAGAGCGACTGTGGGAGGAGTAGTAGAACGAAGTAAAATAGAGTACAGAAGAAGACTGCCAAACAAACAATATTGCAGTTGCAACTGCTAAAGTCAAATTAAACATAATGGTGGTGGGGACAGCCTAGTACAAGAAGTTACAAACTGTAGTTGTGTCGAGTGAGTCACTTAACTTAACTTAACACAATCATAATTCATAACCTTTACTGCTGTGTGGTAGGAGTTTGATGATTAATCCAATCAATGCCGGCAATTAATTATGATGTACTACTATTAGCCGGTGACGGCTTGCACATAGACTGAGCATGGGTGGGCAAGCAGAAGAAGCTCCTCGCCCTGCCTTGCAATTGAATTAGTGTTGCTTTCACCACATCTGCCCCAGCAAGCGTGTGATCAATTGGTGTACATTTTATGTAGTCACATCACACCTCAATATAAATCACAGCCTGGGGGAAGAGGGTTAGGGTTTGATGAATGGATGGGAAGGAGGGTTTCGGGAAAGGTTTGAGAATGAAAAACAGTACGCATGGACAACAAAAGCAAAGCGCAATCTTGGCAGACGACCATGATCTTATCCAAAAAATCTATAAAGGGAGAAAAGGGAAATGCATGCATGATGATGAAGATAACTTGATGGTTAATGAGTAGTACTTAATAACTCCTACTAGACAATTAGACAGTACAGGGCAGCAGTATATTCTATGCAATTTGCCTTGCCTGTAATATGCCCTCAGAGACCCAAATTCCATGTTGTACTGGGCTTACTTGTAAAGATAGCAAAGACAATTAAAAAACAGTTGTAGGGATCAATTAGCAAACAAACAACAACACACAACACACAGTCCTAATGATTGAAGAGAAAAAAGGATTCAAATTAATTAAAAGATGAATGATGAATGATACTAAAGTTACTGTATTATCATGGTCAAATTGTGGAGTTGAATCTCGTCCTTCCTCTTGGTCCTATCTTCCATGGACGCTCCGCACATCAATCTTGGTGGCCTTCCTGATGCCGATTGGTAAGGTAAATGTGAGTTGTGTCTCCCAGTATAGCAATTAGCACAGGGTAAAGGCTGGCCTGTAACGTCTAGATGGAAAAACAAAAGGGGTATTGAAAAATCAATGAATTAAAAAAAACATCAATTATGGTGGAGTCCAAGAAGAGAAGAGAGAACACTTTCAGACTGAGGCGGCTTGGATATATCGTGTAGATTCTATTTACAGCATTAAGCTACAACAACAACAGGACAGAACAGGCCCACCACAGCACCAGCCCATGACCCAACCTCCATTTACCTTAATTTTTGACAGAGCCAGACAAAAGGCAAACACAGCAACTTAGCATTTTCCTAATTAAGTGACAAAATCAATGCGCCGCTGTCAGTCATCATGACTACACTCGACTACACCACTACATGGACATGTAGGTCTGCTGTGTTTACTTTCTTGTTGAATTGTGTTTATGTTTACCTTATGCCACTTCATGACATGCAGTTATTCCTTGAATCATCTCCGATCCAAGTGACTGACTGCGTGCAAAGATAGTATGGTCATCATCATGGTGTGGTACGTGTTGTCCAACTACAACTCAGTCTGTAGTGACTCCGATTAAGTCCATATTCCATATTAAAAAATTGCAACAGATATTGGCCTGCACCTGCAGTAGTAGGAGTACAATGTGGTTATTAAACAACAAGAAGGGAAACATTGACTGTCACTGACTTGAGTCACTTTGTAGATTAACTAGTAGAGTAGAGTTCGACTTCATGCACAACATCAACAACAAACAACAGCAATCGCTCAGAGTCTGCAAGCATCCAATGCATTCCATCATTACCTGTCTTGCTCTTCTCTTTGGCTGTCAGATCATCAGATGCCTAGTTCTGACAGGTGTGTTTTTTTTTTTTTTACGGGGCAGTGGCCTCATCATTACTCCAGTCCACATTCATTTTGAGTGTTAGTCGCTGTTTCGGTTTTCGTCTTATTCATCTGTGGCACTTTGTCACAGTTTAAGTTGCTTCACATGGTCAGCACTGTGATGATGGGCCGCGGCCTGGGTAGCGCTCATTGCTGGTCATTTGAGTTTGCACAAATGTCAGCAAGTTTCTTCGAAGAGTCTCTTGTCTTTCTCTGCCAAGTACCTTCTGTCCTGACAGTGAGGACCTTTGGATGCCTGCTGAGGCTGTAGCCTTCGGACAGTGATGAGTTCACTTTTGGATGCCTGCCCAAGTTCTGACAGTGAAGAGTTGTGGACGCCTGCAGAGGCGGTAGCCTTCGGACACTGATGAGTTTCGGCTCGAAAACAAAACGGAGGATAGCTATAGTCACGTTTCACTTCTTATGGAGGGACTGGTAAAGGCAACATTTCTTGTACTAATGTCTGGCTTGATGGAAATGTACTAGGGCGAGACAGGAAGATGAAGCAGGACTCTGAAGAGTGGACAGTTAAATGCACAGACGTGCAACTCCAATAGGGAAATAAAAAGAGAAGACGGTGGTGATGGATTTGTTGTGATTTGATTTGAACCAGAAAGACAGATACACAGACACATAAAGGAAGGAAGAAAGTAACAATTTGAAAGCCTAGTTGTCAGGGAAGAGGAGCTCGTCCTCAAACTCTCGTGGTTCGGACAGAAGTAGGTCCTGTAACGCACTATTTACGTCATCCAAGTCGCTCTCCTCTTCCTGCTGTGATTCACGTATTTTGTAATCCGGTGGTATAAAGTGCTGATTCATTTTGATCATGGTTAACCTCTCCATGCTTTTGGCCGAGAGACTGGTCCTTTTTGAAGTTACAATGGCACCAGCAGCACTGAAAACACGCTCAGAAGAGACACTTGCGTCAGGGGAAGCTAGATACTTTATCGCCAGCCTGCTGAGCACTGTCCATTGGCTTCTTTTCCCATACCAATACACCAATGGGTTTCGATCCATGAAGACCTCTGTTGGGTCATCCAGATAGGCCTGGACCGTCCGCTCAATGTTCAGGGGTGCTCCGATGTGCTCGGCCTCTTTTGCCTTTGCATCAGCACTGGACTTACCATACCCCTGCCGTAGAAACCAATCAGTTGCACATTGTGCTGTGGATGATCCTGTTCTTGCTGTTGTTGATGTTATTGTTGGTGTAGGTGACTGCTGGGAGGCAAACGCACTGCCCTCAGGCTCCGAAGTAGAACTTGACTCTGGATGCCCTGTAGTACTGGTTATGGCCTGGGGTGGGGGGCCTGTAATTAACAGCCGTTCGTTTTCGAAAATAGTGGCTTCCTTAGCTATCAAAGTTTTGTAGTTGGCAACATCCACTTCCGAAAAAGGAATTACTGCCTTGCTGTTCAGAAATACTTTGTACCGTGGATCCAAAATTGTGGCACTAATGTAATGTGGTTGTGACAAAATTTTATTTTTAATCCTTGTATTTTCCGATAAGCGAGCGGCTAAGGTCTCCGCCAAATGATATGCATCTTGTTTGTCATCCACACCTGCGTACGTTTCAGACACCTCCTTCAGCTGTTGCTCTAGCATGTGCAACAATGGGATAGCTTGGCCCATAGTACAGTCCTCCCTGCTGACTTCACGTGTGAAGATCTCAAAAGGAAGTAGCATCTCAGTCAGGCATTTAATGAGGTCCCACTGACCCATCTCAACGGTCATGCCTCTCACAGTAGGTTCCCCTAATCTTTGCATGACATAAGCATTGAGTGGTATGTACAGTTCAAACAGACGATCAAGCATGTAATAAGTTGAATTCCAACGTGTTGGCACCTCCTGGATGAGCGCTTTGACTGGCATTTTATGCTCACGTTGAATGACCCTCAGCTGCTTCCGGGCTTTAAAAGAATGGCTGAAATGTGTGCATATTCTTCTGCAGGTGACCAGTAAGTTGCTGACTTTGGATTCATTTTTCAAAAAGTCTTGAACAACAATGTTAATGCAGTGTGCCAAACACGGGACCCTGAAATAGCCACCATTGCGCATGGCCAAAACTACATTACTGCCGTTGTCCGTGGCAACAAAACCAATCGTAAGCCCTCTTGGGTGCAGCCACTCAAAGACCTTGGTGTTAAACTCTTCCAAAATGTTTGCAGCAGTATGAGATTTCTCCATGGCAAACATGGCTACAGTTGCATGTTTGCGAGTGGCATGAAAAATCTCTGCAGTATCAACACCAGCAGATATCTGTTCTCTAACCCCCGCAAAACAGATCCAGTGTGCAGTGATGCACATGTAATCTGTGGCTTGGCAACTGGTCCACATGTCTGTTGTCAGGTGGATACTGTGAACAGCACTCTGCTTCAAGGCCTTTCCTAGCAATTCCAGCACGTCGTGATGTAGTGCTGGAACTGCAACTCTGGCAAAATAGTAGCGGCTGGGAACATGCCATTTTGGGCAGATGGTTGACACAAATTCCAGAAAACCCACCCCTTCAACAAAAGAAAAAGGGAGAAGGTCCAGTGCTAACATTTTAGCCAGCTTCGCATTGTACAAACGTGCTATTGGGTGGTTGCGTTCGTACTGCCCCTCACCCCCAAACATGCTGATAATGGTAGGCTGCATGGTTTTCCTTTCTCTTAGGCTCAACAACGCACTTTTTGGTAGTGCGGACCTGGTACTTCTTGGTGTCTCCGGCTGACTCTTACTCTTGTGCCACTGAGATGTTGCTGAAGATGTGTGCGACGTTAAGACTGCACTGCTGGGGTCAGGGACACCTTGTGTACCACTACCAGAGAGAATGTCTCCCTGTCCTTCCTCTTCCACCGTGATCGGATCTTCTTCTTCTACTCCTTTATCCCCACCAACACCAATGGTTGCAGTTTTTTTTCTGCCACGAAGGTGGTCCTCCCAGCTGATCAAGTGGTGTTTTTTCAGATGGGTCATTTGGCCTCCGGTACCATAGTTTGTACCAAGCTTACCACGACTAACAGAGCTATTACAAATGGAGCATATAGCAATGTTCTCCTCCTTTTCGCTAACCGTAAAGAAGTCCCAAACTGTGGAGCTTAACTTTGGCCTCCTGCTGGAGGTGCCACTTCCAATGCCGGATGAACTGGAGGGTGAGTGTTGAATTTGACTCTGTGCTGCTGTACCACTACCTACTCCTACTGAGGTGGTGGTTGTGCTGGATGTAGGTCGCTGCCGGGCCTTTGCTAATGCAAATATGGAAGCTGTAGGTCGTGTTGGTGTTACCTGTGGAGGTATGCGTGCTACATCCCTCGCAGCCATTTTGGATAGGGTAATAATGTTGGTCTCCATCTCCTCGGGGCCAGGAGTGATGTTCGTGATGACTGGCTCATCATCATCATCCTGCTGTTCTACATCGACCTCCATAAGTGTAAGGCTTTCTGGAACCTTCCTTTTCACTAGCTTGGTCTTGGAACGTGGCTCCCTCTCAGACTCAGTTTGTGGCTTCCAAGTGGCATCTAGATCATCAGAAGGGGGGCTTGGCGAAGAACTTGGACTACCCCTCCTTTTCCTTGCCGGAGATTTGGAAGACAATGGATCTTCTGAATGAGTGGCTTCTTCTTCTACCTCTGCATGAGGCTCAATTTCCTGAACTGCCCCTACTTCAGGAGGAACAACAACTACTATTGCGGGTGGTGGTTGCGGCTGTTGTTCTTGACCACTTATCTGCTGTGTTTCCTCCTGCGTTGATTGGGTACTACTTTGAGACAGCGATAAGTTTATCTCTGGCTCAGCATCACTGCTTTCCACCATTAGGCTGGCTACCTCTTCCACACTCATGTGCTTGGCCCTGGGTTGGTGGGTTGGGCCCACTGATGCGGAGGTGCTGCCCCCAGCTTGCCCCCGGACACCGCTGCTGCAGGCGTAATTTTTTTTGACCAAAAAGGTATTGGCCGGCACACCAGACTTAAGTGTCACTTCCTTCTTCTGTTCCTTCTTCTCAATAGCAACTTTCTTTGTACTGGAGGACCTGGTACCTGCTTTCTTTGGGCCCATCTTCTTCAGATGTCAGCAGCACTCAGTTGCAGAGATGTCTGGTCAGGTCACACGTCACGTTGTGTGTACAGCAGCAGGATGTCTGTCTGGCAGTGCAACGGGCAATGATGACACACCTCCTCCTCAGTCTTTGTGCACCTAAAAGCAAAAAAGCCAGAACATCAGTCAAACATAGCACAAATCAAACAAATATAATATAGAACTTAGTGTGTGGTGGCCTCAATTATTAAATTTCAGAAACTCTGTGAACAACAACACACAGTGTAGCCATTTATGAGACGTTGACAACAAGGCCAGGGCTTTCCTGGCTACTGTGTAGTGCTAGTGTACACTCTGGCATAATAAGAATAGTAAAGAACAAAAACTAAAATGTAGTGGAGCATGTTTGGCCTAAATTTGTGCATCACGTGGGATGTATTATATAGCAGCATCAGGGAGCTGCAGCTGGCAATGGGGATGGATTTGGAAGCAGTAAGACAAGAGGAACAATGGAAAGACACGCAGGCCTATGTGGCAAAAACAGCACACTACTAACTACCACAACAAAATGGCCCCCAGCAACATGGTGACTCACAGGCACAAGGCACGGCAAACAATGAACTCAAGCAGGCCTATATATGGGCAGACAAAGGATGCCTTATAAAACACACACAGCTTTAATGCAAAAACTAAAATCCACATGGCTAAAAACACTTTTGAAAGTTAGACAACCACTACAACAACACAATTATAATTACACAGTACACACGCAAAAAAGGCATTTATTTAACACACCCAAAAAGTGAAATAGTCAGACCCTCCAAAAAAAAACACATTTCGCAATTCAATTCAATGCCATCCATGGCCTAAATGATGTCAAAATTCCACAGACTACACAGAAACAGTTTTTATGCACCCATGGTGACTACCTCTGGGCCTACTGGCAGACTAGGCCGCAAGCTTGGAGGCCTATGGCAAAAGCACAGTGGCTGGTCCCACAAAATGGCCGCCACCACATGGCCAGGCCACCCAACAACTTCCTTCCTCGTTAAAAAAATTGTAAAACTAAAAAAAAGTGACTCCTTGCTCACCAAACTACATCTAAATGACAACCTGAGGAGTTTTTTGTGCAAAATGAACTAAATCATCATTTTCGAGAAGGTTTTATGATGCTCGAGAGATATTCTTCGCCAGATTGTAAATTCTGCGTGTTCGGCATCGCGATCGTCACAAAAAGTCGGTATTGCGCGCGCGAAACGTATATTGAGCGCGCGAAGAAGATAAAAAGTGTAAGTCCGCGTTGTCGTGCAGTGCGGAGTTGCCCAAAGTCCGCGAGCTGAATGCCCAGGGTTACCTACTGGCTGAAAAGGCCTATTTATTTAACAAACACCCAAAAACTGAAATACCACCCCAAAACCCACATTTTGCAAATCAATCCAATGCCATCCATGGCCTAAATTATGTTACAATTCAACAGACAACACAGAAACAGTTTTTATGCACCCATGAGGATGACTACCTCCGGGCCTACTGGCAGACTAGGCCGCAAGCTTGGAGGCCTATGGCAAAAGCACAGTGGCTGGTCCCACAAAATGGCCGCCACCACATGGCCAGGCCACCCACAACAACAAGAAAAGGAACACAAGACAGACAATGCAGGCCTATGGCAAAAGCACAATGCCTGGCTTTACAAAATGGCCGCCACCCACATGGCCAGGCCACCCAAAATAACAAAAAAGTGAAGACAAAGGACAGGACCAGGCAGTTGGAGACTCTGGGCAACTTCCTTCCTCTTGAAAAAAATTGTAAAACAAAAACAAAGTGACTCCTTTCTCACCAAACTACATCTAAATGACAACCTGAGGAGTTTTTTGTGCAAAATGAACTAAATCAACATTTTCGAGAAGGTTTTATGATGCTCGAGAGATATTCTTCGCCAGATTGTAAATTCTGCGTGTTCGGCATCGCGATCGTCACAAAAAGTCGGTATCGCGTGCGCGAAAACGTATATTGAGCGCGCGAAGAAGATAAAAAGTGTAAGTCCGCGTTGTCGCGCAGTGCGGAGTTGCCCAAAGTCCGCGAGCTGAATGCCCAGGGTTACCTACTGGCTGAAAAGGCCTATTTATTTAACAAACACCCAAAAACTGAAATACCACCCCAAAACCCACATTTTGCAAATCAATCCAATGCCATCCATGCATGCCCTACATGATGTTTAAATTCAACAGACACCACAGAAACATGCACCCATGGGTACCTCTGGCTCTAGTCTGGGCCTACTGGCTGAAATTCCAATCAAAGAAAAATAACTAGGCCCCTGCCGAAACTACAGGCCACAACAATAAATTTTAAAAAGATGGAAATCCCCCAAAAAATGTAGGTACAAACAAGCCCCACTCAAACAAACAAGTACACCAATTCTCCAACTTACTTGTAAAATCTCAAATCCAAGAGTCCTCAAATCCAATCCAATGATATGATGCAGCAGACAGACACAAAAAGTGATCCTTCCAGCTCCAAATCCAAATGAAAGTGAACAGCACATGGACAAAGCACTGGGAGGAGCCTGCTGGACAGGAACAGGAAGTTTGAGAATCAGGGGCACTTCCTTCCTCTTGGAAAAAAAAGTAAAAAAAGAAAAAGGACTCCTTGCACAAAAATTACAGCCAAATCACAATCTGAGGAGTTTTTTGGAGCAAAATCATCATTTTCGAGAATGTTTTATGATGCTCGAGAGATATTCTTCGCCAGATTGTAGTTTTTTCGTGTTCGGGATCGCGATCTTACCAACACTGCCGCCGGAAGTCAGACCGCGCGTCCGAATGACGTGTTCGCGTTTGCACACTCTCGCGGGATCGTGCGGCCGGATTCCAAATCTCGTAGCGCCCGCGAACCGATAGGAAGTTGCGTCGGCAAACGCAGAATCACGGTAGGTCGTTACTGCGCGCGCGAGAACGTATATTCAGCGCGCGAAGAAGAAAAACAGCTACGCTACGCCGCAAATTGCGTAGTGTACGGTAACTTCGCGTTCTACGCGAATTGTGAAGTTACCGAGACTATGCAAGCTCCGCGAGCGTAGCGTAGTTCACCGCCCAGGCTTAAAAATTGCACTGCTCCGCTCCCCTAATGCTACCTGGCACAATGCCACAGACCTATTTAATACAGTTCAGAGATGTCTAAAGTAGACTAAATTAAGTTTGTGGATAACCAGCGTCTACCATCAGAAAGTGTCAGAGACTGAACATATTGTGTTGACAGTAGTATTTCATTGTAATGCTTTTATAAGTACAACTGTGGCTCATTTTCGCAGGTCTGGTGACCTCATTAACTTTGGTTGAATAGTCATTTCCCACAATGCACATGCACTGTTATGTTTCAGGAGTCGCCTGCATGGACAAAGAGACAGATTGCTAGAATTGTTCTTGGCAGTGCGCCAAGACTTATAATTCAGAAACCTGAACGAAAATCATTTT
The DNA here is from genome assembly GCA_963921515.1 of Calotriton arnoldi. Taxonomy (NCBI): domain Eukaryota; kingdom Metazoa; phylum Chordata; class Amphibia; order Caudata; family Salamandridae; genus Calotriton; species Calotriton arnoldi. Next base: position 349,885 of record CAWUFW010011727.1, read on the forward strand.
CTCCTTTTCAATCCCCTGATCATAATTAACACTAAATATATATATATAAACCTTTCCAAACTCCATAGAAAGGCAACCAGCACTCGAAGTCAAGGGATTACATCTTGTTTATTCAGTCATACCATCTTGGGCACTGGACCACTTGAGAGACGCGTTTTGGCAGCGAACTCTGCCTTTATCAATCTAAAGTGCACCATATTGGTGCTCTATTTAAACATCAAAGTTAATTAACACAAATGATGCACTTCCTTTTAGCAGCACCTCAAAAAACATCTACTATCACTGCATGGGACAATTTCACTTCAAAACATTAAAACACCACTTTAACTCCCAATACTTAAATAAAAACGAAATGAATATTCATTTTTGAATTATTATATAAAAATATATACAATTCGCAGTCAATCCTGCTAGGGATTATTCATGAGGTAAAAGCATTTCGTGCATGGTGTTGAAAGTCCCATCATGCTTCTTCAAAGTACTTGTAAAACCCGGACTGGAATGTAATTCGAGTCCTCAGCTGAAAAGAAAGCAATTAAGGGGGATATTCACAAGAATGAGTGATAATCATCGCAAAATCCGCCTAACGCAACTTTGCTCATTTCAGTCCATCGCGGGAAAATAACGCTGTGTTAACGTTGTATTCCCAACACGGCAGTACCATGCGAAAGGCTCACGTCAACGCACAAAATGTCCGTGAAAACATTACCGGGGCAGCGAAGAAAACCCAAACCCGAACGCGAAAAAAGCTGCGATGGGCTTAACCGCGATAAGACAATCAGCGAAAAGCAGCGCCAGGCCTGCAATTCACAAACGTCAGGCAGTAAAAACCACTACAAAAGCACCAAAAAATAACACAAACAAAAAAGAAACTACAGCGACGCACAATGGAGGCAGCCGGAGCAGTGACAGAGGACGGCCAGAACCCCACAAGCCCCCCGGAGGAGCAGGCTGGTACCTCGGGGACAGGGAAGGGCAAGGAAAAGAAGAAGAGGAAAACGCAGTTTAATCCGCAGGAAAACAGGATCCTGATCACGGAGGTGGTAGAACACCATCAACATCTGTTCGTCACCTCCACCGTGTCATTGGCAACAAGAAATGGAATATGGCAGTCCATCGTGGACAAGGTGAATGCAGTCGCAGTGCGGAGGAGGACAATTGGAGAGGCCAAGAGGCGCTGGAATGACGTGGAGCGCAAGACCAAGCAGAAACTCGCCAACAACCAGAAGGCAGCAATGCAGACTGGAGGTGGGAGTCCAGCGCCACAGGAGGAGCTGGATGAGATGGAGGAAATGGTGTCCACAGTCATCAGTGGGGAGACGGTGGCAGGAGTTGGGGGACAGGACACTGCTCAAAATGACCCGACACCACAGAAACAGGGTGAGTAACGACCAGGGACTGGGGGGACGGAGGGAGATGGGCACAATGGCACACATGCACAATGGAGTACAGCACACTGCACACCCACAATGACTCTGGATCATGTCCCTGAAACCCTTGGCACACTGCAGCACACATAGCAACTGCACGTAGGCCCCCGTCGACTATGTGCCCAGACGAGTCCCTCCCACACATCACTCATCACACTATCAACCCATGCACATGTGCTGAACCCAGCAAAGCTGTGGGTCCGTGAGCCACACTGACAATGCAAGTGACACCGCATGACGATTAGCATGGCTGCAGTCCGATCACCATTACATGTGTGGACCACATCCATAAAGGAGCATGCCATACTCTGCCACATCCACCTGCACAGACAACCCCTGACGTCAACTACACATCTGCGGACAAACCATGCCCCAGTGTCCCAACTGCCACCAAGACCCAAATCCACCCCAGTCTGCAACATCTCAGCACTGTATGGGCACAGATGTCAAAGGCACACCGCCTGAAAGGAACAAGGGTCAGCCAAATCCGAGCTGCAGGGGCGACCCCCCAAAATGCAGCACACACACATGATATTCAGAGCACATCAGCATTGACAACAATGTGGTACAGACTGCAACATGTTAACAACAGGACAGAGGACACCACACATGCTGCCTGTGTGTAGAAACATGCCAATCACATTTGGCATAGCAGGGAAATGTGAGATGTCAATGTACAGGCACAAACACATATTCTTGATGTTGTCGAAATGTCCACTGTCCCGCATTTAATAGGCAGCACCTCCTGGACAGCCACAATGTACATTGCCATGCAGTCTGTATGTGAACTTGTACAATGCGTCAACACACATGTGAACACAATGTAATACTGCATCTCCCCTTCACATTGCAGAGGGAGCATCAACACCTCCTGCAGAGCAGCCCCACCAACTCTTCACCGATGACGGGGAGGACACCTCCGACATCGACACCGAAGCCCTCCAAGACCTCATCGACTGCCTCGGCACCCCATCTCCAGGAGCAGGGCAGCCCAGCTGCATCGAGGAGACCCCACCCCCTGCACAGACCACACAGCAGGATGCACCTACCACCCCAGCCATCTCCCAGGACCCCCACGAACAACACATGGCCGTCCAACGCTGTGTGTTGGAGGCCCAGGAGAAGATGGCCGATCAGGTGCGGGTGGGGTTCGACCTCATGGCAGCCAAACTCGATGCCATACATGGGTGTCTGATTCCCATCAGGGACCACATACAGTCCCTGACGGACACCCACAGTCCGCTCTATGCCCTCCAACGATCCATGGCTGACATTGCTGGAGTCATGATACTGAGACAAGAACAACTGTCCAGTCAGAGTGGCTTCAGCGATGTCAGCCGGGAGTTGGGACAGATGCGGGGGAACATGGAGAACATGGAGCGGATGACGGCGGAAAGAATGACTGCCACGGCTGCACACCAGGGAGTTGTGGCTGGGACCTTCCATGCCCTGCAGCACATTGCCATGGCATTGCTGCCTCAAGGCCTTGCGCAGATGAATCCTGCTGCTGCTTCTACATCCACATCTCCGCCCCCTGGTGTGTCAGTGGCACACTGTGCGGCCGACATACCACCACCACCCACGTGTGAGGCACATGTGACATCAGAGGACGAAGATGCGGGTGAAGCAACCTTCCTGGTACGGAGGCAACAGTAGCATTCATCCCCGCCATATGGCCTGTTCCTGCTTGGTCCTGCCCTTAGCATCATCGACTTCCACTGTCCCCCGTTGCACTCTGCGACACTCACCTTGGACCTCGACATGGACTGCCATATTCTGTTTGGTTGCCAATGACACAGCGATCAGACTGCGGACTGCACTCTTCCTCTTCCGTGGTACCTGTCATTCCCTGAGGGACAATGTTTGGCACTCCACGGGCCGAATATGTGAAGTGGGGTCTGCATGGCCCTGTACTGCTCCAGCTGCACCACCCCATTGGATGTGAATAAAACATTCTGATTCGCACAGATGTGTCATGCCTTTGATCATTCAAGAATGAAAGTATGGATGAATGTAGGGTCAGTGATTCCCCCTTACGTCCATGTTGCTCATGTCGTGGGACTTGCGTCACAGGGTGCAACATTGTCGATAGCGGGCCGTGTGGCGCAGACACAGCAACAGAGACACACGCATCAGTTGATTTCCTGTGCAGCCCAGATATGAACCATGCCCAGATGCAAGGGTTATTTGTTCACACCCCTACGCTGGCCTGGTGTACGCTGAGTCAGCACACTCGGCTTATGTATGAGGGGGGACAACGACGCAACGTGTCCTAGTTCTTCCCCAATGCCTGAGGTGACATGCCTGCGTCCGCCTGCCATATGACGAGGCTCACTCAGATAGGGTCCATGACTTGCGTTGCACGGAGTCGGTGGCACCGGTTACACTGCGGCCGGCATGGGCCGACCGCCAAGGGACGGTGACTTTCTGTGCACTGAGGTAGGGGCACCTAAAGTGCTGAGCGGGTGTGCAGCCTGCGATGATGCCGTGTGCACTGATATGGTCTCTGCCATTGCAATATCAAGACCCAGAATCAAGTGTGCGACCTGGTGGACCGCGGTGCGTGGCTGCATGATGTGGAGGCTGCCAGGGTCGTGTGCCCCGGGCTTGGAGTTTGCACCGGCACGTGGTGGGCCCTCTTGGGGACACGCCGGTGGCGGAAGGTGAGCAGTGAGGCCTGTGTGCGCAGTGTCGGCACTGTCTCTCCCTGTCCCTCTCCTCCTTTCACTGTCTCTCTCACTCTCCCTCTCTTTCTTTCACTGTCTCTCTCTCCCTCTGTTGCTCTCTCTCTCCTTCTCCCTCTTTCCCCCTTTCTCTCTCTCCCTCTCTTTCACTCTCTCTCTCTGTCTACATTTCTTTCTCTCTCTCTTTCTCTCTCTCTCTGTCCCTTTTTGGGCGCATGACGCACCTTCTTATCTTCAATTTTGTCTTGCAGTCTTGACTTGCAGATTGTCCAGAGGGGACCCGCCATGACTCTTCCACTTATTGGTGTTGAGTTGAATTTGGATGAAATATTTATTTTTGGAATTCTCAGGTGTATGGATGTTTTTCCTTTTTCTGGCCACACATGGATGTTGATTGTTATACTTGTGCGACATCATGCGAATTGTTGTGTACATGTATTTGTGAGGTAGATGTGAGATCTCTTTGTCCGGGGAGGGTGCCTGGGGTAGGGCCCCGGGGGTGGGGAGGTCAGGGGGGGTGCCTGGGGGTGGTGGCGGTGGGTGTTGTGGCCCTCTTGGGGCTCGGAGCTGCATGATCAGTGGCTCCATGGCATATGTTGTTCTTCTGGTGTAACTGTGGGCTGAGCTCCCTTTTATGGTGCAGGTTGTCGTCCGCTTTAGCACCAGGTAGGATCAGGTGTTGAATGTTGCGGAGTGGTGATTTCGCGGGTTTTTGCACGGGAACGCCTACTCTGCATCTCATTAGCGTTAGTTGCCGGTGTCATCCGTGGCGATGTTTTTGGCGGCTAGTATCGCAGATAAGCTGGTGATATCGGCTGTTAGCACCAGTTTGTGAATGGTGCAATGGATTTATCACCACTTTGGCTGCGTTAAAGTGCCGCTAACTCGGCGTTGAGTCCTTGAGAATATGCCCCTCAGGAAACCTGCTCTCACTTCCAAGAAGCAAAGCAGAATTGCTTTTGGGCAAGGGGAGCTGCATGTTAGCAGCTCCCCTTGCCCAAAAGCAATGCCGGCTCCCGCAGGAGGCGGGGAGCCGGCTGGGACCTTGGAGGCTCCCCCATGGTCCCCAACTTGAGGGCCGGCCCTGAGGGATGGGGGTCCCCGGGGCCAGACGTGGCCCGGGAGGGGGGCCACTTGGCCCCCCTCCTCTTTATTTTATTTATAATTAAAAAAAAAAACGGAAGGCCGGCCCCGGGGGATGGGGTCCCCGGGGCCATAATTGGCCTGAGTAGGGGGGCCACGCTGCCCCCCTCCAAAAAAATAGATAAATAAAGTCGGGCCAGGCCCCGGGGATGGGTTCCTGGGGCCAATAGTGGCCCAGGGAAGGGGGGCCACGCGGCCCCCTCGCTTATACATATACATATATATATTTTTTTAAAAGAGCCTGGCCAGGCCCCTGGGTATGGGGTCCCCGGGGCCATAATTGGCCTTAAGTGGGGGGCCACGTGGCTCCCCTCCCCCCAAAAATCCAGGCTGGCCAGGCCCCCGGAGATGGGGTCCCCGGGGCCAGAAGTGGCCAAGGGAAGGGGGGCCACGCGGCCCCCACCATACTTAAAAAAATAAAAAAGAGGCAATGCCCCGGGGGATGGGGTCCCCGGGGCCATTATTGGCCTCAGGAGGGGGGTCACGCGGCCTTCCTCCCAATTTCTTTTTTTTTTTAAATGCTGGCCAGGCCTCTGGGGATGGGATACCCGGGGCCAATAGTGGCCCCAGGAACCCAGGGAAGGGAGGCCACACGGCCCCCTTCCCATTTTTTTATTTAAAAAAAAAAATTCCCAGGCCCTGGGGGATGGGGTCCCCAGGGCCGACAAATACTAAAAGAAGGGTGGCCACAAAGCCCCCCTTCTAAAAATATTTAAAAAAAAAAAAAGCCGGCACCTTGCCGGAGGCCCCGCCACCTCCCTGCACCACTCTGCAAACGCACCCCCTGGCGGGTTCTAAGTTGGGGGATTAAGTCCCCTTCATTCCTGAGGGTCCCTGGGAGCCAACTAGCCCACCAGGTACCTCCAGTAAGCCCCACACAGTGGGATTGCTGAGAGGTGGTCCGAGGCCATGCCCCTTTTTACACCACTCTGCAAACGCGCCTCTTGGCACACTGCTGGTGGGGCGATGAGGTCCTTTTGTGTCCTGAGGACCTCAGGACACAAGTGGACTTCATCCCCCGAGCAGCAGTGAGCCACGAGCCGCATTTGAGTGGTGTAAAAAGGAGACGTGGCCTTTGAGCACTCTCAGCAAACCAGCTGTATGGGGCTTACTGGAGGTAACAGGAGGGCTAGTTGGCCCCCAGGGACCCTCATGAGGAAAGGGGTCTTCATCCCCCAACCAAGAGCGTGCCAGGAGGTGCGTTTGCAGAGTGGTAGAGAAAGGGGGCGTGGCCTGTGCCCACCTCTCAGCAATCCCACTGTGTTGGGCTTACTGGAGGTAAGAGGTAGGCTAGTTGGCCCCTAAGGACCACCAGCAGCGAAGGGGACTTCAATCCCCATCCAAGAGCGCACCAGGGAGCGCGTTTGCAGCGTGGTGGGCAAAGGGGGCATGGCCTGTTATGAGAACTTAGCAATCCTGCTGTGTAGTACTTATTGAAGGTAATAGGAGGGGTAGTTGGCCCCCAAGGATGTCGTTAGGGGCCAACTACCCCTCTTGTTACCTTCAGTAAGTCCCACACAGTAGTATTGCTAAGACGTCTTCGGAGGCCACGCCCCCTTTCTCCACCACTCTGCAAACATGCCTCCTGGCAGACTACGGGATGGAGGATGAAGTCCACTTTACTCCTGAGGGACTTTGGGGGCCAAGAAGCCCTCCTGGTACCTCCTGTAAGTCCTACGCAGCGGAATTCCTGAGTGCTGGTCAGAGGCCCAGCACCCTTTCTCCACCACTCTGCAAACGTGACTACTAGTTAAAGAAGCATTTGCAATGTAATAGGTTTTGCATTTGCGAGAGTTAGAGCTATTGGCGTTGTAAATGTAAAAGTTTTTTACTAATGTTTTTTGGTGTAGAGTGGATGTACGTTGTGTGTAGTGGAATTATGTGGTATGTTGTGCAGTAAAATTATGTGAATAGAAAGTATGTGGTGTTTAGTGTATAGGAATTATGTGGAGTGGGATTATGTGTTTTGGAAAGTAATTATGTGGATTGTAGTCTGTGTTGTGGAGTGGTAACCTCAGGTTTAGTCTTCCTTGTTTCCATAGAAGCTAAACTATAAACTCAATGAGACACAAAAAAATAAGGAACCACTGAGGAGCACTTCTGAGCAGGGCACTGGAATTATCTGACTGTTCAGCTGCACCAATTTTCACATAATTAAACATTTTCCGCATTTGCCAAATATTCCATCATCTGCTGCCTAATCTGCAGATTTGAACAAAAAAAGCCTTGTTTCTAGCTCAAACTGCTCAAATGTTCCCAAAAATGCAGCTTCAAGTGTTACAGCATGGTGGAAGGCCCTTTCCAAAGCTGGAATGGTCATGTGTTACTTATTGCTAAATATGGGTGTTAAATTGGTACTAATGGTGCACAAACCTCTCTTCTTTCTGTGCCTTTCTTGCTCTTTCTGCACCTCAATGTCTTCTTTCTGCACTTCACTTGCCTCTTTCTGCACTTCTCTTGCCCCTTTCTGTACCTCACTTGCCTCTTTCAGCACCTCTGTTGCTTTTTTCTGCAGATCTCTTGCCTTTCTGCACCTCTCTTGCCTCATTCTGCACCCCACTTGCCTCTTTCTGCACTTCTCTTGCTTCTTTCTACACCTCTCTTGCCTCTTTCTGCTCCTCCCTTGCCTCTTTGTGCATTTCTCCACTTCCCTTGCCTCTTTCTGTACCTCTCTTGTCTCTTTCTGCACCTCACTTGCCTCTTTCTGCACCTTACTCTCTTCCTTCTGCACCTCTCTTGCCTCTTTCTGCACTTCTCGAGCCTCTTTCTGCACTTCTCGAGCCTCTTTCTGTACCTCTCTTGCCTCTTTCTGCACCTCAAGTGCCTCTTTCTGCACTTCTCTTGCCTCTTTCTACACTTATCTTGCCTCTTTATATACCTCTCTTGCCTCTTTCTGCACCTCACTTGCCACTTTCTGCTCTTCTCTTGCCTCTTTCTGAACCTCACTCTCTTATTTCTGCACCTCTCTTGCCTCTTTCTGCACCTCTATTGCCTCCTGCTGCAACTCTGTTGCTTCTTTCTGCACTTCTCTTCCTTCTTTCTGCACCCCTCTTGCCTCTTTCTGTACTTATCTTGCCTCTTTGTACACCTCTCCTACCTTTTTATGCACCCCTCTTGCCTCTTTTTGCACCTCTGTTGGTTCTTTCTGCACTGCTCTTGCATTTTCTGTACCTTACTTGCCTCTTTCTACACTTCTCTTGCTTCTTTCTATACCTCTGTTGCTTCTTTCAGCAATTCTCTTGCCTCTTTCTGCACTTCTCTTCCTTCTTTCTGTACCCCTCCTGCCTCTTTCTGTACCTTTCGTGCCTCATTGTGCACCTCTCGTACCTCTTTCTGCACCCCTCTTGCCTCTTTTTGCACCTCTGTTGGTTCTTTCTGCAGCCCTTTTGCCTGTTTCTGCAACTCTCTTGCCTCTTTCTGCAGTTCTCTTGCCTCCTTCTGCACCTCACTTGCCTCTTTCTGCACTTCTATTGCCTCTTTCTGCACCTCTCTTGCCTCTTTCTGAACCTCACTCTCTTCTTTCGTTACCCCTCTTCCCTCTTTCTGCACCTCTCTTGCCTCTGTCTGCAGACATCTTCCCTCTCTCTGCACCCCTTTTGCCTGTTTCTGCAACTCTCTTGCCTCTTTCTACAGTTCTCTTGCCTCCTTCTGTACCTCACTTGCCTCTTTCTGCTGTTCTCTTGCCTCCTTCTGCACCTCACTTGCCTCTTTCTGCACTTCTATTGCCTCTTTCTGCACCTCTCTTGCTTCTTTCTGCACCGCTGTTGTCTCTTTCTGCACCCCTGTTGTCCCTTTCTGCACTCGTCTTCCCTCTTTCTGCACCTCTCTTGCTACTTTCTGCACTTCTCTTGCTTCTTTCTGCACCTCTCTTGCTTCTTTCTGCACCCTTCTTCCCTTTTTGCATCCCTCTTGCCTCTTTCTGCTGTTCTCATGCCATTATCTGCACCTCTCTTGCATCTTTCTGCACTTCTCTTGCTTCTTTCCACACCTCTATTGCTTCTCTCAGCAATTCACTTGCCTCTTTCTGCACTTGTCTTGCTTGTTTCTGCACCTCTCTTGCATCTTTCCGCACCTCTGCTGCCTCTTTCTGCACCATACTTGCTTCTTTCTGCACCCCTCTTGCCTATTTTTGCACCCCTTTTTTCTCTTTCTGCACCTCTCTTGCGTCTTTCTGCACCCCTGTTCCCTCTTTCTGCACCTTTCCTGCCTGTTTCTGCACCTCTCTTGCCTCTTTCTGTACCTCTGTTGCTTATTTCTTCACTTCTCTTGCTCTTTCTGCACCCTTCGCGCCTCTTTCAGCACCTGTTGCTTCTTTCTACACTTCTCTTCCTTCTTTCTGCACCCCTCCTGCCTCTTTCTGTACTTGTCTTGCCTCTTTGTGCACCTGCCCTACCTCTTTCTGCACCCCTCTTGCCTCTTTTTGCACCTCGGTTTGTTCTTTCTGCACTGCTCTTGCTTCTTTCTGCACCTCACTTGCCTCTTTCTGCACTTCCCTTGCTTCTTTGTACACCTCTGTTGCTTCTTTCAGCAATTCTCTTGTCTCTTTCTGCACTTCTCTTGCTTGTTTCTGCACCTCTCTTGCATCTTTCTGCACCTCTGTTTCCTCTTTCTGCACCTCACTTGCTTCTTTCTGCACCCCTCTTGCCTATTTTTGCACCCCTTTTGTCTCTTTCTGCACTTCTCTCGCGTCTTTCTGCACCTCTCTTGCGTCTTTCTGCACCCCTGTTCCTTCTTTCTGCACCTTTCCTGCCTGTTTATGTACCTCTCTTGCCTCTTTCTGTACCTCTGTTGCTTCTTCCTGCACTTCTCTTCCTTCTTTCTGTACCCCTCCTGCCTCTTTCTGTACTTGTCTTGCCTCTTTGTGCACCTCTCCTACCTTTTTCTGCACCCCTCTTGCCCCTTTTTGCACCTCTGTTGGTTCTTTCTGCACGGCTCTTGCTTCTTTCTGCACCTTACTTGCCTCTTTCTGCACATCTCTTGCTTCTTTCTACAGCTCTGTTGCTTCTTTCAGCAATTCTCTAGCCTCTTTGTGCACTTCTCTTCCTTCTTTCTGTACCCCTCCTGCCTCTTTCTGTACCTTTCTTGCCTCTTTGTGCACATCTCCTACCTCTTTCTGCACCCCTCTTGCCACTTTTTGCACCTCTGTTGGTTCTTTCTGCACTGCTCTTGCTTCTTTCAGCAATTCTCTTGCCTCTTTCTGCACTTCTCTTGCTTGTTTCTGCACTTCTCTTGCGTCTTTCTGCACCTCTGTTTCCACTTTCTGCATCTCACTTGCTTCTTTCTGTACCCCTCTTGCCTCTTTCTGCACCCCTCTTCCCTCTTTCTGCACCTCTCTTGCCTCTTTTTGCACCCTTGTTCCCTCTTTCTGCACCTTTCCTGCCTGTTTCTGGACCTCTCTTGCTTCTTTCTGTATCTCTGTTGCTTCTTTCTGCACTTCTCTTCCTTCTTTCTGCATCCCCCTTGCCTCTCTTTGCACCTCTGTTAGTTCTTTCTGCACTGTTCTTGCTTCTTTCTGCACCTCATTTGCAAATTTGTACATCCCTCATGCCTCTTTCTGCACCCCTCTTCCCTATTTCTCCACCTCTCTTGCTTCTTTCTGCACTTCTCTTGCTTCTTTCTGCACTGCTCTTGCTTCTTTCCGCACCTCTCTTGCAAATTTCTGTATCCCTCTTATCCCTTTCTGCACCCCTGTTCCCTCTTTCTGTACCTTTCTTGCCTGTTACTGCACCTCTCTTGCCTCTTTCGGCACCTCTGTTGCTTCTTTCTGCACTTCTCTTGCCTCTTTCGGCACCCCTCTTGCCTCTTCAAGCACCTCTGTTGCTTCTTTCTGCATTTCTCTTGCTTCTTTCTGCACCCCTCATGCCTCTTTCTGTACCCCTTTTGCCTCTTTGTGCACCTCTGCTGCCTCTTCCTGCACCTCTCTTGCCATTTTCTGCAGTTCTCTTGCCTCTTTCTATACCTCTTTTGCTTCTTTCTGCACTTTTCTTGCCTCTTTCCGTACCCCTCTTGTCTCTTTCTGCACCTCTGTTGGTTCTTTCTGCACTGCTCTTGCTTCTTTATGCACCTCTGACTTTGAGGTAGTTTTAATCCCCTGCCCTATTATGTACTAAGGCCTTACAGGAGAGGTCATGCCAATCACAGTGGTACCCCAACCCATAGTGTACCCTAGTGTATGTAGGTGTTTTCACTGTATTCTAAGTGTCTTTTAGCATAGCACTGGCTCCGGGCCTGGTTAGTCAGAGTCAGTTACCACCAGTACCAGTCAGCAAAACGTTGGGGGCACAGGATGACTTTGCAATAAGGCCTCTTTTTGCATCTCTGTTGGTTCTTTCTGCATATCTCTTGCTTCTTTCTGCACCTTTCTTCGTCTTTCTGGACTTCTGTTGCCTCTTTCTGCATTTCTCTTGCTTCTTTCTGCACCTTTCTTCCTCTTTGTGCATATGTCCTACCTATGTAGGCATAGTTAGAATTTAGCATTTAAAAAACCTTAGCAATTCACTGAAAAAACCATAGGTTTCAGGGACGTTATAGTTAAGAAATTAGCATTTAAAAAACCTTTGAAATTCACTGAAAAAACCATAGGTTTCAGGGACGTTATAGTTAGAAATTAGCATTTAAAAAACCTTAGAAATTCACTGAAAAAACCACAGGTTTCAGGGACGTTATAGGTAGTTGGACATTTCAGTCGTACAAAACCAGAGAAATTCAGCCGTTATAGTTAGTTGAGGTAACTATAACTGGCGCCCCCTCAATGCACTGCTGATGACGTCACATATTACATCACCCATGACATGGTTAATGACATCACTGATGACATCTCAAATGACATCACCGATGACATCACTGATGATATCATCCACGTGATAATCTGATGCACCTCCTCACACCCTAATATAACCTTTGATACACCCACTCTAAAATACAGACTACCATTTTCAAAACCAAAGAAACACCAATACCAGTTACTACATACCCACTCACTGATTCCTAGGTCTATACACACATCTACTCATTCACCCATACAGTCACTCATACATGCAGTCACTCATCAATACAGCACTATCATATGCACTCAAACACCTATACAGACACTCACACACCGCCACTCACTCATAGAGTTACTCACACACATAGTCAGTCATGCAAAGAATCAATCACACTCCCATTTACTCACCTACACAATTATTCACTCACTCTCACATATAGTCATTTATATAGTCCAACACTCACATATACTGCCTTTCACATATCTAGTTACTCACACATGTACCACTGAGACATCTAAACACTCATCAACACACCCATACACACACTCACCCACCCATACAGCCCTTCACAGATGCAGTCTTGAACCCATACACCCAGTGAATCACCCACTCACACATCTATGCACAACGTCACACACCCCCCACCCACCCACACAGACACTCAGTCACCCATACAGATACTCAGACAATCAATCAATAACCCATATAGACACTCATGTAGCTACTTACCAACCCATGCAGCCGCTTACACACCAACTGACAGACTGATACAGACATTCACACAGTTTAGTCACTAACCCATGCATTCAGTAAGACACGTTTAATCACTGACTTATACAGTCAGTCACACACCTACTAAATCATCCATACAGACACTCATACACCCACTCATTCTTCAATTCACCTTGGCATATATATATATAAAACATATTTAAACTTTTTAGAAACACTCAGTCACTGGATGATGTCATCAGTGATGTCATTTGAGATGTCATAAGTGATGTCATGAGTGATGTCACTGACCATGTCATATATATATAACATGAACATGCCTTGACAATGGCAACAATAGGTCAGCCCATGACAATCTGGCGAAATGGTGACGATTTTTATTGCAAACGTATGCCCAAAAATAAGAATGGCAGGAAAAGAAAGAAACCATATTGTTGCCTAAACGTGGCCATCATATGCTTGCAATAAAATCTGGTAATTTAAAAATAGCTTGGTTTTCCAATATTGTAGGCTTTGAATTCTTGTATTTACAGACATATTTTAAACTCACATCAGTGAATAAAAAATATAAAACTATATAAATGGAAATAAAAAGCATTGGGAAACTAAGGGCAATTGTACATGAAGATTACCTCTCCTAACGACATCAGCACTCTCAATAACATCTTGAACAAAACTCAACACTGGTTAACACTTAACCACCTCAAACTTAACGCCCTCAAAACTGAATTTCTATTAATCTCGCCTCCCAACACCACCTCTAACATCAAAGACTGGCTCCCACTACTCACCGCCTTGAACTGTACCCCACATATTGTTGATTCAGCAAAATCCCTAGGAATAACACTAGACAACAACCTCTCCATGATGAATCACATCAGCTCCACAACCAGAGCGGCCAATTTCCATCTCCACATCTTAAGAAAACTAAAGCCTTTCCTGCCCAATGCAGATCTCAAGATGGCGGTTCAGGCTCTTGTGATCTCCAAACTTGACTATGGGAATGCTACCCTTGTTGGCCTACCGAAAATAAAACTAGCACCGTTGAGGGCTACCCTCCATGCTGCTGCACGGCTCATCACAGGCGTAAAGAAAAATGATCACATCACCCCAGCCCTCCACTCTCTGAACTGGCTACCTTATGAATCTAGAATCTACCTAAAAATAGCATGCATGACATACAAAGCCATCCACCACAACACTCCTCGCTACCTGGCTCAGGAACTGGTGCTATCCGGAAGGAATAGAGCTTCTCGTAGTACATGCTCCCTACTGCTGAAACCCCCAAAATTTCACAAAAAGAAAACCTATAAGAGATCTTTCTCTGGAATTGCCCCAAGAATTTGGAACTCTCTTCCCCCAGAGATCAGGACCATCCCTTCATTCGTTCTTTTCAAAAACAAAGTAAAAATGAGACTGCTGAATAATGTCCTTCCTATCTGAGGCGACTATCCATGCCAATTTGATTTCTTTGCTGGTGTTTTCACTATGTCTCTTTGTATTATCTTTTCATGCTGTATTGTCTATATTTTGCTCCATGTATATTTAATGCTATTTATTAGGTTGTACAGCTCTCTGACACCAACATTTTGGTCATGTTCGCGCTTTATAAAACTTTATAAATAAAAAAAATAAAAAAATAAATAAATAAGGGCCTGATTACAAGTGCAGCAGTCGTAACACCGCTGTGCTCACGGTGGCAGTGGTCCTTCCGCCGTATTACGACTACATGTAGTCTTAGCGGAGGAGGACCACCGGCTGCGCCAGGGAACAGCCATTCCCTTCATGTAGTGCAGCGGAGGCTCAATGCAATATGCTGAGCGGGACTGGTGCAGTCCCGCTGAGCATATTACGAGTTCCGCCACCGCCAGCCATTTCATGGCAGGAGCCCCGCCATGAAAAAGCTGGGTGTGGAGGAGCAAAGGGGGCCCATGGGGATACATTCAGGGGGCACAACATGTGTCCCCTTGTCTGTATTCCCCCCCTGTTCCAGCACGGAATGGACGTCACCGTCAATGCCGTGCTGGAACATTTTAACCGTTGCCATTGTGGTGCCCTTTTCCAGGGCACCGCTGTGGGAATGGCAAATGGACCGTTCACCTGTACGAAAAAAACTCGGAATCAGGCAAGTGGTCCTTGCGCGGTTTGGAGATGCTGTGTCGGCGGAGAGCTGGCAGAGCACCAACAAAGTCGTAATTAGGCTCTAAGCTATTAGCCCAGCAGCCTGGCACCTAAGTACCCTGCTTTTTAGGAAGATGTGCACACGTAAAAAATGCAAAATGCCACTAGTCACAGTGTTAGAGACCTAGTGGGTAGACCCATTGCCCCATGATCTATATTGCGACGGGCGGAAAGAAAATGTGAATGACAGTTGAACAGACCAGTGGATGAAGAGGTCCATAGCCCCTCTACATATGTGTGTGTGTGTGTATTGCTCCCAGGACAGGGACAAAAGGCTTTGATTGTGGGCTGTATTGACTTCCCTTGACAGGATATCCTGGGTACTGTGCCCAGTAACTTGGTTAACTTCAAAGGGGCTTTCCCTGTCCCTGTAGCTAACACTTGGGCCTGCCCCCACTAATGTGCTTCTAGTCAGACTGGCTCCAATCCCAGTGGGAGGGAGAGCTGCCCCAGAACCGGATTAGAGTGACCACAGAGGACTCCCCTAGAATCGGAGGAATAGGAGGAGGCCAGTTTGATGTGTGCCCATCTCGTCCCGATGTTGGCGACTGTTTGTGCAGTAAGGTGTGTCTCTTGAATAAATGCAATGTGTATTTGATGACGATCCAAGTACGCTAATACTTGCTGGACCATTTTAGGGTTGTTTAACCCACCTACATTCCAGGTGAGTAAGTTTAGGCTACCACCCGCTGCACTCATCCCCTCCATGGTTTTCACTGCCATGACAGGTGAAGGGGCCAAGAGGCCAGGAGCGTGTCAACATGCTCATTCAGTAAGTAGTACATGCATCGAGTTTCAGATCAGGAACAAAGAGCCCACCCCTCTCCCCCTTTGGCATGACGAACTTGCCAAAGCCATCCCCAGTACAGTAAAAGATCCCAGTACAGTAAAACAGAATACAGCAGTTCAAAGGGACCAATGTAACCTTTCACACACATCATAACCCAGTGGGGTACACCCTCTTGGGGGGAGCGAGATGCCATCTACCCTCCGATGTAACAGAGGGGGCCATACAATAGGTTATGCTAAGGGAGAGCTATTACACACATTGAGCATCCGGCAGCAAATATAAGTTGGTACAACTGTGCATGTTATGTGCTCTAGGTTGGAATCACCTGTCAGATTATCAACAGACTGCAATAGGCTTGCAGTTCCAATCATACCCAGACATAAAGAATGATATAGTTTAAACTTTCAACATAGGTTATCGTGAAACCACAATCTTATCTGTGAGCAAGATCAGCGGTACTAAACAGAGTATATTAGTCCCCGGCATCTGTAGTATCCATATCTGAGCATGGCGAGGTGCAGGGTTGTTGCCCCTGAGTTTTGACAAAGTCCATGACTTCTTTCGGAAAGTTGAATATGGTCTGCATGCCCACGTGGTTGAATCGCAAGCAGGCAGGATACAACATGGCGTATGGAAGTCCCAGGGTCTGCAGTTTCTTTTTTGCCGGGATGAACTCCCTGCATGCTTCCCGGAGGTCGCAGTGAAATTGGGATAAAAGGTGATCTCATTGCCATGATATTGTATGGGACCCTTTTCTCATGATAGGTGTAGGACAGTGTCTCGGTCCCTGTAGTTCAGAATTTTGGCAATGAGCGGCCTCAGTGGGGGGGGGGGTCCCAGGCAGAGGCTGCGCTTGCAGTAATCTGTGAGCGTGTTCTACAATTAGCACCACTGAGAGCTGCTAACTACCAAACACCTCCCTCAGCAATGCCTCCACATAATTGTCTAGGCACCCAGTATTTGTGAACTCTGGAATACCCATTATGCATAGATTATTGCGGAGAGAGCACGCTTCCAAGACCTCATTTTTGGTTTGGATAGCAGCTACAATTTTATCCATGTTGAGCTGCTTGTGTTTGAGCGCCTGTAGCTCATCCTCACCACCAGATATACATTGTTGCGCTGTAGCCAGGTGGGCGGTGTGTTTGTCAAGTTTGTTAGCCATTGTATCCATTCGGATATTGAAAACATCTCTCTTGCCATCTATTGACTGTAGACTCTGCTGCATGGCCAGCAAAGTGGCCTGCAAGGTAGCTCCGGATTGGTGTGGCGGGTCCAGCTCCGTGTCTGAGTGCGCATATTGGGAGGGTCTAGGCGTTCGCTTCATCTCAAAGTTAAGGCAGGATTGTTGTTTGTCCGCCTTCCCCATGATGGAATGGTCACTATAGTTAGGTGGCAGGAGGTTGTTCTGTTCTTATTCACTCAAGGTGGAGTAATTCACCATCTACATTTAGGTGGTGCGGGTCTGTAATGGCAATGGAGGTTGAACTGTACACTGTATGTTCTAGGCCCTGCAAGGGCCGTGTGATCTCCCGCTAGGCATCCACCACCCAAGTAGGTCATGCGCGTGGTGGTCAGCAGATGAGGCAGGGGAAAGTTTGGCATGCAGGCCATCAGGCAGCAGGATGGCTCCGCTAGTTCAGCTCTTCAGCGACCTTCCTCGCTGTAGCTGCACCACCCTGCCTCTGGTTTCACAGATGGAACAGAAGCGTGTCATGGCTGCAGCACTCCCAGTCGAGGAGTGAAGGGGAGAGGCTCTGTAGGCCTCCACACGTCAAGGAGACTGCCTCAGGACGCCGAGCTACAGGCACTGAAAAAGCACAGCAGGAGCCTCACCTGAGCATATCGGCGCAGTCCCCGTGACGTCCCTTGCCGTGGCCCCGGATCAGCTCCGGGGGGAAACAGCTCAGGCACCCTCGCGGCGGTCTGCAGACTCTCCCCGGTAGGTCCCAGGCAGCTATTGTTCCACCACGCTGCGCCCGCCTCTGCACCCGTCCTTCTTCGATCGGGGCTGACGGCTCTTCACTTCACTCCTTATCTCCAGGGACCCTGGCGTTATGTACTTCGATCGGGCGCCGCCATCTTGAGAGGGGTAGTTGCCATCCCCCAATTCTTACTCTGCTCAGCCTACCACTCGCGCTGCAAGTCGCTTTTGTCCACAGAAGCAGGAGACTGTATGTGCGATGCCATTCTGCTCTCGCAGGGTCTGAGATGATGGCCCGATATTAGGAGGATTGGAGTCCCGGCCGACCGAGCTGCACTATTGTGCGGCCTTCTTGCTGCAGGCTCTCTAGCGCACCCCACAATTGAAGCTGATTGCCGTACTGTAACCACCGAGCAACCATAATCAACAGTATTATGCGATGCAACAGTACAATACCAGAACTCGTCATCCTCACATCTCAAAGTATCCAGCGGAGGAGGATCCCAAGCTCTCTCCACTCAGGTCACCACAAGCCGCCCAACCAGGAAAGGATCCGGGCCCACTCAGACACCCACACGCCCACCCGATGGATGTGGATCAGAAGATATATGCTGAGACAATCATGCGGGTGCAGGTCGCCCCTCGCTTTCAAGTTTGTAATATATATGCCTCAAAAAAACTCCCCAACAAAACTTATTCAATAATGCCATCTCCACCTAAAACTGAAATGTTTATAATATCCTTAAGAACAATACCAAGGTTAATCAGTAGGTGTAAATTCCCATTAAAAGGAGAGGAATCATCAACACTCCTTTCCCATATCAGTCTACAAAATCAGTACAACCATTTAGGTTTTTTAACAGATGAAAATATTGTGATAATTATTCTCAGATAGAATGTTTCCTATGCTTAAGAATAACCCTGGGCGTAGGACTACGCTACGCTCGTGTAGTTTGCGCAACTACGCGCTACACGAATTGCACGTAGCACAGTGCAAAAACGCGTAGCGTAGGAGGCATTTTTTGCTTGCTCGCGGTCCTCAACGTCAAGTTGGCGACCGCGAGCGAGCAAAATAACATCCCGGCGAGACTTTTTCCTCGTTCGCGATCAGCAACATCAAGTTGCCGATCGCGAGCGTGGAAAATAAACCTCCCGGCGAGATACTCAACGCGGGGAGGTCAGGTTTCTCATTGCGAGTGGTCGCGTATGCTCGCGACCGCTCGCGATGAGAAACTACCAGTCTGCGTTGAAAAAGCTGCCACTCGAGTACAAATCTACTCGAGCGGCAGAAAAGGACCGCTTGCACTGTGCAAGATGCGGTTTGCAATGATTGCACAGTGCGGACAAGCATCCGGCACTGTGCAATCAGTGCGAACAGCATTTTGCACAGTGCACTACGCAGTTCGCGTAGCTACGCGTAGCTTGCGTAGTGTGAAGTGCACTTCGCGTAGCTACGCGTAGCGCTACTACGCGAACTACGCCCAGGGTTACTTAACAACCATTTAATTAATTCACGCTGGTATATAAAAAAAAGTTTATCATTGGGAGAAAGTGGATAATTAGTTGTGGTGGATGGTAGTCCACCACAATTACTAATGGCACTATTCTTGTTAGGTCCAGTAAAGATTTCAGTAATTTAAACCTGAACTCAATACCTGGTAGGTATGGCACAGAGCAGACAGGCTTAATTTAAGAAAATGTATAAAGCATTTAGAAGTACCAAACCAGTTAAAAAGTCAAACCCCACTTAACAAAAATCCAACTCCAATTTAAAAAAATTGAGGATAATTTGATGAACAAAGTGACACCAAAATGACAACAAGCATTGTCAAAGCCAATAGGCCTGTCATTGTCTGCCAGCCTTTTGGCAATTCCTGTTTTGTTTTGTTATTGTTTTTGAAAACCTTTATTGTTCAGAAAGCTTCCAGGCTCTTACCAATCTAAACAAAAGCATTGACTAAAGGCAAACTGTAATTTTGGTCTAAAAAAAGCACACATTAGTGTTAGCATGCCTTAGCACGGAAGGGAACTACTTTGTGTGTTGATCTGCTCCTTGGCACTGAAGGGATCTACATTGTGTGTTGATGTTCTCCCGGTGAAGTCAGCCAATAGTCAGCCTATAGATAACTATGTTAAACACATCATTGTATTAAGATCAAAAGGTCTTGGCTAAAAAAGACTTAAAAAAGCCAATTGGATGTCAGCCTCTTCCCTTTGGGAAAGAAGGAGAGAAAGAAAGAATCAAAGAAAGAAAGAAAAAAGAAAGGAAGGAAGAGAAAGGCAAGAAAAAACAAAGAAGACATAAAAACAAAACAAAGAGATAGGAAAGAAAGAAAAAAGAGGAAAGAATGAAAGAAGTAGAATGAAAAAAGAAAATGAAAGAAAGAAAAAGAGAGATAGAATCAAGCAAAGAAAGAGAAAGGAAAGAAAGAAAGATGAATGTAAGAAAGAAGGAAAAGGAAAGAAAGACAGTATGAAGGAAAGAAAGAACAAAAGAGGAAGGCAAGGAACAAAGAGAAAGGGAAGAAAGATGGAAAGAAAGGGGAAAGAATGAAGGAAAGAAAGAAAAAGGAAAGAAGGAACGAAAGAACAAATGATAAACAGTTAGGGTTGCAGACATAGATCACTCTCGTGAGCTTATATTCAGAGTTCATGTGAGCTTCCTTCATGCTACATAAAAGAAGCAGTCAGATAAACAAGAGCATCTTCAAAGGAATTTACAACAACATTAGCAGGAGACAGAAACCGATAAAGCTGGAATGTGCCCTGTGCTCACATCTTAAATAATCAAACCCTACAAGCAAAGGCAACACTAAAGTAATGGTAAAGTAAAAACAAAACACTGGCACTGAAAGGAACTACCTTGTGTTTGGATGTGCCCCTTGTGAAGTTAGCCAGTGGCTGAAGTAGGCTGGCACATTGCCCCATGCTGTATGCTACAGTAGGTGGAGGCAAAATGTGAATGAATCAAGAACAGACAATGGATGAAGAGAGGTGGCTGAAAGCCTCTTTAAGCATATATATTGTACATATAATTTAAGTAAAATTAAAAGGTCTTGGCTAACGCAGATCTAAAAATCGTTAAGCACCAACTGCGGTCATCTATTTGCGCTTGACTGGACCTAGGGGCGATTTAAGGCAGATTGCAGTAGAGCGCTGGTCAGCTACAGAAATGGAAGTAAAGATCCTCAGTGGGGCAAGGCAACAGGCTGTGGCCAAGAAGAGCTCTACAAGGCCATATAGTCACTGAAAGAGGCCTGGGTGTAGCCGTTGATGTTTGGCAAGAAAGCTCAGAGTGTGAAAAATTGAACATTTGCGCCGAGAGAAGGTCCATTGCCTGCCAGATACCAGATACTTTTGGCGCCTTTGCGCAGTGAAGATTTCTACATTCATACCTTGTCACTTTTTTGCAGTTTGAATTCCTCCAGTGGTGTAAGGCTGCAACCTCTTGCCGAACAGGGCACCTTGAGGCCACATACCCTCTCTATGACATCCAGTTGAAATGGTTTTGCTGCTGCAGCAACCTGAATCTTTGGCCCAGAGGCAGCACACTGTCATCAGACTGACGTGATAGGTTTGTCCCAGTCCTCTTGAGGTCTTTGGAGCAAAAATGTTTCGAAATTCCTGCATTTTCAACATGTTAGGAGGAGTACACTTTGACACAGTGAAGGGTCCCGGGACCTCAGGAACAGGAGTTGGGGTTCAAGAAATCAGTCCAGCAGAAGCTACGAGCAGGGTGCAGGGCAGGGGTCCAGTTGGAACGGCCAGCTAGGCTCTTCAGGAAAAGGTGCTTCATGCAGCTTTTGTAGCCTTGTCCCTTAACATGAGGTCAGCCAACTGACCCTTACAGCCCACATCTTTGCCTGGGTACAAGTAGGAGCAGGTCCAGTCTTTCAAGTCTCCTCACAGATCTTAACAGCAGGTTCAGTCATACTTCTGTCTTCCACAGATCCAATAGTGTTTTGAAGAGGGACCTCCAGGGTGCGACACTTATGCCTGGCACTAGCCTGTGGACCCTACTGCAAACAATATCCCGGTGCCCCTTTCTACCCAAATCTAAGATGATGTAACCCTTCTCCACTTGTGCATATCCTGTGTTCTCACCCCAGAGATGTGGTCAGGAAAATGAGCAACCCCTCTTCTGTGGTCATTTTAAACTGTTCTGGGCACACCACCTCTCCAAATGGAATTGGTTCTTGTCTGATGAAGTGGACAAAGGGGAGCCCTTCCCAGATCTCTTTGAAATTAATCAAGTTCCTGGACTCAGCACAGATGGTCATCCTGTTAGAGGAACAGAATACCTCCCCACACCCAAGGCCTTTGTCTCAGCTCTGGGAGCAAGTTCACACCACATCAAGGGGACTATTCAGCTGCCAGTTGATGGTTGGAGCTCATGCAAAGGCTAAAGGTTTTAGGTGGGTAAAAGGGAACTTTCTAAAAGTACCGTTTCAAGCATATTTATAGTAAATTAACTTTACCAGGGAATTGGGCTTCTAAAAGTATTCCAAAAAGTCCAAGAATTAATTTTGTAGCCGTTTCCTAGTTGGAGATAACATTATTAAATGTAACATTATTACATCCTCAGAAAGCACACTATACAGGTAATAATCCGGGAGAATCCATGCACTTAAAATTAAGATACCAGAATCAAAATATATTTCATAGGTGTTGGTGTGGATATGTTGTGCGGAACATCTTAAATAAGGCATCAATCATGCCCCATGCACATTTTAACAAATTGTTATCCATGTTGTATATTTTCTCTTATCAAATTTTTTCTCACAACGCATTTGTTCCACCAATTTCTTACTCTTAGACCGTTCATTCCTGCACAGCATGTTTTGTATTTTCATTGTTTTAAAATGTGTCTATCTCTGATACTGTCTTTCACATATTAAAATATCTGATATTTTTATGACATTTATTTTGCTTTCATTTGGCTGCAGGCTCCTGATTAAATGATATGAGACAAATATATTGGATTTTAAATGTATTATTCTGCTTTATACATTCGTTTAAAATTTGCGAGTAAAATCATGTTAATTTATCATGCTTTTATTTTTACAGGCATTGCTTATTTGAATGGAATGTGTAGTGAAAAACGTAAATGCATTATTGCAGAGGACAATGGTCTTAATCTTGCCTTTACTATTGCTCATGAGATGGGCCACAAGTAAGTAGATTCATGCAATGCATTACAATTATAGAGAATGACTAGCTAGAGGAAATAAATGAAATCAGTAAGCGTTTTTGTATGCATCATTAGCTATGTCCAGGGATAACCAGTGTACGAATGAGCTATATACATTGTTAAAATCTTTGGAAGACAGATTTGTGGTGTTCTCACACAGTTGCCTTGTTCCGCAATCCAGATGTAGAGGCTAGTGCAGAAGTTGGAAGTCACATTGTGGTAAATACAAAGAAGTCAGGATGTGATTTAAAGAATAGTGATGGCAACCACCAGCACAGTAGACCTTGGAGGGACTAAATGTTAAGGTTGTGACAGGGTGGTCGTAAGCGAATGATGATGATGGTAGTAGCAAAAGTATAAAATTGTATATGAGAAGTAACATATTCAACCATGTGGACTGAAGTGACCAGTTATGGGCGCCTCGATAATACAAAGATAAGGACTTTCTCATCCTCAGTGACAAAGGAGGCACTATTCTGTTGGTTGCCCCTGATTTCTGAGATGTATTTTATACAATCAACCATAAAGTGTTCAATGTTTTCTTAAAGCAAGATAACTCAAAACAGCTTATTTCATTGTGACTATATACCCATACCATCATATATCTCGGCCGTCACCTACCAAGCCGGACATTGGGCACAGTTCTCCCCGTCTCCCCGCTGTGTCTCTTTCCTCCCCTCCCTCCCACGAATTACTGTAACATTGTTTTTTGCCTATGTTTTACTATGCTCTGGTAACGGATGTAATTTGTAACTTGTAACGCAATGATCCTCATTTAAAGCGCTCTGATGCCTACGGGTCTAGCCAGCGCTATATAAAACTCTTCAAATAAAAAAAAATATATAAATACATGGGAAGCAGAACTTCCACTAAGTAGAACAAATAACATTTTGGTATCAGAAATCAAATGCCCTTATTTTCCTGTATCCCTAAAAAAGAATTATTTAAAATCTACAAAAGAAGCTGTGTAGTTTGTTAAAAAATAACTGAAAATATACATTCCTTAATCAGCTGTTAGTAGGGCTGCATTAACCCTTGTGCAAGCACTTGTGTTGTCCTGCATTGATAACATAATTGCTATCCTCGTTGGTTTCGCCACATCATTCCTACTATCCTGTAATCTGCAACTTAAACCCCTAGTGTAAAAGAAAGTGAATTTGACCATATAGTCCTCAAAATGGGAAAGTTATGTCCTAATGCGGAGACGGTTGTCAAAGAAGAATGTACTATGGGAAAATAAAACTATGGGTCAAATGCACAAAACAGTCTTGTGGTCAACACTGGGTCTTATAAAACCCCTTTAAGGAGTAAGTTAAGTCTTCTTGACTTGCAAAAAGTGTTCTGCATCTCATTCCATATCACAGCTAAAAGGGGTTGTTCATTCCTAAATGCTTTGGGCCATGATATGGATCAGTAGTGTGTGACAGCAAATCCAATCCCATTCTATTGATCAGATATTGATTCCCAAGTAAGTATGATATCTGATTCGCAAAGGCGGAGCTGTTCCCAGTAGACTATGTGACATCGGATGGTGCATGCAGTAGTCCCAGAGAAACTTGCAGCCTCCCTAAGTTATCCTTAATTGACAACAAATGCTAAAGTTATGTTTTAATCAACACATAACTTATGAAATCATTAACTCCAGTGAAATTCACTGCTGTTAGGTACAGAAGAGTCGGATCATACTTCTGTGCAGATATTGCAGTCAGCAGGTGTGCTTTTACAATGCTTTAAATATGTGCAAAATCCGCTTTGACAGAAAAACCTCAGGGGAAATCTCGAGTGCAGTAATTCAGTGATTCTTATTTCAGCCAATGTAAAGAATAGGAGGAGACAACGATTACAGATCAAGGTTGTATCTCTCTCCGCTTTCTAACACAGATATATACATCAGGGCTTATAGTCGCCCAATTTTAATGTAAAAGTACCACATTTCGTAGAAGCCTTGTAACACCCATAAACACCATGGAGAAGATTCACAGAAGCATTTATGAGTTAGAGAATGACTACAAGGCTACTCTTTTACATGCTTTTACATATCTATGTAAATCAGGCGCAAAACATCAATTACCTATTAAAAAAGTGTAAAGAGGGTGCAGGCATTTCTATTTGTACTAGCTGAACATGATTATTCCCTGAATATTCTCATTAAATTCCATCTTTTGCCATTTTGAGGCATGCTAGAGTACATAAAATAGAAAAACATGAGTATACTACATTACCTATTTCAAAATGCCTTTGCGAATAGGCCCCATTGTGTTCTTTGTTGCTATTGCTGGCATCAGTGTTTTCTGCCGTGTGCGGTTCAGCTGTCCCCAATCTATGATCTGGCATGGGGAAAAGGCTGATGTTGGATCAAATATAGAACTGGTAGCTAACTTGAAACTTTTCAAACTCCTGCTTTCCAGAACCAACACTCTCCTTCACCCACTATTTTTAATGACTGGTTTTAATATATCACTTCAGGTTTTGTTGTTTCCTAGGACTGTATCACTATGATTTACTTAATAGGTTATTGACTGCAAGAGGTTGAATGGAGCTGATCATGCACTTAACTAACTATTGGCTTTAGTTGACATTAGTCTACAGAAACTTCTTATATGCTGTAGCTCAGCTTGGACTAGATTCAAACATGGTCTTTTCACTACCTATGTTACAACCAGTGGCAGCTCACACAGGTAACGCTGTGAGGTGGTGAGGCGGGGCAGGGGCGGGGCCGGGTGGGGGGGTAGTGGAGTTTGCCATACGATGGGAAAGTGGAGAGTAAAAAAAGAAATAAATAAAACCACTTACCTTGCGATCACTGCATCGCCAACTCGGCGATTGACTGAACTACCATTGGGTCCAGATAATCTGCAAATTTTGGCAAAATCATTTCCACATATTGAACATTTCTTTCTTTTTACTGGGCATTCTGTAGTGCATAGGTAGGTATTGCCACAGTAGAAAAAGAGAAAGGGATGTCTTTCTTTGTTAGTGTTGAGGTTGCCCGTAGAGACTTTGGCTACACAATTAGTTTTGAATTTTATGTTGAGTATGGTTTATTATTTGTGTGTGGCCTTACTTCTAATTGTTTATGTAATCTTATATATCTTATGATATCCTGTGGAATTGTGCAAAGTTCTCCTGAGATCAGTCTTCAAGGTTTTACAGATCTGCAGCCTTGTACTAATTGCACCCAGACCATCATTCTATGCATCTGGTAATGTGCACATTAGTTGTATGCCCGAATAGAAGCTTTTTGTAATCCAGATACTGGTGTGGCATATGTGATTCCTCTTCTCACCAATAATGTGAGCAGCTTGTGTAGGTCATAGTCTGCTGGTAGTGATTGTTTCACCTTATCACCATTCTTCTCATCATTTAGGTAGTTTGCAAGTACGGTAATCCAGTAGTGGTGCTAATGGAGACGCTGAGGACCAGATTCACAAATTGAAATTTACACATTTGTGTAAGTTTACTCTTTTACTTAATTCACAAAACTGCAATTTAATAGTGAGTTTCTGAGTGCAGAGACTCCGAAGTTGGTGCGGAGAACTCAGGACATAAAAAGATAGGCCTTCCCTATCCTTGCATGTGCAGAGTTCTTCCCTGACTGCAGAGTCCCCACAGTCGCAAACTTACTATTAAATTGCAGTTTTGTGATTACTGAAAAAAAGAAGCTTACACAAACGTTTAGTTAACCTACATGAATCAGGCCTTATATTACCATGTCTAAATAATAGAGTACATTGGCAGTTGGCTGTTTAAATTGGTGAGTGCATGGATGGATTAATAAGTGAGTGAGTCCATGGATGGGTGTGTTCTCCTTTTCCATACTCAGAACCTGCTTCTTGAACAGGTGCAAACACGTTACAGAAATCTTACAGCCTGAGGTCTCAGACAGCATTAGTTATAGTATTACAAACCTACCCAAAATAACCAATCGTATACCATTGTTGGAAGTACAGCAGGGTTGGAAACCATTGAGCAAATAATGCTCATGATGTATGTAAAAGATTCCCAACATGCGAATGCAAGAATACACAAAGGGAGCAACCATTCAAACGTGCCTACAGTATATAACAAATGACCACTGCTATGTCAGTCCAAGCCTTACAGAGAAGTAGGCACCATTTTGCGACTGGTGTCCCCATTTATTAATAATTACCATAATTATGCTTCTTCAGATGTGTCCACTCACAAAGTAATCCTTAGTGCATGTTCAAATGTGCAGCATCAATCATTTAAACCAAACTACATTCTTTAGATTTGCCCCACAAATCAGTAATCATTAATGCATGTTTCAATTTCACCTTGAAAGTCAGTTCAAATTTCTTCTAATCCCTGGCCAGGTTTGCACCATTTCTCAGATGACTTGCCTGCAAAGGATCATGGGAACACAAATTAAGCACTACAAAGATGTGAATGTTTAGGACAAAAGACATGGGCAGTCAGCTCCTATTGTTAATGCCATGCTTTGTTTAAAATATGTTAGGAATGCAGATTTTAGTCTAACACTGTTGAACAGCTGTTTAGTTTCGCTTTGCATTACATATGCATTAATGTATAATGGATACAATTTCCAGGTAAAAGTGGAAGAAGTTGTTTTTTAAACTATTCTTTAGAAATGTGTAACGTTTCGATTGTAAAAAACAAAACAAAAATCTAAGCAAGTTCAGATCCAGCATCTCCCCTTTAAGGAAGAACATGCACATGCAGTAGACAAATGCTGCTCTAAACACAAGCATCAGGACAACCCAGCCAATTATTGGCTGTAAAGCATTTCCCGTAGCCAATCACAATACAGTGTACAGTCTGACAAGATGAGAATTCCCAGAGCAAGTCCAAGTAATCTTGCATACCTGCAATATGTTTCCTCCTATTGGATTGATTATGAGGCGTGTGCCATAAAGATGGACAAATCAAGATAATTAGAAACCAGAGAGCTTACATGAATGAAGGAACATTAAAAGCAGTCTCAAATAAAGATTCATCATGAACTCTGGAAAGGTCGACCATATACAAACACAATGGAAGATTTTGAAGTCTCATCTACATAAGTGTTGAAACATACCACAGTAATTGTCAAGTCTTATTTTTAATAAAACCGTTTATTTTGCATTTTTGTGTATTTTTTCGACAACATTCATTTTATTGGAAAATATTACCTAACAAATGTCATGTTGCATTTGCATACTTTGTTACATCATAATTCAAGTAAGCAGCACGAGGATATCTTACAAAATATGTTGCTTTTAGTGTGGAAATGCTTGTTTTCAAAATGGCATCCGTATTCAGCAAATTGTTCCCGAGAGATGATGAAACCAGATGCATTATAATGAAAGCACTCATACGCCCAACATTCAACAACATGGCAGTGAGTTTGAAATACTCATCTAGTTTGATCCAGTTAGCACTGTTTGAACGCTATGGCTGAAGGAGGCTAGCACAAAGCAACCAATGGCAGAAAGTGGCTAATTCAAAGCCCACTCTCTGTATTTTTTCCAATTAATCCTCAACATCTTTACCCAATATCTGTGCAATCCAGAGACTTAGGTGCCGATTTTGTTCAAAGAGAAGTGCAATTAATTATCTCCATTTCTCTTTGACAGTTCAGCATCCCAAGTGTAATGTTATTTATGAACCTATTTTAAAGGTTCCAATTAAGTCCTAGGAAGGGAGTTGGTGTTCTGTCATATTTTTAAAGGCTTGCCTAGCAACCATTACATTTAGTGGGTCTGGGTTGGAAATGTGTCAGAGTCAGATTTGTGGAGGTAAAAGCAAAGCATGTCACAGGTGTTTACATTTTTGTATGCTGACAGAAAACCTGGTCTGTGAACTTTGCTGCCAATAAATCATTATTAATATAGCTGCTGCTGGAAAAGCCCAGTTCAGGAAGATGACAGAACCATTTTTCTGTTCAGAGGATTGTTTGGCAGATCAGTTATCAGAATAAAGGCTACTCAGCTGAAGGTAATCTATTTGCAAACATGGCCAGTGCAAATCTATGTAGAAAAAGGAAGGCTACATTTTCCAAACAATCTTTCGATCTGCTTATTGACTCTGTCATGTAAAACTATGATGTTTTATTTGGTGCATAGGTGCCATCATACATATCTGCACATTACAAATAGTATCTGGGACAGTATCCTGCAAAAGATACATTCCATCTCCACTACCAAATGCCTTGTAACTGATATTAAAAAGAGGTGGTATGACCTGCGCCAGAAAGTGCATGAAGATTATAGCAAGGCAAAGTAGCACACTAAAGGGACAGGTGGTGGGTGTCCCTGAGAGCTTACCCTTAGTAATGTTGAATTAAAAGTGTTGGAGATTATGGATCCTGCTAGTTGGAAGGACTAGATGGAACTGATACCACCATGGAATGTACAGAAAATGAACAGCCAGGTAAGCTTTTTCCCTTCTCCTTTTGTTAAAATAACTTTAGGCCTTAATGGAATGTCCATTATGTGTGCGTAACCTCACATAATTTTGGTAATTTTTACATTACGCTTGTTAAGCTATATTTCCGAAATTAATGTATTATCCCATGTTGCATAATTAAACATCATACGCAGTAAATATGTAGCAGAGAACAATGCAAATTACCAGAACTCTAGTGGCTGCTGTAAGCAGTCCCTCTGTTTTTTGCACTATGTATTTAGTGAACAGTGCGTCCTCTCATCAAAAATGGATGCAAGCATGCAATTTGTGCTATTATCAGAGCCACTGGAATTATGCGATTGTGCGGCTGTGGAGATTTTTGCATAATTGTAGATTTACGGCATTTGTCAGATAATCGATCATTTGCCGCATAATCGGCAGATTTGAACAAAAAAAGATTGTTTCTAGCTCAAGTGGTTAAAATGTTACTTTAAAATGCAACACAACACGTGTTGCTGCACAACGGAAGGCTCTTTGCAAAGCTGACCTGGTCACCTTTCTGTTGCCTTTTGCTATATTTGGGTGTTAAACATGGCATTAATGACATGCAATCAATGCCCAGAGAGTGTTGCCAAGTTTAAAATGGCCAAATAATGAAGCATTACTATTACAAAATGTGCCGCATTATGCACAATCTCATAATTGGCCTATTCGGCCGTATAATTTACCTAACCCTCCACATAATTTGGCCCTCTCTTGCCACATAATTCCAGTGTCTCTGGCTATAATAAAGCGCCAAATGTCAGTCTTGCATTTCATGTAAATGTTCATAATTTTATATAATTTTAAGACTTTTCTCATAATTATGCAAAAACATATTCCACACATTTCACACACACCTACATACACTCTTCAAAATATTTCATTTTGATACACGTGTATCCTATGATAAAATACAAAATTGACAAAGATATAACTAGTTTACCAAGATGAAATTACCACAATCCTTGTCAGTGAAGTAAAATGAAGTTGCTAACTCCAGCTTCTCCCTGGAGGAAAATACCTCCAAAAAAACACTAGAAAACTGTAGGTAAGTGGGATCAAAATTAGCTGCCTAACAGCTCATTTGGGGTAAAAATGAACAGCAGTGGTAACAATGGAAGGATCTCCAGATTATTGGAGATAAACTGTAGGTGGAGGAAATGTAATTACCTCCAATATTTTTGGAGTAATGGGCAGGTTAAAGACACTTTTCTAAGGAACAAAATAGCATGCAAATACTGATTTTGGAAGAAATACTTCAGCCTCCAAAAATGGATTTTACTCCACATTAACACACACATCAAAATCAGCACCTTACTGTTCTTAATTGTATTCCTCCTGAGCCCAACATTTCAATATGCCTGTAACAGTCCAGCGTCATTTTGGAGATGCCTGAACTACATTTCTGATTAATTTTCTAGTTTATGTGTGACATATTTCTGATGTATGGGGAAGAGTGGGGTTTAGATATCTGATATTGTTGCTTTTCCAGTGGAATTCTGTTAGCTTGAAATATTTGTACAAAATGCACATGTGATTATGCATCTAAATACGTTTAAACAAACCTTGTACAAACTTCTTATTTTATGGGAAATGTTGTCACTTAACTTTTTATATCTTTAATATGGACTACTACAAAGAAAATATATTGTATTATTGAAGTAGTCACATCTTGTATTCCTGTACAGCAGTCTTTATATCACCAGCCAAACACTGAATGGGATGGTCTGTGTCCAATTTGTTTAACGTATAAGTTTCATTTGATCCACAAAGTGACAACAGCAGGATGCAGTGTGCAAATGTATAACTCCTTCTCACTTAATTTGTTTATATAATGCACAGATCTCAGATACCAGAGCAACCCTGGGCTGCTATTGAAGATATATCTTTAATTGTAGGTTTGTTTCTGCTCTGTGGTGCTGGAGCTATGAATGCGTTGATATTCCTGGGTAGTAGTGAAAAGGCATTTATCTCCTTTCCGTACCCATTGAATGTAGACATTCTTCTAGCTTAAAATCTCAATTATACAACAAACAGCTATCACTACGCATGTTCGCATTTTCTTTCGATGCAATTACTAAATGCACCATTATATGGTTCATGATTTATATTTTATCGTTTTAAGGCAGTAAAACCAATGTGACTTGGTGGAAGTCGTTAATAAGTTATCTAAAATTATCCCTGAATATTGGTCCAACAAAAAGGCTCAAAGAAATTCCGCTCCTTGTGGATGTCACTCTGAATGTTACAGTACCAGTACATCAGTCTTTGAAGATTGGTATTAGTCTTGCTGCATTAAAACGTCATTGTGGCACCACTGTTGAATGTACCCCTACCAGACCACACTGATATGACTCATTTGAGGCCCCTCTCCAATCTGCCATATCTTCAAACGTTTTAAACCAGACAGTAAGAATGAGGTTTTTAGGTGTACATTGAAGACCATAACATCATTAATGATTACCAAGCTAGTTTTCCTCCACTTCATGACACTGAAAGGTTATCCACAGCGATTATGGACAACTTTAGTCTGATTGCTAGCAATGACAGCTTCAGAGTCATGGTTCTGTTAGATCGGTTGGCTGTTTTCAATATCATCAGTCACTCCATCCTCCAGAGACTGGCTGATAGTCGATTATCAGATGTACCCCCACTTGGTTTTAGTCATTTCTTGCTGAAGGATCCTAGTCAGTGAAACTTGGTTCTTGTATGCCTGATTTCAGCCCATTCAACGGTGGAGTCCACCAGTTGGCTAGCACTTTTGTCAGTTTTTGTTAATATGTATTTATTCCCACTGTAGTGGGAATCCAGGGGATTATGGCATTATAATTATTCGAATGATTTCCAATTGATTTTTACATTATTTCCATCAACGTATAGCGATAGAAAAAGATTTGTTGTCTCCCTGATCCCATATTGCTTCCACTGCTTTTTTGAAAATACAAGATTCTCCTATCCTCACATCTTGTAATGATGAGCCCAACAAAATGCTTATGTCATGGCAAGTCAAGGTGATTTTGCTGATCCATATGTGGGCAATACACCCTGAAAAATAATGAAGGCAAAAAATGTCACCTCGTTCTGCTAGATTTGATTTATTTTCAAATGTGTCTCCCTAAATCCTCTCTGGATCCAGAATTGAAGAGTATCTGTGATTACCAGTCAAACTATATCTATAATTTGAACCAATAGCTTTTTGTAGTGTAAATATCAAAACACCTACTGAATGGATATCACTTTAAGGTGAAATTTACCTTTGCAAATAAGGCCCAAATCAAACAGACACACACAAATGAATGCACAGCACCAAAATAACATAGCTAAAAGTGATTCCCACGCAGTAGATCAGTGTGTAAGAAAATACACTCACTTGCCACTCTAACCCTAAATCTATGGAACAGTGGTACAATGTGTGCTCCAAAATTGCTTCTGAATAGGATAGCATATAAGACATACATTCTATGCATGTCATACATGAAGAATGAGATTAAATATTGTTTGGAACTGCATTTTTAGTACCTATAGTAGTACTACAGTATTACTACTAAAGTACTACAAAATGCTATTTACAAACCTGCAAGTGTAAATTTCCACCTCTCCTATCTTTTCTATGGGAAGATCCTCACATATATGTTTACTACATAGGGCCTGAGATCAATCTCACTAGGAAGGCCTCCAGACAGGTTCCGGAATGAGCAAATCCGATGAGCCTATGTTTCTGACCGAATCGTCCCCCGTTCCAAATGACCACTTACGATGCGAAGATCTCGTCCGCCTCAACCGAATCGTTTCTGAACCCGATCCTATCAGTCCGACTCATTCGCAGCCGAATCGTGCCGCGCAATGGAGCCGGCTTCCGAACGAGCGAGTTCG
The DNA here is from genome assembly GCA_963921515.1 of Calotriton arnoldi. Lineage (NCBI taxonomy): Eukaryota > Metazoa > Chordata > Amphibia > Caudata > Salamandridae > Calotriton > Calotriton arnoldi. The sequence goes on from CAWUFW010011727.1 coordinate 383,008, forward strand.
ATGCACGATTCGGACAGCCGTATCGACTCGGTCTCAGTGAGACAAAACGGCTTTGGGAATCAGACTTCGGGGGGCTATAGCAGGCCCCCCTTCACCCAGGGCCCTTCGAATCTGTCCCGTGGGGGTACCAATGGGTCCCCCCTTTCCATGCATTCACAGTGTGGCGGGCACCATGGGGTGCCCGCCACAGGGTGTACGCCTTTCCCCACCCACCCCTTTTTGCTATGGGAGCCTGTGAACGCGTTCGGTATACAGGATCCCATAGAGTTCAATGGGAGTCTGAGCGAATCGAGTCCGTCAATATACGGGTGCATCGTACTCGGTCGCTCGGACTCGCAGAGCACAATTCACAAGGAAAGCCCTCCGGATCCAAATCGTACCGAGGGCTTTCCTAGCGAGATCGTACTTTTTCCCTTAGTAGTCAATTTGGGAGGGATCAAAGGGAGTCATTGAAAAACGGAGTTTACTTGCTACAAAATAGGTGTGATTTAGGGAAGGAATAAGTAGGTATTAAGGGAGGAGTAGGGAGGGATTTAGGGATGGATGTGCACCCAACCACAAAAGAGTAAGCCCATTGCTATTCACAAGCTGCGTCGTAAAGTTATTACAGCCTAAAAGGGCCCCACATCTACAGCTCAGATCTGAAGTACATCCAGTAGCCACATGGCCTACTACGAACATTGCAACCCCTCCATAGAAAATAATAGGAAATAATGTTACATTAAAACAAATTATTCTAAATAGTTAAAAATATAATTAAACTTAATTTATTGTTAAAAATATCTAAAACACATACATAGTTATTATTTAATTATAATGTATTTTAACAACCTTTTCTGATTTTATATATGAATGTAACATTAATTTTTATTAACATATTAAATTATTTTTCCTTATTTCTTTGCATCACTTTGATAATTATTAAAGCATAGTAAATAGGTTATAGGGCAATAGCATTTTTAAAATTTGTTTCAAATCTTAAATTACTATATAAAATGTATTTACAATATTATTTAACATGAAAAAACATTTTTAATTTTCTTTATTTGAATAGAGTTTTTACTTTTCCTTGTATAGTCTCATAAGGAGACTCCATATTCATCTATCCACTCATCCACCAACAAGCATGTAGACACTCATGCAATTACCAATCTATGCAGAACATCCTTCATCCTTAAGAATGCCTCCATCCAACCAAATATACGTCCCTCCATCCTCCTAATTAGGCACTCACAGCCATCAGTGTCTTTAGCCATTGACCAACCAACTAACAAATACACACACACACTCATCTGTCCATTCAGCATCCTTCCAGCCTTCCCATACATTTATGCATTCACCCACACGCATACTTTCATCCAGTCATCCTCACTGGTGGATTCATCAATGCATTTCTCCACATCACTGCATTTGTCTTTCGAGCCACCCACTCCGTGTTTGCATTCATCCAATTATTCCAACCACAGTTGTATACATATCTATTATCTATGCACTTAGATCGATCAATCCGCACAGCTTCGCCTGTATACTTCTATCTATTTATTCATATATCCACACTCTCATGTATCCATGCATACTCCCATTCATTAACTCATGCCTCCACTCAAATGAACATCTGCACCTTAATGTGGGTCAATAAATGTGCCTAGATTCGTGTAGACTCAGAGTGTAGTCTTCCTCTTTATATGTTTATGTGTCTCTTTAGCTTTGTCAGTGCTCTTTAGGCACAGTCACTGCCCATCTGTTAGATCTGTGGGTATTTCTAGTAAACCACCATTTTGAATGTCAAATTTGTCTCTTAAAAAGCTGTTTACTGTAAGTTGCAATTCCAAATGGAGAAGCAGATAGCGTCTGCAGTCATCACTCTTGGGAGACGAGATTTTGTTTGGCGTCATTGACGTCAGACTCTGAATATGATACTACAACCTTACTTAACGGTGCTGTTTCATGTTCTTGGTGGTATGATTCTGTCAGTGCTTGATGCAGACAGGGGGGCGGACTGGCCACTGGACGTTTTGTTCTAAATAAACAATGCATAAGAAGTGGTTTTAAAGTATGCTTTAAGGACGCTTTCAAACCATTTGTTTTTCATTGTTTATTTAAGAGTATTGCAAGTGGGGACATGGCCGACAGTACCCCAGCAGCAAAACCGGCCCTCACAGCAGTGAAAACAGCCTTCACCCTGCCAGCCTACTGAATACCAATGGGTATATTTACAAGCCACTATCGCCTCAGGAACATCACTTTTAAAGACCTTCCTGTGGCGATAGGGGCTTCGCCTTATTAACAAGATGGTGTTAAGCCACTTAATGTGACTTAATGCCTCCTTGTAAATAAGGCACCCTTTTACAATATACTTATCGTGAAAGGGGTGGGCAATGGGTGTTGCCATGGGCATTCTGCCGCAACACCCATTGATTTTGATGCTGCCCTATATTTACAAGAGTGGCGTAAATATGGGGCAGCGCCAAAATTAAGACCAGGGAAAACCTGGTCTTAACATGGCGAAACGAGGAGAAATGTTTAATTTCTCCTCGTTTTTGCTGCTTCTATGTGTGCTGCATTCTGCCTTGAATGATTGTTTATGTGCAGGAAGGTATCCCTTCCTGCACATAAACAATCATTTAAAAAATGACGATTTGCAACTTCTCTGTGTGCTGCACAATGCAGCACACAAAGGAGTTTCAACTCGTCATTCTGGATTGTTTATGTACAGGAAAGGACACCTTTCTGCACGTAAACAATCATTCCCTAAATGCAGGCACCCTTGCACTATGGTGCAAGGGTACCTGCGTTGGCGCTAGGCAGCTGAATTTAGCACCAGCGCAGGGAGGAATGCAGGGGTGTACTGTATTATTGTAAATACGGTCCATCCCTGCGTTTCTAAAGTGACGGAGCGCGGCGTTACCTATTTTGTAGCTAATCCGTGCTCCACCACTTTTGTTGTAATTATGGCCCCATGTTACTAGTCCAGGTCTGAATGCAAACACCTTATAACACCTTATTATGAAAGAGGGAGGAGATAATGTGTGACAAGAATACTTATGAATATTTGTTTTGTGGCATTTTGTTGTGGTTTTGTATGTTTGTTTTGATGCGTTTTTTGCTGCATTATTGCATAATGATGTTACACTGCTGTTGTGGTGTGTTCATTCTTTACTGTTGTATTGTGTTATGTTGTGATTTTATTGTGTTGGTGTGATGCTTTGTGTATGGTACTGTTATGTTCTGTTGTTTATTTTAGACATCTCAGCAAATGCTGCTACATTTCCAGCAGGAAAGCAGCACATGCCCTTTAATGTTCCTCTGACGAGTGACATTTTACCACTGTCTAAGGTGGGGAAACGGCGCTGCTCTGGGTTTTTATCTGTTTTAGAAATAAGTTAGTCTAATCTGTGACAGGGAGCAGGGTGGAATGCAAAGATTGTCGAGGAAAAATAAGGGGGTTAGATGTGACTGGTATTGTGAAGGATAGTGCTGGATAGGCTTTGGCAGAATTGCGGTTTGGGGAATGCATGGTGATGGTGGGGTTGTGAACAGCTAGGAAGTTAACAGGTCCTTGTGGTAGAGAAGAGGGAAGCAGCCAGCCCCAGTATCTGAAAGTTCAAGCCTTTTGATAGCAGAAGAGCCAAAGGGAAGCTCGTTTGTGTCTGCACAGATCCCAGGTTCAATTCTGGAGAGGGGCAGGTTTTGAATGTGGGGGTCATGGGTAGGATGCCATGTTTGGGGCGTGGAGATCCAAAGTAGACTGCAGTGTTTGGTGGTCCACAGGCTTCTGTTGGGCTGCAGCAATTCCTCCTCCTGCCCCCTCAGCTCACACAACCTGCACATAACGTTGACTCAAGTAGGGTTTTAACTTCTATCTCTCATCGACTTCAATATTCTTTTCGTCCTCTCCCTTTGAATGTGAATATATTAATGCCCGCTTGTTTAAGCTAGATTCAATTAACCCATTTTAGTCGTCCATTTTAGACTCTTTAGTTCTTTGCGGATTTCTTAGGCTAATAATTAATTGACCTAACTTCCTTTTGATTATGCCAATAATCCCATTGTCTCGAAGTAGCAAAGCAAATCGCATGTAAGGACAAATTAAGAGCAGCACCACATTTGCTATTGCCATAAGTACATTACATGCTGCAGTCATTGTAGGCAAAACGATTTTCAAAATAGCTCTAAAATGTGATGACATGGCCTATCACTTGGCAAGTGTTAAAGGTGTTAATGTCAACTATCCAGCACTAGAATCTACTTTCGCTCTCTGCATGCTGCTTCGGGTGGTTTTGGCAGGGTTTTTAAAACAGTGAGAGCTTTTATAAGATAAAAATATTTGCGGTTCACTTGACAACCATTTGCTGTGCTGGTGCAGAGTATGGCCCATGGCTATATGTCAAATGAACGCTGTTATGTTTATTAAAGTGCACTTCTATTGTTAAGTATACATTTGTATGCAGCGCATTCTAGGAATTCGGCAAGGCAATGTTTTCCATCTGGTGGTGGTTGCCATCATTTTGAATTCCATCCGTCTATCCTCTAGGCAGCCTTTTAGATGAAGCTTTTGAAGGAGACTGAACAGTTCCCTGCCGCGTAGATTGAAGCACTTTTCAACAGTGTACAGGCCCATCACTTGACAACACAGCGCAGCTGAACTGCCTCATGGCTACCTGGAAGAAACGTACACTTTCAAGAGAGAATGACCGCCTTAAAGTGCATGGAGATTGATGGAATTTGGTGGTGTATTTCTTTTAACAAGATGCTCCCAATAAACGTATTCTCTCATTTGTCAGATGGAAGATATGTTTCCCTGCATCCTGAAAGAGAAGTAAAACAAGCATCGGCAAAGCCAATAGGTCTAGCTGTAATGTGCTGATGCAAGCAAACTTTATGTGTCCATGCCTCTGTGTCACCTAGCGTTGTGACATTAAAGCCAGGCTTATGGTTTTGTGAATGCTTCTCTTATTTTAAGCTGCTGAATTGTATGCCCTTGTGCATACGTGTGAATGTGTGTGTACATGTGTAAAAATGTGTGTACATGTTTGTGTGTCTCGCACACGGTTCCTGACTAAAACATTACAAAAATCCTGCTGTGATAAAAAAAATTAAAGGGAGGGTTGCTTTCCTATGTAATGCATGTATGAAATAAAACATTTAATATGTGATGATCCAGTGTACTTTTGATATGTAGAATTGTTCTTCATGCATGAGAATGCATTCACTCCATAGGATGCGTAATGATACACCAAATAGTCTATAGCATGAGGTGCGATAATAGTACTCTTCTGGGTGGAGATACAGACTACCCTATGTATACTTTTAAAGAATTAGTAACAATAGATCCCTATACAAATGCTTGTTGAGCCAGACCTCAAATACAAGCTCACTGTAGAAGCACTTAAAATTAAAAGGTTAACAAAGCATTGTCCATTACTATGAGCGTAAATATTTTTATGCCTTGAGTTTGAGTGTCTCCTGCTGGTTGGAAGAAGCCTATCAGAGATTATTCTCCAGGAAGCCTCTTGCACTTTAATGCTGCCTTGCAATAGTTTGATGCACTCAGCAATATGTTTTGGGGAGGGTCTCAGGTGGGGGATACATGAATTGTCTTACCCTTTTTTAGAAACATGCGGAAGTGCTCAGAATTATGTAACAGTTTATTGAGATGGCTCTGCTTAACTTTGGTCTTACGGTCTTAGGAAGGTATACAATAGAAAACATTTGTGTTAATGCTGGTGATCGTTGCATGTTCTCCAAGTGGCGAGTCATCAAAACGCCTTCCAGCGAGAGCAATGGACAAAATTCAAACAGATAATTCAAAATCTAGTGATACTCAATGGGTAGTAACTGGTGGTAAATGCATTGGGCCTCTGTGTTCCATAACAATTAGAGTATCATGTAGAATAGAAAGGCTTGAAGACCTCTTTCTTGTTATATCTATCTTTAGGTATCTAAAAGACCCAAAATACAGAGGGTGTGGAAGCAACCCTTTTTATGATCACTGTACCTGTGCGTACTATTTCTCAGTCTGCAAGCTTTCCAATAATTTGACAACACTTTTTCCCTATGAAAGAAGGTGGTGGTGCTTATGTGTACTCAAACCCTCCTGCTAGATCCACCACAGAATGGTGCAGCAGGTATTCTTTGTCACTAAAGTCGCTAAATAAACCTGTGCTTAACCCTCTGGTAGCTTAGCACAAAGCAGTCCGAATTAACTTAGAGGCAATGTGTAAAGTATTTATGCAGCACTCAAACAGTGATAAAGTTAAAATACAACTCAAGAAAAACCATAACTAATCTAGAAAAATAGATAATATTTTAATATATAAAATGATAGCAAAACGACAGAAATCCAATAAGTAGAACCTGAAATATAAATTTTTAAAGTTTGAATTTAAAACATACCAAAAAGCACAAAGTGTCAACTGCGGGTATCTGGTCGCGCTAGACCGGGTCAAAGTTAAGGTAGACAGCGATTGAGTGCTGTTCGGATACAGGGACCAGGTTCATCCCAGTGGAAAGTTTATCTTCTAACTCAAAAACTTTTTTATGGAGAAAAACTGAAGGTCGGCAAGTCTCTGGTGAGGCAAGCTGCAAGCTGGATCTGAAACAGAGCTTGATGATGGCGGGTTGCTGAAAAGCGGGGTCCCAGTGCTGTCATCGAAGAAGGTGGGAAAGCTCTGAGAGGGCAAAGTACAAAGTCTGTGCGTTGATCAGCTGCTGGTTGCTCATGGTCCCGATGAAGCCCTCGACGTTCTGACTTGGAAACGTTTCATGACAAGAGAGACAAAAGGGAGGCAGGCTTAGGTCTGAGGTTTATCTGCCAGTGACAAGATAGGTATCCTTTGAAGTTGAGAAGCTGGCTGGGCACAGCCCCCAGACCATCCTGTCACACCCAGAGCCCTTTGCCCACTGCCTGGGAGCAATGCACATCTCATCACAGGGGAGTCAGGTCAGGTGACAGATGGACAGTGGCTGGAAAGACTTTTTGTTTTAGACAAGAATTTTTTTTTTCTAAAAGTGTAATTTGAAAAATAGTAATATAAAATCAGACTTGACTAATAGGTTGGTTTTTAAATTACTATTAAAATTAATCCTTGTACCATGTTTCTAGCTGCTTCCAAACTGTATTCAGCCCTTATTAAATGCAATAGTGTAAGCCAGTATTAATATATGGGAGAGCCAGCCTTGCCACAGTGAAAAACGACTTTGGAAGTTTTTCATTGCCAGGACATGTAAAACATTAAATATACCTGTCCTACTTTTAAAATGCCCTATGGGCATTTAAAGCGTACCTTAGAAGTGACTTATAGGTTTTAAAAAGGAAGGTTTAGGCCTGGCAAAAGGTTTCATTTGTAATATGACATCGGCATTAAAAAGCTTTGTATATATATATATATTTTATTTTTTTGCTTTGCGGGTCTATGTTCTTTAAATGTTCCAATTCTATGTTTCTACCAAGGTGGCATTAATTTATTGTCTTTTATTGTGTTCATTGTGTGTCCTATGTGCCTTCTTATTATTATTGTCTTTAAGTTCATGGGAATCAGTGTCTTTTTAATGTTTTGATAATGTATGGTATTGTTTGTTATATATTTATGTGTTTTATGTGATTCATTGCAGCCCTGATGAAGTTCCCTGAGTGTTTGTTTGGAACAAAATGCGTTGGCTGGATTGCATTTATTGTAAATGAATTTGGAATAAAGAATCTCTTCATACAACATACGGGACTGGATTTGTTTTCCTGGTGCACCTCCTTGCTCTCATCAAGTTTGGAATCTGTCTTACAGTGGCACTTAAGGGCGACAAGTGCCAGATGATTTGTGCACAGGTCTTGATCATTACAATTGGAAATTAAATGAGGTGCAGCCTGGGTAGTCCATCGCCTTTTTCAGTTTTTGTGTTAAGCTGTCAGGAGGTGCACTGACAGTGTGCCATAAATAGCTGGTACACTGCCAGTGTGCCCCCTAATGGCAGACCTTGGAAGGGAGTTAAGGGGGGGTCCTGTGTACCCCTCAGACATCCCCTTGCAGGCGGGTGCAGGCACTCACTGCACCCATCTGCAAGTGGATCTCTCGCCCCTCTTCAAACTGCAAGTGTGTGTCTCCTACACAGTGAAACACGGAGCGACTTTGAAGCAGCGTCTCTGTATTTCACTTGAATATGCTGCCCCAGGGCAGCACGAGTTTGCGGCTGCCCTGAGGGCAGCACATTCAACCGAATAAGGTGCACTTTCCTTGTTAGCGCATGGTGCACCTGTTAGAAGGTGTGTTGTATACGTAATAGGGCCCCTGGTGTCACTGGCAACACATTGGTATACTAACAGGACTGTTTTATTTACGTCTTTGGTGATAAAGGAGAATCACTGTTGAATTTAAGCAGCATGTGGACACAATGAGCAGTCACTATCATACTGAGCAAAGACCTGGCAGGTTGAGCATCACACTGATTTTATTTGTAGCACAATGACATACATAGCAGCACTCAAGGAAAAGATGAAAGTGCAATACTTGCGAATAGTCCAAACCACTGATTGCTCTGGGAAGCGTTCCAACCCATTGTTTCGCCCACTTTACCGGCCTAGGCAGGGTTCTGCTTTGTACATATTACTATTAAACCTGCTGCTCAATGGACCACTATTGATTAACTAGTACCAATTTTATCGATCTAAACTGATGAAAGGCTCTGGCCGACTTTGAACTTGTGACCTGCAGATTACACATTTAATCAGTCAATATGTACTTTCCATTCTCCTACTTGTAAAATAAATATTATATTCTGCAAAAAAAGAAAATTCAAGAAGAGCTCAAAAGTTCCAGTTATTATATATTTGCTGAATAATGCATTTAAAATTGAATGTGATAACATACACATTATGCTTGCAGTCGGCTGCCCATTGTTAGTGGAGCCCGTCTTCACTGTCTGCTACTGTGGGGCTTACCTTGCTTTGTCATATCTGAGATCTGAGATATTTTAGACAGTGTTGTTTCAACAGATTGAGAGGTTTTGTCAGATACAAATATTTGTGGTTCACTTGACAACCACATGGAGAGTTGGTAGAGAGAGAGGTGCCCATGGCTACAAGTCACAATAATGATGCTTCGTTTCTGAGCATACACTTGTACTGTTGAGGATAGGAATTCAGTAAGGGAATGTTTTCCATCTGGCTGTGTTTGCTGTCATTTCAAGATGTGTCCATCTGTCTGTGTGTCACTCTCTCCACTCTATCAAAGTGGATTAAAGAAGATCTTGTCATGTACGTTCGTATGCCTTTGCACAATTTGCAAGTACATGCTCTGGTATCATAGAGAGCAGACACAAACACACCATAAATATTATTCGAAAATATTTTATTTAAAGGTAAATTGGCGGGTGTACTGTACATCTGATGTTTGTTGGTGCATGTCTTCTTGCTAATAGTCTGGCTTCCAAAACGAGCATTATCTATTTTTTAGAGGCTTTCAGATTATTGCACTAAACGTAAAAAACAAATCTACAAGGAGCTTAGATCAAAGAACTGGAATGTTTTCGAAGCTGGGCGCTGGGTATTCTTTTTATGTAAAGCTCGTTAGAGAACTAATTCTGTAAATAATGTTCCAATCTTAACAATGATTGGTAATTAAGAGTGGCGCTCTTGACTGGTCAGCCTCATTCGTAGGCAGCCGTGTTCTCATGGTTGAGACCTAAGAATGTGGTTCAGTGGTATCCTTGCATTTATACGGTGCCTACCAGATACTGTGCTAGCAGCAACCAAGCTAGGATCAGGTGGACTGGTGCTTCTCTGCATATGGGGAACGCCTGAAGTATTTGGGATTAGGAGGGGGCAGGGTTAGAACTCCTTGCAAAAACTGGTCTCATTTATAATTTGTAATTGTATTTATATTGCGCTTACTACCCATGACCAGGCGTAGAGTCAATCCGATTCACTACAATTGCATTGTTAAGGATGATTTTGTCAATCATCTGACTTCATCCTCAATGGAAAAGCAACAGGTTGAGAAACTTGTAGAATATTGAGCATATTACCTGTCTTGGCTCATCTACTGATGCTGATCAGGGATGGTAAACTGCACTTCAATGGCATATCCTCCTACATATTATATACATCAGTGGTTCTTAACTTGTGGTCCAAAGACCCCTGGGGGCCTGCAAAGCCTACTCAGGGGCCCGCAACTGCTTAGAAAATTAAATAATGTTAACAGATCAATACCATGTATATAAATGAAAAAGCAAAATGTAAAGTTGAAAAATGTTAAATGTTCTGTTAATGTAAAGGAATTTGAAATGGGAGGCTAAAAATGAAGGTAGTATCCTCAGATTAAGTCGTGGGAGAAGTGCAAGTGCATCAAACAGAATGTAGTATGGGCCATGAGATTCCTAAATTGAATTTAGAAAAGATCTAACCTCCCCATCAAAATTAAAATTCTGATTTTTGGACAAAAAATCTTTTGTGAATTAAACAAAATATTTCATCATAGATGTATTTGCTTGATAAATGCTTTTTTTCTGAATTTCGTATGTATTGTTTTGTGTTTCAGTCATCGATAAAAGTTATGCCAGGGCCACCTACTTCCAGGAATGACTCAATGGGGGTCCTTGGATTCCAATTATGATTCATTGGGGGTACCCGGGTTCCACAGAAGTCAAAAGGTTAAGAACAACTGATCTACATCTTGAGAGACTTTCACCCCATACTTGCATTACTGCCCAACATCATGACACGCTCCTGGCTGTATCCTAAAGTATGACTTGCAGCAATAAATCTCTCCATCTATTTGCATTCGTTGGTCCAATAATCGATGCAATTTCTCACACTGAAACTGGAAGGTCAGCCATTCAACCATGAAACACTAAACAACGTGACCGCTAAACGTCCCATGGATGAAATATTTTGAGCAGCTTATCTGAAACCATTCATAGTCCATCCTTTATGGTTGCAGGTTCGAGGAATACAGCCATATCCTCAGTGACACATTGATTTATTTGACCCCTGAAATAACACATACACATTAGACACAGCCTGTGGATTTACAACTCACCACATCACCTTAAGAATATACCTGATACAACTGAGAGGATATACAGGTTCTCACCTATGCAAAGAACATGGGGCAGTTATTGGCATATACATTTTATTGAAAGCACATGAAGCCAAACACCTTTTCATTCATCAACATCTGTGTTCTGTGGAAAATCATGACGATAAATATTTGGAATTCCAAGAGAACTTAAATTATTTTGAAGCACCTTACCATCTTCTGCCATCTGTCTCTTTGTGAATGTAATTTAAAACCAGTGAGTATACAAAATGAATCAAATTTAGGAAATGTAATCATCACCTGAACTCCCTTGCTGTCACTGTGCCCCAAATGATTGGCTCCTTACTTTGGGTACTGTGCCATTATTTGTAATGTAATGTATGGTGGATTTGTAGAGCGCTGCTTGTCACCTGTCATGATATCTAGGCGCTTAGTAGGGGAGTGTAGGCGTGTGGTGAGGCTGGGCCTCAATACAGGCAGTCTGAAATGGTTTCCATGCAGGATTAGATACTAGCACTTCTTTGTTCCCTGATAATTATTTCATGTATTTTTGTGATAGTTGTGTAGATTGTGCTGCTACCCATTGGATGGAAAAGATATGTTTTTTGCCCTGTGGACAATTGACACCCTTCATATAGCCATTAATACACTTATTTTGACGGTTGAAATATTCGATAGCTTTGCTATTCATATGTCAAAGGAGAAAAATCTTAAAATCGTACTGAATACTTCTGCTTGGATTATATATGTCTTCCAACATAGAAATTACTCAGAGAGATTTGAAGGGATGGGAAAAGTGGGCAATTGCCCAGGGCCCACATCTTCAGAGAGCCCCCCAGGAAAGTGTTTTTCCATCCCTCTGTCTCATGTTTGCACGCGTCTCTGTCTGAACCTCTGCCCATCTTTGACTTCCTCTATCTCTGACTCTGTATCTCTTTATCTAGTGTCATTTTAAGGATTTTTGGGGGCCTTGGCAAGAGATATTTCTGCTGTTTCTGTGTGACCCAGTTTCGGAAAGTTTAAGATATAATTTAATATTGTTTGCATAATATGGTCTTAAAATAGCTGAAAATGTGCAATAGAGTACAAAGTTGTCTGAACCAGGGGTCCCGAAGTATGTCTGGCCCTGCCCCTAAAAATCAGGAAGATGAACCTGCTCTGGCGGCCCATGAAATGAATAAATATCTATTAGTGAATCTTATTTCATAAAGTTCTTTTCACCTCAGCTTCTGTTTTTATTTATTTGTAAAAGAGTAAAACTTGTTTGGTAAATCTGGTTTGTGATGGAATTTGAAATAGAACTGGCAGCTTGTTGATTGTACAGGTAAAACACCCACTGCATCTCATTGGTTGAGCCTAGAACATGCATAATGCAACCATGCTATTTTTTTAGATAGAAAAGAATGCCAGGGTTTGAAGACCGTGTTACACACTAATGTTTATTATCGCCTATTCAGACATTTTTGGAGAATAACATGTTGGTGTTGCTTACCACACCAAAGTTTGCATGACCTGCTAAATGTCAGGCTTTTTTCATTTGTTAAATTCCGGTAATTTAACCTTAAAAAATTAAAGAAGGGTATGAAGTTTATCACACCTGGTAATTACAAGGTGCGGTAAGAATTGCATCACCTACAATTGCACAAATAGATGATTGCTCAGGAATTGCAATTTATTGGACCCTAAGAGTATGTTGATGGGAGGAGTCTATCAGGATTTAGAAACGGTAGTAACAATAATTACCTGCATGAGGCCAGTCTTTGTTCTGAAGAGTAGTGAAGGGGCTTCAATAAACTAAAAAAAATGGGAATGAACATAGCAAGTTGAATGAATCCAGGAGCTCTGTGTGAATGCATCAAGAAAGACGGGAGTCAAAGCAAGATGGAGGGTATGACCTTCTTAGGGTGACGCTGTGCAGTGAACTCCAGAGACATTGGCAATTACCCAGGATCAACTGTAGTATGAACACCCTGGGTTTGTTACCTACAGTTACTACAGTGTGCCAGCATGGTCCGCCAATGTCTCCAGGAATACATTCTGAGCAGTGAAAGGATGGTACACCAGTGGGCAGACACTTTGTGGATAGCCAAATATCGCTCAGTAATTGGTCGGTGTCCTGCAAGATTTATTCATGAGAAAAGATGGTAATGCATATATACAGTATCACTCCAGCATAAATGGGTCAGGGAATCACGTGACAGTACTTTTGTGAACCGTGTATGAGAGATACCGAAAAGACCTACCGCAATAAAGGATTAATATTTATCCGAATGACAGCCAATTTACAGGCTAAATTGAACAGATTGTTTTTTATTGAAAAATAATAAACAATATGTAGACACCTAACTTGTTTTTGCATCTCTTTTCTGTACAGCAAACCTTTAATTTTTAATAGAGGTTTACTGTTTCCAAAGCAGCCGAGGTTTTAAATTAAGAGACATCTCAAGTCATAACACCCAGAGGACTACAAGGAGGAGCAGAAAAGGTGAACTGAGGCAGTAGATCAACTTGTTCCGATTCAGATGTTAGCGCAATATTTGTATGGACCTCAGCTAGAGTTGTGGACATAGCCAGATGTGGTTTTGTCAGTGTTCATGAAGTGACTCTATGGGCTAGTGCTGTTTCAAGTGCCTGTGGCTGTCTTCAGTTCGGAAGGCAGGCAGAGGTAGACTCAAATGTTCAGAAGAAGAAAGGAGGATCTCCTTGCTTACTTTTCCACTCTAGTGGATTCAATGAAGAAATCTGCTCTGGGCTGTAGGCAGGCCAGCTCACTAAGCATCCATTATTTTAATTATATATATATATATATATATATATATATATATATATATATATATATATATATATGTATATATATATATATATATATACATATATATAATAAAGAAACCAAGTCCTTACTTTAAAAAAACTTTGACGTGCAAAGTAGGTACGGACACCAATTCTGTGCGACTTGTGAATGCTTTATTCCATTTTCAGTGCATAACAAAATTACTGGCTAATGCCGTCATCCATGACGCGTTTCGACCGCCGAGACGCGGTCTTGATCACACACATATATATATATATATATATATATATATATATATATATATATATATATGTATGTATGTATGTATGTATATATGTATGTATGTATACATATATATATATATCAAGAAGCCCTGAGTGTAGGCTGAATCATGGACGTCTTCAAATGACTGACAACTACTGGGGCACTGCTGCTTATACCTTGGAAAATATGATAAAAAAGGTCTTCAAAGACGTGTGAAAGGACAACAGGTTGGTCCTGGTGCATTTTTCCATAGACAGTTAACAGAAGAGTGTGTTATCTTTGATAGAAAGTAAGCTGACTCCATGGAGCGTGCAGGTGAAGGCAGGTTAGGACTGCAGAGGTTTGTTGACTGAGTGAAGGTGTTCAATGGGCTATAACATGCAATCAATCGCACGTGCTCACTCACCCTTAGTCACAACCTTGAGGTACCATTTCTCATTTGGCTCTGGGAAGCCCTTATGATTCTCCTCCTTGTTCTGGGCAATAAAGACATATTTAGCACCTCACTCTGTTTTCATAGGAGTGTCAATATGTGCCTCTAGGAACTTAAATGCAAGCATCTGCACTGTGAATGCTAATCCGAATCTCTTCCCCACTTGCCTGATAAACCTTGCCCTGTTGTCAGAAGGATTGTGACAGCAAGAGTGTTGCAAAATGGGTTATTAGTAGGTGAGGGTATTCACCCTCAGCTAGTAATTATACCACAATCACTAATAGGTACAGTCAAGTCTCAGTAAACTAACCCCTGCTCAGCCCTTGGTAGATTAGCAAAGAAGCAGGCAGGCTTAATTTAGGAGACAGGTATGTGTAAAGCATTTAATACCAACAGAATGCCGAATAAGTAAAATAATGAACACCACAATAAAAATCCAACACCAACTTATAGAGATATAGAATGTTTTTATCTTTATAATGTCACCAAATCGACAAATATCCAATCTAGGGAACTGGAGTTATGAACTTTTAGAGATTAAATCAAAAATTGTGCATTCTAGCACCAAAAAGCATAAAGCGCCACTTGTGGCTATCTGGTCGCTCTGAACCGGGACAAAGTCAAAGCTTTAGGCCAACCATGATGAAGTGGGGATCGGCTAAGCAGAAAATTAGGTCCCAGTCAAACGTTTACCCTTGGACTTAGGGACATATTTACAAGCCCCTATCGCCACAGGAATGTCACTTTTAATGATGTTCCTGTGGCAATCGGGGCTTCTTAATATCACCTTGTAAATAAGGCAGCCTTTCACGCTATACTTAGCGTGAAAGGGGTAGGCAACGGGTGTTGCGGTGGGTGTTCCGCCACAACATCCATTGATTTTGTGCTGCCTCCTATTTACAAGGGTGGCGTAAATAGGAGACAGCTCCAAAAATAGGTGTCTCTTCCTGCACATAAACAATCATTACAAAAATGACGATTTGCAACTTCTTTGTGTGTTGCACAATGCAGCACACATAGAAGTTTTGAATCGTCATTTGTGTTTGTTTATGTGCAGGAAGGGGCACCTTCCTGCACATAAGCAATCATTCCCTCAACGCAGGCACCCTTGCACTATGGTGCAAGGGTGCCTGCGTTGACGCTAGGCAGCTTAATTTAGTGCCAGCACTAGGGAAAAGGCAGGGATGTGCTGTGTCTTTGTAAATATGTCTCATCCCTGCGTTTTTGCATTAAGCACAGAATGCTAACGCCACGCTCCACCAATCTCTTGTAAATATGCCCCTTCGTCTTTTTCTTGGAGCTTTTCTCTCTATCACGAGTCCTTGGGGTCCATGGATCCCGAGTTTGATTCGACGGCGGCAGCTTGCTGCGGCCCAATGCCTCATTGATCCTCTGGAAGTTTTGTCCTCAACATCAATGGTGAGGAGATCTGGAGCTTTCAGTGGGACAAACCAGTGTGGTCAGGTCAATTTGCGAGTTGATGGCGGCAGCTTGACTCTGGACGTCGAGCTCCTGAAGCTTTTCTGCAAAACTCTGCAGAAATTTCCAAACTTTGAGATTTTGTTGGCTCTGAGTTCGTTTGGGGATAACAAGGGTCCAGTAGCCCCTACCAAGGGTTTAGGTACTCTGGATGGATTGCCTCTTGGGGGCTAGGACACTAGTCCTCACAATGCACCTGCACAGTCCAGGAAAAATCCAGTTGCAACTTGTCAGCTTCGATGATCCTCTCTTTGGCTTGGCAGGTGACTTCCTCCAGCTCTGTTTTACCTGTTGCTGATCAGTGAGTTTGCTCCTTTTCCTTTGAGTCAGGCACAGTCCTTTTTTTGTGGAGCTTTATGAGTGCAGCAGGTGCAGTCCTTCTGAGTTCTAGCCTTCTGTGGTGCTGTCCAAGGGTCCGGCAGGAAAGTTCTTCTTCTGATCTTCCAGGCAGTGATCTGAGGATCTGCTGCAGTGCTCCCATATTTATCCTCCATTCTGGGCTGGCAGGAGGGGGTGCACCCCAACCAATAGGCGTAAAGCTGCCTTCTTCTGTTATGACCACAACCTTTCGAAGTATGACATATTTCTGACCAAGAACTCACTGTTTTCACAAAAATCAAAATGGAGAAATTCTCTCCTTAGTTTGTGTGTCTGTATAGCCCAACTCAGAGCTAACATCTGACTACACTCCTCTTCCAGCCCCTCTCCTATTCTAATTAGGGGGCTCTCATCTGGTCGAGGATCAAGGAAGTGGGGGCTGGCCTGGGTCCTATGAGTATGAGATCTATTCTCCTGCCTTTGAAGTCCAGCATATGTCCTCTGCCCCCTTCCTCTCCCTGGCTTCTCCAGGAAGCAAATCTCCTCCCACCAAATGGCTGTATTGCTGCAGTCCCAGGCCTCTTCACACCTACTCAGCTTGTAAAAGGCTGACCAATCAGAAGAGGCTGCTACAGGGCTGATTTAGGTAATTTCAGGATAGTAAATTCTAAAGATACTTTTCTCTGTGGTGATAATACATCCAACCTTGGCAGGTTGTTGGATTCATTGTAACCATTATTTTATAACATGTATAGCTAGCGCCAATCACAAATTAGACTTTATTACATTTAATAAAGCTTTCCTTTTTTTAGCCTATGGGGCTAGCAGCACTACAATAGTGAAAAATGACGTTGGCTGTTTTTCCTTACCAGGACATATAAAACATATTTTATTTTGTCCCTGTTCTTTTTTAATAACAATGCACCCTACCCTTAGTGAACCCAGGGCAGGCCTTAGGGGTGACTTAAATGTAATAACAAGTTAGTTTTGGACTTTAGAAGTACTTTTAATTTCAGCGTCGAATTGGACATAGATGTATACTAAAACCAGCCTACAAGGCAGACCTGGCTTCAAAATGAAACCAGACACCACAGCAGTGCACACTTACACCTACATGACCTATCATATACTAGGGACTTACAGGTAGGTTGTCTTTACCAATTAGAATGATACCAATTACCATATACGTTTAGAGGACAGAGCACTGACCCTGGACCTGGTTATCAGAGCCCAGGGCTCTTTCAGAGTCAATAACCTCCAACAGCAGTCAGAAAATGGGAGTGATCAAGGCAAAAAGGATGATTTTCCTACAAAGAGGATGAGGTTTTTGTGTAACAAATATAACTGAAGAGCAGGGATAGTTCTGGGTGTAGTAAATGGGGTCTGTTTTCATGAACAAAGTTCACTTTTCATAACAAAATAAAGACAACTTTTTACCCAAAAAGTATGACTTACAGTTTGGGGGGGGAGGGAAGACAATAACAAACTGTACTTTATTTGTAGTTACTACTTGCTCCAGTATAATATCAGCCAGTCCTTACCTTTCAGCCAACAGCATGTGACATTCAGAAATTTGTAGCTTTGCCTTTAAACCTGCCATTTGGGTCTCAATATTCCAACAGGCACAGTGATGTTGATTAAAATTCAATGGAATGGTTGAAGGTATCACACATGACATGGACAACTAATGTTATTTGAGGCAGTCAAGTGATCTTCTAAATAAGAATGTGTAAGTCAGGCATGTTGCGTAATCCATACATGCTTCTAAAAAAAGGTTTTGAATGTGCATGCACCGCACATTCCCAGCTTTGGTGTTGCACTAGCTCAAACTGTTGAGAGCCACCTCTGAGTCTTCAAGAGTCACCTAGAAAAAATATAGTTATCAGGTCAGGTATCTGAGCAATCAGGGGAGTGAAAATAGCCCATTCCCTTTACAGTGAGGTATACTGGGTATACTGGATGACTATGACATCACATCTGCTGAGATCACTTCCTGTGGTGCTCCTTGTCTATGGTAATTAGTTCCCCCACTATGTTTTTAGGACCTCTATCCTAGTGTGGCATACGTGATTCAGGTGAGGTGGGTTGGGGAAATATGTTTTCTGGTCAGTCTCTGCTAAAGGGCCCCCAACTCCCAGAGATCACAACAGGAGCAGGGCGAAAGAGGAGGAAAGAAATAAAGTTTAAGTGACAGTGAAGGTTGAAGAAAGTAGACCTTCCCTAATTCCCTGCCACCAGCAGGATGTATGGCCCCTTTTATACCTCCAGGCTAGCTGGTGGGGAGCTTTTAGTTCTGCATGATAGCAAGGGAAGACGTGTATGTTCTTAAACCACAGATAAACATAACTGTATCAACAGCCAGCATAGCAGCAGTTAATATTTTTGACAAGCTTATATATCTGGTAGAACAGCATCAGGCATAATAAAGAATAGTGCAGATTAGAGAAGGCTAGGTGGGAGCCAAAGGGAGGATGATCCCGAAGAGCACCAAGTTTGTTTTTTCCCAGGGTAATATAAAAGCAAATGACAACTCTGTCTACACCATGTCAAACAGTTATAAACAAAAAATTACTTCAGATTTAATCCACGCACTAGGTTAAATACTTCTCTGCACCAAATTTTACTTTGCATTTGGGGGTGGGGTATTGTTTTGAATGGCTTTTACGAGGCATGCCACGCTAAATCAAAACTGGGATTAAACCACAAACTCCTCATTTCCAGCACAGATGGAATGTCTGTGGAGTTAGTGATGCAGTTTAAAACAAAACAATACATCACTTCAGAGGCTTAGAGGAAACAAGCATTGGCAACGCCAATAGGTCTCGCCTGTGCAAGAGCGAGGCTCTGCCCATCATTTTTAGCCATGTTGTACACCAGCTTGGCTGCTGTTCAGTGTGGCTAAAAGTTAGTGGGGTAAAGGAGATTGGCATGGAGTGGAGTGTCGTACAGTGGGGTGATGTGTAGTGTTATGGAGAGACATAGAGTGGCGTAGAGTAGAGTTGAATGGTGTTGAGTGAAGTGAAGTGGAGTGGCATAGATTGTTGTGGAGTGTCATAGAGGGAATAGAGTATCGTAGAATGGAAGGTTGTAGAGTGGAGCAGACTGGAGTAAAGTTGAGTGGCGCAGAGTAGAGTAGAGTGTCAAAGTGGAGTAGATCGTTGTAGAGTGGAGTGGCATAGAGTGTCAACAAGTGGCATATAGCTGTTCGGAGTGGCATGGCATAGAGGGTGTTGCATAAAGTAGAGTAGAGTGTTGTAGAGTAGAATGGCATATAGTGGAGTAGATTGTCATTGAGTGGAGAAGCGCAATAGAGTTGAATGGCATAGAGTCGAGTAGAGTGGAGTAGAATGTTGTAGTGTAGAGCAGTATAGAGTGGAGTAGTGTGTTGTTGAGTGGAGTGGCATTGAGTGTCAGAGTGGAGTTGTATAGGGTGGAGTGATCTAGAGTGGAGTAATGGAGTAGAGTGGAGTGGAGTAAAGTGGCATGGAGTGGTGTAGAGGGAGTTGCTTAGAGTGTCGTAGAATGGCATACAGTTGAGTAGATTGTTGTGGAGAAGTGGTAGAGAGCAGTGGTAATGAGTACAGTGGTACAGAGTAGAGTGCAATGGCATAGAGTGTAGTGACAGAATGCAGTGGCGTAGAGTGCAGTGGCATAGAGTGCAGTGATGTAGATTTTTGCAAAGTAGACTATAGTGGCATAGAGTGTAGTGGTGCAGTGTGGAGTGGAGTAGAGGGGAGTGGCGTAGTGTGTTGTGGTGCAGAATAGAGTGCAGTGGTGTGGAGTGGAGTGGAGTGGTGCAGAGTAGAGTGGAGTGGGGTAAAGTGAGGATGCATGGTGTGGTAGCGCACTGCCAGTACAGACAACACATCTTCAATTGACATGACCATTACATTTGCATAGGCGTACAGGTTTTACTGATAAAAGTATACTGCGTGCTAACGATATTGCATGGAAATGGCATCACCTAGTGTATTGATTTGTTTTGATCATATTAAAATATTTGTTTCCACCACACTTCAGAATTACCACAAAATGTGATTCATTTATGTTTTGCTAATTCTGATGTATTCTGAAATATCTGCATAGTTCATTTACAGACATTTACATTTTGTTGTGTGCTACAAAAAAAGAAATAACATTGTAAAGCGTTCCTGCAGCACACTCCCAGTACCCAGTATGATTGTCATATAAATCCTCTCACTTTGAAGTCAGAGACAGAACAGTAAACACCTAGGGGCACATGCATCATTGTAAATACCGGTCGCAAAGGGGCAGATTCGCAGAATCTGCCCCTTTGCGACCGGAATTTTTGCATTTGGGATGCATCAACCCAAATGCAATCTCGCAATTTAGGTTATCGCAAATTTTGCGATTACCTAAATTGCAAATGCATTTAGGGAATAGCAAATTGCGATTCCCTAAATGCAATGCATGATGCATTTTAAAATTGCGATTTCGCAATTTGGGATCACAAATTACCATCAATTTCAAGTTGATGGTAATTTGCGAAAACTTTGAAAATTTGTACAAAAGTGCATTTTTCAAAGGGCCATGTTGCACACACACATGCCCTTGGGGCATGTGTGTGCGCAACAG
Source organism: Calotriton arnoldi (assembly GCA_963921515.1). NCBI lineage: Eukaryota > Metazoa > Chordata > Amphibia > Caudata > Salamandridae > Calotriton > Calotriton arnoldi. The sequence continues at coordinate 403,919 of CAWUFW010011727.1, forward strand.
GTAATCACATGCAAATTTTAGGGGTGCATCAGGGTGGCCTTTTGGCCCCCTTGCACCCTTGAAATTGCATGCACAATTTGCGAGTACCTATTTGGTACTCCCAAATTGCGCATGCAATTCCCATTCATTCCTATGGGCCTCTAGGCCCATAGGAATGAATGGGAAGCTATTCCTTAATTGCGAATTGCAATTTACAATTTGCAATTAAGGAATATGTAGGATCACTAATATTTTAGCGAAACCTACATGCATAGGCAATTGCGATTCCATAATTGCGATTCCTTAATAATCGCAATTATGGAATCGCAATTGCCTACAATGATGCATGTGCCTCCAAGCTCCCTGGAAGACAGTGTCTGACATTTGACCTCTGTCTTTGAATGCACATCAAATGTGACAAGATAAGAACAAGATTTAGAGGCCTGATTGCAGAAAACGAGCACTTGGAATGGTGTAGTAAATAAGGTTTGGGCCAAACTCCAGCTGGACAGCCTACAATAAATAAAACCAGCAAATAGAAAGGAAGTAAATGTGAGTTACAAACCACAAAGCCAATGGTCAGCAATTGGCGGAATGCATTCCCAGAGAATCTTTCGGACTGTCCCCAAAATGTTGTTAGCAAACCAGACAGCTGCGCAGTCTGGCAGGCTTCGACCTCAAAAGTAGAAGGGGCAGAGTACCTGGGACCGTTTAATGCAGTGGAAAATGAATATTATCAGTTCGGGTGCTTTTTTGTGGTGAACATTCATGTCTCAGCTTTTATTACGCCTCTCAGCCTGGAGTCGGTGGCTTTGCAAGAACATTCAAGCAGATGTTTTCAAACACTGGAAGAGGTATTGTCCTTCATGATGAAAGGCCAGTGAAATGGCAACCACTTGTTCCTTTTATCAAAAGAATAGTAATTATGAACATGCATGTTTTTTCAATTATTCTCTTGCTGGGTAGGTAGAGGGTTCCCATTTGACTTGTCCTTCTGTCAACTTCATTACATTTGTACAAATTTATTTTTCCCTAGAGTTTGAATAGCTTTATGTTTTTCATAATTTATCGTAAGATATGGCAGAAAATAGTGCGTGCATCTTGAGATCTGTGTTGTAGCACCCACATAGTGCTTGAGCGTGAAGATGTGTAAATGCAGTAGTGCCTTTCATTTTTAGGGGCTTATTTACAAGCCCCTTGCGCCGCCAGTGTGTCACTTTTTGTGACGCACCGGCGGCGCAACCTGCTGCCCTATATTTACAAAGACACATAATGCCACCCTGCATGGCTTTTTGTGTCCCTGTAAATATGGCCCCTTTACACGCAACACTTTGTGTGAAAGGGGCATTCCATTGGTGTTGCTGTGGGTGTTCCCACGCAACACCCATGGCTTCTGCCATATTTCCAGATTTAGGAGAAATCGTAAACCTGGAAATGCGTCCCAATGCTACGCCTCACCAGAGAAGGCATTGGGAGGCGCAACGAGCAGAAATGTTTTTATTTCTCCTCGTTTCTTTCCTCTTTCTATGCGTGCTGCATTCTGCAGCACACATAGAACGACAAAATCACCTCTTGTGATTGTTTATGTGCATAAAGGTGTCCCTTCCTGCACATAAACAATCATTAACAAAAATGACTTTTTTCAACTTCTATGTGTGCTGCATTAAGCAGCACACATAGAAGTTTCAAAACGCCATTTCAGATTGTTTATGTGCAGGAAGGTGTCCCTTCCTGCACATACACAATCCTTCCCCTCAACGCAGGCACCCTTGCACTAAGGTGCAAGGGTGCCAGCGTCGGCGCATGGCAGCAAATTGTGCACCAGCGCAGGGGAGAGCAAAGGCATCCGTCATATCGTTGTAGATATGACGCATCCCTGTGCTTCTGAATTAATGCAACGCGGCACAGCCAAATGGCTTGAGGCACCACACTGCGTCAATTCCTTTTAAATGAGGCTCTCGGTTTTCATTAGAAACATGTGCATCCCATTTTTCCATTATTTGTTTTTTCACAGCATGCTTTGGAATGTGGTATGGAGATATATATATATATGGTCCAGTAGAAGGCTGGGAGCCGAAACACGTAGACCGTCCTCTACCGTTCATGTTTGCACCTTGGTTTGAATAAAGCAACATTGAAACTATTTGCCGGTTTTGGTGCAGTGATCCTTCGTCGAAAAACCCTGAAAACTGTCGGGAGATAGCCTTGGAGGAATCTTATTCATATATATATATATATTATCTACTGGCGGTCGCCAGTAGATAGTTATAGTTAGGACCTATTTTCCATAGGAATATATATATATATATATATATATATATATATATATATATATAATCTACTGGCGGTCGCCAGTAGATAGTTATAGTTAGGACCTATTTTCCATAGGAAATCCGCGACATTCTATTTGAAATAACTCTTGCGTCGGTTGACGAATCTTCGCGAAATTTTCAAACTTTATGGCCCGCTCCGGTCCGCTCCTACCCTGAAAGTCTCAGGGTGATTCGTCAAGCGGGGGCCGAGAAAAAGGGGGTCCCAAAACGTGTTTTCCCCATTCATTTTCCCATAGGAAACTTTAGACACGGCTACAGCCCGAACTGCTGAACGGAATTACACCAAATTTGGCAAAGAGGTAGTTCTTGGTTCAGAAAGAACCATTTTTGTTAAATGGTGTAAATCCGTTCAGTAGTTGCTGAGAAAATCAAAAGTAAAAGTACATATATATCTATGGCCGCGTCGGATTCGCGCACCCTCCCGATCACGAGCTGTCTGCTAATTGGCTGTCAACACTCCAAACCAGGAAGTGTTGGCAGCCATCTTGTTCCTCGGTAGAACCGAGGAACAAGAAAGCAGTAAAAAAGTGCGCAAAACGCACAAAGGGGGCAGGGTAGAAATACCCTGACCTCTAGGTCTGCTCAGGGGGTCCCACAAGGACCCCCTGGGCAGAAAAAGCATTTTTTTTTTAAATCGGCAGGATGCGCTCAGGGAGCGCAAATCCTGCCGAAAAAAATCGAAGGGCGGTCTCCCGCGCTTCGATTGTATTTTTCCCGGGTGGCCCAAGTCCCGGGGGCATGGTGTGGGGTTAAATTTATGTATGGGGGCCTCAAAGGGCCCCCAAGCCCCGGGGACCGCCACCCCCGAGGCTTTCTTTTTAAAATGGTGCGGGAGGGCTCTGAGCCCTCCCGCAGCCCCGGGACCACCACCTCCCGGGGCTTCTTTTTTTGTACTTTTGCTGTGTGGGGGGCTCGAGCCCCCCACACGCCCGGGACCGCCACCTCCCGGGGCACTAACAAATTAAAATGGGGGTCCGTTTTGGACCTCCGAAGCCCCGGGGACCACCACCTCCCCGGGGCTTTGCTGATGTGGGGAGGGGGCCGCGCGGCCCCCTCCTGGAGCCTGTGGTGGCCCTGGGGACCGCCACCCCCAGGGCCGGCTCTTGCAGTGTCCCGGGTGCCTACCCCGGGACACTGCTGTTTGCAATGACAGGACGGGAGCCTCGCAGCTCCCGTCCTGTCATTGCAAACTGCTTTGGATATTGGAAGAGAGCAGGGAAACCTGCTCTCGCTTCCAATATCCAAAGACAATTGCTTTTCCACACAGCCCCCTTCAGGGAAAAAAAACAAAAACGATCGGGCCGCAGGCCCCGCCCCTTCCTTCACCACTCTGCAAACGCGCCCCTGGCGCGTTTGCAGATGGGGAAGTCACCCCTTGAATACTGGGGGTCCCTGGGGCCAACTAGCCCACCAGGAACCTCCAGTATGCGCCAGGGGCTGCGTTGCAGAGAGGTGTACAGAGGCCACGCCCTTTATACACCTCTCTGCAACGCAGCTCTGTTGCGCTTTTGGAGGTACATGGTGGGCTAGTTGGCCCCCAGGAACCCTCAGGATTCAAGGGGACTTAATCCCCCAACTTAAAACGCACCACGGGCGCGTTTGCACAGTGGTGAAGGGAGGGCGGGGCTTCAGGTGACATGTGTGCAAACAGGCCCCGTGGCGCGTTTTAAGATGGGGAATTAAATCCCCTTCAATCCTGAGGGTCTCTGGGGCCAACTAGCCCAACAGGTACATCCAGAAAGCGCCACAGAGCTGCGTTGCAGAGAGGTGTAAAAGGGGTGTGGCCTCTCTACACGTCTCTGCAACGCAGCCTCCTGGCGCATACTGGAGGTTCCTGGTGGGCTAGTTGGCCCCTAGGGACCCTCATGATTCAAGGGGACTTAATCCCCAACTTAAAACGCGCCACGGGCGCGTTTGCACAGATGTCACCTCAGGCCCCGCCCCTACCTTCACCATTGTGCAAATATTCCTCTAAAATATGCCGAACTACGAATTCGGATTTACTCACCTGTTATCAGGAGAGACCTCAGTGCTGCATCTTTCAGCCCAGTACTAATCCTGAAAAGTAATTTTAACGGTACTTACCAGTAACTTGAATTTCCTTCCATAGGATATCATTGCCTGCTTTTTGCTGAAAAAGTTTCTAAGTGTTGATTTTTGAAACATACAAATATTCCTCTAAAATCAGCCGAAATACGAATTCTGATTTACTCACCTGTTATCAGGAGAGACCTCAGTGCTGTATCTTTCAGCCCAGTACTGGTCCTGAAAAGTAATTTTAACCGTACTTACCAGTAACTTGAATTTCCTTCCATAGGCTAACATTGACTGGTTTCACTTGGAAATTCTTCTAAGTGTGGAGTTTTGGAACTTTAAAATATTCCTCTAAAATCAGCCAAAATACGAATTCCTATTTACTCACCTGTTATCAGGAGAGACCTCAGTGCTGCATCTTTCAGCCCAGTACTGATCCTCAAAAGTAATTTTAACCGTACTTACCAGTAACTTGAATTTCCTTCCATAGGATATCATTGTCTGCTTTTTGCTGAAAAAGTTTCTAAGTGTTGATTTTTGAAACATACAAATATTCCTCTAAAATCAGCCGAAATACAAATTCCGATTTACTCACCTGTTATCAGGAGAGACCTCAGTGCTGTATCTTTCAGCCCAGTACTGGTCCTGAAAAGTAATTTTAACCGTACTTACCAGTAACTTGAATTTCCTTCCATAGGCTAACATTGACTGGTTTCACTTGGAAATTCTTCTAAGTGTGGAGTTTTGGAACTTGAAAATATTCCTCTAAAATCAGCCGAAATACGAATTCCGATTTACTCACCTGTTATCAGGAGAGACCTCAGTGCTGCATCTTTTAGCCCAGCACTGACCCTGAAAAGTAATTTTAACCGTACTTACCAGTAACTTATATTTTCTTCCATAGGAATCCATTGTCTGGTTTTCAGCTGAAAAGTTTCAGTGTCGATTTTCACAAACTACAAATATTCCTTAAAAATCGCCTGTATGACTTAAACGCATTCTTTCAACTGTTTACAGGAGATGCACCAGTGCTGGATCCAGGATCCAACACTGAGTAAGAAAAAGTAACGATAACAGTTTTTACCTGCTAAGTGAATTTCCTTCCATAGGATAACATTGGTGATTCTATGAGAAAAAGTTTCTAAGTGTCAACTTTTAAAATACAATAATATTCCTTAAAAATCACTACTGTAACCAAAACGCTTTTACTCAACTGTTTACAGGAGATGTCCCAGGACTGAATCTAGGATCCAGTCCTGTGGTTAGAAAAGTAATCCATAAAGTAACTAATTGCATTTAACTAGAAATTCACATTGAGCTGAATGTTGCATTGTGTTTGAAAATGTGTTGCCCATTGCAACAACTGTAACTACTGTACTTAAAAGTCTATTGCCTATGTGCAAAGTATTTAAACTAAAGTAATTCATTCTGAGAAAGTATTTTTTGTAATGTATAATGTAATTACAATGTAATTTAAAAAATAAAATATGTAAAAAAAAAGTTTCTAAAAATGTAGTAAATCAGTATGAAAAAAATAAATATAACAATTAATACATTTAAAAATTGTCATTTACAAAACCTTTGAAATTCACTGAAAAAACCGTAGGTTTCAGACATGTTATAGTTAGGAATTAGCATTTAAAAAACCTTAGATATTCACTGAAAAACCATAAGGTTTTAGGGACAGTTATAGTTAGTTGGACATTGCACTCGTACAAAACCCGTGAAATTCCCCCGTTATAGTTAGTTCAGGTAACTATAACTCGCGCCCCCGCAATGCACTGCTGATGACGTCACATATTACATCACTCATGACATGGTCAGTGACATCACTGATGACATCACTGATGACATCTCAAATGACATCACTGATGGCATCACTGATGACATCATCCATGTGAGAATTTAATGCATCTTCTCACACCCTAATATAAGTTTTGAAACACCCACTCTAAATTACAGACTGCCATTCTCAAAACCATACACACTCCAATACCAATAAGTACATACCCACTCACTGATTCTTAGGTCTACACACACACATCTACTCACTCACCCGTACAGTCACTCATACTTACAGTCACTCAGTACAGGACTATCATATGCACTCATACACCTATATAAACACTCACACAACGCAACTCATCCATAGAGGTACTCACACACCTAGTCAGTCATGCAAATAATTAATCACACTCCAATTTACTCACCTATACAGTTATACACACCAGCTCACTTACTCATAAAAATACTAGCACATTCTTACGCTCCTATGCAATCACTGATGCAAGCACACACTCATCCATATAGCCACTCTCACAATCACACACTCTCACTTATAGCCATTTATATACTCCAACACACATATATACTGCCTTTCACATATGTAGTTACTCACACATGTACCACTGAGATATACATTCAATCACTAACACACCCATACACACACTCACCCACCCATACAGTCCATCACAGACGCACTCTTGAAACCATGCACCCAGTGAATCACCCACTCACACATCTATGCACAGAGTCACACTCACCCCACCCACACAAACACTGAGGCACCCATACAGATACTCAGAGAACCAATCCATAACCCATATAGACACTCATTTAGCTAGTCAGAAACCCATGCAGCTGCTTACACAACAACAGACAGACGGATACAGACATTCACAGTTTAGTCACTCACCCATGCATCCAGTAAGATACGTTTAATCACTCACTTATAGACTCAGTCACGCACCTACTAAATCATCCATTCAGACACTTATACACCCACTCATTCTTCAATACGCCTTTCCCTATATATATTAAACATATTTAAACTTTACAGAAACACACAGTCACTGGATGATGTCATCAGTGATGTTATCAGTGATGTCATTTGAGATGTCATCAGTGATGTCAGCAGTGATGTCACTGACCATGTCATGAGTGATGTAATATGTGACGTCATCAGCAGTGCATTGCGGGGGCGCAAGTTATAGTTACCTGAACTAACTATAACGGGGGAATTTCACGGGTTTTGTACGAGTGCAATGTCCAACTAACTATAACTGTCCCTAAAACCTTATGGTTTTTTCAGTGAATATATATATATATATATACACACAAAACATGGGTTTGTTTGTCAGCTTATTAAAAGCGTTAAAGGCATATCCATTTCCTGACTAAGCAGTTATAAATTCTGTATAGAAACGGAGGTTGAGTAAAAAGAAAATTCATCTGTCTACTTGTACTGTAAAGAGATGTAGGCCATATATCCAAAACATTTGGCAGTTGCAAAAACTGCAAGTTGCAAGATCTCAGGGTTTGTGACCACAATTTACTTTTTAAAGAGGTAGTAAGCTACTTTTGCGATCCGGAAAAGTATGTCCTAATTGCATATAGAGCTTTTCAGTGTATTCTGAATCAGAATTAGGTGCGGGCATTTCAGCGGGATCTCTGTCTCTTTGTCATTCGCATCACATTGTGATGGATGGTTCGTGACAGCAGACGCAAATCATTAAAGTTACCCACACCTCAGAGAAGGTGGTTACTGATTCACCCTCATTGCGTGGCACTAGGGCGCACCAGCTATTTGATAAATCTGGCCCTAAGCGATTTGGCCAGAATGTTGAGCCGATACCAAGACTTCAACATGGTTCCCCAGCTCCAAAGTGGGCAGCTCTTGCCATTATGCCCCATGCCCCCCCTGCATTTGACTTGGCAATGTTGCTGGAGATATACTTAGATCCTAGTGGGGCCACACACTACAGCCAGATGGAAGAACAATATATACTATGTCTGCAACTCCTATTCATTTGGATTGGCATTATTGTGTGGGAGGCCATTGATTTTAAATGCAGCACGGTTTTGCGTAATGCGTAAAACAGATATTCGTCTCTGTGTTGTCACTTTTTGAGTTACGCATAACAATATTTAAAATGTAGAATCCAAGTGTGGAATCTCAGGAGTTTTTAGATATGTGCGGATGATGCCCTTAATATTCTCTTGTTGGAGATTGTAATCTGGTATTAGACCCCTCATTGAGCAGGTCACGTGTGTCCTGTTGCACACAGATGTCTGTATTGGGGAACGTGTTTGAGATACCTTAGTGGAGCAGAAAATTAAAGACAGACTACTACTGCTGACTGAATGTGGAATCACTATGGCCTGACCTAGTAATCCGGCACATCCTCTGGCAGGAATAAGAGAGGAGGAACATCCATACCAAATTATTGCGAGCCATCATGTCACTTTACACCAATACATGGGTGAGGGTCAAGTTCTCGGGGGATACAGCAACAGCAAAAGATACCATCAACCGGGGGCTAAAACAGGGGTGCGTGCTTGTCCCAATCTTAATTAAGCTATATGCAGCTGATCGGGGCCCAGCACTATCCCACACCAACCTAGTCACCCCTAAGATTGGAGACAGGAAAATTCACCTCAAGCAAAATGCAAATGATGACGTCCTCTTTGACCATACCAACGCTCGGAACTTTTACATTGAAAAGAACAAACTCATAGCCAATGCAAACAAAACTAAAATTGTGATTTTTGAGCGCTACCTGAAAAAAAGGTTATGCAATAGAAGCTGGGGACACAGAGGCTGGACTGTTTACAAAACTACAACTATTTTGGGTTTGGTTGAATGAAGCTGGCAAACTGACCATGCATCTACAAAAGATGAAGACCAAAGGAAAGATGGTCACACAAACTAAATAACACCTTGACAGTCCAACCACCACGGCCATCAGGAGGGTGCTCAGGGCTAAAGTTCTGCCATCTGAATCACAAGCCTTCCCAGGTATGCTGGCTGCTGAACTTGATAAGCTCCAATGCACAGAGTACAAGAAAGTGTTTCAACTGCCCTCCCACACAAGAAACACTTTGATTAAACTAGAATTCGGCCTCCTTTATCCAAAACTCGAGTGCATGGCTACCTTGGTAAAATACCTTTATCAGACAACTGCTGCATCCGAGAATACGATGAAGGCAGCAATAAAGCCAGTCTTTGAAAGCAAGGACAATTCCTGGTCCACTAATCTCAAAGAAGCTGCAGTGAAAACTCTGCACCTCGCAGTGGAGAACCAACTACATAGCTATCAAATCGGTGATAAAAAAGCAACTGCAACTCTGTACACATGAAATGGACATTAATGTTACAAGCGAGGAACATAGACACTTCCCTAATGGCTCCCCAAATAAATCAGTCATGCAAACCACACCTTTACCAGGCATTACAAAAACGTGGTTTAAAAGACATACTATGGGCAAAACTTGTGCCACTTACAATCAAGGGACTGAACCCGACCTGGAAATCACTTGCAAATATGCCACATTGCAGACTGTGTGATTACAGAAGGGAATTGCTGGCTCATATAATATTTTGCCGCCCGGCCCTGCACATCGCCCATCGCACACTCTTGAGGCCTATATTTCTTCAGTACGGCACCCGCTTGGTTAATGAGGCTGAACACCCCGTATCCTCACTGGAAACAGTGATGGAGATGGATAAACTCAGGAATTGTATATACCGAGCCATTCTGTTGTTGAAGGGCAGGCTGTCAGAGACCCCCGCCCAACTGCAGGCTATTACACTGGCTTGTAGCAAGGAGCAGTTAAGTGTGCAATTGACTTTGCTTCTGCCGTATCAGCCTTAGGGCACTGCCTGTGCACTGGAACACTTTGTTCCCTGCACTTGAGAATGTTTGTGCTTTGAAATATCCTGTGTTGCTGCACGGAAAAGTTTTTATTCTTCTTATCAGGACGTAAACTAACTGATTTAAAATAAATAACCTGTTTGCTGCACTGAGAAGTTTTATCTTCTTAATAATTTTTGCTATGAATTAACTTATTTTTAGTATGTTTTTGTATCGACCATGTTCTCATCTAACGCTGTTTGCAGACTTGTAATGGTTTTAAGAAATCATACAATAAAGTACTTACTTACTTTAAAAAGAAGGTCCTCTTGTGTTCAAGAACTGGCTACAGGATGCAGTACCTTACAACACTATAGCTGAGAATCACACCACTGTACATCCAGGCACAGTTAGGCCATCAACTATAGGAGGTCAACTCCATGCTTTCCAAGGGAAGGGACGTCACTTTGAGGCATGGTAATAGTTTGTGAATAATAATCTTTCTGGCATTAGATGCACCTTTGAGGCTCAATAACCGTTTCAGGATCATTCCATTGATGGGCTGTTTCCTTCCTCAATGTGTCATGTTTAAAGGGAGGAGTTCCAAAGATACGTTTTTACAACAGCGAAATAGCCCTAAATCTTTTAATCATTTGAAGAAAATATTGTTTTCTACGTTCCATAGTGGCACAGATATTTGAGGGACCAGTCCGAGTAAAAGACAGTGGTGACTGTACTCCGGAAGAGGCAGGGCCGGACTGGGACCCAAAACTGGCCCTGGCAAAGTGCTTGGCCAGCCCCCCAGGGGTTTGGGGGTGCGGCCGAGCTGTTTACCAGGGCCGGTTTCTGCCGATTTCGTTACAGCGGCCGATATTGCAGCTATGCTGCAAAAACGGCCCTGTAACGAAATCGGCCCCCAGGGGCCCAAAACCGGCCCCCAACCCTGGCGGCCCACCGGGGAAATGCCCGGTGCCCGCTATGGCCAGTCCGGCCCTGGGAAGAGGCCACTTCCAGAGTAGACATACACCTAAAGCATTCTCATTGTTGCAGATAAGAGTACTAAAAAACATTAAAGATTACCAAAGATGAGCTTAAAATAGACATTTTTAAGGCTTTTGTTGCATGTCAAGCACGTTGTTAAGAGCATTCGAAAGTGTAGGAACCACAATGCGAAAGGTCTACCTCCCTTGTGGTTCTTCTGGAAACACTGAACGATAAACAGATTATGCTGACTCGAGAGCGGTCAGGTTTGTCTGACAATAAATGGGAAGAAACACCTACGACAAATGATACATTCAGTGCTCTTTGAACAAGACTCGCTGCTCATGTGCAGCCGATGCATCTTCAGTAGATTCACGGTTTACTGTACGGTCTACCACATTTAATGCATGGGTGTCTTAACAAACTACGGGGCATATGTACAAGCCTCAAGCGCCACCACAACCTCACCTATATTAATGTTGTGGTGGCGATAGGGGCTGCGCCTTATGTACAAGGCAGCGTTAAGCCACTTAACCAAAAAAGTTTCTCTGCCACTTTTCCAGGTGCTTCTCAAAGTCGGAAGACATTAGGCCACCCATGAAGTCATAAATGTGACTTCTATTACAATCAGGATTATTACAGATAAGCTCCATCAATGTGTGCTTAGTTAAACCAATTCCTCCTCCACATTTGTTTGATAGAGATATTTAAAAAATGCCTTCTTGTCTAGTCCAAAGTCTAATTACAATTCTCCAAACAAAAGTATTTTATTTACGGAAAAGAAAATCACATAATTTCTCAATCCCTGGTCTGCTATTTTTGACTGAATGGATCCTTAAATATCGTGGGAAGGAGCGGGGACCTACAGATAGGGATATAATAACTATGGGCCTCATTACAGGTCTGGCGGTACACGGACCGCCAGCCTCACGGGGCGCGGCAGTGATGGTCTTCCTACCGCCCTATTACGACCAGGGCAGTTGGGCCACCCTGAGACCACTGCAACCACCAGAGATCACTGGCAGTGGTGCAGCGGTCTTGAGGCCCCAATGTGCGTGTGTGCCCACTAAGCAAATTGCGAGTTTCCTCACCGCCACACTTTTCATGGTGGTACGACCGCCATGAAAAGTGTGGCGGTGAGGAAACAAAGGGGGCCCTACAGGGCCCACTTGTGCCTCTGCGCCATGGGGTGCATGCAGTGGAGCACATGTTGTGCCCCCCTGTGTGCATGCGACCCAGTACCTGCAAGGCATGGACGGCAGAAGTTCATGCCGTGCAGCTACTGATTTTGACATTCGCATTGCGGTGCCTATTTCATAGGCACCGCCGTGGGAATGCCAAAGAACCACCCACCAGACAGGAGGAAACTCCTAATCTGGCGGGTGGTTCAACCACGGGTTTAGCTGCCACCACCAAATTCGTAATGAGGCCCCTATACCTTCTGATACCGATCTTCATTTTAATAATCACCCAGATCTTAAATGTTGGCTGTAGAGTCTTGAATCTGACTTTTTTATAATAACTTGCCTCCACAATTTAAAAACAAAAAACACTCTTAGCATCATCCCCTAACAATAATTCATATATGGGAGGAATACCCTCCCCCAACTGATGATCAGCACACTTTCTTCTTGCCCTAGGCAATATCAAAAACCTGAGCGCTCTTCTGGCCTTGGCTTAGGAACAAATAAAGCTACTGACCATATCCTCCATTATCTTAAGCCACCTATTCTTGAACTCCAGTGGAATTGCCTTAAAGGGATAAAAACTTTAGGCAGAAACAGCATCTTAATCACTTTACAGTGACCGATAATTGAAAGATGAAGATTATCCATGCTCCTAAAATCCTTTCCCGCCTTATCGAATACTGGGGTTAAATTTGACTTCACTATCTGATCTTTGTCAGCTGTGACATCCACCCCAAGATAAACTGCTTGATCCACAATACAATCATCCATTAGTTATACCTGACAGTTAATAACCAACTGGGTCTTATTCCAGTTCAGGAAATAACCAGAGAATATCTCACATTTTAAAGCTTTGTTTTCTACCTCCTTCATTGTCCCTTCTGGGTCTGGTGTATCGATTGCCATGTCATTGATATATCCCTAAATTTTAGTACTAATGCCATTAGATCTCATTGGTCTAATTGATACATTAGATTCCAGTTTCCTAATCAGAAGATCTAGATAGAGAGCATAAAATAAGGGTGAACAAGTACACCCCAGCCTTGTGCCTTCCATTATTTGAATAGGGTCAAATTGCCCCCCCGCCCATTATTTGAAGCCTGGCTGTGGGATTTTTATAGACTGCTGAGATGTCTCTAAAAAACCTGGACCAATTTTATTACACTTCAAAACTGCCCAAATATAATCCCAAGCAACCCTATCAAAGGCCTTTTCAGCATTTAATAGGGCCAGAGCCATAGGCTCTCCTGTCACATTTGCTCCATCGAACTGTCCTATGACTCGGCAAATATGGTTTGTGGTTCCTCTTCCTGGTATGAAGCCATGTTGTCTTGGAGACACCAATTTACCGATGACGCAGCTCAACCTTACTGCTAAAATTTTAGAATAAAGCTTGGTGTCACTATCAATTAATGTAACAGGTCTATATGATCCGGAGGTCTTGAGGGGGCTTCCCTTTCATTTTAAACACTACTATATTAGTTGTGGACCAGGATACCAGAGCTTTTTGACCGCTTTGTACCTTAAGAAACGTTTTAAACAAATTAACCTTTAAGACTGGGAAAAAGACTTTATAGAATTCCAATGGCAGTTTATCTGTGTCTACCGCCTTTGCCCAAGGGTAGGGCTTTAAATGCTTCCCTAATTTCATCATTGCCAATGTGGGCATTCAGATATTCATGATCATCGGGATTGACCTAATTGTCTATAATTGGATCCAGATATATCACCATTTCATTCTCATCAGTAACCCACCCAGCTTGATACAGATCTTCATAGAAATCACGGAATACACCACATATTCCTTAGGGGTGGAGACAATCTGACCCCACCTATTCCTGATCTCAGCAATTTCCCCACTCATCGACTTTTGTCTAGTCCGTACCGCCAAGAGATAACCAACCCACTCATTATATTCATAGCATTCATTTTTACGCGCCATATACTTTTCTGCTGCCCTATTTGCCGAAATCTTATTGATAGCAGATTTAACTATAGCAAGCCTATGCTGAATTTCTTGCAGCTTATCCCCCTCTGAGACAGCCAAATTCAGTTGAGACTCTATATCACTTAACTCTCTGTATTTGTTCCTCAATAAATTAGATTGGGTCTTTTGGAGGTTAAGTCTGAAACTGAGAGTTTCCCCCCTTATACCTGCCTTCAGTGTATGCCAAACTATACCAATTGGAGCACTACCTCTAATACTACACAAGAATTAAGGGATTCATTTGTTCATATGAGAGATATAGTCTTCATTAGTTAATTGACCCCTTTCAGATGAATAGGCCTGTGTGAGTCTTGCCCCACCAATAACCGAGATTTCAATAACTAAAGGATTATGAGATAACATAACTCAGGGATATTTCTTGATTTGTGTACCGGTAACCAGGCTAAATAATGGAACATATAATCCAGTCATGCATTCTTTTTATGGGGGCAGAGAAGAAAGTGTAGCCAGGATCTGATGCCTTGATTTTCTGCCATATGTCTAAAAGCCCATGATTATTCTTAAGAAGTGGCAGCACGCCGAAGACCCTAGGCTTCCTGCCTAGATAATGCTTTTATATTAGATCAACAGATCCAACTACCAAACTTACATTTAGATCCCCACAAAATATAATAGGCGTTGGTCGTAAGGCCAATTCAGTATTCAAAAACTCAAGCAAAGAAGGATCATTTAGGTTAGGTCCATAAACAGAACAAAGTGTGGCCACTAGTAAACTGGCATTCGACAATCACCCATCTTCCATACTTGTCAGAAGTGCTGCATATGAAACTACATATAGTCCTACAAGCTAAAATTGCCACCCGTTCGTGTTTTTTCCTTGTGTAGTATAAACCACTAGCTTAAACCCTTGAGACTCCAGCAGTTTTTTCCTTGAACCCTCAACATGATTTTCTTGCACACTGAGAATATCTGTGCTTAACATTTTCAGCCTTTCTGCAACATTCCTTCTTTTTACTTTATCATTCAGGCTACAAATGTTGATAGTAGCAATATGTAGTTTAGTTGTATGGGCCATTTACACATTTCATGCTCCAATCCACCCGTTATACATTATTATATCTCCCTCCATCCTGAGGGTTTTATCAAACACCAAGCCAAAGAGCCTGCTAAACCCAATTATGCTTCTCTTTTAATCTTGTGTTATATGCCCCCATCCTGTGCCCAACCCAAAAGCACCTCCCTTCTCAGTACACCTTATTCCCCAACCCCCTTTTGCCCCTTCCTCTAACTAGAAGCAATCAGATCAGTGATGGCCTGAATGATGGCACACGTGCTTGCCCTCCTCCCCAGCTAACATGCCCACAATCTGTTATCCACACCAAAGTGTGAAATAATGAGAATGTACTAGACACTCAAATAATCGGCTATATTAGGAAAGATCATAACTGCCCAAAGCCAATACATGTGGCTATGTACTCATTTTAAGTCGTCTCAGATGGAGACAAAAGACAGAGATACAGAATAACAAAAGAATGAGTAGAGACAAGTGAAAAAGACAAGAAAAAAATAAAAGTGAGCTACTCAATATTCAATTGTGCTCGACCAATCCGGTTGGTCAAGCAAGTTTATCTAGGCACTCTTTGGCTTTAATCTCTGAGGTGAACACTCGAGTCTTATTTTTAAAAATAATCTTGAGATGAGTAGGGTTCAACAGGTATGCTTCAGCACCCTTTTCCTGGCAGGGTTAATAAGTTGTCTCAGTCTCCACCTTCTTTATACAGTTACCTGACAGAAATCTGGTATTTGGGTAGAAGGAATATCCCTCAAAGCTTCTTCTAGCATCAGGTAGTGCTTTCTCGAAGATGGCCTGCCTGAGCACAAAGTTACCAAAATAGAGTATAAAGGCTCTGGGCCTGGTAGATCCATCTCCCTGTGGCTAGCTTGTCTTTTTAGGATGAGAGGGAAGTGATGAGCTCTTTGAACCTCTTGTTCCCAATTTCAGTATGTTAGATCGGCAAAAGCCCCTTTGAGCAGATTTACCACAAGCGCCCTTATATCTTTGCCTTCAATTCCCTCTTCAATCCCATAATCTACAAGTTATTTCATCTCTGCCTGTTTTCAAAGTCCTCAAGTTTCCATTGTATGCCTGAGATTTGCAATAATTGATCTTCTGACTGACCTTTTAGGTCCGCCAAGTCTGTCTCCAGCACTGAGGTACGGTTTTCAACTGAAGTAATCCTCCCCCTAATCTCAACACAGGCTTTGGATATCTTTATTATTGCCCCTGTAGTTTCTCTGTGGCCAACCTGGCCTTAAGAGCACCAGATCGAGTTTCTTCTTGATGTTGCTTAATGGAGCAATATATAAGCCTCGTGTTGCCTCTCCTGCTTCCACCATTTGGGCCAGTGACTTAAAACTGATGGAGACTCCTCTTACTGATTAATTATGAGGCTCAACATATACTTGCTGTGTTGCAGAATGATCCCAATTTAGTGCAGGGGCCAACAATTTCTTGCACATTTCTCCAATTGACCTATGATTTTTGTTTTTTCCTCTCCTGTTCCATTTCGCTCTCTTCATCGTAAAGCACGGATCATCTGATAAAAGTTGCCTCTCCAAGATCCTCTAAACTAGAAGTATCTGATCCGTTTGTCAGTGAGAAGAATCTGTCCCCTGGATCTGTAAATTCATCAGGCATCTTACAAGCTCCAGCACTATCTATTGATGTTCTTATATCCTTGATGCTGGGTTTAATCATTAAAAGAGCATCCCTTTAATCACAGGCTTCTGTTACTTCAGGGAGATTAGACATCTATCCTCCTGATAGGCCAAGTGACTGTCTGCTGGCATTTTCAGATATCTTAGTTAGACAGAGAACCACATTAGCTTCAGCTTCGAGGCCAGTTAAATTCATATCATGGGATAAAGTGGGGAGTATGAACAGCTGGGACACCAGAGAACATGACCTACACAAGAACTACCCCAAAAGTTAGAGAAGAGAGACATGGAACAGATGATTCATCACTTGCCCCTTCACCCCAGACTCTCCCATCTGCTGTGCTACCCCCTTCTATAACAAGGACCAAATGTTTATTGGGCTTGGGGGCAGGTCACTGCCGTCGAGCTGCTGTGTTGCTGGGTTAGGCAGCCTTTTTGAATTTATCCTGCGTGGCGACCAAGACCATGATTTTAGCCATTTCTTTGACCCCTCCTCTGAAGACAGTCAGCGTTATCCCCCCAGCTGATGTGGCTCTCCCTAGAAACCTGCTACTCTGGTGCAGTAGCGGCTCGTGGAGGTAGTGCTGCGGGGCGGTGAGGCGGGGCGGGGGAGGAGCAGGGTGGGGGGTAGTAAACTACGGCATACGGCCGAACAGAGGTAAGTAATTAAAATAAATAAATAAAATGAATTTCGTTGCGCGCGCTGCATCGCATTTGGCAATGCAGCGCGCACAATGAAATTCGTTTTATTTATTTATTTGTTTACTTACCTCTGTTCGGCCGTAGTTTACTACCCCCCACCCTGCTCCTCCCCCGCCCCGCCCCACTGCCCCGCAGCACTCCCTCCACAAGCCGCTACTGCTCTGGTGGCTGCTTTGCCCATCCTGCTGATACAAAGTACTCCACTATGGAGGTCTGGGGGCAGACTAGCGAACCACAGCTTCACTATTCATGCTCTTCCTATCAGGTTCTTTCGCTGACTGTTGGGGCTCATTGCCTTTCTGTCCCATTTTCCTAATACCACCACCAGTGCTACTCCGATCCGCTTCCAAGCAGGTGGACGAGAGGTATGCAAGGCTACCATGAGGCTCTCCCCAGTCCAGTCTTGAGGAGACTGTAGACTCTTAGGCGGCATGCTTCTTCACAGGAACGCTGACCCCTTGTGCCAATGGTGTAGACGCAGGATGAGACGCTTGCTGTGCCTGAGCTCGCTAATGGCACTCCAGGCCACACGGGTAACGGCCGCTACAATAGCTGCTTGAGGTCCCAACAAACAGCGTGCCCACCATGGCACTTGCTCATCCTGCAGGGATTCATCTGCTCTCTATCGCACACACATCCAAATTAAGCTGGAGAGAAGCAGAGCTGAATGTGCTCACACAGCCGCCATTTTGCTTTTCCACCATAGATCCCTGCCCTGTCTATGCAAATTTTATTAGTTGGATAGTTGGGCAACAATCTACAGCACTGCAGGTCATAATCAAGTACTGAAGTGTGATTAGTGAGTAACATAATATGCATTTAGCTAGGTGTGGGTTTACCAAACGTTCTTGTACATTCCAGAACAAACTTTAATATATGACGCTTTCAGGTATTGATTTAAGTTAGTTTTTTCTAAATTATGTAAAAAGAACAAAAGGCATTGGGCTCCCTATTTTATCAAGTGTTTGTAACATAAATAAAACTAAGTTAGATCTTGTTGTTAGGTGCATTACATTCAGGTGGGCAGTACCAGGTTAAAATGTCACCACGCTAGTCCTACTGCTATATTTTCAGAGCAAATTATCTCCTCAAGTGCCCCGTATTAGGGGTGGGCGGAATTTGCGTAGTCGCGCTACGCAAAGCTCCGCGAAACGGTAACAAATCTCCACGAGCACGCAAAAGTTCTGCGAACACGCGGAATTGCTTGTTCTGCCCGTTCGCAATGCTTTTTTCCTGTTCGCGAGCGCTGTTTGCATGCTCGGGGAGAAATATCTCGCAAACATGCATTTTGAAAGCGCGAACAAGCAAAAAATTCCGCGAAGCCGTGGATCGCGGAATGTTTGGTAATTCCGCAAATTCCGCGAGCGGAACGGAATTTACCGCCCAGGCCTACTTATTAGTCGATGAAAATCAAAGATGGAAAACAACGGTGCATAGATTTCGTATATATTTCTGGATCTAATCTCATAAAATGCAGCCTTGTCTGAGCTTTCTGTTTTTTCCTCTTGCATGTTGGTCTGTGAATAAGTATTCTTTTATTTTGCAGAAGAGTTTATTGCATATTTTCTAAGCCCAAACGAAATTTCTGTTATCTGGTGTAATCTTGCATAACGCAGTAATGTCATATTACTCTTAATATGCAAAATCATCGTAAATATGTTATTGTGCCACATTAGCCTCAGCACAGGGGAACCAGGTGAACAGCAGCTTGTGTTTCGTCGGACCTGTGTATTTTTTTTCATTTCAAAGTGGACACGAGAATCCATTTCATGCTAAAATATAGAACTGTCACATTTGCATTTTGCTTTATTGTGTGTAATTTTGCTAAATGTTTCTAAAAATCCACATACTTACTTAATTGCAAATTTCGCTCATCCCTATATTTCCTTTGTTCCACGTTTTAACTTTAATAATTAAAGTTTATGTTTTCTTTTAGTTTCAATTACGCATTTCCTTTTTTCATTTTATTTAATTATCATTGCAGTAAGAGACTAGCTTTATGCGTCATTTTAAATACACACTTATAGTTATACTTGAATTAAGTTCTGACTGTATTTGTAAGGAAAAGTTTAATTTCTCCTCCTCAGCGACCTTTTGCAAATGTGATTCCTAATTTAAGAAGTTAAAATAAAATTAGCATTGCCAACATTTCATTTAATTTATTCCTGTACTTGTAACATCAATTAATCTTTTGTACCCTTTTTCAACACTAGAGCTAAATTGCTTCAAATGAATCACTTTTTCTTATGACTTTTATCCCTGACATAAATTTGTAGATAGTTTACTGATAGTTTTCTTGTATCTATTTGCTCAATTGAAGAAAGTATTTGGCCGCTCATTGGGGCATATTCACAAGCCCCTATCGCCACGGGAACGTCACTTTTTTTGACGTTCCCGTGGCGATAGGGCCAGAGCTTAATGCTGCCTTGAGAATAGGGCCCCTTTAACGCTAAACTTAGCGTGAAAGGGGGCGTGCAGTGGGTGTTGCAGTGGGCGTACCACCGCAACACCCATTGAGTTTGACGCTACCGCCTATTATCAAGGGCGGCGATAATAGGTGGCAGCGCCAAACTTAAGACCTAGAAAAATCAGGTCTTAAGGTGGCTAAATGAGGAGAAAAGCTTTATTTCTCCTCGGTTTTGCTTTTTCTATGTGTGCTGCATGTAGCAGCACACATGGAAAAAGCAACTGAGTATTTTCGGTTTGTTAATGTACAGGAAGGGACACCTTCCTGTGCATTAACAAACCTCCCTGCTCGCAGACACCCTTGCGCTCTGGTGCAAGGGTGCCTGTTTTGGCGTTAAGTCGTGAGACTTAGCACCGTCGATGGGGAAACGCCAGGCTGCACCACATTCTTGTGAATAGGGTGCAGCCTGGCGTTTCCGAAGTGGCGGTGAGAGGCGTTAAGTCAAGGAGGCTTACGCCTCTCACCGCCACTTCTTTGTGAATATCCCCCATAGAGTCTTGCTCAAACCAAACATATTAAAATCGTTTCAGATCTTGACACCAATTTTGCGTTTTGGGTATGAAATGTGTGACTAGGAATTCTATGATGGCATCTCTGAAAGATGTTTCAGTACATGTGTGCATAACAGGTATTGCAGCTAGTGTAACAAAGTAGGCAGAAATTGTATCTCTGTTTTACAAGTAATTCCTGGAGGGTTTCTTGTAGTCATTATTGATTTTGGAATAGGCTCATTTAATCTGCCAGTGCCACACCAGCACAAAATGTAATTCTGCTCTATAAATATAACTCTAATATAAAGCAACTGTCATTGAATTCACATATACAACAAGTCAGCCTTAGAGCAGAGGCTTGCAATCTCTTGCTTGCCCTGTGTGTTGTTGGTTCCCTGAAGTTCTCCTCATTGAGTGACTAGGCAGAATATGAATAAAGGCTGGCCATTTCCGTTTAAAAGTATTATGGACCTAGCCACAATGTATGATTATGGAAAGTAGTACTAGAAATGTAAAAATGCACAGAGGGTATAACCCTGTTCATTTCTAATAATTGTATATGAATATTCCCGTTTGAGAAGTTTTGGGGCCGATTTATAAACGCATGTTCATTCCCAATACCCCAAAACTCATTCTTTAGAATAAGGAAAACAATACTTGAAAGACAGAGTCACACTGTATAATGAACCATCTCAAAATATACAGAATCAGCATCATGCTTCATCTTACTGTTGTTATAGTTTCAGCCTTTGCTCCTAGATCAAACTGTGTGCTCGTTTGTGACCCGCTAACATGCATGATCCATGTGTTCTCCATCTTTATAATTTTAGCATGGGAATAAATCATGACAATGATAACCCGTCCTGCGCTGATGGTCTTCACATCATGTCTGGAGAATGGATAAAAGGACAAAACCTTGGAGATGTTTCCTGGTCCCGCTGCAGCAGAGAAGATCTTGAAAGATTTCTTAGGTAAAAAGCTACGAAATCAATGCTTTGCCTGTTAGGAAATGGATGGGACCCATTTTTCAGGACAGGTTCACAGCCAATCATGACAGAGAACACATAAGCAAGAAAGCCTGATATCGAAAGTTTTGTGGATAGCAATAGCAATGATAAAACCTTATTTTTATTTTTAAAAATATACATCCGATGTTCTAGTCGGCAACAATTGAGGGTTTTTCTCATCTGATGCAATACGTTTTTTCCGTTATAAATGTGCACTGCAGTTCTTCTGGAAAGATATAAACACAACTCTTTTGTACTTGACACTGATCATGCTTGCTATGACATCATATTGTTTATTTTCATTCACCTAGTCATCTGATTACACTGCACTCTTGTTTTCAAGTGTGTGACTGTGGATAAATAAACCCATCTGCGAAAACAGTGCCAACTACAATTAGAACAAGCATTGCTAAAGCCAGTAAATCTGGATAAAAGCTGAAAGTGCCTCTAGGCACATCTGACTCCTAGAATACTGCTGAGGCCATTGCCTGGGGTAAATCAATGTTTATGTTTTTTTATTTAAAATTCAATAAAGTTATGGGAAAACTTGGTAGAAATCAATGTTCTGATTTGCTGAACTATTTTGAAATCCTTTTAAAGACTACGTGTTGTTACATGTTGTTATAGCTGCAACCTCTCTGGATCTCAATAGATGGCAAAAACTGAACTTAAGTCTATGGGAAAAATAATCCTTGTGAAGATAAAAATTTACAAAGACACAATTAAATACAATACTCTCCTCTTGATTAAACCGAAATTGGACATCGAAGCAGACCAAGATTATGCAGTACAAGTTGACTGAATAGCCTATTTAGTTAACAAAATTTGAGCGGAAATGTACAAATTGAGTTCTTAAGCAAAAACTGTTTTGGCATACTGGATGCTGATTAAATGCATAAACTGAGCTAAAAGAAAGCGCCAACTGCTGGAGATACCAAAGCACATCTGCTGTGTTTACACATACATTCAAAGGCTGTCCATTATTGCAAGATTGGTGTAGAGAAATAGCAAATAGACTAAGTGATGCTTTCTTAATGACTATAAAGCCATCAACTAAACTTGTACTGTTCAATCACTTGTAACAAGCTGTAAGAAACGCAATTGGTCCTGCATCAATCAATTAATAAATCAATCAATCAGTAGATCTATATAGTGCTACTTGTCACTCCTGAGGGTATCCAGGTGCAGGCAGGGTCCAGTTGATTAGCCGAATAGCCAGGACTTAAGGGATTTTCGGAACTCTGGAAGAAATGGGGAGGTCTGTAGATGAAAGGGTAGCTCATTCCATGTCTTCTCTGCTAGGTGGGAGAAGGAGCGACCTCTGCATCCTCTATGTCAGATGCGGGGGTGAGGGTTAGAGAAAGGGACGTGGAGTGGAGGTTTCTGGTGGGCTGATGGAAGCCCAGGTAGTGGTTCAAGTAGTCGGGTTTGCAGTTGTGTAGGGCCATTTTAAAGTACGGACGGGCCCCAGGAGATGGGACCCCCGGGACTGAAATCAGCCCAAGGGGGGGCTGCATGCCCCCTCCAACTATATCCTGATCCTGATATCCCTCACTCTCTCCTGTCCTCTCCCATAACTGTCCCTGAATCTAATACTTTCCTGCCCTTCCTTACGCGTAATACTTTGTTCAATCACATCCTCCCCACACAACCCGAAGTGGTTCTTCCCTGTTTCCCACACTCTCTCTCTCATCCTCTCCCTTCACATCCACTGACTCTAGTACTGAACCGCCCTTCTCTACTCTAAATCCCTTGATCAACAACCAGAACACTGTCTCTACTCCCGCCTCCTACCTCACTCCCCCTCCGCTCATTCGATTACCTTCCTCTATCAACACTGACCCCCCACCATTCCCCCTTCCTTCTCCACTGACTCTCCCCTTTATCATATTGCTCAAACACTAACCAACATAGACTTCAAACTCACAGCTATGATGACCGCACTTTTACGTCTCAGAGAAGACTACTACGCCCTTAACTCTAGGACTTACCCCAATCTTTCTGATTAATTTCGCCCTTACTCCCATAACCTTTCCCATCACATCCGATGGCGCACTATCCCCCACTGCAATCGAACTCATAGACCATTCCGTGCTGCTAGCTACCTCTCCACTTCTGACCTTACGAACCTAGTTAACTCCAACCTTCCTAAGCCTTTAATAACTGATCTCCCTCTCCCCTACTCCAACATCCCAGAGATTATGGGCATTTACAGAACACCTGCCTCTCCCATCTCTCCACGACTTCCAGCCCAACTTACCTCCATCCACTCTTGCAAAACTGCCAATGTCCCAGTGATTATGGGCATTAACAGAATCCCTCCCTCTCCCATCTCTCCTCGACCCCCAACTTACCTCCATCCACTCTTGCAAACCCGTAAATGACAACCCCAATCCCCTTTCTTGCATGCTTGTTAATTGCCGATGGGCAGTCCGACATGCAACGGAAATATCTGAAACTCTCCTCAGTGAGGCTATTGACATCCCATTCCTGACAGAAACCTGGCTCAATGAACACTCGACGGCTATCCTTGACTTACTTACCCCCCCTACACCATCATTAGGAAAGACAGACCCGACAGAAAAGGGGGTGGACTAGCTATAATCTACATAAATGAACTTCAAATCACCACTCTAAAAAACTCGGATCATTCAACTTTTGAATACCTTGGCGTTGAGCTCGCCACTCAGGGCTCTCCTCAGATTAGACTACACATCTATCACCCTCCTGGTGAACCTCTTCTCTTTGCTGATGAATTCTCTGACCTTCTTTCACACTCCTCCCTTTCTGACTCGAAAAATCTTTTCCTAGGAGACTTCAACATCCACTGGAATAATCTCGAGGATCCCACTGTCATGCGCCTCTCCAACCTTCTTGAGATTAATGACCTGAAGCAACTTTGTCACAAACCAACCCACATCAAAGGGGCCACACTCGATGCCATCATTTCCAACACTGACTTGATCTCCCTTTCCAACATCATTCCTACAGACTGGTCTGACCATCACCTCATCCTCTTTCAGATTGCTTCCAATGCCCCACTACCCCCCACTATAAATACCAAACACTTGAAGTGGACCAGAAACCTCAAACAAATCCCCCCCGGTGTGTACTTGAATCAAAACTCCAAGCACAACTTCATCCCCCCATCTCTCCCTAAATGTTAACGAACTCACAGATCACTTTAATAAGACTATTAGCGACGTCCTGGACCAAATTGCCCCTCTTAAACTTAAGCATCAAAGAAAAATTCAGTCCAAATCTTGGTTCAATCCGGAACTCAATCTTGAAAGACGACAACTTAGACTGGCAGAAAGAACATGGAGACAGCACCCCTCTTCCTCTCATCTTGCCCTCCTCAGATCGGCTAGATCTATTTACAAGAAACACATTTTCACTGTAAAGGCAACCTTTTTCCAAGCTCAACTTGAGCGTACTAAAAATTGGCCCAGAGATCTGTTTAACATTGTTAGAAAACAAACGTCATCCGCCCCTCCTGAGTTGACGGCCTCAACTGAGAGATGCAAGGAAATTGCTAACTTCCTCTCGGACAACATTGCCAAAATTGACCAATCCTTCCATCTACCTCTGGTTTCGACCAGCCCCCCTTATGCCCTTCACGTTACTAATGACACGCCCCTTACTTACTCCACCCCAAACCACTTAATCCTTCCACTTACCTTCCCACCACAAATTCCCCAGATGACAACCCTTCCAACTTACTTCTGAAAAACAATGCCTCCTGGCATAATTTTCATCCTATGACTGAGCTCGAAGTGTTCAATATAATTTCTAAACTTAAGCCTAACTTGCACACTAAAGATCCTCTCCCTTCTTACCTTGTTCATGAACTTAATCACTTCATTGCCCCTTCTTGGACTAATATCATCAACTCCTCCCTCGCCACTTGTTGCGTCCCTAACTCCCTTCAACTCAGTCAAATCACTCCTATTCTGAAAAACCTCACTGCCGACCCCAATGATCTCAACAATCTCGCCCTATCTCTAACCTCCCTCTTCTTTCTAAAGCCCTCGAAAAATGTGCATTGCTCCAATTGGACAAACACATAGGCAATTACAATTTACTTGACTCCCTTCAACCCGGCTTCAGAAAAGGTTGTAGTACTGAAACCGCTATGCTAAACATCGTGGATGACATTCAATGTTCCCTCGATAATGGTGAGTCCTGCCTTCTTATACTCCTTGACCTCTATGCAGCCTTTGATACTGTTAACCATTCTTCCTTACTGAACTCACTTAAAGCTCGCTTCTGCCTAAATGGTCAGGTCCTCAAATGCTTCTCTTCCTTCCTTCAACACAGAACACAACAAATCAAAATTAAAGACTGCCTCTCCAAACCTACACCTGTCTCCCTGTGCATCCCCCAGGGCTCTATTCTCTCCCCCTCCCTCTTTAACCTCTTCATGGAACCCCTTACCCTCATTTTGAAACAAGCTGGAATCAATTATCACCTCTATGCCGACGATACCCAACTCTACTATAAGAATAGATCCCACTCAGACATACTTCATCTCAACAACACCCTGAGTAAGATCCAAGACTGGTTTTTCTCTAACCATCTCAAATTAAACCCGAAAAAAACAGAAATTGTCCTCTTCTCTCCAAAAAATAACCAACTCCCCATCCAAAGCTGGATCTCTGACCTCAATGCCCTCAATTGCTCGCTCTCCTTATCGAACTCGGCAAAATCACTTGGTTTCACCCTTGACAAAAACCTTACCCTTAATGACCATATAATAAATTCTGCTAAAGGAGCTCTTTTCACTCTCCGACACCTTAAGAAAATTAAACCCTTCATTCCATCAGATGACTTCAAATTGGTTGTCCAATCCCTAGTTCTCTCCAAACTGGACTATGGCAACGCTATCCCCACCTTTACTCCATTGTTGAGCCCTACCTGCGTGCTTTTATTACCTTTGTAAAATTGCTCTACCTTATTCCCTCCTCTCACGTTAATAGCCCGGCCCATCCCTTTTTATTTCTAAACCATTTCTGGTGTTGTAACTGACTGTTTTTATTTTACCCTTAGCCCTCCTCCCATGTATTCTGCTTGTGCCAGTTCCCTTTTTATGTCTTAATCAATTTGTGGTGTTGTATTTGACTGTTTATGCTTTTCCCTAACAATTGTTTATATTTCTTGTATTGCTTCTGCTCCTGTAAAGCGCTCTGATACCCACAGGTCTAGCCAGCACTATATAAAACTTTTCAAATAAATAAATAAATAAATAAGGCCAGGCCCCGGGGGATGGGGTCAACGGGGCAAAATCAGTTTGGGGAGAGGGTGCTGCATGGCCCCTCTCCCACTTTCTATTTAGCAGCTGGGACATGGGGATGGGGCCCCTGGGCCCGAAGGTGGCCTGGGGAGGGGGGCCGCATGCGCCCCCTCCCCCATGTTATTAATATGAATTCCCTCTTGGACCTGACCCTGACCTGGCAAAAAAAATAGAAAATGCAGGAGACCATGCTTACTTATTTTTTTATTTTGCTGCGGGTCCTTCATGAATTCACCATAAAAATAAACAGGCCACCAGGCCTACAGGGGTCAGGGTATTCCTATATATAAGCTAATGAGAAACCCAGAGAACAGATTCTATTTGGGGAGGTTGAGTCAATGGAGCCATCTAATGATGTTGTTTCTCAATTCAGTGGGACTAAAACAATAGATGTGCGTTTATTACCACCTATAACAAACAGGAGAGAGCCATCAGATCTAATCTAAACAAACAATGGTCCATCATTTTGACAGATCCCATATTAGGTCACATAGTACCAAAAAGACCTATGATCACTTTTCGTAGAGCATATTCGATGAGAGACGCACTCGTGAAAAGCTGCCCAGAAGTGATCACTAAAACCAACTGGCTGTCAGCCAGGAAAGGTTTTTTTAAATGTAACACATGCAGGGCGTGTCGTTTTGGATCTAACACTACCCAATTTATTTACACCATTCAGTCCCAAAACTGTGGAAATACAAAGACTATACACTTGCAGAACAGAATATGCTGTGTATGTGTTGGAATGCACCTGTGGGCTTAGGTATATGGGTAGTACCAAGCTTCAGGTGCATTTTTAGAATATTACAACATTTGAGGGCCATAGTTAATTCTGTTCACACATATCCGGTGGCGCGTCATTTCAAACAATTTCACAATAACAATGTAAGTCAACTCAAATAATTTGTTATTGATGACGTTCCGGTTCTGAGAAGAGGTGGTAATCGTGAGAAGTTACTAAGACAGTTAGAAACTCGATACATATTGGAACTCAACTCTAAAACCCCTGATGGTCTTAATATCAGCGAAGATTTGCACAACTATTTATAAGAATCTATCTACTTTTTTAGATCATTTTTCAGTATTTACTGATGATCAAATAACATGTCTATCATGAACTTCCTTGGTAATGTTGTATATGTTTATATTGAAAGCCATAATTCAATAATTGAGTATGGGTATAAATCCCTAGTAAAGGGAATATAGATAACTATATAAATATGTTATTATTTACTTCAGATATATCAGCTGATGCACTGAACATTTGAAGATTATTATCTTCTTCGTGATTTCTTAGCACATGTTTTAGATGGCACTAGCACTTTAGATGGAAGCACTATAGTTATTGAACACTTTAAATTAGTGAGTAACGGCGTGGACTGGTATGTTTTAACTATCATATTGCAAAGGTTTTACCTTACACTGAATTTTAACTATTGAGACGGTTTTAGGCTGAATGATTTTACCATTATGCCTAATGAAATAAGTATATATTTATGTTCACTAGTTTGTTTTACCAAATTGTATAGTAATTCTCAGAGCGACAATTGTGTAAATGTGAATATTTAATAATGTGTTAATATATATCGGCAAATCGTTATCAGGATTTTCACAAATGATTACAATTGATTTAATACTATGTTTAAATGTGCACTAAGCAGTAAGATGTATTTAAAACGGAAAATGTATTTATTTAGGCATTTGTTGAAATTCTTGACGATAAAGCAAGCTCAGATGGTTGCGCAGTCTGTTTACTATGTCCACAGCCTTTTGTGAATGAATTCAAATCACATGGTTGGATGGCAAAACAAAAACACACATAAAAACGTTGTAGTGGTGACGCAGCATACATGTGATCAAGGCCGCGGATGGCGGCCGAAACGCATAATGGACATTTAACAGCAAAATAAAGCACTTACTAACTTGGAGTCTGTGCCCGATTATTTGTGGATGAAAATTTCGGGATTGGAATTGATATATGTATATATATACATATATATATATATATATATATATATATATATATATATATATATATATACAGTCGCACTCGCAAGTAGGTCGTTATAGTTAGAAACTGATTTCTATTAAAAAGCTGTTTTTGATTTGCCAATAACTTTGGCGTCAGCTCCTGTCTTGAAAATTTCAGGGTGATCCGTCAAGCGGGAACTGAGAAAAAGGGGGTGTCCCAAAATGCTTTTTATCCATGTTAATTTCCATAGGAAACCTTAGACACGGCTACAGCCAGAACTGCTGAACGGGACTACACCAAATTGGCAAAAAGGTAGCTCTTGGTACAGAAAGCTCTTCGTTTGTTAAATGGTGTAAATCCGTTCAGTAGTTCCTGAGAAATGTAAAGATTTCTCACATATACAACCATGGCCGCAGTGGATCCGCGACCCCTTCCAATCTTATGCCTGAGATCTGATTGGCTGCCAACACTTCAAACCAGGAAGTGTTGGCAGCCATCTTGTGACTCGGTTGAACCGAGTCAGAAGAAAAAACTTTTTAAAAAATAAGGGGGCAGGGTAGAAATACAGGGAGCCCTTGGGCCCAAAAAGCATTTAAAAAAATTTGGCGAGAGTCACGGTGGATCTGCGAATCCCGCTGAATATTTTAAAAAATGAAGGGCGGGTTGCCGTGCTTCATTTAATTAGGCCCCAGGGTAGGCCAGGTCGTAGCGGCAATTACAAATAATAATGCGGGGGTCTGCACGGGCCCCTGCAGCTCCGGGGACCACCAATTTCCCAGGGCTAATTGATTGCAATGCAGGGGGCCACACAACCCCGCGGCACCCCAGGGGACCACCACCTCCCTGGGGCTATAGTAAATTAAAGTGCATGAGGGCTCCAGCCACCTCCCCAGGGCTAATATACTGGAGTGCAGGGCTGTCATGTGGCCCCTCCCGCAAACTCACCAGGGCTATAATAAATGAAAATGTGTGGGAGGGTCCAGCCCCCCACGCAGCCCTGGAGACCACCACCTCCCCGGGGCTCGTATACTGAATAGCAGGGGAGGCCATTCGGCCCCCCATAGCCCCATGGACTGCTACCTTCCGGGGCATAAATGAAGTAATGACGGGGGTCTGTTACCGACCCCCCAGCCCCAGGAAACACCACCTCCCCAGGGCTATACAGATGATGGGAGGGGGGCCGCACGGCCCCCCTCCAGGAACCTCCCATGGCCCTGGGGACTGCCACCCCCCTGGGCTGGCTCCAGCAATCTCCTGGGGTGCCCACCCCCGGGACATTGCAGCTAGCTATGGCTTGGTGGGAGCACTGCTCCCATAGCATAGCCAGAGCCATAGCAAACTCTGCTCTGCTTCATGGAAGCGAGAGCAGTTAAAATGTTTGCAGCTTCCTCTGTCAGGCAGGGACCGTGGGGGCCTTGAGGCTCCCCCACGGTCCCCAACAACAGTCCATGCCCCGGGGGATGGGTTCCCGGGGCAATATCGGTCTATGGAGGGGGGCCACGCTGGTGCCCCTCCCTATTTTTAAAAAAAAGGTGAAGGCCCTGCCCGGAGGATGGGGTCCCCGAGGCCGAAATAGGCGGAAAAAAAAATAATAAAGGACAGGCCCCAGGGGATGGGGTCCCTGGGGCCAAAATTGACCTAGGGAAGGAGACCGCACAGACCCTCTCCCCATTTAAAAAAGACTAGCCCCGGGGTATAGGGTCCCCAGGGCTGAAGTCAGCAGAGGGAAGTAGGCCTAGGCAGCCCCCCTTCCCTAAAAAAATATTTTAAAAAAGCTCCAACAAGTCGGCGGAGTCAACACCCCCTTTACCACCACTCTGCAAACGTGCCTCCTGGCGCAGTGGTAGTTGGGGAATTAAGTCCCCTTGAATGCTGATCGTCTTTGGGGACAACAAGCCCTCTTGTTACCTACAGTAAGTCCCAGACAGTGGGATTGCTGAGAGGGCTTGAAAGCTATGCCCCCTTTCTCTACCACTCTACAGACACGTCTCCTGGAGCGCTTCTGGTTGGGGAATGAATTCCACTTTACTCCTGAGGGCCTCAGGACTAACGTGGACTATTTCTCCCAACCAGTTGTGCGCTATGAGGTGTGTTTGCAGAGTGGTGGAGAAAAGGGGTGTGGCGTCTGACCACCTCTCAGTAATCCAGCTGTGTTGGTCTCACTGTAGGTAACAGGAGGGCTAGTTGGCCCCCAAGAACCTCCAAGAGCCAAGGGGACTTCATCCCCCAACTAGTAATGTGCCTCGAGGCACGTTTGCAGAGTGGTGGAGAAAGGGGGCGTGGCCACCGAAAACCTCTCAGCAAACCCACTGTGTGGGACTTGCTGGAGGGAACTGGAGGGGTAGTTGACCCTCAAGGACCCTCAATTGCCAAGAGAACTTCACCCCCCTAGAAGTAGTGCACCAGGAGGCGCGTTTGCAGACTGGTGGAGAAAGGGGGCGTGCCCTGCTATCAGATCTCAGCAATCCTGCTGTATGGGACTTACTGGAGGTAATAGGAGCGGTAGTTGGCCCCCAAGGACTTCCTTGGAGGCCGCCTGCCCCTCCCGTTACCTCCAGTAAGTCCCACACAGCAGGATTGCTGAGAAGTTGTCAGAGGCCACGCTCCCTTTCTCCACCACTCTTCAAACGTGCCTCCCAGGGAACTACTAGTTAAGGGATAAAGTCTCCTTGGCTCCAGAGGGACCTTGGGGGCTAGGAAGCCCACCTGGTACCTCCTGTAAGTCCTACACCGTGGAATTCCTGAGAGCTGGTCGGAGGCCCGGCCCCTTTCTCCACCACTCTGCAAATGTGACTGCTAGTGAAAAAAAACTTAGAAATTCACACAAAAAAAACAAAGGTTACAGGGACGTTATAGTTAGGGTCAGATTTTGCTCATACAAAACCAGAGAAATTCAGCCGTTATAGTTACCTGAGTTAACTATAACTTGCGCTCCTGCAATGCACTGCTTATGACCTCACTCATGACCAGGAAGTGTTGGCAGCCATGTTGTGTCTCGGTTGAACTGAGTCACAAGAAAAACGGAGAGAAAGATAAAGAAGAAAAGGGGGAAGGGTAGAAACACCCTGACCCCCTAGGCCTGCTCAAGGGGTCTCACAGGGACCCCGAGGGCAAAAAAAAGCACTTCCACCTCTCCGGTACTTTTCATTAAAAAAAAAGTGTGTGCCCCCCACGCTGCCCCAGGGACCACCACCTCCCCAGGGCATTCATTAATTATGGGTGGGGGGCCTAGCGGGCCCCCTAAGTCCTGGAAACCGCCGCCTCCCCAGGGCTTTCATTTCTTAAATGAAGTGTGGGGGGCTCCTGCCCCCCACACTTCCCCAGGGACCACCACCTCCCTGGGGCATTCATTCATTAAAATACGGGGTCCGTTGCGAACACCCAGCCCCGGGGTCCCCCACCCTCAATGGCCATGGGGAACGCCACCCCCAGGGCCGGCACCAGGAATGTCCTGGGGTGCCCACCCCTGGGACATTGCAGTTTCCTATGGCAGGGCGGGAGCACTGCTCCCACCCTGCCATAACAAACTCTGCTTCTCTTTATGGAAGCGAGAGCAGGAAAACTGCTCTCGCTTCCACGAAGCAAAGCAGATTTGTTTTTGGGCAAAGGGAGCTGCATGTTAGCAGCTCCTTTTGTCCAAAACCAATGCCGGCTCCCAGCAGGGACCGCGGGGCATTGGGGCTCCCCCGTGGTCCCCAACATTATGGCCATGCCCCAGGGGATGGGGTCCCCGGGGCCAAAAATGGCCCGGGAGGGGGGCCACTTGGCCCCGCACCCTTTTATTTATTTATTTTTTAAATATAAGGCCGGGCCCCGGGGATGGGGTCCCCGGGTCCAAAATTGGACTCAGGAGGGGTAAAAAAAAAAAAGCACGGCAGGCCCCGGGGAGGGGTCCTCGGGGCCAAAAGTGGCCCAGGAAAGGGGGGCCACGCAGACCCCTTCCATAAAAAAAGTTTTTGATGGGCACGGGGGATGGGGCTCCCGGGGCCAAAATCGCCTGGGGAGGGGGGCCACACTCCCCTTTAAAAAAATAAATAAACAAAGGCCTAGTGCTGGGGGGTGGGGTCCCCGGGGCCGTAAACGGCCTCGGGAGGGGGCCTCATGCTCCCCTCCCTTTTCAATATATCTATATTTTTTTTAAATAGGTCAGGCCCCGGGGGTTGGGGTCCCTGGGCCCAAAAGGGTCAAGGGAAGGGGGGCTACACAGCCCCCTTCATAAAATATAGAAAAAAGAAACCAGGCAACTCCCCAGAGGCCCCGCCCCCTCCCTGCACCACTCTGCAAACACGACTCCTGGCATGCTCTGGGTTGGGGGATGAAGTCCACTTCACTGGTGAGGGTCTTTAGGGGCCAACAAGCCCACCAGCTACCTCCAGTAAGTCCCACACAGTGGGATTGTTGAGAGGTGGTCCAAGGTCATGCCCCTTTTTACAACACTGCAAACGCACCTCTTGGTGCACTGCTGGTGGGGCGATGAGGTCCCCTTGTGTCCTGAGGACTTCAGGACTAAAGTGGACTTCATCCCCCAAGCAGCAGTGCGCCAGGAGGCGTGTTTGCAGAGTCGTGTAAAAAGGCAGCGTGGCCTCTGAACACTGTCAGCAATCCAGCTGTGTGGGGCTTACTAGAGGCAACAGGTAGGCTAGTTGGCCCCTAAGGACCCCTAGCAGCGAAGGGGACTTCAAGCCCCATCCAAGAGCGCACCAGGGAGCGCGTTTGCAAAGTGGTGGGCAAAGGGGGCGTTTCCTGCTATGAGAACTTAGCAATCCTGCTGTGAGGGACTTACTGGAGGTAATAGGAGGGGTAGTTGGCCCCCAAGGATGTCCTTGTGGGCCAACTACCCCACCTGTTACCTCCAGTAAGTCCCACACAGTGGGATTTCTAAGAGGTCTTCGGAGGCCATGCCCCCCGTTCTCTACCAGTCTGCAAACACGCCTCCTGGCACACTACTGGTTGGGGATGAAGTCCACTTTACTCCTGAGGGACTTTGGGGGCCAAGAAGCCCTCCTGGTGCCTCCTGTAAGTCCTATGCAGTGGAATTCCTGAGTGGTGGTCGGAGGCCCAGCCCCCTTTTATCACCACTCTGCAAATGCGACTACTAGTTAAAGAAGCATTTGCAATGTAATAGGTCTCGCATTTGCAAAAGTTAGGACTATTGGCGTTGTAAATGTAAAAGTTTTTTACTAATGTTTTTTGGAGTGGAGTGGATGTACGTTGTGTGTAGTGGAATTATGTGGTATGTTGTGCAGTGAAATTATGTCGATAGAAAGTATGTGGTATTTAGTGTATAGGAATTATGTAGATTGGGATTATGTGTTATGGAGAGTAATTATGTGGTATGGTAGTCTGTGTTGTGGAGTGGTAACATCAGTTTAGTCTTCCTCGTTTCCATAGAAGCTAAACTATAAACTCAATGAGATAAAAAAAGAAGGAACCACTGAGGAGCACTTCTGGACCAAGTCAGAGGTATGAGCAGGACCACTGGAATTATGTGACTGTTTGCCTGCACCGATTTTTGCAAAATTAGACATTTTCCGCATTTGCCACATAATCCATCATCTGCTGCATAATCTGCAGATTTGAACAAAAAAAACCTTGTTTGTAGCTCAAACAGATCAAACGTTACCAAAAATGCAGCAACAAGTGTTACAGCGTGGTGGAAGGCCCTTTGCAAACCTGGAATGGTCACCTGTTACTTATTGCTAAAGGTGGGTGTTAAATTGGTACTAATGGTGTGCAAACCACTCTGCCTCTTTCTGTACCTCTCTTGCTTCTTTCTGCACTTCTCTTCCATCTTTCTACACCTCTCTTGCTTCTTTCTGCACTTCTCTTGCTTCTTTCTGCACCTTTCTTCCTCTTTCTGCACTTCTCTGCCTCTTTCTGCACCTCTTTTGCCTCTTTCTGTACTTCTCTTGCCTCTCTGCATTTCTCTTGCCTTTTTCATCACTTCTCTTGCTTCTTTATGCACTTCCCTTGCTTCTTTCTGCACCTTTCTTCCTCTTTCTGCAGTTCTCTTACCTCCTTCTGTACCTCTGTTGCTTCTTTCTGCACTTCTCTTGCCTCTTTCTGCACCCTTCTAGCCTCTTTCTGCACCCCTGTTGCTTCTTTCTGCACTTCTCTAGCTTCTTTCTGTACCTCTCTTGCTTCTTTCTGCACCCCTCTTACCTCTTTCTGTACCCCTCTTTCCTCTTTCTGCACCTCTCTTGCCTCTTTCTGCACCTCTATTGCCTCCTTCTGCACCTCTGTTGCTTCTTTCTGCACTTCTCTGGCTTCTTTCTGCACCTCTCTTGTTTCTTTCTGCACCCCTGTTGCCTCTTTCTGCTCCCATCTTCCCTCTTTCTATACCTCTCTTGCCTTTTTCTGCACCCCTCTTGCCTCTTTCTGCACCCTTCTTCCCTTTTTCTGCACCTCTCTTGCCTCTTTCTGCACCTCTATTGCCACTTTCTGCAGTTCTCTTGCCTCTTTCTGCACCTCTTTTGCTTCTTTCTGAACTTCTCTTGCCTCTTTCTGCACATTTATTAATCTTTCTGCACCTCTCTCGTTTTTTTCTGCACTTCTCTTGCTTCTTTCTGTACTTCCCTTGCCTCTTTCTGTACTCAAATGGGAAGTGCAAGCTGTCACATTTAAAGGTCTGCGTGCTCTCATGACTGAGGTATATGTCTACTTGTGCATTTATTCTCACATGTGTTATGCATCTGAAGATGGTAGCTTAAAAAGCGGGGTAGATTCTCCTATAGGTGGTCAAATGTTCTCAGTTCTGCTCTGTCATTCGGTTGCACAGGCAGACATGTCTTATGTATATAGAGGTTGTAGAACCCCTCAAATATACTACTGAATACCCATGTGCCCTGTATTATGAGCAGAAAGAAATACATACACCTTTTTGTGCACAAATTTACAGAGAATGCTGTTTGAAACACAGGTATTCAAGTATTTGTATGTTTATTTTGATGTAACATGTCACTCGGTAAAAGCAAAGACACACGCATACATACCTTCACAAACTTGGTCAGACTTACAACAGTGATATTGTTAGGATTGCTGTTTTACATTTGGTAGGCCTAACATTCTGAGCAGTCGATGAATAGTGAACCTTCAACAGAAAAGTAAGATTTAAGAAATCTCGGGAGAAGGATTATTGATTAGGCTACTTTGTATGAGTCTGTGGAAAGGTACAGTCAAAGTAGGCCTCTTTCTGCACCTCTGTTGCTTCTTTCTTTACTTCTCCTGCTTCTTTCTGCACCTTTCTACCTCTTTCTGTACTTCTCTTGCTTCTTTCTGGAATTTTCTTGCTTCTTTCTGCACCTTTTTTCCTCTTTCTGCACCTCTCTTGCATCTTTCCGCACTTCTCTTGCTTCTTTCTGCGCCTATCTTCCTCTTTCTGTACATGTCCTACCTATGTAGGCATAGTTAGAAATTAGCATTTATAAAACCTTAGAAATGCACTGAAAAAAAACACAGGTTTCAGGGCCATTATAGTTAGTATTAGCTTTTAAAAGACCTTAGAAATTCACTGAAAAAACCACAGGTTTCAGGGACCTTAGATATTCACTGAAAAAAACACAGGTTTCAGGGATGTTATAGTTAGGCGACATTTCACTCGTACAAAACCAGATAAATTCAGCCACTATAGTTAGTTGAGCTAACTATAACTAACGCCCCGCAATGCACTGCTGATGACGTCACATATTACATCACTCATGACATGGTCAGTGACATCACTGATGACATCTTAAATGACATCAGTGATGACATCACTAATAACATCATCCACTTAATATCTGATGCACCTCCTCACACCCTAATATAATATTTTATACACCCACCCTAAATACAGACTACAATTCTCAAAACCGTAGACACACCAATACCAGTTAGTACATACCAACTCACTGATTCATAGGTCATCACACACACCCACTCACTAACCCATACAGTCACTCATACACGCAGTCACTCATCAATACAGCCACTGATATATGCACTCATATACTCATACAGACACTCACACACCACCACTCACCCATAGAGTTACTCACACACCTAGTCAGTCACCCAAAGAATCAATCACACTGCCATTTACTCACCTATAAAGTTATACACACACCACCTCACTTATTCATACAGAATTCATACTTATTCTCTTCTACAATCACTGACACAAGCACACACTCATCCATACAGCCACTCTCACAATCACTCACTCTCACATATAGTTACTTATATACTCCAACACTCACATATACTGCCTTTCACAGATGTAGTTACTCACACATATACCAGTGAGACATCCATTCACTCACTAACACAGCCATAAGCACATTCACTCACCCATACAGCTCCTCGCAGATGCACTCATGAACCCACACACCCAGTGAATCACCCCTCACACATCCATGCAGGGAGTCACGCAACCCCCCACCCACCCACACAGACACTCAGGCACCCATACAGGTACTCAGACAACCAATCATTAACCCATATAGATACTCATGTAGCTACTCACCAACCCATGCAGCCACTTAAACACCAACTGACAGACTGATACAGACATTCACACAGATTAGTCCTTCACCCATGCATTCACTAAGACACGTTTAATTACTCACTTATACAGTCAGTCACGCAGCCACTAAATCATTCATTCAGACACTCATACACCCACTCATTCTTCAATACACCTTGGCGTATATATATATATATATATAACATTCTTAAACTTTTTAGGAACACTCAGTCACAGGATGATGTCATCAGTGATGCCATCAGTGATGTCATTTGAGATGTCATCAGTGATGTCATCAGTGATGTTACTGACCATGTCATGAGTTATGTAATATGTGCCTGTCATCAGCAGTGCATTGCAGGGGTGAGAGTTATAGTTAGCTCAGCTAACTATAACGGCTGAAGTTCTCTGGTTTTGTATGAGTGAAATGTCAGCCTAACTATAATGTCCCTGAAACCTGTGTTTTTTTAGTGAATATCTAAGGTTTTTTAAATGTTAATTTCTAACTATAACGTCCCTGAAACCTGTGTTTTTTTCAGTGAATATATATATATATATATATATATATATATATATATGTATGTATGTATGTATGTATATATATATATATATATATATATATATATATATATATATATATATTGTTATCCAAAGTGCCCGAAAGCAGTGAGAGGCACTCAACAGCGCTCTGCCTAGGGCGTTGAAATGCAGCCCGTCTTTCTGCTCCCTTTTTCATTTATATTGCCAACGCGTTTCAGGGATACCATCCCCTTCTTCATGGGCTGCTTAACCACAAAAATGACGGCTCACATTACCTTGATTTCCGGCTTTATTTATTTCAAATGTTGCCCCCAGTGGGCGTTTGCTCAGTGCAGTTCTCTCAATGCCTTATGGGTCCTGAAGTCCCTCATGTGAGCATAACGTATTCATTTTAGTAAATTCATCAAGTGGTTTCATTAAAAGCAAATTATTATCCTGTAGTAGGTTACGGAGCACAAACACAGACTCAATTTGCATATTGAGCGCTGTGCTGGAACGATGTCGCACAGTTCAACATCAGAGCCTCAGTCCATAATGATGGTGCTATTCTCCACGGTCGGTGCCGCCGTGTGCATATTTTGTTATCCAAAGTGCCCGAAAGCAGTGAGAGGCACTCGACAGCGCTCTGCCTAGGGCGTTGAAATGCAGCCTGTCTTTCTGCTCCCTTTTTCATTTATATTGCCAACGTGTTTGAGGGATACCATCCCCTTCTTCATGGGCTGCTTAACCACAAAAATGACGGTCACATTACCTTGATTTCCGGCTTTATTTATTTCAAATGTTGCCCCCAGTGGGCGTTTGTTCAGTGCAGTTCTCTCAATGCCTTATGGGTCCTGAAGTCCCTCATGTGAGCATAACGTATTCATTTTAGTAAATTTATCAAGTGGTTTCATTAAAAGCAAATTATTATCCTGTAGTAGGTTACGGAGCACAAACACAGACTCAATTTGCATATTGAGCGCTGTGCTGGAACGATGTCGCACAGTTCAACATCACAGCCTCAGTCCATAATGATGGTGCTCTTCTCCAAGGTCGGTGCCGCTGTGTGCATATTTTGTTATCCAAAGTGCCCGAAAGTGGGAGCCCATCCGAGGCAACCACAGCTCCAATTTTGTTTGAGGGCTGCTGGGGAAGCCCCAGGGCTACAGTTGCCTCAGCTGGTTCCCCTTGCATGAGCAAGTCTTTTTTTAAATGGAAGTGGGTGCCCCCACACTCATGGCTATTTTGGGGCTGTGTGAGAAGACCCAAGGCCCCCAAGGCCCCAGCCGGCTCCCCTTGGGGAGCCAGTCTTTTCTTCAGATGTAAGTGGGTGCTCTTGTGCCCACCAATGGTACCATTGGGGGCTGCTGGGGAAGCCCCAGGGCCCCTGCGGCTTCAGTCGGCTTTCCAGCCAGCACCATACCAAGTGGGAGCATAGTTGAGTTCCCTGCCCGGGAGATTGTGGGCAGTGTATGCCTTTTCAGGCTCAGGGTGAGTGCTGTGTGCCTCCTCCCCTTTGTTATAATATCGATCCCAGAAGATTGGGTCCCTGGGGACTCCTGGAGGCTCTAGAGTGTGACCATGCACCCCACTCCTCAAAATTTACAGTATGAATTGTTCCCCAAGGCCCTGACCCACCACAGGGTTTTTTGTTTTTCAAGCTTAGATTTGCAGATTTATTGCAAATGTGCAGCAAAATAAAAATATAATATTTTTTACCTATTAGGGAGTCCCTCCGGGACCCCTCCATCAGGCCTAGGAGGGCAGGGTATCCCTACTCTGCCCCCTTATGTATTTTTTTTTTTTTTTTCTAATACTCAGTACTAAGTCCAGAGTCCTAAGATGGTTGCCACCACACTGTTGCTGATGTAGTGGCAGCAGATCAGATCTCCTAATGAGATCTGCCAGCCTCGAGGATCCTCGCCAGCGTGAAATATGCATACTTTTTGAGCCTTAATTGCTAAAAAACTACTGAATGGATTTACACTCAAAAAGTATGTTTTCTGGTCCAAGATCTATCTTTCTTTCAAATTTGATGTAAATCCGTTCAACCATTTGGGTTGTAGCTGTGTCTTAATTTCTTATGGCAAATTAATTGGAAAAACATGTTTTGCCCCCACCCTTCTCTGCCCCCGCTTGACAGATCAACCCTAAACTTTCCAGGAAGTAGCTGACAAGTGTGAGACTTTTTTAGACAGTTTCATGAAGATTTGTCAAACGTCGCCAAAGTTATAAGCAAACCAAAAAAAAATGTTTCCTACTGAAACGCAAACCAAATTATAACTACCCAGTGTTATATACAGGATGTTATAGTTAGATTTTAAACTATCAAAACTACTGAAACTCACCAGATATAGTTATCTCAAGAAATTATAACTTATGCCCTAAAGTAGCTATAACTCAAACCCCGCCATCACTGATGTCATTTCAAAGATTGTCGTGATGTTATTAATGATGTCATAGAAGAGATATAGATATAGATAGATAGATAGATAGATAGATATATTACCACATGGCGGTTGCCACTGGTTAGTTATAGTTATATAGAAAAAAACATAATAGGTTAAAGTTATGTTATATTTAGGTGTGTAAATGTCAGTTTTAGCATAACATTTTAAACAAAAAAACATTGAAATACACCAGTTATAGCACACTGAAATAACTATAGCTTGTACCACTGTGTGCACAGTGTTGTCATCAATGATGTAATTTCAGATGTCATCAGTAACATTATCAATCATGTCATTGAAAATGTCACGAGTGGTGTAATATGTGAGGTCATAAGCAGTGCATGACAAGGGAGGAAGTTATAGTTGCTTCAGTTCACTATACCGGGTAATTTTGAGTGTTATTTGTATTTTAAAATGTTATGTTAAAACTGACATTTTCACCTAACTATAAAGTCACTTTAACCTATATTTTTTTCAGTGAATTTCTAAGGTTTTTGAAAATGTAAAACAAAGGTATAGTTACCATACCTAACTATAACATAACTTTAACCTTTGTTTTTTTCAGGGAATTTCTAGTTTTTTTTAGTGTAAAGTAATATTTAGTTACCCTACGTAACTATACCTACCCCTGCCACCGTGCACACCCTTGGGCCACGCATGTCATGAGGTTAGCTGCAGGGCCTGGCCCAGGGCCAAGCTCTGCGTCCTGCCCCAATAGACTCCCACCCCCTTTGTGGATGGCCTTGAGCCTTTCACCATGTTTTTAATTTACTCCTAACCTCCCTTTACCATTAGCCACCCTAAAACCCTAAAATTACCTCTATCTCCCTTTACCTCTACACACCCCTAAACCCTAAAAGCACCCTTCTCTCCCTTCACCTCTACCGACACCTAAACCCTTTTTTAATAACATAATAAATATGTTATAAAACAAAACATAGCTGCATGGTATAGGCATACATGGTGAAGATACAAATTCTTACCTGGATGGTAAAGTTTGGGTAGTAAATACATTGCATGGTAAAGACTGTGTTATAAAGGCTGTTTCCTTATCCTTAGTATTTAGCATAGCTCACATTTAAATATGAAGCACCCAGCCTTGTGGACTAGATTGCTTCCTTAGCTCTCATTACAAGAGCTCTAGAATAATCCCCATTATTTCCCCACTCTGGAATTGCCATTACATGGGACCCCTGGAATTGCCATTACATGGGACCCCTGTAATACCGGGGGAAAGGAAATAATCAGAATTAAAAAAAAATCTGGAAGTACATGCAAGAATTAGTGTTTCTACATGGACTGCCCATGTCTTTTTACTAGTGATTCACATGTCTTTCAGCTTCAAATTATCCATGTGTAGCACCACAACTTTCATTACCAAATCCATAGGAAGTAGCAGGCTACTCATAATCAAGGCCTTAATGAATAAAGTTTAAAAGTACGTTTTTTCACATTTCAAAATTGTTCCTTTTGGCATCTGTTGCTGCAGTGCTTGTGCTGCAGCTA
Organism: Calotriton arnoldi; assembly: GCA_963921515.1. Taxonomy (NCBI): domain Eukaryota; kingdom Metazoa; phylum Chordata; class Amphibia; order Caudata; family Salamandridae; genus Calotriton; species Calotriton arnoldi. The sequence continues at coordinate 445,642 of CAWUFW010011727.1, forward strand.
TCAAGGCTATAAAGGTAGACATGAAGTCAGTATTTTATAAACGCATATGTACAATGCAGCCATGTGTGACATTTAACTTTTATGCTACTGGTGCATTTTCATGCTCTAAGTTACTGCGGTCTTACTTAAAATTTCAATAAGCCAAATGGATTTAGACACTGTTACCCAATGTGTTAGGGGCATATGCTTGAAAACCAGTATATTTTCTACAGTTAATTTTATCCAGTTTGTAGTGCTCGATTTACTAACCCTAGAACAATGGAAGGCTGTGTTTACATTGTCAAAATTCAAACTTTTGACCTTCAGATCACTGTGTTTGTGGGCAATGAAAGTTCAGCTCTCTGAGCGTCCTTCAGTCTTTGAGTCACACCATGAATTTCTTGGTTTTATTACATCTCAGTAATCCCAAAACGTTAAATGTATTTTAATCACATTGAATCAAGGTATCTTGCCAGATTGTAAGTGAAGAATACCTCCTTCACTAACTTGAACACTAGAGGAGATTCTGCTCCACCACATTAGATCTATTGAATCAATCAAACAGCAGTCGACGAGCGAAGCACTGTCAGCCCTAGGGGTATCTGGGTGCTGTGTTTCTGTCGAAGAGCCAGGTCTTGAGTCTCTTTCTGAAGTCTGCCAGCGAGGGGGCTGTGTGGAGCTGGAGGGGAAGGTCGTTCCAGGTCTTGGCAGCAATGTAGGAGAAGGAGCGGCCATCGCTGTGGCGGTGACGGTTGTGGGGTGTGTGTGAGGGCAAGTGAAGAGGAGCACAGGTGTCTGGCGGGTTGGTGGAAGGTCAGTTGATGGTTGAAGTAGGCAGGTCCTAGGTCATAAAGGGCTTTGTAGGCGTGCGTGAGGAGCTTGAACCTGCATATTTTCTGGATGGGGAGCCAGTGGAAGTCTCTCAGGTGGGGGGGTGATGAGGGTTTGTTTGGGGAGGTCCAGGATGAGTCTGGTTGCAGCATTCTGTATGGTCTGGAGTCTTCTGAGGAGCTGGGTGGAGATGCTGGTGTAGAAGGTGTTGCAGTAGTTGAGGCAGCTGGTGACGAGGGCCTGAGTGACGGTCTTTCTGTTGTTGGTTGGAATCCATCTGAAGATTCTGTGGAGCATGCAAAGTGTGTGGAAGCAGGAGGAGGCGATTGCGTTGACTTGTCATTTCATGGTCAGTTGGCTGTCGAGGATGATGCTGAGGTTGCGTGCCTGGTTGGTCGGTGTGGATGTGTGTCCGAGTTCTGCAGGCCACCAGCTGTTGTCCCATGTGGAGATATTCTTCCCGAAAATCAGTACTTTAGTTTTGTCGAAGTTGAGTTGGAGGCAGTTGTCTCATCCATTCGGCTATGTTGGTTTTGGCCTTACATAAGTTGGTTTTGGCATTGGAGGGGTCCTCAGTGAGCAAGAGGATTAGTTGGGTGTCATCTGTGTAGGAGATTATATTGAGTCCGTGGGATCTGATGATGTCTGCGAGGGGTGTCATGTAGATGTTGTATAGGGTGGGACTGAGGGATGATCCTTGTGGTATGCCACTTATGTTGTCTTTGGGTGAGGCGGAGGTGAGGGGAGGCAGTTGGATGTTCTGTGTGGAAGGATGTGATCCACTTGAGGGCATCTTGCTGAATGCCTATATTGTGGAGTCTTTTTATGAGGGTGTTGTGAGAGACTGTGTTGAACGCCATGGAGAGGTCAAGGAGGATCAGGGTCACGGTTTCTCCATGGTCGAGGAGTTTTCTGATGTCATCTGTGGTGGCAATCAGTGTGGTCTTAGTGCTATGGTTGGCATGGAATTCTGATTGAGAGTCTTCCAGTAGGTGGTTTTGTCCAAGGAATTCAGTAAGCTGCTGGTTGATGGCTTTCTCGAGAACTTTGGCTGGGTAGGGAGCAGGGAGATCAGACAGTAATTTCTGAGATCGTTGGGGTCAGCAGAGGTTTTCTTTAGGAGAGGTCTGATGTCTGCATGTTTCCATCTCTCCGGGAAAGTTGCTGTGGAGATGGAGGTGTTGAGGATGCTGGTGAGTTGCATGCTGATTGGGTTTGTTGCGAGGTTGTAAAGGTGGTAGGGCAGGGGTCGGTGGGTGCCCCGGAGTGGATTGAAGACATGATTGCAGAGGTGGTCAGGGTGGTGAGTGGCGACCAGGTGGTGATGGTTTGGCTGCATTTTGCTGGTTGGTTGAGGTCATTGGGGTCAAGGGTGGGTGTTGGGTTGGATGTTAAAATTGTTGTAGATGTTGGTGATCTTGCCGTGGATGTAGTCTGAGAGGGTGTTGCAGAGTTCTTGGGAGGGGTGGATGGTGTTTAATATGGCTGCTGGGTTGGAGAATTTCTTGACTATTTTGAAGAGGGTGGTTGGCTGCAGAATCGATGCGGGTGGTGATGGCTTCTTTCTTGGCTTCTTTGATGTGCCGGTGATAGATGCTGAGGGCTGTTTTGTGAGCTGCTCTGTCGGTTCTTGGTGGTGCGCCATCATTTCTCCAGTTGGTAGCAATTGTGCTTGTTGGTTCTGGGGTGTACCAGCTGGCACGTTTGGGGATCTTGTTGTATTTTGTATGTTTCAGTGGGGCGACTCTGTCGGCGCTGTCAGTGATCCAGGTGGCAAATTTCTGGACGGCCTGGTTGAGGTCAGTTGAGGCCTCAGGTTGGTCGATGGTGATAGAGAAGTGTACAATGGTGTGGCCAGTCCAAGTGAGTTCTGTGGTGTGGCTGATTTTGATTCTGTCACTGGAGGTGAACAAGGGGTTAAGTGTGTGTCCGGCTTTGTGTGTGGGTTCGGTGATCAGTTGGGTAAGTCCAATGTTGCTCATGTTCTGCAGGAGAGAAATGGAGTTGGCCTCATTGGGGTTGTCCATTTGGAAGTTGAGGTCGCTGAGTAGGATGTAGTGGTGAGAGTTAATTGTAGTGGTGTGATGAGGTTGGGGATGGCGGCGAAGAATGCTGCTCAGGGTCCCGAGGGTCTGTAGGCGAGGGTGCCTCTTTTCATGGTCTTCCCATCGGTTTGTAGTAGGAAGCTGAGGTGTTCTATGAGAGGTGTGGTGTCATCTTTTGGTGATGGTGCATCTGATGGTTTCCTTGAAGATGATGGCGATACCTCCGACTTGTTTGTGGGTGCGGTCACAGTGTAAAATCTTGTACCCTTCTGGAGTGGTGGTGGTGATGTCGGGGTTTGAGGAGGGGTGAGCTGTGTTTCGGACATGAAGGCCTCTGTGGAGAGGGTGGTGATGGTGTCCCAGATTTCCATGGTGTGTTTGCAGAGTGAGTGAGCTTTGAGCAGGATACAATGGAGTGGTTGCGGGGTGTTCTTGGTCTTGTGGGCAGGAATGGGGCAGGATCTTTCATTGGTTGTGTGCCAGGAGAAGTGGCAGTGTCGGCAGGTGAAAGGTCCTTTGGTGGATCGTGGGGTGGAGGAGACACAGCTGTTGTTTCAGCGTCTGGGATCCAGTACCAGGAGTTCCTTGGTGGTGTACCGTCGGGTGGCGGGATAACTAATATAACTTTAGCTTGCTTCCTAGAAAATCGGGTATTGGTTTGTGCTACCACCCATTTCACAAATCATTTTTAGGAGTGGTTAAAGATAGCTTTAACTCTAGCCAGAGTTTATATGATAGAAAAAAAGAAGAATATAGAAATAATACAGACAGGGGTATCTAGTGTTGACCAGTGCAGTTATACATTTTGCATTGCAGTGGTGACAAAGTTAAAAGTCGTATTTTTACGTCATCACATGGTCAGTCCCTCTGTTCATCCCCCTTCTGCAAGACAACTATCAAGGATGCTTTTCTTTGCTCTGCATCATTCCACCTGAATACTCCTATTATTAGAGGCTTGGTAGGAGAATGATTGTTTGTTGTCCCTCATGAAGTGTAACTTTCCATGTATAGCAAAGCAAAAGGGTGACATCACCTCAAAGGAGCCAGTGGTGGACACAACAGGATCTGTAGTTTTTACAGCTAGTGCATCCTGCTGGATCAGTAGCAGTTTCTGTGGTTGTGGGACTGTAGCATGCGTTTGCCTCCAGAGAGTTCCTTAAAGCCCTAAACTGGAGCCATCATTATTGCGTAGTTCTGGAGTTTCAGAGGAGCATTGACATGCACACCTCAGACATTGTCAGGAGGAAGCAGGACCGCAGAGATCTGACCTCTGTGCCTGCAATGTGTGGCCAGCATCAGAACACGTGGAGAGAAAGTCTGACAATGCTAGTGTGGCTCCCATCATGGGGCTCAGACGTGGGGCCAATGGGGCCAACTAATAGAACATACCATATGAGTTCCTGGGCAATGGCGGTTGCGTTGTCTGCAGCTGGTGCTTGGGGCTTTGGGAAATCTGCAGTGCCTTTGGTACTGCTGTACCTGCAGCAAATGCTGTTACTCAGCCCCAGACACTTCAGCATGGCAAGGGCCAACAATGGAGAACTTTCAGTCTTACCCACATCTTATGCTGCTCTTGATGAACTCCCTTAAACTGCTGCACCTACGAGGCAATCATTTACCATATACCCTTACCTCCAGCCCACTAACGCTGATTTCATAATTCTTAGCCTTACACATTTTCAGGTACTCTACATTGCTTGTTCTGATCTCCCATATGCAGTTAACCTGCTCCCCTAGCTGCTTTCTTATACTTTGACAAAATCTCTCCTTTTTTGTGCCCTTTCCTTATACCAGTACCCCTGAAACCACCTGTCCTGGTGATCCACAACTGAGCTGGGCAGTTTCCCACATCAGTGCTTCATTTTTAAAGGTAATACCACTCCCTGTGCCATACACCTTTTCAGGGCACTGCCCCCGCTAAATCACCACTGGCATTGCTAGCATTGGGCTAAACATAAATATCTGAGAGACAACTTGTTTTTTTAGTTCATAGATGTCACTTTGCTTTGTATTCATAATAGTCAATTGTAAATGCAAAACTGTGAAACTGTGCTGCCCGTGCCCATTGCAGTCTTTTCTCAGAATGGAAAATTGCAAATACATACATGTGATTTACTACAAGTAAGTTAGCCACTAGTCAATTGTATGCCAGCATTTTAGGAGCCCAGCTCCTGGCTCGCATAGTGGTGAGGATAGGTAAAAGTGTCTCTCATGCACTTTAGTACCTGTGATGTCCACTAAGTCTGAATTATGCAGTTTTTAAGAGGAGCAAACATTAAATATAACAGAGGTGATGAAGTACATGTGCTCATTAGTGTTACCAATACATTAAACAATTGTTTTCATTCAACATCCCTCAGGTTCTCCTGCCCTGCAAGGGTGTACAGGGGTGTTCCTCCAATTTATCTACGCTCTTCAGTCTTTTTTCAGTATGCAGATAAGATAGAATATCCTATTCGCCAAACCCTTGCTCTGCCTGTTTCATTTGGAGATGGATGGACTTTAAGTTTTCCATCGGCGGAGTCCCCATTGGCTGCATCTGAGGACCTGACAGAGCAGGAGACATCAGCGGAAGAATGATATAATGATAATGCCTTTTTCCTGTTCTTTAGGCCAGGAAAAGCCTGGAAGTTAGGGACAACAAAAAAAGTAATTACCCCTGCACCCTGGGAGAAATTTCCTAGGGTGTGGGGGTTATTGTTGTTTGTTTTTCTGAAACAAACTCCAGGTTTGGGAGTTTGTTTCAGAAAAATAAAAAGCCTTTAGAAAATGTGGTGACTGGAGTCAAACCCGACAGCAGCTATCCACCAAACATTTTGTCTATTGAAAGGAACCACTGTGACATGGATCCTATCAATCTACAGAATGACAATTGGGGCAGAGGTCATCTCTAAATTTGATGGACAGAGTAGCCTCCATTAAGTCCTAAATCAGGCGCTGTTTTCTTTACTATCCTCTTCTGATTTGTTGTTCTATTAGTCACACTGTATAGCAACAAGTGACTTAGTCTGGCGTGTATCTTTCACACTTTTCAATTAGATAGATATTTCACAACATTCATACTTTTCAACTTTAGTAATTTTTACCCTGACTTTCAGGCATCTGAGAATGAATAAATAGTGACTTCAACATACATTTGGATGAATTAGCATTGGCATAGGGAGGGAATATTTGTAATTCAAATTGTTATATTGTGCATACAATTAATGTGTAAGATGTGCCTACACTTTTATTTAATAATTTGTAGCATTTCAGGCCATTTTTGCCATTTTTCATAGGCAAATTATGCAAATCCTTGAAGAATAGTCAAGCTTATTTGCAAAGGTACAATTGTTTCTTTTGTAATCTGTGCTTCTTCAAATAAGCACACGCTTGAAATCTTCCACAGTTACTTTTCACCAGGTTTTCGCTGATAAAGTTTGTGTGGGTAAAAGGTGCAAAGAGAAAGTTGCCACCTAGTTGGGATTACCATGGGTGCTATAATGAGGGGACTACTGTGTTAAGTTTATTCACCATTTACAAGAAATGTAACATTTTCACTTAGGTTGATGATTGGATAAATCATCCTCAAATCAAAAGTCACAAGATTCCCAAAATGGAACTTCATCTGTAACCTGTACTTTTTGACAGATGCACAGTACATGTTTGCCTTTGTGGTGTAATATAATAAGCATTTTTTCTGTTTTATATTGTATGATGTCGCCAGGTCGAAGGCCAGTAACTGTTTGCTCCAGACAAATCCCCAAAGTCTCAGCTCTGTGATTATTCCATCCAAATTGCCAGAAATTGCTTACACTGCAGATGAACAATGTCAAATTCTTTTTGGACCAACGTCATCGTTTTGTCAAGAAATGCAGGTAAAATACACATATTCATTGCTCTTTTAAAGTATGCATCTTTGTGTCGCATGTATGTATATATATATATATATATATATATATATATATATATAAATATATATGTGTATATATTACCTACTGGCGGTCGCCAGTAGGAAGTTATAGTTAGGACCTTGTTTCTATTCAAAAAGCGGTTTTTCTTTTGCCAATATCTTTGGCGCCCTTTGACGAATCTTCGCAACATTTTCAAAACTAATGGCCCGGTCAGCTCCTATCTTGAAAGTTTCGGGGTGATTTGTCAAGCGGGGCCGAGAAAAAAGGGGGGTCCCAGAACGCATTTTCTCCATGTTAATTTCCATAGGAAACTTTAGACACGGCTATAGCCCGAACTGCTGAACGGAATTACACCAAATTTGGCAAAAAGGTAGCTCTTGGTTCAGAAAGCGACCTTTTTTTTAAATGGTGTCAATCCGTTCAGTAGTTTCTAAGAAATTCAAAAATAAAAAAATATTGATATCTGGGCGGAGCCTAACCACACATCTCATTGTGAGAAAAATTGTGTCCTTTTTTCCTTCTGTACCCGTCGCTGCCCCCATTTTCACTGTGTCCATTTTCCTTCTGTACCCCTCGCTGCCCCCATTTTCACTGTGTCCATTTTCCTTCTGTACCCCTCGCTGCCCCCATTTTCACTGTCCTTTTTCCTTCTGTACCCCTCGCTGCCCCCATTTTCACTGTGTCCATTTTCCTTCTGTTTCCCCTCGCTGCCCCCATTTTCACTGTGTCCATTTTCCTTCTGTACCCCTCGCTGCCCCCATTTTCACTGTGTCCATTTTCCTTCTGTACCCCTCGCTGCCCCCATTGAATTGTGTCCTTTTCTCCTTCTGTACCCCTCGCTGCCCCCATTTTCACTGTGTCCATTTTCCTTCTGTACCCTCGCTGCCCCCATTTTCACTGTGTCCATTTTCCTTCTGTACCCCTCGCTGCCCCCATTGAATTGTGTCCTTTTTTCCTTCTGTACCCCTCGCTGCCCCCATTGAATTGTGTCCTTTTCTCCTTCTGTACCCCTCGCTGCCCCATTTTCACTGTGTCCATTTTCCTTCTTTACCCCTCGCTGCCCCCATTGAATTGTGTCCTTTTTTCCTTCTGTACCCCTCGCTGCCCCCATTTTCACTGTGTCCATTTTCCTTCTGTACCCTCGCTGCCCCCATTTTCACTGTGTCCATTTTCCTTCTGTACCCCTCGCTGCCCCCATTGAATTGTGTCCTTTTCTCCTTCTGTACCCCTCGCTGCCCCCATTGAATTGTGTCCTTTTCTCCTTCTGTACCCCTCGCTGTCCCCATTTTCACTGTGTCCATTTTCCTTCTGTACCCCTCGCTGCCCCCATTTTCACTGTGTCCATTTTCCTTCTGTACCCCTCGCTGCCCCCATTGAATTGTGTCCTTTTTTCCTTCTGTACCCCTCGCTGCCCCCATTGAATTGTGTCCTTTTCTCCTTCTGTACCCCTCGCTGCCCCCATTTTCACTGTGTCCATTTTCCTTCTGTACCCCTCGCTGCCCCCATTGAATTGTGTCCTTTTTCCTTCTGTACCCCTCGCTGCCCCCATTTTCACTGTGTTCATTTTCCTTCTGTACCCCTCGCTGCCCCCATTTTCACTGTGTCCATTTTCCTTCTGTACCCCTCGCTGCCCCCATTGAATTGTGTCCTTTTTTCCTTCTGTACCCCTCGCTGCCCCCACTGAACTGTGTCCTTTTTTCCTTCAGTTTCCCCTCGCTGCCCCCATTTTCCCTGTGTCCATTTTCCTTCTGTACCCCTCTCTGCCTTCTCCACTACCGCCGCTGCGTCCCCTGCGGCCCCGCCCCCTGACTGCCCATTCGCTGCCCCTGCCTCCCGCCTCCCAGCTGCTCCTCCCTCCCACCTCCCCATATATGGCGGCCGCTGCGCGGCCGCGCGCTGGCGCGCCTAAGGCGCGCCTAAGGCAAGCCTGTCTGCGCCCGTCCGCGCCTGGACTGCGCCCAGCGCCAGAACCCCTGGGCCGTGCGCCCCGCACCAGCCTCGAGGACCGACACCGCTACGATGCCACCACACTCCACGCTCTCAACCCTGGATGGACGCACAACTGCTTCAAGGCTGCCCCGAAACGCACCCATGGTCCCTTCACCTGCCGGAACTGCAGCTACACCAGCCTCAGAGCCACCGAAACGCCCACCAAGAAGGACCTCAACCCCCTCCGATGCATCCTACTGAACACCCGCTCCGCACGCAAACATGCCGTCGAGCTCTGGGACCTGCTCGACACATCATCACCAGACGTCGCCTTCCTGACAGAGACCTGGATGAACGACTCCTCCGCCCCCGACATCGCCATAGCCATCCCAGACGGCTATAAGATCACCCGCAGAGACCGCGTCAACGCAGTAGGAGGAGGAATCGCCATCGTCCACAAGAACACCATCAGGGTCTCGACCAGCACCGACGACACTCTCAGCACCGCTGAACACATGCACTTCCAGATCCACACGGACCCCAACACCACCCTTAGAGGCACCCTTGTCTACAAACCCCCTGGGCCCCGACCCCAGTTCAGCGACTCCATCGCCGACTTCATCAGCACGCACGCCCTGACCTCTACCGACTACATCCTCCTCGGAGACCTGAACTTTCACCTGGAGAACAACAACGACAGCAACTCCACCACCCTGATCGACAACCTCGCCAACCTCGGTCTGAGCCAGCTCGTCACAACACCGACCCATTCCGCCGGCCACACGCTTGACCCCATCTTCTCCTCAAGCTCCCACGTCTCCTTCAGCCACACCACAGAACTCCTCTGGACCGACCACCGCTGCATCCATTTCACCTTCCAGAAACCCACCACACACCACCGCACCCAACAGATCCCACGCCGCTGCTGGAGCAAAGTCACCGAAGACCAACTACGGGCAACCCTCGCTCTCAGCCCTCCCTCCGACCCATCCAACACCGACGACGCCGCCTGCAACCTCAGACGATGGATGGACGACTGTGCAAACACCCTCGCCCCGCTGAAAAACTCACCTACAGTGACACCACCAAAAGAGCCAGCTGGTTCACCTCGGAACTCCTAGCCTCCAAGCGCACCTGCCGGAAACTAGAGAAGAAATGGCACAGTGATAAGACACCGGACAGCCACGCAGCCCACAAAGACGCCATCCGTAACCACCACCACCTCATCAAGTCCGCCAAGAGAATCTCCTTCAAAGACCGCCTCGACAACAACGCACACAACAGCAAGGAGCTTTTCAACATCGTGAAGGAACTCTCCAACCCCAGCTCCAACACCAACGACATACCGCCGTCGCAACCCCTGTGCGATTCCCTCGCCACCTTCTTCCACCGCAAGATCGCCGACATCCACGACAGCTTCAACACCCAGACAGCCCCAACTAAGATCGATGCACCAGACCCGCCGCACACCATCGACCACGACCCCCTGCCAGCCTGGGCCAGCGTGAACATTGAGGACACCATCAAGACCATGAGCACAATACACTCCGGCTCCCCGTCAGACCCTTTCCCGCACCACATCTTCAACAAAGCCAGCAGCTCCATCGCACCCCACCTGTGCAACATCAGCAATCTCTCCTTCGAGACCGCGACCTTCCCAGAGAGCTGGAAACACGCAGAGATCAACGCCCTACTCAAAAAACCCAAGGCGGACCCGAGAGACCTCAAGAACTTCCGGCCCATCTCCCTGCTTCCGTTCCCAGCCAAGGTCATCGAGAAGATCATCAACAAACAGCTAACCCGATACCTCGAAGAAAACAGCATCCTGGACCCATCCCAATCGGGGTTCCGCAGCAACCACAGCACTGAGACTGCCCTCATCGCCACCACCGACGACATCAGGATCCTGCTGGACAACGGTGAGACCGCAGCCCTCATCCTGCTGGACCTCTCCGCCGCCTTCGACACTGTCTGCCACCACACTCTACACGCACGCCTCCACGACGCAGGGATCCGAGACAAGGCCCTGGAATGGGCCACCTCCTTCCTCACCGGCAGAACCCAGAGAGTCCGCCTCCCACCATTCCGATCCGAAGCCTCCGAGATCATCTGCGGCGTACCCCAGGGATTGTCCCTCAGCCCAACACTGTTCAACATCTACATGGCCCGCTCGCACGCATCGCCAGACAGCACGACCTCAACATAATCTCCTACGCCGACGACACTCAACTGATCCTCTCCCTCACCAAGGACCCCCTCGCCGCCAAATCCAACCTCCATGAAGGAATGAAGGCTGTTGCCGATTGGATGAAGATCAGCCGACTAAAGCTGAACACGGAGAAGACAGAGGTCCTCATCCTCGGCTCCAACCCCTCAGCCTGGGACGACTCCTGGTGGCCAACGATGCTGGGAGCAGCCCCGACACCCACCGACCACGCACGCAACCTGGGAGTCATCCTCGACTCAACGCTCTCCATGGCCAGGCAAGTCAACGCAGTCTCATCCTCCTGCTTCAACACCCTCCGCATGCTTCGCAAGATCTACAGGTGGATCCCGACAGACACAAGAAGAACAGTCACCCAGGCCCTCGGCAGTAGCAGACTTGACTATGGGAACGCCCTCTACGCAGGAGCCCCGGCCAAGCTCATCAAGCGACTGCAAAGCATACAAAACGCCTCCGTACGCCTGATCCTCGATGTACCACGCCACAGACACATCACCCCCACCTGAGGAACTTGCACTGGCTCCCCGTCGACAGGAGAATCTCCTTCAAACTCCTCATCCACGCACACAAGGCACTCCACAAGACTGGCCCAGCCTACCTCAACAGACGACTCCTCTTCTACGTCGCCAATTCCGCTCCGCCGACCTCCCCCTCGCCACCGTCCCTCGCATTCGAAGAACTACCACCGGCGGCAGATCCTTCTCCCACCTCGCCGCCAAGACCTGGAACACCCTTCCACTAAGCCTACGACAGACCCAAGACCTGCTGACCTTCAGGAGGCTACTCAAGACCTGGTTGTTCGACCAGTAGCAGCACCCCCCCTTTTTTCTCCCCAGCGCCTTGAGACCCTCGCAGGTAAGTAGCGCGCTTTACAAATTCTGTGATTGATTGATTGATTGATTGATTGATTGATTGGCTGTCAGCACTTCATCCTGGAATTGCTGGCAGCCATCTTGGGACCAATATACATGATAGCACCCCATTGAAATGCATTGTAGTGAATAGAAGATTTTGAGGGTCACCAAAAGGAGAATTATAAAGGGTGATAAGACTTTAGTTACATTAGAATTCATTTGTTGATGGTACCATACTAATTTTAGGAATTGTGGTGTGTTCTAAGGTGATTTTACCCTGTGAAAAACCTTCTGCTGGGATATCATGAATCATGTTTGAGAGAAAACAATTTTCTCATGCTTGTCCCATAGAGGTTTGGAAGGTGCTCCAGTAGCTAAAATGAGAGCATATTTTCTGTAAATTCACATTATCTTTCTCAGTCATGTGAGAATGAAGTCAGACATTCTCAGTAAAACATGTACATCCTACAAGGACAGAGACTGTCAGTTGATTCCTTTCTGTTCTACTGCAGCTTCCCAGAGTGTTCTAAAGAACTACTAGAGCGCTAACAGCCTTACTTATGACAAAAGTATGGGACACCTGAAGCCATCTTGATTGGAATAAACTGGTAACACTTTAAACATTTAATTTAAAAAGGAACAAAATGAGGGGGTTCATTTTGTCATAGACATTATGGTTAGTGCTGTAGAAAGAAAAATTCGGACATGTTTTAAGTGAGATCTCAAATATCTTCCTGTTATATTTCAACATGAGCAGCCTGTCAGTTGATTCCTTTGTGTTCTACTGCAGCTTCCCAGAGTGTTCTAAAGAACAACTAGAGCGCTAACAGTCTTACTTATGACAAAATTATGGCACACCTGAAGCCATCTTGATTGGAATAAACTGGTAACACTTAAAACATTTAATTTAAAAAGGAACAAAATGAGGGGGTTCATTTTGCCATAGAAATTATGGTTAGTGCTGCAGAAAGAAAAATTAGGGCATGTTTTAAGTGACATCTCAAATCCTCTTCTATTTCATTAGAAAATTTTGACATGCAGACTGAAACAATCACTTTCAATACCAGCAGTAGACTTCCAGTTAACTCCCTGGTGAGCAGTAGCTTTACTACAGTGATCTAATGAGCAACTAGAGTGCTAACATTCTGAATTTATGGCAAATGTGTGACACATCTGAATGCCGTCTTGATGGAATCAAAGTAAAAACTGAAAGCATTTCCTACTGAGGAGACTGCAGTAAATGAGGAAATTAGGAAACTTGATAACAAATAAGTCTCCCAAGATGGCCACCAGAGAAAAAAAGAGCCCAAATGTAGCACAAATATCACCCAGATGTAGCCCACATATAGCCCAATGACAGAAGTGTGCAAAACACTTTTTATTTTTTGTTTTTTTGCAGTTTTATATAGTGCAGACTGGTCAGGTATTGGAGCGTTGCTCTTACTTGGACCCCTTATTGCGTATTTTGCACGAAGTACATGAGATTGATCTTGCGAAACATTGAACTTTACTATTCTGTTTACCTGAAGTTGCTCTGAACCGGGCTTTGTAACACCCGTTTTTACCTACTGGTTTTAATTAATTCTCACTGTATTGTATTAAGAAAGAGGATTTACTGTTTTTATGTACACTTTTATGATCTATGTTTCTAAATCAGATCGAATAAAGTTTAATGAATTTAATTGAAGTCTCCCAAGATGGCCACCAGAGAAAAAGGAGCCCAAATGTAGCACAAATATCACCCAGATGTAGCCCACGTATAGCCCAATGACAGAAGTGTGGAAAACACTTTTTATCCTTTGTTTTTTTGCAGTTTTATATAGTGCATACATGCCAACATTTTAGGACAGGGACGTGGGAGATTTAAAATAAAAAAATCGGGAGAATGAAAATTCCCCATTGACTTCTATTGTAGAAAATGCAATTTCAGGCAGGAGCAGCTAAAATAAAGCCATTTTTGGCTTGAAAAATCGGTAGTCTCCCGCCTGAATCGGGTCTATTGGCATGTATGATAGTGCAGGCTGGTCAGATATTGGAGTGCTTTACATGAGCATTGGTTACATAATACAAGGACAAACTCATTTTGGTTGTAGGCATGGGGAGATTAAGTGATTTGACCAGAATCACAGAATGTCGAGCTGAAGCAGAAACTCCAACTTGGTTCCCCAGTTGCAAAGTCTGCAGCTCTGGAAGTAACACTACATTCTCTCCCCTAAGCGTAACATTTAATCAAGTGGTCAACTGGATAAAAAAACATAAAGATAACAAATAATTTAAAAGTGCTTTGTCGCTATTTGAGAACTCAGAAAATATGTCCTCATTTTAGTTTTTTAGAGCACTAACCATACTTGCTATGCAAATAAGACCCTCTCATTTCTATAATTTCTAAAGGAAATGCTTTAGGTATTACAGTCTTGATTACATCAAGATGACGTCAGGTGTGCCACACTTTAGTAATAAATATAGAATGTTAGCAATCTGGTTGTCTATTGTCTCTTTCTGCACGTCTCTTGCCTCTTTCTGCACCTCTGTTGCCTCTTTCTGCAGCTCACTCTCTTCTTTCTGCACCTCTCTTGCCACTTTCTGCACCTCTCTTCCCTCATTCTGCAGCTCACTCTCTTCTATCTGTACCTCTCTTGCCTCTTTTGCACCTCTCTTGTTTTTTTACACCTCTCTTGCCTCTTTCTATACCTCTCTTGCATCTTTCTGCACCTCTCTTGCCTCTTTCTGCACCTCTCTTGCCTCTTTCTGCACCTCTCTTCTTTCTGCACCTCTCTTGCCTCTTTCTGCACCTCTGTTGCCTCTTTATGCACCCCTCTTGCCTCTGTCTGCACTTCTCTTGCTTATTTCTGCAGCTCACTCTCTTCTTTCTGCACCTCTCCTGCCTCTTTCTGCACCTCTCTTGCCTCTTTCTGTAGCTCACTCTCTTCTTTCTGCACCTCTCTTGCCTCTTTCTGCACCTCTCTTCCCTCTTTCTACAGCTCACTCTCTTCTTTCTGCACCTCTCTTGCCTCTTTCTGCAGCTCACTTGCCTCTTTCTGCACCTCTCATGCCTCTTTCTGCACTTCTCTTGGGTCTTTCTGCAGCTCACTCTCTTCTTTCTGTACCTCTCTTGCTTCTTTCTGTAATTCTCGTGCCTCTTTTTGCTCTTCTCTTGCCTCTTTCTGCAGCTCACTTGCTTCTTTCTGCACCTTTTTTCCTCTTTCTGTACCTCTCTTGACTCTTTCTACACCTCTTACCTCTTTCTGCACCTCTCTTGCCTCTTTCTGGACCTCTCTTTCCTCTTTCTGCACCTTTCTTGCCTCTTTCTGCACCTCTCTTGCCTCTTTCTGCAGCTCACTCTCTTCTTTCTGCACCTCTCTTGCCTCTTTCTACACCTCTCTTCCCTATTTCTGCAGTTCACTCTCTTCTTTCTGCACCCCTCTTGCCTCTTTATGCACCTCTCTTGCCTCTTTCTGCACCTCTCTTGCCTCTTTCTGCACATCTCTTGCCTCTTTCTGCACCAGTCTTGTCTCTTTCTACACCTCTCTTGCCTCTTTCTGTACCTCTCTTGCTTCTTTCTGCACCTCTCTTGCCTCTTTCTTCACCTCTCTTGCCTCTATCTGCACCTCTCTTGGCTTTCTACTCCACTCTTGCCTCTTTCTGCACCTCTCTTGCCTCTTTCTGCACTTCTCTTGCCTCTTTCTGCACCTCTCTTGCCTCTTTCTGCACCTCACTCTCTTCTTTCTGTACCCCTCTTGCTTCTTTCTGCACCTCTCTTGCTTCTTTCTGTGCTTCTCTTGCTTCTTTCTGCACCTTTCTTCCTTTTTCTGCATTTTTCTTGCCTCTTTCTGCACCTTTCTTCCTCTTTCTGGACCTCTCTTGCCTCTTTCTGCACCTCTCTTGTCTCTTTCTGCACCTCTCTTGCCTCTTTCTGTACCTCACTTGCCTCTTTCTGTGCCTTTCTTCCTCTTTCTGCACCTCACTCTCTTCTTTTTGCAACTCTCTTGCTTCTTTTTGTGCCTCTCTTGCTTCTTTCCGCACTTCTCTTGCTTCTTTCTGCACCTCTCTTGCCTCTTTCATCACTTCTCAAGCTTCTTTCTGCACCTTTCTTCCTCTTTTTGCACCTCTCTTGCTGTTTTCTGCACTTTTCTTGCCTTTTTCTGTACTTCTCTTGCTTCTTTATGCACTTCTCTTGCTTCTTTCTGCGCCTTTATTTCTCTTTCTGCACATGTCTTACCTATCTAGGTGTAGTTTGAAAGTCTAAAAAACCTTAGAAATTCACTGAAAAAACCACAGGTTTCAGGGATGTTATAGTTAGAAATTAGCATTTAAAAAACCTTAGAAATTCACTGAAACAAATCACAGGTTTCAGGGACGTTATAGATAGAAATTAGCATTTAAAAAACCTTAGAAATTCACTGAAAAAAACCATACGTTTCAGGGAAGTTATAGTTTGAAATTAGCATTTAAAAAACCTTTGAAATTCACTGAAAAAACCATAGGTTTCAGGGACGTTATAGTTAGAAATTAGCATTTAAAAAACCTTTGACATTCACTGAAAAAACCATAGGTTTCAAGGACGTTATAGTTAGAAATTATCATTTAAAAAACCTTTGAAATTCAGTGATGTCATTTGACATGTCATCAGTGATGTCATCAGTGATGTCACTGACCATGTCATGAATGATCTAATATGTGAAGTCATCAGCAGTGCATTGCGGGGGCGTGAGTTATAGTTAGCTCAGCTAACTATAACGGGCGAATTTCTCTGGTTTTGTACTAGTGAAATGTCCAACTAACTATAACGTCCCTGAAACCTATGTTTTTTTCAGTGAATTTCTACGTTTTTTTAAAGGCAAATTTCTAACTATAACGTCCCTAAAACCTATGGTTTTTTCAGTGAATTTCTACGGTTTTTTAAATGATAATTTCTAACTATAACGTCCCTGAAACCTATGGTTTTTTCAGTGAATATATATATATATATATATATGTAATACAAAAAACTGTGGAAAGAATCCAAAAAGAAGATGGAGTGCTGGTGAAACCCTCAGACAAGGGAGGGAATTTCGTGCTTTGGGGTCGTGAGTTATACAAGAAAGAGGCACTCAGTCAGTTGAATAACAAAGAGTGCTATCGAAGAATTGACATAAAGGAATATGAAGTGGTGAAAGAACAATTTTTTACAAGACTGGAGTTGTGGAGACAACAAGAACTGTTAAGCTGGAATGAGTATAAGTTCATCAAACAAGAGAATCCAGTGATACCGGTCTTTTATATGCTCCCGAAGGTGCACAAGAGCACCACCACTCCACCGGGGAGACCTATAATATCTTCATGTGGCAGCTTGTTTGAAAACACTTCTTAATATATTGACTATTTTTTAAATCCCATTGTAAGTACATTAACATCATTTATCAAAGATTCAACGGATTTTTTTAAATGTATATATGACATACGTTGGAATGAGACAACTATGATACTAGTGACTCTTGATATTGCTACTCTGTACACTAGTATAAGGCATATTGATGGTTTAAAAGCAACTGAATATTTCCTAGAAGACCTATGAGATTTTTTAGACACAATCAAATGATTTTTAGAAATGATGAAGTGGTGCTTGACTAAAAATATATTTTTATTTGGTGAAGAATTGTTCCAGCAAGAACAAGGGATGTCCATGGGCACCTGCTTCGCCCCCAGTTATGCTAATTTACATCTAGGCTGGTGGGAGGAGCAGGTGCTCGGTGGGTCGTCACTGGAACAATGGTCAGAACATGTCCTATTATGGGTAAAGTTCATAGATGACGTTTTTGTGCTGTGGCAGGGCACGGAAACGGATATAGAATTGTTCATCAGGGACCTTAACTCTAACACTCTTAATCTGAAATTTGTAGGACATTATAGTAGAAATTCTATAGATTTCCTGGACATTAGAATAAGACCAGTAGAAGGGAAACTAGAAACGACCATCTCTAGGAAGCCAACAGCTGGTAATAGTATTCTACATGCAGGGAGCTCCCACCCTGCCCCACTCATCAGGAGTATACCCTTTGGTGAGTTTTACAGGGCGCAGAGAGCATGTAGCAACCCAGAAGAATACTGTAGAATAGAACAGGAAATGACCAGCAGGTTCCTACAGAGGGGCTATTCACCAGTGGTTATAAGTGGAGCTGCCACAAAAGCTAGGAATCTGGAAAGACAGAGGGTGTTATTTGAACCATCCAGAACCCAACAGAGAAGGAAAAACAACAACAGGGTTTGGAGAATCATCGGTTCATAACAACTTTTAATACCAAACACAAGGAGGTGAGATCCATTTTAAATAAGCAGTGGCATCTTATAAAAGATGATCCAATATTGGGCCCCAAAGTGAGTAAACACCCTGATATAACATATAGAAAATCGAAATCATTAAAAGATCGGATTGTGAAGAGTGAATATCAAGAAAGGAGGGGGGGGGGCCCACATGGCTTCAACAGAAAATGGGTTTCAGGAAGTGTTTTAAGTGTAAAGCGTGCCATCATGGAATGAATCGTACGCATTTTAAAACATCTTTTAATAAAACCATTACAATCAAGGGCTTTTTAACCTGTAGATCAGGTTTTGTGGTCTACATGTTGCAATGTCCTTGCGAGAAGATTTATATAGGAAGTACCACACTGCCTGTATATAAAAGAATTCTGCAACACCGGAGAGCAATCATCAATCAGGATAGGACATATCCGATTGCTAGACATTTTGAAACTCATCATCAGAGCAATCCTATGTACTTGCAGTATAGCTGCATAGCTGAAATCCCCAGAAAAAAGAGAGGTGGGAATAGGGAGAAGGAACTCCGGAGGCTAGAGACATATTTTATATTGGAGTTCGACAGCAAGGAACCTCATGGGCTGAATGTAGATGAGGACTTGTAAACTTGCTTGTATTAAAATGATGATGAGACTAAGAGAATAGAGATGAGCCTGCACATTCAAGAACCCTTTGTTTTTTGTTTAAGTTTATTTATGGGAAGTTTTAAAATGAAGGACATTGACACTTTAGATTGAAACACTTTAGACATAGCACTTTATATTTATTACAGTACAGTAGAATACTCATCTAGATATGAGTTTGGAGGAGGAAAAGAAATGGAAAAAGAAGAAAGAAAATTTTCCTCACTTTTTAAGAGTGTATTGTAAAGTATATGATGTTTTTTCTTTTTATAAATAAAATATACTGAAAAGCACTTGCACTTTAGAATTGTCTAGTACTGTAGAGAAGTATACATGGATCAGGCAAAAAGGAACCAACTTATGTATACTAAAGGCACTAGCACTTTTGAGAATGATGGTACTGTATAATTGAAGCACTAGCACTTTTTCATAAAATATGAAGTGAATGTCAAAGCTACGCACTAGCACTTTAATTTGAGGAATGTTTGTCATAAAATAAAGAATAAATGGCACACATAAAATAGGGCAGCCAGATGACATGTAGAAATGTACATGATCAATCATGCACTGTAATAGAAAGCAAGTGATTTAATTTAATGCGAAGTATATGAATTCAGATGTTTTGATTGAGCATAAAAAGTTTTGCTATATCGTGTAAATATTAATACAATGTTTGATTAAGAAGTGTAAACAAAGTATATGCACTAGCAGAACACTTAAAAATAGTATGTAATATGGTTTAATCAAACATGTCTTAAGATGGCGCCCGTATTGAGGATGTGATGAACTCTATGGTGCTGAATACCTGGGCACTTCTTCAGGATCAAAATAAACGCTATCTACACAGCGTGGTAAAGTAAAACTTACATACCACGTTCTCAGGTCAATAACATGTTACCAATGCCCACCACCGAATAGCACCAACAGGAGTGTAGGTGAGCTATGTTTCTGTCTTGGCCTTTTATGTGTTTTTACTGCTCTATTTTGAGTCTGGTGGTTTTAATCATATACCTTCTGTGCATGAGTGTTTTGAACCCACTTTTTATTCTATTTTTCACCTAGAACACGGCGGTGTCAGTGCAAGTGTGACTACCTTTTTTCACCTAGCACACGTGCCATATTGGCACTTTAATATAAGGTCCATGAGATACGCCTCTTGTACATTATTCGTATTCCTGTACCAACACATCCCTTTTCCCCTTTTGGTTTTTTGCAGGTTATTGACCTGAGAACGTGGTATGTAAGTTTTACTTTACCACGCTGTGTAGATAGCGTTTATTTTGATCCTGAAGAAGTGCCCAGATCCCCCTGACACTGAAGGCACGAAACATGTCGATCCACCGAGAGTAAGACACAGATAGCTAGATACATTGCCTCTAGTTTACTGCCACTCTCTGTATATATATTTTTAATCAGGCAGTTTACCTTCTGAATAAATGACTGCTAGGACTGACTGACCTGTTTTAACTCACCTCCTTTCCCCCTCACATCTACACACACTAGGCCTCTCACCCCCACTGCACCCACTGGCAGGAACAAAAGATCCCCGCTAAAGAGCCCCGCACTGGGTGCCCGTCAGGTATTGCAGCGCCGACCAGATGAGGGGCAGGCTCATATGATGAAGCATGACACCTAGCTTGCTAGGTGTGTGAGAGCCCTAGTTCCGAAAAGGGGAATCCCCCTTCCTTTCTCTTCAGAGTGGGGCCACACTTGACCAACCCCCTCCGGAGTATCTCCTCGCTCCTTCTCTTTAGACTTAGA
Organism: Calotriton arnoldi; assembly: GCA_963921515.1. NCBI lineage: Eukaryota > Metazoa > Chordata > Amphibia > Caudata > Salamandridae > Calotriton > Calotriton arnoldi. The sequence goes on from CAWUFW010011727.1 coordinate 466,075, forward strand.
GGAACTTTGTACCCTTCTTGTACACAGACTAGAATACATTGTCACAACAAGTTCCCCAACAAAACATACACTAATAATAATGCCAGGAACTTTTACAACAGCTAACAGTGTTTCACAAGGCAGCATGACATATTGAAACAGAAAAAGCACATCCACATAATAGTACAGTAAGACCAGAGCAGGACACAAAAATGCTACACAACCTAGCACAACACAGTTAATATTATTATTATTATACATTTGTAAAGCGCAGCTATCACCCAACGGGCATCTTAGAGCTAGTAACTTATCAGTAAAGAGGAGAGATCACTATTACAGGAGTTGGTAAGTCAGTTTCAGTTAAACTTCTATTTCCAGGGGAAGAGACAGGTTTTTAGGTTCTTCCTGAAGCTCAACAGATTAGTATTACTTCTTAGGGAAAGTGGGAGATTATTCCAGAGTTGAGCACCTTTAATCTGGAAGGTTCTACCTCCAAATCATATTTTTTTGAAGGAGGGAATGCATATAAGGCCAGCATGAGATGAACTTAAGGTTTGTGCAAGCGTATAGAGCTCAATTATTTGTGGAAGAGCTTTAGGTCCTGTGCCATTTACTTCCAACATACAGCTTTAAAAATGTACCTTTCTTTTATTGGCAGTCAGTGAAGTTTCTGTAATGTTTCTGTTGCAGAGTCCCTCCTTCCTCTGTTTAATGAAAGTTTGGCAGCCAGCACCTGGATCCTATGGAGCCGTTTGAGTAGATACTCGGGGCTGCCTAGTAGATGAGAGTTACACTAGTCCAGTCTGCTTAATATCTAGGCCTGTACTACAAGCTTCCTATTTGGCTGGGGGAGCACTGGGACTATTTTTTCAAATTTCTAAGGAGTCCATGGCACACTGCTACTGTTTTATTAACATGAGTTTCCATTGAGAATCTATTGTCAATTTGGATTCTCAGATTTTGCACCTAATTTGTTGTTTCTAGATCTGAGTTATTTGCCCAAGTCCAAAAGTTGGCTGTAAGTTGTTGTTGAGGTTTGCCGGTGAGCAGCACAGAAATTCTGTTTTATCTCAGTTGAATTTTAGCATGTTATCATCCAACCATTGGGTCATCTCTTTCAAACAGAAGTGGAGATTATTTAGTTGATTAGGATCTCATTTGTTCAGAGATATTATTAATAACGTGTCGTCTGCATAATTTACAAACAATATCCCGAAGGATTTAATCAGGGTTAGCAGTGGTCTTAGATACACATTGAACAAAATGGGGCTTAGGGCAGAGCGCTGGGGCACACCATGCTCAATTTCTTTGTATTCTGATGTGAAAGGGGGAAGGGTTATTGCTTGTAGTCTCTCCGAGAGGTAGGACTTGAACCAGTTGAGCAGTGTGCCTCTCAATCTGATCTCCTTCAAGCGTGCATGCAGGATTTGGTGGTTGACCGTGTCGAACGCGGCGGATAGGTCTAGTAGGATCAATACCGTTGTTCGACAACCGTCAACTTGCATTCTTTCCTCATTGGTGGCCAAGATCAATGCCGTTTCTGTTCCATGGGATGGCCTAAAGCCCATCTGTTCTGGTACAAACAGGTTATTATCCTCAAGGAAATCAACCATAATCTTACTTAGATGCTTTTCGAGTATCTTGACTCAAAGAGGGAGCCTCGAGATTGGGCGATAGTTGCTCGGTTCTTGAATATCAGCCAGGGGGTTTTTCAATAGTGGGGTGTTAGACCTGGCATCCTTGGCGTGGGTCTCCCTTCCATTTTTTCATAATGCCTCCACGGTTGCCGATATGTTTTTGCTGGACTAGATGCTCATGGGCACTTTGCCGCTGCTAATCAGTGCCAAAGTGCAAGTGCTCCCTATCGTTAATTGATACATGTATTAGTGACTCCATGATTGGATGATTGGTTTACTTGTCAGTCCCTAGTACAGTGCACTCAGTGTGCCCAGGGCTTGTAAATCCAATGCCGCTGGTGGGCTCGCAGCACTGGTTGTGCCACCCACAGAAGCGGCCTGTAAAATATGTCTCGGGCCTGCCATCGCAGAGCCTGTGTGCAGCCTCGGGCTGCCATGTCGACTTGGTGAGTACACCCACTTACCAGTCCCTAAACCTTCCCTTTACTGCATGTTGGTCACCCCTAAAGTAGGCCCTAGGGCAGGGTGCATTGTAAGTATAAGGTAGGACATGCCCTGGTGTGTGTGGCATGTCCTAATAGTGAATTACAGCCATTTTCGTTTTTCACTATTGCAAGGCTACCTGCTCCCCATAGGCCAGAATGGGCAGACTGACTATTACACCTTATAGTCAGAACTGACCCAGGGAACCTGGTAGAAAAACGAATTTAGTATGCCTGAACTCAGGATGATAAAATACATCTTTTAGTGAAGTTGGTTTTAACATTCTGTGTTCGAAAATACCACTTTTAGAAAGTGGGTATTTTCTTGCCTAACTATCCAAGCCTGCCTCTGCTAGGTTGTGTATTCCTTGTCTGGAGATTGAGTGACAGGGGCTGGGGGTGGCTACAGGAGACAGGGTGAGTCAGCGCAGGTCTGAATAGGGCTGTGCCTGCCTTCCACAATGCTGGCTCCACCTCCTGCCGGGCGGCTGAGCACTCTGCCCCACATTCTGAAAGGAAAGAAGGAGTCAGAAAGACAAAGTGCTCCAGGACTGACCAGAACTGGTTTTGGACTAGGCAGAGGCCTCTCTGCCTCCAGAGAACAAAGAGAATCAGGGTATAAGAGGGGCACCCAGACCCCAGGAAGTTTAGATCACTTTTGGGAACAAGAAGAAACCTTTACTGAGGAGCGGAACCAAGAAGAAACTGAGGAGAAACTATCCCTAAGCCTGAAGTGCTGCTTGGGGGATTGGCCTGCAGTGGTTTGCCTGACTGCCAAAGAGAGGAGAAAGGAACTTTTGCTTTGCTGTGACTTTCATCAACTTGTGAAGGATCTCCAAGGGCTTGGAAGAGAGCTTGCCCCCTGACCGAAGTCCCAGGACCATTGGACTTCACCCCTTTGTGAATTGCTGCTGGAAACCTGTTTCAGTGGCTACAGAGGTAGGGAGCTGTGACCGACTCTCACGACCGACTCGGTGTCCTGCAAGCACCGCATCGAAGCACCGTCTCGCCCTGCAACGCACGGCCCTGGTCTCACCGACTCCGTCAACGAGCCGCTGCCTGCACCGCATCGAGGGACAACGCGTCCTGCAACGCTTCGCTACGCCGAATCGAACTGGTCCGACCGACACGGTCACTGCTGCTGAGTTCGAGTCCTGTGACCGCACCGGAGTTGGGCACCGCTCGCACGCTTTGCGACGCACCGCCCGACTCGCACCGCTGTCCGGACTGATCGACGCCAGCTCCTGAATCCGGCTCCGTCGCCGCACCGCAACCTGCCAGCACCGCATCGAAGCACCGTCTCGCCCTGCAACGCACGGCCCTGGTCTCACCGACTCCGTCTCGACGACGTCAACGAGCCGCTGCCTGCACCGCATCGAGGGACAACGCGTCCTGCAACGCTTCCATTTTTGCATCGCGACCGCGACGAACAGCCATCCGGCTCGCACGCCCGTGCCTGCCGCTTCAAGTAAAGGTACTGTGACCGAGTCTGTCTACGCTGTGTTGGCCCGTCTCGACGCGGTCAGCTGGATTTGTTAGACTCTGTTTGTTCTCGACATCGCCGTAGCCGGAGGAGGCTACCGACTCGCACAGAACCTTGAATTAAGCCTTTTTGATCAGAACTAAGTATTCTTAACAGTATTGTGGATTATTTTTGTCGTTTATGGTCTTGTGATAAATCTATATAAAGTATACCTATTTTTATAAATATATAACCTGTGTGGTGTCCATTTGTAGTGTTGTCACTTGATTACTGTATGTGTTCACAAATGCTTTACACACTGCCTCTGAACTAAGCCTGTCTGCTCGTGCCAAGCTACCAAGAGGGTGAGCAGGGGTTATTTCGAGAGTGTACCTACTCTCCCTGACTAGACGCAAGGGTCCCTATTTGGACAAGGGTACATCCCTCTGCCAACTAGAGACCCCCAAATCTAACATTGGTGGTCAGCGGTGAGGATTCTGGACTTGCATTTGTGACTCATGTACAGTGATTGGTGAACACTACTTAGTGAGTGCAGACCAAAACGCAACCACATACTTTAATAGCATTTTTTCTGGGATTTCCTATTTTTGCAAATGCCAAGTTCAGTCACTATGGAGAAACCAGCATCAGTAGCCTCTGTTGAATGTGATTGGGAAGAAGAGAGGCTAGAATGCTACACCCTTAAGCAGCTCAAGCAATTCTGCAAAAAGTTTAAAGTGTCCATGACCGGGATCTCCAGGAAGGAGGACCTCCAAAAGGCGCTGAGGGCCTGGGTCGAATCAAGGAGTGCCCCTGTGGAGGGGCTGAGAATGCAGAAGGGCAGCTGGAGGGGCTATTGGGTCTAGGGGCTAGAAGACCACCTTCCCCAGTAGGTAGCAGTGTTTCTGCCAGAGGACTGTCTCCAGAGGAGTTGGAGGACAGGAAAGAGAGTAGGATGCACGAAATAGAGCTGACCAAACTCAAGCTGAATAAGCAGTTAGAATTCGAAATGCAAACAAGGAAATTAGCCCTAGAGGAAAAGAAAATGCAGTTTGAACATGAGAAAGTTTTGAGGGAGTTGGAATTGAAGGCCAAGAGCTTAGAGATTACTCCCTCTGGTGGCAGTGTACCGCCTGTGCCTGTTGAAGCTAGGGTGTATATTCCCAAAGATGTGGTGAAGGAGTTTTTAAAAATGACGACATAGGGCAGTGGTTCAAAGCCTATGAGGTAGCCATGTCTTCCCACCGGGTCCCTGAGAAGGATTGGGGAGCGGGGTTGTGGGGACGGTTCCTCAGTGAAGGGCGGGATACCTTGTTGGATTTGCCCTCTGAAGTCTATAATTCGTACAGCCACATGAAGGATGCCTTAATGACTAGATATGGTTTGACCCCTGAGCTTTATAGGCAAAGGTTCAGGAACTGTAGTAAGATTGAAAGCAGTACCTGGGTTGAATATGTGACCTTCTTTTGCAGAGCCTTGGATGGTTGGGTAAAGGGTAGCAAAGCGACTGATTTTCAGGCGCTCTTTGATTTGATTGCCTGGGAGCACTTGTCCGGTAATTGTTTTCCTGAGCTACGCCAGCACCTGATTGATAGTAAGCTGACTAACCCTAGGCAGCTTGCTGAGGAGGCGGACCGCTGGGTGAGTACCCGGGTCCACAAGGGTCACGTGGGAGACTCCGCCAAGGGTGGGCAGGGTCCCCAGCAGAAGAGTGGGGGGGACAAGGGTAAACAGAAGGAGTTCCATAAAGGGCCCCAAAGTAGACCCCAAGGGAACCAAGGGAAAGGTTCCCAGCCTCCCCCTGAGAAGAAGCCAGTGGCCCTGACAGGCCCCCTGTTCACCAGGGACCACTGGTATGTTACAAGTGTGGCGCCCCTGGCCACAAGGCAAGCGATCCTCGTTGCCCTTTGCATGGAAAACCAGCACCCACCAGTGCAGTCCCCCGGCAGTTGGCTAGTGTAGCCCTGGGGGAGGAGTTGGGTGCCCAAGGTGGGGGATCCCACAGTGTTTTCCCTTGTCTCATTAGGAGACTCTGAGATGGTCCCTAGGACCCCGCTGCCTGAGAACACTAAGAAATACAGGCAGTGGGTGACCATCAATGGCCATAGGGTGGAGGCTCTGAGAGACACAGGAGCCAGTGTGACAGCTGTCAAGTGTCACCTGGTGTCTAAAGAGCAGGTTATCCCTGATGCATTCTATCCGGTTGTTGCCGCTGACAACACAGAGAGTCACTGCAAGGTGGCTCAGGTTCCCTTTGAGTGGGGGGTCTCGGGTACTCTTCAAGTAGCTGTGAGGCCAGCCATGCCTGTTGACTGTTTGTTAGGGAACGATTTGGAGAGCTCACCTTGGGCTAAGGTGGAGCGGAGTGCGCATTTAGAAATGTTGGGCTTGCCTGATTGGGCATGTGTGACCACCCGGTCAATGGCAGCTAAAGGTGTTCAAGAGGACCTGGAGCCTGAGAGGGAGGCCCAGGTGCCTGCCGGAGAGAGAGGAGGCAGGGGCGCGGGAAACCGGCCCCGAGGTTCCCACGGTCCAGGAGGAGGCAGACCCTGAGGGGGATGCCCTGGAACCTACAGGGGAACAGGTAGCTGAACTGGGGACCTACCTGAGCTGACCCATTGGCAGCAAGAAGGAGGACCCTCCAGGGAAGAGTTCTGCAAGGAGCAGAACACATGCCCTTCTCTCGTGGGTCTGAGGCAACAGGCCACAGACCAGGCAGCAGGTGATCAGTCTGGATCACATTGGGTTTACTGGGAGAATGGTCTCCTGTATTCAGAGCCTAAGGTTGCTGAGCCTGGGTCAGCCCGTGTGCTGGTGGTACCCCAGCGCTTCAGAGCCTTCCTACTGGGGTTGGCTCATGATGTACCGTTAGCGGGACATCTGGGGCAGGACAAGACCTTTGACAGGCTTGTTACCCATTTCTATTGGCCCCAGATGCGCAGGAGTGCCGCCACTCACTGCAGGACATGCCAGACTTGCCAGGCAAGTGGAAAAAGTGGGAGGAAGCACAAGGCTCCTCTCCAGCCATTCCCTGTGGTCAGCACCCCCTTTGAACGGGTGGGTATTGACATTGTGGGGCCACTGGACCCCAAGACAGCCATAGGCAACAGGTTTATCCTGGTCTTGGTGGACCATGCCACCCGGTACCCTGAAGCCATCCCTCTGAGGACAGTGACGGCCCCCGTGGTGGGACGGGCACTGATGGGAATTTTCTCACGTGTGGGATTCCCTCAAGAGGTGGTGTCTGACAGAGGTACCAACTTCGTGTCCAAGTACATGAAGTCCCTGTGGCAGGAGTGCGGTGTAACTTACAAGTTCACCACTCCTTACCACCCTCAAGGAAATGGTCTGGTTGAGAGATTCAACCGGACCCTCAAGGGCATGATTATGGGTCTGGAAGAACCCATGAGGCGTAAATGGGACGTCCTCTTACCATGCCTGTTGTTTGCATACCGGGAGGTGCCACAGAAGTCTCTAGGGTTCAGTCCCTTTGAGCTCCTCTATGGACACCCGGTGCGAGGACCTCTGAGTTTGGTCAAGGAAGGCTGGGAGCAATCTCCCAGGAAACCTCCCAGGATGTATACAGTTACATGCTGGCCTTCAGGAACCAGACTAGGCGTTTCAGAGAGCTTGCTGAGGCAAATCTGGAAGCCAGCCAGGAGGAGATGAAGCGGTGGTACGACCAGAATGCCACTCTGGTAGAGCTTCAGCCTGGTCAGAAAGTGTGGGTCATGGCCCCTGTGGAGCCCTGTGCGCTCCAGGACAGGTGGACCGGCCCTTTTACGGTGGTGGAGCGCAAGAGTCCAGTTACCTATTTGGTGGACTTGCAGTCTCCCAGGAACCCCTTGCGGGTCCTGCATGTGAACCGCCTGAAGCCCCACTTGGAGAGGTCCCAAGTGGGCATGCTCTTAGCTACAGATGATGGAATGGAGGAGGAGACCGAGCCTCTTCCTGACCTCCTGTCAGCCCGAGAGCAAGATGGATCAGTGGAGGAGTAAACCTCTCTACCTCCCTGACACCTGAGCAGCAGGGTGACTGTCGCCAACTGTTGGGACAGTTCCCTGACCTGTTCTCCCTGGTTCCCAGTGTCACCCATTGGTGCGTCCATGATGTGGACACTGGGGACAGTCTTCCTGTGAAGCACAAGGCTTACAGGGTGACTGACAGGGTCAGAGCCTGCATCAAGGAGGAGGTCTCCAAGATGTTTGCGCTAGGGGTGATTGAGTCCTCTAACAGCCCTTGGGCCAGCCCCGTGGTCTTGGTTCCAAAAGCTGCCGCGCCTGGTGCCACACCAGAACTCCGGTTCTGTGTGGACTACAGGAGACTCAATTCCGTCACCAGGACTGACGCCCACCCCATCCCCAGAGCTGATGAGCTCATAGATCGGTTAGGGGCTGCGCGGTACCTCAGCACGTTTGACTTAACGTCTGGATACTGGCAGATCGCCTTGACTGATGGGGCAAAGAGAGGTCAGCATTCTCCACACCAGATGGGCACTACCAGTTCCGGGTGATGCCCTTTGGGATGAAGAATGCCCCTGCCACCTTTCAGAGGTTGGTCAACCAGGTGTTGGTTGGACTGGAGGATTTCAGTGCCGCCTACCTGGATGACATCGCAGTGTTCAGTGCCCGTTGGGAAGAGCATCTGCGCCACCTCTGGGAAGTGTTGATGGCGCTGCGGAGGGCAGGCCTCACAATCAAGGCGAGTAAGTGCCAGATTGGGCAGGGTTCTGTGGTGTACTTGGGACACCAGGTTGGGAGCGGCCAGGTGGCGCCCCTCCAACCGAAAATTGATACCATTCTGGCTTGGGAGCCCCCAAGACCCAGACAGAGGTGAGAGCCTTCCTAGGACTCACCGGGTATTACCGGAGATTCGTCAAGGGGTATGGCAGCATTGTTGCCCCCTTGACCGAGCTGACTTCCAGAAGCAGCCCAGGAAAGTGATTTGGACTGACGCCTGTCAAAAAGCTTTTGACACCTTGAAGACTGCCATGTGCACGGCGCCTGTGCTCCAGGCACCCAACTTCTCCAATGAGTTCATTGTTCAGACCGACGCTTCAGAGCATGGTGTAGGGGCTGTTCTATCACAGATCAATGAGGAGGGCCTAGACCAACCTGTAGCCTTCATCAGTAGGAGGTTACTTCCCCGGGAACAGAGATGGAGTGCTATTGAGCGTGAGGCATTTGCTGTGGTCTGGGCACTGAAGAAGCTGAGACCATACCTGTTTGGGGCTCACTTCCGGGTTCAGACAGACCACAGGCCCCTCAGATGGTTGATGCAGATGAGGGTGAGAATCCAAAGCTGTTGAGGTGGTCCATTTCCCTACAGGGGATGGACTTTACGGTGGAACACCGCCCTGGTACAGAACACGCCAATGCTGATGGACTGTCCAGATTTTTCCGCCTTAGCGATGAGAACTCCCTAGGGGTAGGATAGTTCTCCCCACATTTCAGCTGGAGGGGACACGTGTTAGACCTGGCATCCTTGGCGTGGGTCTCCCTTCCATTTTTTCATAATGCCTCCACGGTTGCCGATATGTTTTTGCTGGACTAGATGCTCATGGGCACTTTGCCGCTGCTAATCAGTGCCAAAGTGCAAGTGCTCCCTATCGTTAATTGATACATGTATTAGTGACTCCATGATTGGATGATTGGTTTACTTGTCAGTCCCTAGTACAGTGCACTCAGTGTGCCCAGGGCTTGTAAATCCAATGCCGCTGGTGGGCTCGCAGCACTGGTTGTGCCACCCACAGAAGCGGCCTGTAAAATATGTCTCGGGCCTGCCATCGCAGAGCCTGTGTGCAGCCTCGGGCTGCCATGTCGACTTGGTGAGTACACCCACTTACCAGTCCCTAAACCTTCCCTTTACTGCATGTTGGTCACCCCTAAAGTAGGCCCTAGGGCAGGGTGCATTGTAAGTATAAGGTAGGACATGCCCTGGTGTGTGTGGCATGTCCTAATAGTGAATTACAGCCATTTTCGTTTTTCACTATTGCAAGGCTACCTGCTCCCCATAGGCCAGAATGGGCAGACTGACTATTACACCTTATAGTCAGAACTGACCCAGGGAACCTGGTAGAAAAACGAATTTAGTATGCCTGAACTCAGGATGATAAAATACATCTTTTAGTGAAGTTGGTTTTAACATTCTGTGTTCGAAAATACCACTTTTAGAAAGTGGGTATTTTCTTGCCTAACTATCCAAGCCTGCCTCTGCTAGGTTGTGTATTCCTTGTCTGGAGATTGAGTGACAGGGGCTGGGGGTGGCTACAGGAGACAGGGTGAGTCAGCGCAGGTCTGAATAGGGCTGTGCCTGCCTTCCACAATGCTGGCTCCACCTCCTGCCGGGCGGCTGAGCACTCTGCCCCACATTCTGAAAGGAAAGAAGGAGTCAGAAAAGACAAAGTGCTCCAGGACTGACCAGAACTGGTTTTGGACTAGGCAGAGGCCTCTCTGCCTCCAGAGAACAAAGAGAATCAGGGTATAAGAGGGGCACCCAGACCCCAGGAAGTTTAGATCACTTTTGGGAACAAGAAGAAACCTTTACTGAGGAGCGGAACCAAGAAGAAACTGAGGAGAAACTATCCCTAAGCCTGAAGTGCTGCTTGGGGATTGGCCTGCAGTGGTTTGCCTGACTGCCAAAGAGAGGAGAAAGGAACTTTTGCTTTGCTGTGACTTTCATCAACTTGTGAAGGATCTCCAAGGGCTTGGAAGAGAGCTTGCCCCTGACCGAAGTCCCAGGACCATTGGACTTCACCCCCTTTGTGAATTGCTGCTGGAAACCTGTTTCAGTGGCTACAGAGGTAGGGAGCTGTGACCGACTCTCACGACCGACTCGGTGTCCTGCAAGCACCGCATCGAAGCACCGTCTCGCCCTGCAACGCACGGCCCTGGTCTCACCGACTCCGTCAACGAGCCGCTGCCTGCACCGCATCGAGGGACAACGCGTCCTGCAACGCTTCGCTACGCCGAATCGAACTGGTCCGACCGACACGGTCACTGCTGCTGAGTTCGAGTCCTGTGACCGCACCGGAGTTGGGCACCGCTCGCACGCTTTGCGACGCACCGCCCGACTCGCACCGCTGTCCGGACTGATCGACGCCAGCTCCTGAATCCGGCTCCGTCGCCGCACCGCAACCTGCCAGCACCGCATCGAAGCACCGTCTCGCCCTGCAACGCACGGCCCTGGTCTCACCGACTCCGTCTCGACGACGTCAACGAGCCGCTGCCTGCACCGCATCGAGGGACAACGCGTCCTGCAACGCTTCCATTTTTGCATCGCGACCGCGACGAGACAGCCATCCGGCTCGCACGCCCGTGCCTGCCGCTTCAAGTAAAAGGTACTGTGACCGAGTCTGTCTACGCTGTGTTGGCCCGTCTCGACGCGGTCAGCTGGATTTGTTAGACTCTGTTTGTTCTCGACATCGCCGTAGCCGGAGGAGGCTACCGACTCGCACAGAACCTTGAATTAAGCCTTTTTGATCAGAACTAAGTATTCTTAACAGTATTGTGGATTATTTTTGTCGTTTATGGTCTTGTGATAAATCTATATAAAGTATACCTATTTTTATAAATATATAACCTGTGTGGTGTCCATTTGTAGTGTTGTCACTTGATTACTGTATGTGTTCACAAATGCTTTACACACTGCCTCTGAACTAAGCCTGTCTGCTCGTGCCAAGCTACCAAGAGGGTGAGCAGGGGTTATTTCGAGAGTGTACCTACTCTCCCTGACTAGACGCAAGGGTCCCTATTTGGACAAGGGTACATCCCTCTGCCAACTAGAGACCCCCAAATCTAACATGGGGTTACCAAGGCCTTCTTCCAGGCTATTGGAACTGTCCCAGTTTCAAGAGAATGAATACAGATTAATCGTAAGGTGGGGAGGAGTTCATTCAATCTGTCTTTCTATATTATTGTCCGAATGGGGTCTATAGAGGAGCCTGCTGAGATCGATGAGACAAGAGCTCTAGATTCTGCCTCTCCTAGCAGATCAACCTTCTCCAGGATTGTCACACTGGACCATTCTTGGTTTGGATCTAGCATTTTTGTCCTGTTATCAGGTTCTTTCTTTTGATTAGGTATGACCTTATTTTGTATGTCTACTATGATCCGTTTAATTTTGTCATGGAAATATTCCGAGAGGTTATTGCATAGTTCTTATGAAGGCAAAATATTTAGTTTTATACACTCAGGGGTGGTTAATTCTTTTATCAGTTCAAAGACTTGCTTTGAATTATTGGACACTTCGAGGATAGTAGCTGAGATGTATGAGGCTCTAGCCTTCTTTATTTCTATCTTACATTCCTTGTGAACCAGTTTCAGTAAGGCTCTATCACTATCTGTGTAAAATTCCCTCCATTGCCCTTCAAGCTTTCTTCACTTAGCTTTTAGATATTAAAGGGTTTCTCTGAAAACCATGGTGCTGATTTTCTAGGTTTATGTCTGATTGCTTTTAGAGGAACTACCTTATCTAAGGTGCCTACAACAGACGTTTCTTAGTTTGAGCAGTTTACCTCTACTGTGTCGGAATCTTGAAAACATGTTGTAGTGTCAAATATTGTTTCCTTATTGAGTTTCTTTAATTTAGCCCAGGGTGTTTCTAAAAAATGTATCATCATTTTTCCCTTTAATGGGTCTTTTAAAATTAGAAAGTTACAAATGTATGTTGTTTTGTGTTGGATGATGTTGTTGTATTGGTGTCATGTGTTGGTATATTGTGATGTATTGGTTTCTTGCACCATTGAGTTTGTTTTTTTGCTGTAATTATATTTTTTGCGCTTTGTTAGTATGTCATATTGTTTTACATTTGTTATGATATTGTTCCATTTGTTGCATTATTCTGTTGCTGTGGTTTGTTGCTGTTATTGTGGTGTTAATGCAACATGGTGTTGTGATGCCATGGTATTGCTCTGGTTTAAAAGCAGACTCCCAGGTTAAATATGAACAAATATTCTTTTCACAAATTATTACCTTCACAAATGTGCTTTCATAATGATGTAGCAAACAGTGTTTGCATTAAGCACTACCTTACTGACAACCTAGTACATGTAATAGCTCCAACAGCATGATGCAAAAATGTTTTGTGTTACGGCGCTAAAATTAATGTATGTGAGATTTTATTTGTGCTGAGATGTCATTTATGAGAAACAAAACAGGGTCACTGTTTGCCAAAGGAATTACCAATGAAGAGTAGGTAAAGGTGCATTTTTCATGAACAGGCCTAGTTAAGAATAAAATCACTTTTTTCCTATCTTGGTATGTGAAAATGCTTCAGTGATCAATAGGTGTTCTTTTTGACTTTTAAAAATCTAGCATGAAAGACGATTTTTATTACTTTAGATGTAAAGTTTTTTTTTAGAAAGAGTACTTTGTGCTACCTGAGAGTAAACTGGTTTCAGAACAGGTTTGTCTCACAGCCCTTCTACAGGGACCAAATACACATCCCTCGCTAACTCTTATTGACCCTCGACCTGTAAGACTAATGAGGCTGATTTAGATGTTGGCGGACAGGTCACTCCGTCACAACTGTGACGGATATCCTGTCTGCCGAAATATAAAAACCATTGGCTATAATGTGATTTATATTTCGGCGTTCTGGATCTCTGTCACCGTTGTGCTGGAGTAACCCATCCACCAACATCTAAATCAGGCCCTTAGTCTTGGCTTCTGGCAGTAGAAAGGTAGAAGTGGTGTTAACAGTGGTCACGTAGCAGGGATTAGCCAGCTGGGAAGGGGACTGGAACAGCTGGAAACAAACACAAAGGACACTTACACTTTCTCAGCTCTTCCTTTAAAGTGGAAGTTGAAATGAGGCTGTCACCATTAATATGCTCAACCACCATATCCTTGTGTCTGTTTTCACCATTTGTTTAATCTCCAGAGGACCAAAATAAGGTGCTGAGGCTTCTTCAAGTAGTAAGCACACTTAGCAGGAACGAAATATAGGTCACCCATCTCAGGGCTTTATGTGATGCTGAAAACAGGTTCACCGGAACCTCACAGTAAACACACGACGCCTTGTGGAGCCATGCCAGGCTATACTTCCAGTTGCAGCCTTGCCCTGCTAATGGGTTTTGAGACCCAAAATGTGTTTAATTCTGAAGGTGAAACTTTGGACTGTGGCGAGGCACCAAATCTAACCCAGCAGCGAAGCAGCCTCGATCAGTGCATACCCCTTATTTGTCCTGTTCAGAGGTTTTGATGCAAAAACAGAAAGCTTCGATGGGATCTTAATAATGATGCTTTCTGATTTTGAGGGACCCTCATCAGCTTCAGCTCCTTGCTTTACCCCACAGGAAGGAATAGATCCTCAGGAGATCAAGTAAGTAAGAAAGTAAATGCTTTGACCGATGCAGCCTGTGTATCCTACTTGGGCCCTGCTCCATCACAGTCAGCCTGAAATCATGCCTAGGTCTGGCTCATCTGACTTCTGATTGGCACTTTGCATTGTATTGGTGTTTTTTCCTATACAATGTTGCCAATTTGTATCTCTGGTTCCCCTTATGTGATTTTGAGCATTTTGGCAGAGCAAGTTCTGTGTTCCTGACTTTGTAATTCTTTGGTACTGCTTGAATTTGGCAAGCTTTTCTCTGGGGAATTACCCAATGTTTGTGCCAGGCTTACCAGGGTTGGATCAGTGATCCAAAATCTGACACCTCCTCACTGCACTTAATCTCAGAACACAATTACACCACACTGTACTGGATCATAGAAACATTAACCCACTAGTCTGACTTGCACCCTTGCCCTCTAAACATTGGACATCAAACCTAGGGACAAAATCTCTATACCAGAGGTCTCCAATCTTTTCTGTAATAAGCGCTACTTTTGTTAAATAAAAATCATCCTGAGGTACTAATATTAAGTGTTGTAATAGTGACCACAGTGGACAAGATTGCTTTAGTGGCCAACCTACACAAATTATCAGAAATGTTCACCACAGCACAGCAAGCAGCGTTTCCATCAGTAAAGGGACAAAAAATGCTTTAATAATTTGGAATACCTCGATTTTGGTAAAACATAACAGCTATAGCTGCATTGTCCCTTGAATCAAGGTCATAATAAGTCTCCTCAATGCTGCAAAATTTAGCACTTAAATATCAGCTTTATGTATAATATAACATGTATTGGTAAAGTGCAAGTTCACAGTAAAGAACATCTTCGCATTAAAATGACATATGTACAGTGTTACCCAACTCAGTGGTTGGAATGGTTATGATGGAAATTCAGCTGGAAATTCAATTGGAAATTGGACCATTTTTCTCTAAACATCAGATGATTAGTTCTAGAAAAACATTTGTGTGCTGAATGCACGCTTTTCAATTTGATATACACATATTATTTCAACCAAGCAAAAGCTTCTAATTTTGTGAACTGGGATGCACACAGTGGTGCTACTTACAGATAGCTGGAGAGATACCAGTAGCTCATGAGCTACTTGTTGGAGAAGCAAGCAAGATACTTACAGGTAGCTGTAGAAATACCAGTAGCTCATGAGCTACTTGTTGGAGAAGCAAGCCTCTATACACTAAACTGCATCCTAGCTTCTTTAATTCATTTCAATACAATTCACTCAAATAACACCAGACGACCATACTGCAATGCGCTTTTTGGCTAAGCAAACGTTACTTGACCATATGGACAATAAAACAGAATAGTACACTGTACCTGGAAGTTGCTAACATATAACAGGTCTCTGCCTTTTGTAGAAATTACAATTGTTTGCATGGTGTACCCCCAGAGATTTGCCTTGACTCTTTTGCTGGCTGTAGAACTCTGTGCACTTTATTCCCTGCTCACCAGTGGTTAAGTGCCTGTGCTTCCCATTTTAAAATGATGACATTGCCATACCCCTAATTGGCATATTTAACTTACCTGGCAAAGTAGACCACCGCTCACCCACCAGATTGTGAGTTTCCTCATTGTCTGGCGGGCAGCGGCGCAGCAGTCCCATCCCATTGCGATGCCTATTAAAAAGGCACCGCAATGGGACGGCCTAAGGCCATTCCTGCAAGGCATGGACTGTGCAGTCCATTGCTGTGCAGGAAAGGGAGTGCCTGCAGACAGGGGGGCACAACACGTGCCCCCCATGAATGCATCCCTGTACACAGGGGCAAGATAGGGACCTTTGTTTCCCTGCCACCAGCCTTTTCATGGTGGGCTCACTGCCATGAGAAGGCTGGGGGTGCGGAAACTCTTAATATGCATGCCGGTGCTGCAGCAGCACCGCCAAGCATATTGCTACCCCACACTGCCGCAAGACCACCAGAGATCACGGATCCCTGGTGGCTATGGTGGTGCCCTGGAGGTCCAACCATCATAGTCGTAATATGGTGGTCGGACTGCTAGTGCAGCTGTCCCCGACTGCCACTGCATCTCCACCACGAGTTTGACCATCCTATGGCTCACCAAACTCTTAATCGGGGTCTTAGTAGACATGGACAGACTGCACCTCTGTGGAACACCTTTTGTAGTCCATGAATGTGCAGAAAGCCCAAATATAAGCTGTTTTCTGTGTTCAGGCAGGAAAGCCTCTCTTTTCTCTAATCTGCATCTAGAGCCTATTGTAGCGGGTCTTCAAAATAACTACAGCAAGAGGACTAAAAGAGGTTTGGTCATGTTTGTGATTCAACTATGAGTTTCATTCATCTTTTTTCTCATAGGACTAGAGGAATAAAGTGTTATAATTTGAAGAAAATGATGCATGTCTCCACTTTAGTCAGCCTAGGACAGTCTCCAAAGGCCTGTAAGAGAACCTTTCCTTTGGTTGGAGCCTTTAAAACTTTCCTGGAATTCTCAATACTTAAATTGGACGCATGAACAGATGTTAATGAGTTTGAAGTTTGCAATGGATTCTATACCCTTGCACCTTTGCCTGTCGGCTACTGGTCTGGTGAACTTCTAAATTCCAAAAGCCATCCTAATGAAGCCCCTTGGTATTGGGTTGACTGAACTAGAGTGTGCAATGTGTGACACAGCCACTGGCCTATTGACCCTTTCTTTCTTCTCTGCTCATAGGGTGTGTGTTCTCTTAGCTAGTCAATTGTGCATATGTCGGCATGCAGGGGGTTTCATTGTAGGTCAACCATTTGCAGAGACTCTCACCCTGAAACATCAGTGTCAGGCCCCAAAACAAGGTAGACAGCAAAAACACTGGCAAAACACAGGAACAAGCAGTAGAGGTAAGGTATGTATGACTTTACCACGCATGATTTTACCACGCAGATACCTTTACCATATATATATATTACATTACAGAGTAGCATTAGCCACTCTGTAGACCTAGTTAGGGTTGCCAGAGATAGGAATTCCTCTGATTTTTGACAATTAATAACCCTGTGCCCATTTGACGAATCTCCACAAAACTTTACAGACCTATTCTGTTTTCTGCCTTGGCAGAAGAAGTAAAGTTTTGTGGTGATTGGTCAAGTGGGTGCAAAGATAAAGGGGGGTCCCAAAACGTGTTTTGGCACCAATGCATTTTTCCTAGATCATGTTCTCATGCGTAGCAGCCAAATACCCAGTCGAATTTGCGTGAAATTTGCCAGGAATGTAGATTATGGTGTGCAGATGATCTTTTCTTGTATTACAGAATGTATGGTGAGTAATCTCAACATTATAAGGCTTTTAAATTTAGTGGTATCTATGACCGCTGTAGTTTTCTGACATTTTGCGAAAGTTCACAAAACTATAGTGTATCAAGGTGATGACAAGTCTTATGTGATTGTATAATGACTACCTTTACAAAAGGTAAAGGCAGCCATGTCGTTTTAAGGCTACTTTCCCTGTTTCCCTGCGTCCTGGGTTTGGGACTTAGATATAGGTAAGTTTTAGTTTTTATAATTTTTCCCTATCTATTACCACTTAATTAAAGTAGTAATAGGTAGGGAAAAACAATGCATATTTTCTTTATATTTTAAAAAGGAAAGTACCCCAGTACAGACTATTTTTTTAATTTTTTACATATTTAGGGCCAGATGTAGGTAAATGCATGTTTGCGATTCATTAATAGCGATTTTTAGGGAATCGCTATTAAGGAATCGCAAAATGCCATGTAGGTAGGAATCGCAATATTTTTTGCGATTCCTTAATATTTCTTAATTGTGAATCGCAAATTGCGATTCGCATTTAAGGAATACCTTCCCATTCATTCCTATGGAATGAATAGGAATTGCTCCCGCAATTTGCGAGTCACCAAGAGGCACTCGCAAATTGCGGCGCACTTCAAGGGTGCCAGGGTTCCAAAAGGACACCCTGTTGCACCCCTGAAATGTGCATGTGTGCACATGTGGCGCACATACATGCCCTAAGGGCATGAATGTGTGCCACATGGCACTTAAAAAAAGCAAAAAAGTGCTTTTTAAAGGAAATCGCTAATTACCACCAACTTGAAGTTGGTGGTAATTAGCGATTCTTAAAGCTAAAGTGCACTTTCTTTTGTGCTACTTACATTGCATTTAAGGAATCGCAATTTGCGATTCCTTAAATGCAAGAGCAAAATAAGGAATCGCAATTTTGCGATTCCTTATTTTGCTAGTAGGTTTCAACTTACCTACATT
The DNA here is from genome assembly GCA_963921515.1 of Calotriton arnoldi. Taxonomy (NCBI): domain Eukaryota; kingdom Metazoa; phylum Chordata; class Amphibia; order Caudata; family Salamandridae; genus Calotriton; species Calotriton arnoldi. Next base: position 484,195 of record CAWUFW010011727.1, read on the forward strand.
GCTCGCTGCCAAATAGCGATCGCAAACGCTGAAATTCTGGCCCTAAATTCTTTATAAAAAGTATCGAAGTATCGCAGAAATACCACACGACTTTATTTATTTTTTAAACGATACATTTCTTAATAAACATAGTACTTCCGAAGTTCTAGCGTTATACAACGTAAGCATTTTCAAAAATATATAGAAAATATAAATACATTTTCCTACCTATTAACACTTTAATAAAGTGTTAATAGGTAGGGAGCATCAATAAAACCTAGTACTTACCAATATTTAAGGCCCAAGCCCAGAACACAGCTAAAGTGTTATAAAAACATATGCCTGCCTTTTAATTTTGTAAAGGCAACCATTAGCTGATTATATACAGCCTTGTCATTTCCATGTACTGTGGTATACCGCAAAGTTACAGTGGTATACCGTGACACAATATATCACAAAGGGACAGATTTATCATTAACTTGTGTTACCCTTTCGTCGCGCATAGTATTGCAAGGGCAACACATACTTACCTCAGATTTACCAAGTAATACAAGTCCCCATGCATCGTCCTACGTTGCTTGGTAAATCTGGACAAACGTAAGTTACTCTGCAACCCTATTCTAAATTCCTGAAAATATGTATGTACATCCATTCTGCCATTTTCACACAACTTCTCTTTACACTAGGCTCTACCATATGCCACTCCACTCCATTCCAGTGTACAACACAGCACTCCATTGCATGACACACCACTCTGCTTCACTGTATTGCACAACGCTCCACCCTATGACAAGTCACTCAACACTGCGACATGCCCCTCCACTCTGTGACACCCCACTGTACTCCACTTCACTCTATTCCAATAAATGGCATTCCACTCTACACTAGTGATCTATATACTATTTCACTGTATGGCACTACAGTGTATGCTAATCCACTCTACTACTCTCCAGTGTATGCCACTCCACACCACGCCACTCCACTCCACTCTACGCTATTGTATTGCACACCACTCCACTCTATGCTATTCCACTCTATGCTATTCCAGTTGACACAACTCCACTCTACGGCACACCACTCTATGCCAGTACACTACACCTATTTCACTGTATGCCACTCCATGCTATGCCACTCCACTCTACTCCACTCCACTGTATGCTATTCCACTCTACGGTACTCCACTTTACTCTGCAACACACTACTCAACTCTACGCCACTCCAGTCTATGCCACTCCACTGCACGCCACTCTATGCCACTCCACTCTACTCTGCGAAATGCCAGTCCATTGTACCCCACTTCAGTCAGCGCCACTCTACTTTACCTTATTCAACTGTATGCCACTCTAGTCTATGCCACTCCACTCTACGGTATTCCACTGCATGCCACTGCACATTACGCCACTCCAATCTACGCAACTCCACTCTATGTCACTCCAATCTATGGTATTCCACTGTACACCACAGCACTCTATGCCACTCCACTCTACAGTATTCCACTGTAGGCAACTCCAGTCTATGTTACTCCACTCTACGGTATGCCACTGTACGCCACTCCACTCTACGCCACTTCACTCTACTGCACTCTACGCTGCTCCACTATACTCTGTTCCACTGGATGGAACTCCAGTATACGCCACTCCACTCTGCACCACTCCACTATATGCATCTCCACGCTACACCACTCCACCATACACCACTCCAATGTACGGTATTCCACTGTGTGCTGGGCCACTCTACACCATTCCACTCTATGCCACTCCACTCCCCGCCATTAAAGTCTACACTCTTCCAGTTAACGGCACTCCGCTCTGAGCCACTCTGCACCAAGACTCTGTATGCTACAGCACTCTAAACCACAACACTGTACGCCACTCCGCTGTATGCCACAACACTCTGCCCCTTGACGCTCTACACAACAATACTCTACAATATGACACTGTAAGACACAATACTGTACGCCACTTCAGTCTATGCATTGCAGTTTTTTATACTCTACAACTGTGTACTCCAATATGACACTCTACGCCCCTCCAGTCAAACAAAGTCTACTACACACTATGCCACTCCACTGTACAAAACTGTATTGTAGTCTATTTCACTGTACAATCTTTAGTACAGTAAATGCCACTGCACAATACTCTGCTCCACTCTACGCCACTCCACCCCAATTTACGCCACTCTGCTCTATGACACACTACTCTACTCTACTCCATCCTGCTTCACTATTCCACTCCAATCGATGGCATTCTATGCCACTCGACTCAATGACACTCAATGCCACTCCATTCTACCACACTCTACCACATTCTAGTGTACTATATGTCACTTCGTTCTACAGCACTGTACTCCATTCTATGCCACTCCACTCTACTCCACTGTACAACAGTTACAGACACTTACGTCACACCACACCACTCTACTGTACAACACACCACTCTGCTCTATGACACTTTACTACACTCTATGCTATGCCACTCCACTCTACACCACTCCACGGCACTCTACTGGATGACAGGGCATTCCACTTAATGACAGTTTACTCCACTCTTTGCTACACCACTCCTATCAGATCCACTGTGCTACACTTCACCCCACTCTATCCCACTCTACACCATGCCACTCTACACCACTCCACTCTATGACACTCTACTCTACTCTTTGCTTCACTCTACAACATTCTACTACACTCTATGCCACTTTATGACACTCTACTACACTGTATGGCCTACACTCCACTATTCAACACTCTACTCCACTCTGTATCACTGTACGACACCCTACTTCACTGTATGCTATTCTACGTCACTCTATTCCACTATAGGACTCATTGCGAAACTCCTTCTATGCCACTACTCCACTCTGCTCTATGATACCTTACTCCAGTCTACTCCGTGGTACACCACTACTCCATTGTACACCACTCCAATCTATGCCACTCGACTCAACAACACTATGTACCACTCCACTCTACAACATTCTCCTACATTCTGTGCCACTCTAGTCTACACCACTTCATGACAATTTCCAACACTCTACCATATTCCACTCCACTCTATTGCACTCCATTCTATGAGATTCCACTGTACGCTGCTCCATCCTACACCACTCCACTCTATGATGCTACTCCATGCTATGCCACTACAGTCTACGATATTCCACTGTATGCCACTCCACTTTACGCCACAACACTCTACGCCATGACACTATGCGCCACCCATTGTAAGCCATGACACTGTACGCTATGACACTGTACCCCATGACAATCTATGTCATGATAGTCCACCATACGACACTCTACGATGAAACACTGTACAACATGGCACTCTGCAGCACTCCACTTTATGCCACTGCAGTATAAATCTGCTCTACAGAACTGTAATCCACTCTATTAGACACTACGCCCCTTCAGTGTAACAAATTCTACTCCACTCTATGCCACTCCACTGTACAACATTATACTCCAGTCTATGTCACTGTATGACACTGTAGTACACTCTAATCCACTGTATGACACTCTACTCCACTCTACGCAACTCCCTCTATGCTACTCCAGCCCAATTTACTCCACTCTACTCTATGACACAGTACTCCAGTGTACACCACTCTACTCCACTAACCACTCTAAGCCACTCCACTTGATGCCACTCTATGACACTCGACTCGAGGACACTCTATACCACTCCACTCTGCCACACTCTAACAGACTGTAGTGTACTGTATGTCTCTCCACTCTACAGCACTGTACTCCGCTCTGTGCCACTCCACTATACTGCACTGTATGACAGTTTCCAACACTCTATAACATGCCACACCACTTCACTGTACAACACGCCACTCCACTTATGACACTTCTGCAGTCAAGGGGACTTCATCCCCAAACAGTTGTGTGCCAGGAGGCGCGTTTGCAGGGTGGTGTTGAAAGGGGGCGGGGCCTCCTGCGACTTGCCTGTCTGTTTATTTTATTTTATTTAATAATGGGAGTGAGGCTGCGTGGTCCCCTTTCCCTGGGCCGATTTCGGCCCTGGGGACCCAATCCACCGGGGCCAGGCTATTTTGAATGGGGGAGGGGGGTGGCGCAACCCCCCTCCTTGGGCCGATTCTGATCCTGGGGACCCCATCTCCTAGGGCTCAGTCTTTTTTTTTTAATATAAGGGAGGGGGGCCGAGTGGCCCCCCTCCCGGGCCGATTTTGGCCCCGGAAACTCCATCTATCCTGCCCAATAGTTAATTTATTTTAAATTCTAAAACAGGAGAGGGGGGCTGTGCGCCCCCCAGTCCCTGGGCTGATTTTGGCCCCAGAGACACCATACCCCGGGGCCTGGGTTTTTAAAAAAATAAATCATTTATACGAGGGGGCCGTGCGGCTCCCCTTCCCTTCCTAGGCCGATTTTGGCCCCATGGACCCCATCCCACCCCAGGGTCTGGCCATTTACAGATGGGGAGCTGTGCGGCCTCCATCCCAGGGCCAAATTGAGCCCCAGGGACTCCATCCCCCGGGACCTGACCATTTAAAGTGGGTGCCTCCAGGGTACCCACTCACCACTGGGACCGCGGGGGGAGCCTCAAAGCCCACGCTGTCCCTGCCAGTTCCCCGCATCCTGCGGGAGCTGGCATTACTTTTGGACAGAGGGAGCAGATGAACATGCAGCTCCCTCTGTCCAAAGGCAATTCTGCTCCGCTTTCAGCAAATGAGAGCATTTTTAATGCTCTTGCATGCTGAAAGTGGAGCAGCGTTTGCTATGGTTTGACATGAGCGGTGAAGCTCCCGCCAAGCCTTAGTAAACAGCTATGTACCAGGGGTGGGCACCCCGGGACATAGCAGTAGATGGCCCTGGTGGGCGGCGGTCCCCAGGGCCATGTTTTTTAGAATTTACCTCAGGGGGGTGGTGGTCCCTGGGGCTGCAAGGGGGTGCATGTGGCCTCCCACATTCAATGTAAGTAAAGCCCTGGGGACCACCACCTCTGCAAGGCCCCCATTAATTAAAGTTAAAGCCCCAGGGAGCAGGCGCCCTCGGGGCTGCGGGGGGTCTGCACGCCCCCCCACATTTTTTGCTGTAAAGCCCCAGGTAGGTGGCAGTCCCTGGGTCTGGGAGGGGTTCCAAAAGGCCCACCATTGAATTAATAAACAAGCTGCGGGGAGGTGGTGGTCCCTGGGGTGCGGGGGTGCTGTGCGGGCACCCCAGCATAATTCAAAACAAAAAGCCCAGCTAGGTGGTGTTCCCCAGGGTTTAATTAAACCCTAGGAGAGGGGCCCAATGCACCCAGCTCCTTTATTTTTCAATCAATCAATCAGGGTAATTATAAACACGCTACTCACCCGTGAGGGTCTCAAGGCGTTGGGGGGGAGCAGCTCCGGTCAGTCAAAGAGCCATGTCTTGAGGGCCTTCTTGAACATGTGTAGAGTGGGGGCGCATCTGATGTTGGTCAGCCGCCCGTTCCAGGTCTTGGCTGCGATGTAGGAGAAGGTTCTTCCACCCGTTCTTGCTCTGCGGATGCGTGGGGGTTCAGCGAGGGTGAGGTCGGCGGATCAGAGGTTCCTCTTGGGTACGTGGAAGGAGATTCTGTCATTGAGGTATTGGGGTCTGGTGTTGTGGAGGCATTTGTAGGCGTGGGTGAATATCTTGAAAGCTACTCTTTTCTCGACGGGGAGCCAGGGGAGGTTACGCAGGTGCTGGGTGATGTGCTCGTGTCGAGGGATGTCGAGGACGTGTCTGGCTGAGGTGTTCTGAATGGTTTGGAGTTTGCGCAGCAGAGACTTGTTGATCCCGGCGTAGAGGGCGTTTCCGTAGTCCAGTCTGCTGGTTATGAGTGCGTGGGTGATAGTCTTCCTTGATTTGGGGGGATCCATTTGAAGGTCTTTCGGAGGATGTGGAGGGTGTTGAAGCAGGTGGGGGTGACTGCGTTGACCTGTCGGGTCATCGAGAGGGAGGAGTTGAGTACGATGCCGTGGTTTCAGGTGTGGTCCGTGTGGGTGGAGGGGCTGCCGAGGGTGGTGGGCCACCAGGAGTTGTCCCATGCAGAGGGGGAGGGTCTGAGGACGAGGACTTCTGTTTTCTCCGAGTTGAGCTTCAGGCAGCTGCTGCTTATCCAGGTTGCAACGTCTTTCATTCCTTCCTGGAAGTTGAGTCTGGTGGTGATGGGGTCCTTGGTGAGGGAGAGGATGAGCTGTGTGTCTTCAGCATAGGATACTATGCTGAGTCCGTGTTGTCTGATGATAGCGGCAAGGGGGGTCATGTAGATGTTGAAGAGCACGGGGCTGAGTGACGATCCTTGGGATACTCCGCAGTTGATTTCCGTGGGTTCGGAGAGGAAGGGTGGGAGTCTGATTCTTTGGGTTCTGCCGGTGAGGAAGGAGCGGAGCCAGTCGAGGGCGGTTCCCTGCATGCCGGCTTTGTGGAGTCTGGCGGCGAGAGTGCAGTGGGAGACTGTGTCGAAGGCTGCAGAGAGGTCGAGTAGGATCAGGGCTGCGGTGTGTCCTTGGTCGAGGAGGGTGCAGATGTCGTCTGTGGCAGCGAGTAGAGCGGTCTCAGTGCTGTGGTTGCTGTGGAATCCGGATTGGGAGGGGTCGAGGATAGAGTTTTCTTCGATGAATTTCGTTAGTTGGACGTTGATGGTCTTCTCGGTGACTTTAGTCGTGAAGGGGAGGAGGGAGATGGGTCGGTAGTTCTTGAGGTCCGTGGGATCTGCTGAGGGCTTCTTAAGTAGGGGTCTGACTTCTGCGTGTTTCCAGTTGTCGGGAAAGATGCCGGTTCCGAAGGTGGCGTTGATGGTGCGTCGTAGTTCAGGAGCGGCGGCGGCTCTGTGGAAGATGTGCGGGGGCAGGGGTCCATAGGGGCTCCTGATTGGATGCCTTTCATGGTCGATGCGATGTCTTCGGTGGTGACTGGGGTCCAGGAGGAGATGGTGGGCTGGCTGGCTTTGCTGGAGAATGGAGTGGTTCCGGAGTAAGGTGTCTGGTCATTGAAGTTGTCGTAGAGGCCCTTGATCTTTAGATGGAAGCAGGAACTGAGCTTGTTGCAGATACCCTGGGAGGGGTGATGTCCTTGGTTTTGCTGGGGGGTTTAGTGAATTCCTGGATGACGTTGAAGAGTTCCTTGGAGTTGCTGGCGTTGGCGAGGATTTTGTTCTAGATGAAGGTCCTTTTGGTGGATCTGACGCGTTGCTGGTATTCTGTCATGGCGTTCATGTAGTTTGTTCGGTCTTCCGAGGATTTGCGGTTTCTCCAGTGCGTCTGGATTCTTGGAGGTCGGTGGTGAACCAGGTGCCTTCCTAGGGCGCTGTCTGTCGGGGTTACGTAGGGGTGCGTTTTCGTCTGCGTAATTGGAGATCCGTTTGTGTAGTTCTTTGGCTTTGAGGATGGCGTCGGTCAAGGTGGCGGGGGCATCGCAGTTGAGGGTGGAGTTGAGCTGCTCCTCGGTGATTTTGCTCCAGTTTCTTCGTGGGGGGCGGTGTGCAGGTTTGGGTGCAGAGGGTTTGTTGACGTGGAAGTGTATGCAGTGGCGGTCCGTCCATGGGGGTTGCGTGGTGTGACTGAAGTGGATGTTGTTACCTCCTGCGAAAATGGGATTGAGGGTGTGTCCTGCCTTGTGGTTGGGGGTGGTAATGAGTTGTTTCAGTCCGAGGTTGGCGAGGTTTTCCAGGAGGGTGGCGGAGTTGGGGTCGCTGAGGTTGTTGAGGTGGAAGTTGAGGTCTCCGATGAGTATGTAGTCCATGGCGGCGATAGCGTGGGGTGCGATGAGGTTGGCGATGGTGGTGGCGAACTCAGGTCGAGGTCCGGGAGGTCTATAGGCAAGTGTTCCTCTTAGGGTTTTCTGGGAGTCATCTGGATCTGGAAATGGAGGTGTTCGGCAGTGGGCGGACTGTTGCTCGAGCTGGAGGTCATGAGTCGGAGGGAGCTCTTGTGTATGATGGCAAGTGCTCCTCCTGTGCGGTTGGGGCGGTCCTTCCTCTGGATCTTGTATTTGTTCGGGATGGCGGTGGCGATGTTGGGGGCGGAGGTGGAGTTGGTCCAGATTTCTGTGAAGACAGTGACGTCTGGCGATAGGGTGTCGAGGAGGTCCAGATCTCTATAGCGTGTCTGTGCAGGGAGCGCACGTTGAGGAGGATGCACCTCAGACTTTCGATGGTGTTGGCGTTTGGCGTGTTTGGGTGTATTTTTCATATGCCCCTGGGATTTGGCCCACCGGAGGCCTTCTTTTAAAAGACTTGCGGGAGCCTGCATGTCTTTTTAATTTTTTTTGCTCAGATCCACGGGTTCACCCACGAATTCACGGCAAAATTAAATTAAAAAAACACGTTTAATGCCCGGTGGGGTCCCTGTGGGACCCACCCAACATATGTGGGGGTCAGGGTAATCCTACTCTGCCCCTTTTTCTTTATGTTTTACTTTTTTTGTGGGACTCGGCTTCAAGCCGAGCCCCAAGACGGCTGCCAACACTTGGTCCACTGCAAGGACTCGCGTCACCAGATATCTATATTTTTTTTACTTAAATTTCTATGAAACTACTGAATGGATTTACAACAAATCACAAAAAGCATACTTTCTGGACCGACATCTAGCTTTATGCCAAATTTGGTGTAATTTTGTTCATTGGTTCAGGCTGTAGTCATGTTCAAAAAATGAAAAATCCCCAGGGACATAAAATTGGGAAAATGCGTTTTGGGACCCCCCTTTTTTCTTCCCCCGCTTGACGGATGATCCTGAAACTTTCAACACAGCAGCTGATTAAAGAAGGGGAAGTTTTTTGAAAATTTTGTTAAGATTCGTCAAGCGGCGCCAAGGTTATTGACAAAGCAACAAATGCTTTTGCTATGGAAACTTTGGTCCTAACTAATATATATATATATATACACACACACACACATAGGTTTGTCATCAATGATGTCATTTCAGATGTTACAGTCTGGGTTAGGACTGGGGAGAACTCGTGGAGTTCCTCTCCACAGAATTCCGCAGAGTTACCTAAAAACACTGTGAGATTCTGTGGAGTTCCGCGAGCAGAGGAATCCTGTTCCGTCGCGCAGCTTGTGCTGATTTTTAGCAGTGGGAGCTTGTCCTTTGCTGTGAATGGCACCACTTGGCACGTCAGAGGGCGCTGCTTCTTTCTGCCGCTTGAGATGATTTTCTACTCGAGCGGCAGCTTTTGCAATGTGAGTGGCAACTTTTTCAATGCGAGTAGGCGCAGCCTGCCGCGACTGCCGGTGTAGAGGAATCTCGCCAAGAGGCGGTCTAGCACTTGTTTTATCTTGCTCATGCTCACCAACTTAACAGATATCAACATATATAAAAGAAAATGTATTGTCTTTATTAAAAAAAGACCAAAAATGACAAGAACATTTTGTGGGAGCACATAAAGGTTCCCTGCCTGTGCTGTGGGAGGAGAGCTGCGTGCCCCCCTCACCTGTAAATTAACTATTGGCCCCAGGGATGGGGCCACTGGGGCCTCAAGCACCCTAAGGAAGGGGTCGCATGCCCCTCTCCCCTATAAAATGATTATGCTACTCCCCGGGCCCTAGCCCCCCATGGGGGGATATGTTTTGAAAGCTTGGGAGCCAGCACTTTATTTTTTTTTTTTACTATGGATTTGCAGATCGCCTGTGAAAATTACAGTAACATTTACAAAAATATATGTTTTTGGCCTATGGGGGGGAGGGTATCCCTACCCTGTCATCTTATATCTCCCGAGTCTTTAGATGGCTGCTGCCACATAATTGTTGATGTGGGGGCAGCCAATCAGATCTCGTCTCAATATCTGTCAACTCCGCACAACTTACATGGCGTGAAATATACAAGTGTGCCTCTTTCTGCTCATTTCTGACCTTTATTTGGCCATTGCCTGCTTGTTTCTGACCTTTATTTGGTCTCTTTCTGCTTGTTTCTGAACTCTATTTTGCCTTTAGCTGCTCATTTCTGTCCTTTATTTTGCCTCTTTCTGCTCGTTTCTGATCTTTTTTTGCCTCTTTCTGCTCGTTTCTGATCTCTAGTTTTCCTCTTTCTGCTCGTTTCTGCCTTTTATTCGGCCTCATGCTGCTCATTTCTGACTTCTATTCTGCCTCTTTCTGCTCTTTTCTGATCTCTTTTCTGCCTCTTTCTGCTCATGTCTCCCCTTTATCATGCCTCTTTCTGCTCGTTGCTGACCTTTAATCTGCCTCTTTTTTGCTCGTTTCTCACCTTTATTTCGCCTCTTTCTGCTTGTTTCTCACCTTTATTTTTTCTCTTTGTGCTCGTTTCTGATTTCTATTCTGCCTCTTTCTGCTCATTTCTGACCTTTATTCTGCCTCTATCTACTCGTTTCTGACCTCTGTTCTGCCTCTTTCTGCTTGTTTCTGATCTCTATTCTGCCTCTTTCTGCTCGCTTCTCACCTTTATCATGCCTCTTGATGCTCATTTCTGACCTCTGTTCTGCCTCTTTCTGCTCGTTTCTGATGCTATTGTGCCGCTTTCTGCTCGTTTCTCACCTTTATCATGCCTCTTTCTACTCGTTGCTGACCTTTATTCTGCCTCTTTCTGCTTGTTTCTCACCTTTAGTTTGCCTCTTTCTGCTCATTTCTGACCTCTATTCTGTTTCTTTGCGCTCGTTTCTGACCTTTATTTTGTCTCTTTCTCCTCTTTTCCCCCTAGGACTGCGGGTATAGGGAGGGTGCCTCAAGGCCCCTGCGGTCTCATCCGTGTCCCTGCTTCCTGTGGGAGCCGGCATTGCTCTCACAGCAGTGGTTAAATTGTGGGGAAATAAATGTGGCAAGCTCTGGTCAGGAGGAAGCTTGCACCAGCCCATTGATCCTATTAGCGCTGCATATAACAGAACTAACTACTAACCATGAAACTCTACAAGTGGGGAGAGGATGTGCCGTAACAGTCAGAGCTTCTGACTTTGGAGCTGGAAAACCAGGTTCGAGACTCGGCGTAGGCTCAACATCCTGTGGTTGTAGGCAAATCACTTAATCTCCCCGTGCCTACAAAAATGAATGTGTCATTAACTGGTGCTCATGAGAAGCTCTCCAATACTATTGGGCAGAGTTCTTGCTATAAGCACCGGTGTTGACGATTAAGTGCCGGTGCCGAGCACCGGAATCCACCAGCTCAAATTAAGCACTGTCTCACAGAGAGGGAGCTTCTAAACATACAGCTCCCTGTCTGTGAGAGCAATCCTTTCGTCTGCTTCCTTGCCCACTTGACAGTAGGCAGGGAAGCAGACAGAAACTCGTCTCTCAGCAAGTGGGAGCAGTTTCACAGCTCTCGCTTGCTGAGAGCTGAGTTTATGTTTGCTCTGACTTGGTAGGAGCTGTCAACGCTCCGCCAAATTTGAGCAAACAGCTATGTCAAAGGGGTGTGCTTCCCAGGCCATAGCAGGAGCCAGCCCTTGGGTGTGGCGGTCCCCAGGACCATGTATGGCTCCAGGAGGGGGACAGCTTAGCCCCTCTCCTTCTATATTGACCCGCTGGCCCCGGGGAGGGGGTGTTGACCGGGACTGTATATGGCCCGGGAGGGGCCACACGCCCCTTCCCGGTTTTATTTATTTATTAAACCCCATGGAGGCTGCAGTCCCCAGGGCCCAGGGGGCCCGTGGCCCCCCTTAAATACTAGTTTATTGACCCGTAGAGGTGGTGGTCCCTGGGGCTTCTTCAAATCCCAGGAGGAGGATCCGCACAGTCCCCCTCCTTTTATAAAAGTAAACCCCGGGGAGGTAGTGGTCCCCGGGGCTTCAACGAAGCCCAGGAGGGGGGTCCGCATGGCCACCCCTCCATTTTTAAAGATAAAGCCCCTGGGAGGTGGTGGTCCCGGGGCTCTAAGAGCCTTAGGAGGGGGGTCCGTGAGCCTCCCTCAATTTTTTAAAAATGTCATGGCTAATTTCAACACAAGCACAGGAGACCGTGTTTGTTTGTTTTTTTCAATTATGCTTTGAATTGGCAGATCCACCCGTGATTTGGTGGCAAAATTGAAAAAAATATATTTTTAAATCCCAGTGGGGTCCACCACTTCTTGGGGGTCAGGGTATTCCTACCCTGCCCCCTTTTCTATATTTTTTAAGTTTTTTGTAGGACTCGGCTGAAGTCAAGTGCCAAGATGGCTGCCAACACTTCCTGGTGGAGGTTTTGGCTGCCAATCAGATTACAGCACGGGGACCCCAGATATACAAATTTGGATTTTGGTTAAGAGCTCTAAAACTACTGAACGGATTTACACCAAACTACCAAAAAGCACTACTCCGGACCAAGATCTACCTTTCTGCCAAATTTGGTGTAATTCTGTCCAGTGGTTCGGGCTGTAGTTGTGTCTAAAGTCCCTCTGGGAATTAGCATGGGGAAAATGCGTTTTTGGTACCCCCCCTTTTCTCAGCCCTCACTTGACGGATCACCCAAAACTTTCAAGGCAGCAGCTGAAGTGACCAGAGAAGGTAAAGGACCTAATTCCTGAAGCAACCAGGTGGGATTCCAAAAAGTAGTGTATTTTCCAAGCAGTAGGACCTCTGTTTTTTTCAGAGTTTAATTTTAGGCAGTTGTTTCCCATCCAGCTCACAACTTCCTGCATACACGATCTAAAACAATTTGCAACCTCTGATGGATCTCCAGAGTTTGAAACTACAATATGTGTATCATCTGCATATGATACAGTGGAGAAACCAAATGATCTAATCAGTTTGGCCAGAGGTGCCACATATATATTAAAAAGGGTTGAACTCAGGGAAGATCCCTGAGGGACCCCACAGGGCAAAGTAAAAGGCATGGATGTAAAATCACCACATGCAACCACCTGGTCTCTGTCCACAAGAAATGGTGTCAACAGAGCAAGTGCTGATCCACCAACCCCTATACTTTCTAGCCACTTGGTAAGTACATAATGGGAGACAGTATTGAAAGTGGCAGAAAGATCTGCTTTCCTTCCAGAACCATGACCATTCTAATTTCTTACACCGCTGCAACCAAGGCTGACTCTGTGCTGTGATTTTTCCTGAAACCAAACTGCACAGGGTCTAAGATTTCATTTGCATCCAGAAATTCCAGAGTTGGGATGTTTTTCCAATATTTTAGTTGGAAAAGAAAGCCGAGCTATGGACCTATAACTATTTGCCTCCTTAGGATCGAGTGAAATTTTATTCAGTAGAGGAATAATGGCTGCTTTCTTCCAGTCAGTGGGAAAGATTCTGGTTTGAATAATTAAATATAAAAGTGTGGTAAGGTGGCCTGAGATTACCGTTGATGCTAATTAAAGAGGAGATGGAGGACAGGGGTCTGACGGTGAGCCAGAAATAGTAGATTCAATAAGCTGAATCACCTTCTCTTCCGTCAACAGAAAGAACTCTAGTAGAGTGTCCCGGGGAGTCCGAACGTTATCTAAACCATCACTTAAGTTATTAGTGTAGGCTAGGTGTAAATTTACCATACATTCCTTGGATCTTATCTTGAAAGAAATTAGTTATCTTATTACACATCAGCTGATCCGGTACAACAGTATTAGGAGTATCCAGGCTAACCAATGTTTTAACTGTATTGAATAATTCCTTCATAGATTTTTTTGCCGATTGGATTTTGTCCGTAAAATATTCTGATTTCTTTTCAACAATCAGCCACTTATATTCCAATAAGAGTTGTTTATGGTTGGATTTTTCTGTCTCACAATAGTTGTCCCTCTATGCCTTTCTTGATGTCTACACTCTTATTTAAAACATCTCAATTCTGTTGAAAACCAGGGGGCAGTAGGCTTACTTTTACTTTTTTTAGGGTTTTTTGGGGAACAGTTAAGGCAACTGCAGCATTAATCCAGTCCTTATAATTCAAGGCTGCTGTGTCCGTATCTGGATGTTCCAGAGGCTGAGCGTTTGCCAGGGTCTCAAGAAAATTAGTCGAATCAATCTTTTTCCAGGCTTTAATTTTGAGACACTGCTGTGAAGTGTTACCTAGATTAGCTTTTTTAGGGTTTTCAGAGTAAACAATATAGCACTGTGATCTGACCACATCAATAGTAAAAGAGATTTAATCTTTAAGCCATTATAGTTACAGACAATGCCATCTAATGTATGGCCAGCCGTGTGTGTAGCTTGATCGACCAGTTGAACCAAATCAACGGAGTTTAGACTATCTATCAATTGCTCTGTATCAGTGTTCTTATGATCTTCAAGATGAAAATTAAAATCACCTAGGATTGTAAAATTAGGATACTGCATACAGGACTCTATATATTTGTTTATTGTTGATAGAAAGTTTTTGGGCCTTGTGGTCGGTAAATAAGAAGATCATTAAACCCTTCACTATTGTTAATGCGTCGCAATCACTCAATCAAAGATCTTTATTTGAATGTTAGATAATCCATAAAAGATGTAAAAAATTCATTTCATATATAAAAGGTCATTGTAAAAACATTTTAAAACATCACTGTTTAAACAAGTCAAGTTATATATAAGGTACATAAAATGGTATGCAATTCTACTCACTTGTATATATGAAAACGATATAAGCAACATCATATTGAAAACATTAGTTAAAAAATATACAATAAGTCACATCCCATATAATCAAATAGTGGCTTAATTTCATGCCTTAGAGCAATATAGGGCCTTATTACAACTATAACGGTCCATGGGACCGACGTAGTCCTAGTGACGGTGTGACCTCTGCCACACTGCGGGAGCGCCTGCAGTATTATAAGTGTGGTGGTTGGACCACCACTGCACTGCTGCTACCGCTGCTGATCAATGATCCTGTGGTGGTCTGGCAGCGGTTCAAGGCAAAAATATGCTGGTGGTGCTGAAGCGGCACAAAGCATATTTTGAATTGCCTCACCGACACCCTTTTCATAGTGGTCGGACAGCCATGGAAAGGGTGGTGGTGAGGCAACAAAGGGGGCCCTACACGGCCCCCTTGTGCCTCTGTCCCAGAGGGTGCATGTAGGGGGGTACATGTAGTGCCCCCCTGTAACTTTGCACCCCCAGTTCCTGCACGGGAAGGAATGCAGACATGGTGCACTCCTTCCCCTGCAGGAACGTGCACTGGCGGTCCCACTGCAGTGCTGTTTAAGGCTCACAATGAGCCTTTATACAGCACCACCGCAGGACCATAACACCACCCACCCTCCAGATCACAAAATTACTTAGAATCTGGCAGGTGGGTGGCAGCGACTCTTGGTGGTGCATGGGCGCGGCGTGCCGCCTGCTCCCACACATCCAAAAGTTGTAATAAGGCCCTTAATCTATTAGTGATTCTCCTATAACTGATACATACTTGATATAAAAGGGAAGAAAACAGGAAAAAAAATCAAAATCAACGTCAACCACTTAAATGCATTTGTTTAAAAATATACGTTCAGCCATATCATAGTAGAATCATAATTGGACTTGGTTTTCATATCTTCATAATTGGACTTGGTTTTCATATCTTATATCATCTAGAGCTGTTAAAATTTTCCTTCTAACTATAACATGCTCATTGTAGGTAGAGACAGTATGACAAATGATTGTGTTCTCCAAGTTACATCCGTATCAATGCGGATGCCCATCAGTAAGAACCAGTCTCCAAGTTATGATAATACACCAATGAAGTGGTAACGTGCTCTCTATGTAGTCATTGACTCGGTGTGCACGATCAGTACGCTTCCCGAGCCGTTCTGCCAGAGGCTCGGGAACTTAGAGACTGGTTCTTACTGATGGGCATCCACATTGATACGGATCCCCTACTGTATAGTATGACACGAGAGATGCCCCTGAGGAAGGGACCTTGCAGTCCCGAAATACATCGGGCATGAAAATGAACAGGACAAATATTTTTAGTGCATAAAATGTTATGTTTACATGTTAATGTCATATTTTGAATCAAAACGAATTTTGTTAAAGAAACTATTGTTGTAAGGAATAAACACCGGGTACTAGCAGTATGGTACTAAATGTAATGAAATAATTACACATTATGAACAAAGAAATAAATGTTTAAAGAATGCAGTAACAAGCAGATTGTGGTTCACATTGTGAATAATCAATTGATGAATTTTGGTTCAAAGTGAACAGTGCACACTGCATCCAAGTCTGTGTACTCTAATGTGAGGGCCCCATGTACCTGAATGTGTGAAGAGTTTACCAAGATAAGAGAAAGTCTGCCTCGCAATCAATTTTTAGGTGGTCTTGATAAATAATAGCAATCCCACCTCCTCGTTTGGCCTTGCGGTCTACCCTAAGGAGGTATATTCCTTGGGTACTGCAATCACTAATTCTGGGTTGCAGGTCTGGTCTGCCCAGGTTTCGGTTAAGAACACTATGGGGTATATTCACAAGAACGTGCGCTAAACATCCCCAAAAAATGTTAACGCAACTTTACACATCGCAGTCCATCGCGGGAAAATAACCCCGTGTTAACGTGGAATTCACAACACGGCGGTACCATGCGATAGCCTCCCGAAACCGCGGACAATGTCCGTGATACAACAACCGTGCCGGTAATAAAAACACAAACCTCAACGCAAAAAAACATGCGATGGGCCAAACCGCGATGAGGAAATCAGCGATAAGCAGCGCCAGGCCTGCAATACACACACGGCAGGTGGGAAAATCACTACAAAAGTACAAAAAACACACAAACACAAAATGACCAACACCGAAGCACCATGGAGGTAGCAGGAGCAGGCGCAGAGAACGAGCGGAACCCCACAAGCGCCCCGGACGACCAGCCTGGGACCTCGGGGACAGGGAAGGGCAAGGACAAGAAGAAGAGGAAGACGAAGTTCAGTCCGCAGGAAAACAGGATCCTGGTCACGGAGGTGATGGAACACCATCAACAACTGTTCGTCACCTCCAACGTGTCATTGGGCACCAAAAATGGAATATGGCGGGCCATCGTGGACAAGGTGAATGCCGTCGGAGAGCACAAGAGGTCTATGGACGAGGTCAAGAGGCGATGGATCGACATCAAGCGCAAAACCAAGGAGAAACACGCAGGCAACCAGAAGGCAGCAATGCAGACTGGAGGTGGGAGCCCAGCGCCACAGCTGGAGCTGGATGGCATGGAGGAGCTGGTGTCGACAGTCATCAGCGTGGAGACTGTGGCAGGAGTCGGGGGACAGGACACTGCTCGACATGACAAAACACCACAGCAACAGGGTGAGTAACCACCAGGTACTGGGGGAACGGGTGGAGATGGCCACAATGGCACACATGCACAATCAAGCAGAGCCCAGTGCACACCCACAATGACTCTGGATCATGGCCCTGATCCACAGACTGTCACAATGTACAATGCCATGCTGTCTGAATGTGAACATGTACCATGCGGCTACATACATGTGGACACATTGTAACACACCATCTCCCCTTCACATTGCAGGGGCACCGTCAACACCTCCTGCAGAGCAGTCCCAGCCACTCTTCACTGATGACGAGGAGGACACCCCCAGCATCGACACCCAAGCCCTCCAAGACATCATTGACATCATCCGCAACGCACCTCCAGGATCAGGGCAGCCCAGCTGCATCGAGGAGACCCCACCCACTACACAAACCACCCAGCAGGAGGCACCCACAACCCCGGCTGTCTCCCAAGACCCCCACAAACAACACATGGCCTTCCAACGCCGTGTGCTGGAGGGCCAGAGGGAGACAGCTGAGCAGGTGCGGGTGGGGTTCGACCTCATGGCTACCAAACTGGACGCCATCCATGGGTGTCTAGGTCCCATCAGGGACCAGCTCCAGTCCCTAACGGACACCCACGGGCCGCTCCACGGTCTCCAAAGAGCCCTGGCTGACATCGCTGGAGTCATGACTCGGAGACAAGAACACCTGTCCGCTCAGAGTGGCTCCAGCAATCCCAGCCGTGAGCTGGCACACATGCGGAGGCTCATGGAGGACATGGTGCGGATGGAGGCAGAAAGGATGGCAGCCACCGCTGCACATCAGCAAAATGTAGCTGAGATCTACCATGCCCTGCAGATCCTCATCATGGCATTGCTGCCACAAGGCATGGTGCAGATGAATGCTGCTGCCCCCACACCATCCACATCTCCGCCCCCTGGCGTGTCAGTGCCTCCCAGTGTGGCAGGCGTCTCCACTCTGGCACCTGATGTGTCACTGCCACACAGTGTGGCCCACAATCCACCTCCGGCCCCTGATGTGTCAGTGACACACAGTGCCGCAGCCGGAACTGCAACACCCACAGGTGGGGCAGGGCACACATCCGAGGACGAGGACATGGATGGGATTGAGATCAGAAGGAGGCACTAGCATTCATTTCCGCCACCTGGCCTGTTTCTGCTTGGTGCCGCACATTGCCCCATGACCTTCCACTGACCCCCGATACACTCCACTGCACTCACCTTTGACCGCGACATGGACTGCCATATACTGTTTGATGACCAATGACACGGCGACCAGACTGCGGACTGTACCCTTCCTCTTCAGCAGTACTTGTCATTCCCGGATGGACTCTGGCTGTCCCTCCACGGGCCCATATTGCGAAGTGGGGTTGGCATGGCCCTGTACTGCTCCAGCTGCAAAACTCCACTGGATGTGCATTAAACATTCAGAAATGCACTGCTGTGTCATGTCTTACATCATTCATGTATGAATGTGTGGATGAATGTGGGGTCAGTGATTCCCCCTAACGTCAATGATGCTCATCTAGTGGGATTCCAGTCACAGTGTGCTACATTGCCGATTGCGTTCCGGGTGCCGTAGACACTACAACAGGGACACACGCATTAGTCACTTGCTTGTCCGGACATGCACTGAACAACGCCCAGAGCCCCCGAGTCATTGTTGCAAGCCCTGCGCTGGTCCGGCATACGCCAGGCCAGACCACTTCGCTTACGCTCCGAGGGGGGCCCACATAGCTACATGTCGCAGGCGTACATGCTAGTGGTCTGCAGGACACTGGTCTAGTTGTCAGCATGTCACGGCCACCCCCTGAGGGCAGGTTTGCACACACACCACACCCATCCGGCACAGGCGTCACAGGCTATGTGACCCCGCCAATATAAGGGGCTGACAACGTCACATTCCCCACTGCCGGTGGTGACTGGATGACAGACGTTCCACGAGTCTCAATCATAAAGGGCCCATGAGTTGTTGCGCACAGGGTTAGTGGCCCCCGAAGCCTTGTGGCCGTCACGGGCCTACCACCATGTGGCGCTGACTGGGGTTGCACAGGGTTAGTGACACCCGAAGCCTTGCGGCCGTCACGGGCCTACCACCACGTGGCGCTGACTGGGGTTGCACAGGGTTGCTGGCACCGAAATTGCTGAGCGGGTGTGCAGCCTGCGATGATGACGTGTGCACTGATGTGGTCTCTGCCATTGATGCCATTGATGCCTCAGGACTCAGCGTTATGTGTGGGACCTGCTGGGCCACGGTGCGGGTGCGCATGATTTGGACCATGCCATGGTGGCGGCACCGGAGCCTGGACCTTGCACGGGCACATGGTGTGCCCACTGGTGGACACACCGTTGGCGCAGGTGAGCAGTGGGGCCTGGGTGCGCAAGTGCGGACAGCCAGCGCTGGCTGGCGGGATGGGGTAGGGTGCGGCTGCATGTGTACGCAGGGACGGACAGGCGTTGTTGCCGTGTGCAGTGAGATGGACTCTGCCATGATTGACTCTGGCCTTGATAACAGATTGCAGACCTGGTGGCTTGCAGTGTATACCGGCACGTGGTTGGAGACACACCGGTGGCAGCAGGTGAGCAGTGGGGCCTGGGTGCATGGGGCGGCAGTCTCCCTCCCTCCCTCTCTCTCTCCCTTCCTTTCCTTCCCTCTCTCTCTCTCTCTCTCTCCCTTCCTTTCCTTCCCTTTCTCTCTCTCTCTCTCTCTCTCTCTCCCTTCCTTTCCTTCCTCTCTCTCTCTCTCTCTCTCTCTCCCTTCCTTTCCTTCTCTCTCTCTCCCCCTTCCTTTCCTTCTCTCTCTCTCACTCTCTCTCTCTCTCCCTTCCTTTTCTTCTCTCTCATTCTCTCTCTGCCTTTCTTTCATTCTCTGTTTCTCTGTGTCTCGCTCCTTTGATGTGCGCATGACACACGTTCTGATTTTGTGCTTTGTTTTCCAGGCTGTGACATCAAGATTGTCCCGGACGGACCCGACAGGAGTCTTCCGCATTGGTGTTTTGTGTTGTATTTCAATAAAGTTTTTGGTTGTTACTTCAATGATGTGTGACTGTTTCTCGTTCTTCTGACCACACATGTGTGTTTCTTTTTGTCATTGTGCGACATCATGAGATTTTTGTGGCTCTTGTGATGTGCACGGGATGTGTTTGTCCGGGGGGTGGTGTCCGGGGGGGGGGTCCTGGGAGTGGTGGCGGTGGGTGTTGGCGCCCTCTTGGGTCTCGGAGCTGCATGATCATTGGCTCCATGGCATCTGTGGATCTTCCGATGTGGCTCTGGGCTGGGCTCCCTTTCATGCAGCAGGTAGTCATCCTGCTTAACACCAGCAAAAGGCAGGTGTTAAATCCCTGCTGCTACCGCGACTTATCGCCTGTTTTTGGTTCGCATCACAGATCTGGCAGTTCGTTGTGAAAGTGGTGTAGTGGTGTTTTCGTGTGTTTTTGCACGGGAACGCCTACTCTGCATCTCATTAGGGTTAATTGGTGGTGTCACCCGTGGAGATAAATTTGGGGGAAGTTATCGCGGGAATACTGGCGATGTCTGCAGTTTGCACACGCTTGTGAATGGGGCGTTAGATCTATCTCCACTTTTGTTGAGTTAAGATGGCGATAAATCGGCGATGAGTCCTTGTGAATATGCCCCTCTGTCAGGTGAGTAGTTCTCCACTAAGTCACTAAACTCATAGCAGTGCTTAACAAGGGAGCGAGCATTTAACAAAATGCATAGCAGGTCCTCACTGCATTCTGAGACTGCGACGTTGTAGTTTTAAGCAATGTAATATTGTGGGAAGAGATTTTAAGTATACCTGAAGACTGCGTTAAATCTGTACTCCATGCTAATGAACAGTGTTTACATTCTACAAGATTGCTATCCTTATTAAAATACAAAGTATTACAGAGAGCGCTCTTACCCTCAGCTTCAAACTTCATAAGTTGCTCCCTTGTATATGGTTTAAGGCAAAACGGGAAGGGGTCCTAGCCCCTGGTGCCGCCCAATCATGGACGTATACAGACAGGCTTGCCTTTGGCTCATCTTTGGCTTCCATCACGCTCCCATTTGGCCTGATATAGGCGTTGCCCTAAAGGAAAGAGCAGCACTAGACCGCCAACCCCCAAAATGGTGATGCGGTGTGTGCCCAAGGTAGAACCAGGAAGTGGTGGTTTAAAAAGCGAAACCCCCTCCACACAAACAGCATGGAGTGGAGGAGAAGAGGGTTTAAAAATAGCAGAAACAATAAAAAATCCTCCCAACATATTCCCCAAAGAGATTTTTAAAAAATCACCCTTGTTATCTAGATTCTGCATGGAAGCTGTAGCCTTGGAACTGGCTGCGCTTCCCCGCTCCCATCTGGCCTGATAGGCGTTGCCCAAAAGAAAAGAGCAGCATTAGACCACCAACCGCAAAAATGGCGGTACGGCATGTGCCCAAGATCGAACTAGTTGTTGATCATTTACTATCTGATTTGAAGATTTACCCTATGGATCATGTCTTAAAGGAATAACTACTGTACTCCAGAGAAAACGTCTGGATGTACCGTTTGAAATCACTGCATCCAGATGAACTGAACATCACTGACAATACCACCTAATTACTGCATATCTCAAGAGATCTCAGGACTGCATTGATTCCACATTCCAAATGGAATCTTCACTCATGATACTTTTTGAAAGTTCAGCTGTGTCATCTCTGCAGCCACTGAGCAAACCATCTTATACTACTTGAGGAAGGCGGAAGCTGAAACGTTGTAGTGGAAATATATTTTTGTTCTTTGATGAGTCCATCTGTTTGAATCACTTCTTTCTTGGAAAAAAATATGTATATATATATATATGTATTATCTACTGGCGGTCGCCAGTAGATAGTTATAGTTAGGACCTATTTTCCATAGGAAATCCGCGACATTCTATTTTAAATAACTCTTGCGTCGGTTGACGAATCTTCGCAAAATTTTCAAACTTTATGGCCCGCTCCGGTCCGCTCCTACCCTGAAAGTCTCAGGGTGATTCGTCAAGCGGGGGCCGAGAAAAAGGGGGTCCCAAAACGTGTTTTCCCCATTCATTTTCCCATAGGAAACTTTAGACACGGCTACAGCCCGAACTGCTGAACGGAATTACACCAAATTTGGCAAAGAGGTAGTTCTTGGTTCAGAAAGAACCCTTTTGTTAAATGGTGTAAATCCGTTCAGTAGTTGCGGAGAAATTACAAAAATAAGAGTCAAAAAATCAATTTCCCATAGGAAACTTTATGCAAGGCTACAGCCCGAACTGCTGAACGGAATTACACCAAATTTGGCAAAGAGGTAGTTCTTGGGTCAATAAGAACCCTTTTTGTTAAATGGTGTCAATCCGTTCAGTAGTTGCTGAGAAATTCAAAAGTAAAAACACATATATATCTGGGCGGAGCCTAACCACACATGTCATCGTGAGATCTGATTGGCTGTCAGCACTTCATCCTGGAATTGCTGGCAGCCATCTTGGGACCAATATAAATGATAGTACCCCATTGAAATGCATTGTAGTGAATCGAAGATTTTGAGGGTTACCAAAAGGAGAACTATAAAGGATGATAACAGACTTTAGTTACATTAGAATTCATTTGTTGATGGTACCATACTAATTTCAGGAATTGTGGTGTGTTCTAAGGTGATTTTACCCTGTGAAAAACCTTCTGCTGGGATATCATGAATCATGTTTGAGAGAAAACTATTTTCACATGCTTGTCCCATACAGTTTTGGAAGGTGCCCCAGAAGCTAAAATGAGAGCATATTTTCTGTAAATTCACATTATCTTTCTCAGTCATGTGAGAATGAAGTCTGACATTCTCAGTAAAACATGTACATCCAACAAGGGCAGAGACTGTCAGTTGATTCCTTTGTGTTCTACTGCAGCTTCCCAGAGTGTTCTAAAGAACAACTAGAGTGCTAACAGCCTTACTTATGACAAAAGTATGGCACACCTGAAGCCATCTTGATTGGAATAAACTGGTAACACTTAAAACATTTAATTTAAAAAGGAACAAAATGATGGGGTTCATCTTGTCATAGAAATTATGGTTAGTGCTCTGGAAAGAAAAATTAGGACATGTTTCAAGTGTGATCTCAAATATCTTCCTGTTATATTCCAACAGGAGCAGCCTGTCAGTTGATGCCTTTGTGTTCTACTGCAGCTTCCCAGAGTGTTCTAAAGAACAACTAGAGCGCTAACTGTCTTACTTATGACAAAAGTATGGCACACCTGAAGCCATCTTGATTGGAATAAACTGGTAACACTTAAAACATTTAATTTAAAAAGGAACAAAATGATGGGGTTAATTTTGTCATAGAAATTATGGTTAGTGCTGTAGAAAGAAAAATTAGGACATGTTTCAAGTGTGATCTCAAATATCTTCCTGTTATATTTCAACAGGAGCAGCCTGTCAGTTGATGCCTTTGTGTTCTACTGCAGCTTCCCAGAGTGTTCTAAAGAACAACTAGAGCGCTAACAGTCTTACTTATGACAAAAGTATGGCACACCTGAAGCCATCTTGATTGGAATAAACTGGTAACACTTAAAACATTTAATTTAAAAAGGAACAAAATGAGGGGGTTCATTTTGCCATAGAAATTATGATTAGTGCTGTAGAAAGAAAAATTAGGACATGTTTTAAGTGAGATCTCAAATATCTTCCTGTTATATTTCAACAGGAGCAGCCTGTCAGTTGATGCCTTTGTGTTCTACTGCAGCTTCCCAGAGTGTTCTAAAGAACAACTAGAGTGCTAACAGCCTTACTTATGACAAAAGTATGGCACACCTGAAGCCATCTTGATTGGAATAAACTGGTAACACTTAAAACATTTAATTTAAAAAGGAACAAAATGAGGGGGTTCATTTTGCCATAGAAATTATGGTTAGTGCTGCAAAAAGAAAATTTAGTGCATGTTTTAAGTGAGATCTCAAATCCTCTTCTATTTCATTAGAAAATTCTGACATGCAGACTGAAACAATCACTTTCAATACCAGCAGTAGACTTCCAGTTAACTCCTTGGTGAGCAGTAGCTTTACTACAGTGATCTAATGAACAACTAGAGTAATAACATTCTGAATTTATGGCATATGTGTGACACATCTGAATGCCTTCTTGATGGAATCAAAGTAAAAACTGAAAGTATTTCCTACTGAGGAGACTGCAGTAAATGAGGAAATTAGGAAACTTCATAACAAAGAAGTCTTCCAAGATGGCCACCAGTGAAAAAAGAGCCCAAATGTAGCACAAATATTACCCAGATGTAGCCCACATATAGCCCAATGACAAAAGTGTGCAAAACACTTTTTATTTTTAGTTTTTTTGCAGTTTTATGTAGTGCAGACTGGTCAGGTATTGGAGCGTTGCATCTTAAAACATGACCCCCCTACACTACAAAAACACCACTGCACTACCCTAAACCCTAAAACACTACCCCAGCACGACCCCCTACACTACACAAGCACCACTGTACTATCCTAAACCCTAAAACACTACCCCCAGCAAGACCCCTACACTACACAAACACCACTGCACTACCCTAAACCCTAAAACACTACCCCAACACCACTGCACTAACCTAAATCCTAAAACACTACCCCCAGCACGACCCCCTACACTACCCAAACACCACTGCACTACCCTAAAACATGACCCCCTACACTACACAAACACCACTGCACTACCCTAAACCCTAAAACACTACCCCCAGCACGACCCCTACACTGCCCGAACACCACTGCACTGCCCTAAACCCTGAAACACATACCCTAGCACGACCCCTACACTGCCCGAACACCACTGCATGCCCTAAACCCTGAAACACCACCCCCTTCACGACCCCCTACACTGCCCGAACACCACTGCACTGCCCTAAACCCTGAAACACCACCCCCAGCATGACCCCTACACTGCCCGAACACCACTGCACTGCCCTAAACCCTGAAACACTACCCCCAGCAAGACCTCCTACACTGCCCGAACACCACTGAACTGCCCTAAACCCTGAAACATCACCCCCAGCAAGACCCCTACACTGCCCGAACACCACTGCCCTAAACCCTGAAACACCACCCCCATCACGACCCCCTACACTGCCCGAACACCACTGCACTGCCCTAAACCCTGAAACACCATCCCCAGCACGACCCCTACACTGCCCGAACACCACTGCACTGCCCTAAACCCTGAAACACCACCCCCTACACGACCCCCTACACTGCCCGAACACTACTGCAATGTCCTAAACCCTGAAACACCATCCCCAGCACGACCCCCTACACTGCACGAACACCACTGCACTGCCCTAAACCCTGAAACACTACCCCCAGCAAGACCCCCTACACTGCCCGAACACCACTGCACTGCCCTAAACCCTGAAGCACCACCCCCAGCAAGACCCCCTACACTGCCCGAACACCACTGCCCTAAACCCTGAAACACCACCCCCAGCAAGACCCCCTACACTGCCCGAACACCACTGCACTGCCCTAAACCCTGAAACACCAGCCCCAGCACGACCCCTACACTGCCCGAACACGACTGCACTACCCTAAACCCTGAAACACCACCCCCTGCACAACCCCCTACACTGCCCGAACACCACTGCACTGCCCTAAACCCTGAAACACCACCCCAGCACGACCCCCTACACTGCCCGAACACCACTGCACTGCCCTAAACCCTGAAACACCACCCCCTGCACGATCCCCTACACTGCCCGAACACTACTGCACTGCCCTAAACCCTGAAACACCACCCCCAGCACGACCCCAAACACTGCACGAACACCACTGCACTGCCCTAAACCCCGAAACACTACCCCCAGCAAGACCCCCTACACTGCCTGAACACTACTGCCCTAAACCCTGAAACACCACCCCCAGCAAGACCCCCTACACTGCCCATACACCACTGCACTGCCCTAAACCCTGAAACACCACCCCCTGCACGACCCCCTACACTGCCCAAACACCACTGCAATGCCCTAAATCCTGAAACACCACCCCTGCACGACCCCCTACACTGCCCGAACACCACTGCACTGCCCTAAACCCTGAAACACCACCCCTCAGCACGACACCCTACACTGCCCGAACACCACTGCACTGCCCTAAACCCTGAAACACCACCCCCAGCACGACCCCCTACACTGCCCGAACACCACTGCACTGCCCTAAACCCTGAAACACCACCCCCTGCACGACCTCCTACACTGCCGGAACACCACTGCACTGCCCTAAACCCTGAAACACCACCCCCAGGACGACCCCCTACACTGCACGAACACCACTGCACTGCCCTAAACCCTGAAACATCAACCCCAGCAAGACCCCTACACTGCCTGAACACCACTGCCCTAAACCCTGAAACACCACCCCCTACACTGCACGAACACCACTGCACTGCCCTAAACCCTGATACACCACCTCCAGCAAACCCCCTACACTGCCTGAACACCATTGCTCTGCCCTAAATCCTGAAACACTAGCCCCAGCATGACCCCCTACACTGCCCAAACACCACTGCACTGCCCTAAACCCTGAAACACCACCCCCAGCACGACCCCCTACACTGCCCGAACACCACTGCACTGCCCTAAACCCTGAAACACCAGCCCCAGCAAGACCCCCTACACTGCCCACTGCACTGCCGTAGACTCTGAAACACCAGCCCCAGCAAGACCCCCTACACTGCCCGAAAACCACTGCACTGCCCTAAACCCTGAAACACCAGCCCCAGCATGACCCCCTACACTGCCCGAACACCACTGCACTGCCCTAAACCCTGAAACACCAGCCCCAGCACGACCCCCTACACTGCCCGAACACCACTGAACTGCCCTAAACCCTGAAACACCAGCCCCAGCACGACCCCTACACTGCCTGAACACCACTGCACTGCCCTAAACCCTGAAACACCACCCCCTGCATGACCCCCTACACTGCCCGAACACCACTGCACTGCCCTAAACCCTGAAACACCACCCCCTGCACCGCCCCCTAAACTGCCCGAACACCACTGCACTGCCCTAAACCCTGAAACACCACCCCCTGCACCGCCCCCTAAACTGCCCGAACACCACTGCACTGCCCTAAACCCTGAAACACCACCCCCAGCACAACCCCCTACACTGCCCGAACACCACTGCACTGCCCTAAACCCTGAAACACCACCCCCTGCACCGCCCCCTAAACTGCCCGAACACCACTGCACTGCCCTAAACCCTGAAACACCACCCCCAGCACAACCCCCTTTACTGCTCGAACACCACTGCACTGCCCCAAACCCTGAAACACCACCCCAGCACGACCCCCTACACTGCCCGAACACCACTGCCCTAAACCCTGAAACACCACCCCCTGCACTGCCCAAACACCACTGCACTGCCCTAAACCCTGAAACACCACCCCCTACACTGCCCGAACACCACTGCACTGCCCTAAACCCTGAAACACCACCCCCAGCACGACCCCCTACACTGCCCGAACACCACTGCACTGCCCTAAACCCTAAAACACCACCCCCAGCATTACCCCCTACACTGCCCAAACACCACTGTACTGCCCTAAACCCTAGAACACTACCCCCAGCACGACCCCCTACACTACCCGAATACCACTGCACTACCCTAAACCCTAAAATACTACCCCCAGCACAACCCCCTACACTACCCAAACACGACTGTACTGCCATAAACCCTCAAACACTCCCCCAGCACGACCCCCTACACTCTCCAAACACCACTGCACTGCCCTAAACCCTAAAACACTCCCCCCAGCATGACCCCCTACACTACCCGAACACCACTGCACTGCCCTAAACCCTAAAACACTCCCCCAGCACGACCCCCTACACTACC
The DNA here is from genome assembly GCA_963921515.1 of Calotriton arnoldi. NCBI lineage: Eukaryota > Metazoa > Chordata > Amphibia > Caudata > Salamandridae > Calotriton > Calotriton arnoldi. The sequence goes on from CAWUFW010011727.1 coordinate 512,097, forward strand.
CAAACACCACTGCACTGCACTAAACCCTAAAACACTACCCCCGCATGACCCCCTACACTACCCAAACACCAATGCACTACCCTAATCCCTAAAACACTACCCCCCGCATGACCCCCTACAGTACCCTAAACCCTAAAACACTACCCCCGCATGACTCCCTACACTACCCAAAGACCACTGCACTACCCTAAACCCTAAAACATGACCTCCTACACTACACAAACACCACTGCACTACCCTAAACCCTAAAACACTACCCCCTACACTACACAAACACCACTGCACTACCCTAAACCCTAAAACACTACCCCCAGCAGTACCCCTACACTACCCAAACACCACTGCACTAACCTAAACCCTAAAACACTACCCCCAGCAGTACCCCTACACTACCCAAACACCACTGCACTACCCTAAATCACTACCCCCAGCACGACCCCCTACACTGCCCGAACACCACTGCCCTAAACCCTGAAACACCACCCCCTGCACGACCCCCTACACTGCCCGAACACCACTGCACTGCCCTAAACCCTGAAACACCACCCCTACACTGCCCGAACACCACTGCACTGCCCTAAACCCTGAAACACCACCCCCAGCATGACCCCCTACACTGCCCGAACACCACTGCACTGCCCTAAACCCTAAAACACCACCCCCAGCATTACCCCCTACACTGCCCAAACACCACTGTACTGCCCTAAACCCTAGAACACTACCCCCAGCACGACCCCCTACACTACCCGAACACCACTGCACTACCCTAAACCCTAAAATACTACCCCCAGCACAACCACCTAAACTACCCGAACACGACTGCACTGCCCTAAACCCTCAAACACTCCCCCAGCACGACCCCCTACACTACCCGAACACCACTGCACTGCCCTAAACCCTAAAACACTCCCCCAGCATGACCCCCTACACTACCCGAACACCACTGCACTTCCCTAAACCCTAAAACACTCCCCCAGCACGACCCCCTACACTACCCAAACACCACTGCACTGCCCTAAACCCTAAAACACTACCCCCCGCATGACCCCCTACACTACCCAAACACCAATGCACTACCCTAATCCCTAAAACACTACCCCCGCATGACCCCTACTCTACCCTAAACCCTAAAAACTACCCCCGCATGACTCCCTACACTACCCAAAGACCACTGCACTACCCTAAACCCTAAAACACTACCCCCTACACTACACAAACACCACTGCACTACCCTAAAACCTAAAACACTACCCCCAGCAGTACCCCTACACTACCCAAACACCACTGCACTAACCTAAACCCTAAAACACTACTCCCAGCAGTACCCCCTACACTACCCAAACACCACTGCACTACCCTAAATCACTACCCCCAGCACGACCCCCTACACTACCCAAACACCACTGCACTACCCTAAACCCTAAAACACTACCCCCAGCACGACCCCTACACTACCCAAACACCACTGCACTACCCTAAACCCTAAAACACTCCCCCAGCACGACTCCCTACACTACCCAAACACCACTGCACTACCCTAAACCCTAAATCTACCCCCAGCATGACCCCCTACACTACACAAACACCACTGCACTACCCTAAACCCTAAAACACTGCCCCCAGCACGACCCTCTTCACTACCTAAACACAACTGCACAATTTGTTACAGGCGTTGCAACGCAGGCCTGTGGTGCTTACTGGAAGTACCTAGTGGGCTAGTTGGGCCCCAGGGACCCTCAGGATTCAAGGTGACCTAATCCCCAACTTAAAACGCACCACGGGGCGCGTTTACACAGTGGTGAAGGGAGGGGCGGGGCCTCAGGTGACATGTGCGCAAACACGCCCTGTGGTGCGTTTTAAGTTGGGGAATTAATTCCTTTGAATCCTGAGGGACCCTGGGGGCCAACTAGCCCACCAGGTACCTTCAGTAAGCACAACAGAGTTGCGCTGCAGAGAGGTGAAAAAGGTGCGTGGCCTCGGAACGCCTCTCTGCAACTCAGCTCTGTGGTCCTAACTGTAGGTACCTGGGGGCTAGTTGGGCCCCAGGGACCCTCAGAATTCAAGGGGACTTAATCCCGCAACTTAAAACGTGCCACGGGTGCGCTTTGCACACATGTCACCTCAGGATCCCCTCCCTTCACCACTGTGCAAACGCGCCCTGTAGCGCGTTTTAAGAGGTAGTTTTAATCCCCTGCCCTATTATGTAGTAGGGACTTGCAGAGGAGGTTATGCTAATCACAGGGGTACCCCAACGCATAGTGTTCCCTAGTGTATGTAGGTGTTTTCACTGTATTCTAAGTGTCTTTTAGCATAGCACTGGCTCTGGTTAGTCAGAGTCAGTTACCACCAGTACCCGTCTGAAAAGTTGTGGGCACAGGATGATTTTGCAACAAGGCCTCTTTCTGCTCCTCTGTTGGTTCTTTCTACACATCTTTTGCTTCTTTCTGTGCGTTTTTTCTTCTTTCTTCACATGTCCTACCTCTGTAGGAATAGTTAGAAACTAGCATTTAAAAAAACCTTTGAAATTCACTTAAAAATCATAGGTTTCAGGCACGTTATAGTTAGAAATTAGCATTTAAAAAACCTTTGAAATTCACTGAAAAAACCATAGGTTTCAGACACGTTATAGTTAGAAATTAGCATTTAAAAAACCTTTGAAATTCACTGAAAAAACCATAGGTTTTAGGGACAGTTATAGTTAGTTGGACATTTCACTCGTACAAAACCATAGAAATTCCCCTGTTATAGTTAGTTCAGCTAACTATAACTCGCGCCCCCGCAATGCACTGCTGATGACGTCACATATTACATCACTCATGACATGGTCAGTGACATCACTGATGACATCACTGATGACATCTCAAATGACATCACTGATGACATCATCCATGTGATAATTTCATGCATCTTCTCACACCCTAATATAACTTTTGATACACCCACTCTAAATTACAGACTGCCATTCTCAAAACCATAGACACTCCAACACCAAAAACTACATACCCACTCACTGATTCTTAGGTCTACACACACATCCACTCACTCACCCGTACAGTCACTCATACTTAGTCACTCAGTACAGGACTATCATATGCACTCATACACCTATATAAACACTCACACACCGCCACTCATCCATAGAGGTACTCACACACCGAGTCAGTCATGCAAAAAACTTAATCACACACCCATTTACTCACCTATACAGTTATACACACACCAGCTCACTTACTCATACAAATACTAGCACATTCTTACACTCTTATACAATCACTGATACAAGTACACACTCATCCATACAGCCACTCTCACAATCACACACTCTCACTTATAGCCATTTATATACTCCAACACACATATATACTGCCTTTCACATATGTAGTTACTCACACATGTACCACTGAGATATACATTCAATGACTAACACACCCATACACACACTCACCCACCCATACAGTCCATCACAGATGCACTCTTGAAACCATGCACCCAGTGAATCACCAACTCACACATCTATGCACAGAGTCACACACACCCCACCCACACAAACACTCAGGCACCCATACAGATACTCAGACAATCAATCAATAACCCATGTAGACACTCATGTAGCTATTCAGAAAGCCATGCAGCCGCTTACAAACCAACAGACAGACGGATACAGACATTCACACAGTTTAGTTACTAACCCATGCATTCAGTAAGATACATTTAATCACTCACTTACTAAATCATCCATTCAGACACTTATACACCCACTCATTCTTCAATACGCCTTTCCCAATATATATTAAACATATTTAAACTTTACAGAAACACACAGTCACTGGATGATGTCATCAGTGATGTCATTTGAGATGTCATCAGTGATGTCACTGACCATGTCATGAGTGATGTAATATGTGACGTCATCAGCAGTGCATTGTGAGGCGCGAGTTATAGTTAGCTGAACTAACTATAACGGGGGAATTTCTATGGTTTTGTACGAGTGAAATGTCCAACTAACTATAACTGTCCCTAAAACCTATGGTTTTTTCAGTGAATATATATATATATATATATGTATATATATATATATATCCATAGACTTCTTTAAGAAGCGCTACTGCAAAAACTGTTAACTGGAATTAGATCAAATTTGCCAAAAAGCTAGATCTTGGTCCACAGACTGTGCTTTTTGTTATTTGGTGTAAATCCGTTCAGTAGCTTATGAAAAATTAAGGTACAGAAATTACGTGTATATCTTTACGTCGGGGTCCACGAGAGTCTCTTGAATATCTTGCAGAGACACAAGTTTCAAATTAGAGCATTCAGATTGGCCCAGGGAGCTTTTTTCCCCCTTGGGCCATCTCACTCCTATGGGAGTCTGACTCCCGCTGTAGGATGGGCTCTCCAGGGCCTGAAAAGGCTCGGGGAGATGGGCTGCATCACTCCCCATCCCTTTTTTATTTTTTTGGGCCCCGGGGGAGGGTGTCCCCGGGGCCTAATAAGTATCAGAGAGGGGCGTGGCCCCTTCCCCTTTTTTCTTGGGTTTGGCCTCAGGGATGTGGTCCCCGGGGCTTGGGAAGGCTCGGGAAGGAGAGCAGTGCTACCCCCTCCCCCTTTTTATTATATTTGGCCCCAGGGTGTGAGGTTCCCGAAGCCTAATAAGGCTCGGGGAGGGGGGTTCTACACCCTTCTCCCCTGTTTAATTGTATTAGGCCTTTTAAGGCCGGGGGGACACGGTCCACCTCCCTTTTTTCATTGGAACTGATCCCAGCGGTATTGTGTTTAGCTTCATGCCCCCTTCCCCTTAAGATATATATATATATATATTTTGGCCCTGGGGGATGGGGTCCCCCATGCCCGAAAGCCAACCCTACGTTGAGCACCCCAAAGGCTGCGGACGGTATGGGATTGAAAGCCTGCAAGGTTTTAGCCACAGACGTGGCGTGGCGTTGGCTCCCTGCGGGGAGTTGGAAGCAGTGCCTGACTGCAGGACAGGCCTTGTGGCTAACCCCATGCCATGTATGACCAAAGACAGTGCGTGACCTGGGATTGGCTGCCTCCAGAATTATCATGGACTATAATGAATCTGAAAAGGAGATAAAAACATTGATTAGGAACAATTGGAGGATTCTAGAACAAGATGAAAAATCATATACAGGATTATCCAAACATAAAATATCAGAAGATGTCATCATTGGGGGACATTGTGGTACAAAGTTTTATGTCCAACAATAATATAACATCTATTTGGCTACCTCCAAAAAGGCCTGGCTTTTATAAGTGCACAAAATACAAAGCCTGTAGATGGGGGGATAACAGAACAATGGTCAAAATAATAAATGGAAGGACACAAAACATCAAGGAACATGTACATTGTGAAAGTAAACATGTGGTTTATGCATTAGAATGTGAATGCGGAAAGATATACATAGGAAGTACCATCAATAAATTAAAGCTCCGCATTTAGCAACACATACAGGCAATTGCAAATAAAGATTTTACCTGTGTTATTGCAAAACACATATTGGACAAACATAATGGAGACATAAGGAAAGTTGTATTTTATGGAATTCAACAAGTGACATTGAAACCAAGAGGAGGTGACCGAGAATTGAATTTATGAAGATCTGAGTCAATGTGGATCTTGGAGATTGGTACTGAATATCCATGGGGCTTGAACACAGATGCTGAACTTCATGTTCATCTCTAACCTGATAAACCGATAGAGGCTCCTAATACCTTTATAGGATAGAAATGAATGCACTTTAAGGTCATCCTAACTGATAAAGCTTTAGAAATGCTTCTTCATGAATGTTATATATTAAATAATCTATTGTCCAAGGAAGCATGAATTTAAAACGATCAACCCCTGATGTAGCAGAAATTGAAAAGTTTTGAACCAAATCTCCACGTCAATCGTAAGGCTATTCAGGGTGTGCAACCTGTTAGGTAATATTTATTAATTTTAAGGTTTATATAGTCCATATCAAGTTTTATTTAGCTGAACAGGAATGTATCAATCCATATTTATATTTGCACTAATGTTTTTATCATGTTTAGTGCTTACAAGATGTTTTGCACAAAGAATCTTGACTACCCTTGAGCATAGACTTGCCTTTGCAGTATCTACAATGAGATCTGCTAATATAAATCTGGCCCATCCCTTATCCCAGACCTATGCACTATCCACGAATGAAATGTTTATAAGACTGGTCGAGAAAGTATAAATAAATTGCAGCTTCTTAATGTTAATAATTGTGATGTTGAAGAACTTTATATAGGCAAACAGCCCTTTACATCTTAGCACTTTATGTGTTTATTCTTTTTTAAAGTATCTAGAACGGGCACTATGCACTTTATATTGATCATATTAAGCTCCTAGCCTATATGGGCAAACAATATTTTACCTTCTAGCACCTTATGTGTTTCTTACAAGTATATGCAACGGGCACTTTATATTGGCTATATTAAGCTCTAAGCCTACTAGCATCAAACATTTTACAATCGCTCGATGGAGGTTTAAGGAGGAATCATACGCCGTTGCGTACTTAGAAGCACCAAGCACTTTTGACCTAGGCTGTAGATGTGTTAACTTGGAGATTTAAAGGTCAAGTAGTCAAAGTATTGGCCACATTGCACTTTCATGTAGATATTTTAATTTATACCATCATTAATATTTAAAATCTACAAACTTTTCGGGTAGAGGGATAATTGGGCCAGAGTAGAATGTGAACCATTGTTTGATTACTAGCACAAAGCACTTTATACTTTATTGTATTCATATCTATGTTGTAGACGAAAATCTGAGATTTTCACAGACGTTTACAAGCACAGATACTAAACACTATGCACATCTGTGAACATTTTCCATCATATATGAGATACCTATGATATGATAGAGTGGAGTGCAGAAGGGGATCCCGATAGACACACTAGATCGCAGCTTTCCTGAGTCTCTAGACAGTCTAGGCTTCTTAGATGAGAAATTACTAGGCCTGGGTGGAGTTCACGGAGTTCTGCTATGCGGAACTCTGCGAAGTGACCAAAAATCTCTGCTGCGCTACACAAAGTTCCACAAGCGGCGAAGTGCGCTTGGTTTGAATGTTCGTTTTGATTTTCAGCACTGGGTGTTTGTCCCACACTGGAAAATCAATGCGAACGGCACGGTGTGCAGCGCAAGAGGGCACGGCCTCTTTTCTGCCACTCGAGTAGATTTTTTACTCGAGCAGCAGCTTTCTCAATGTGACCACACGTGACCGCCCTCTTTGAGAAATCCGCACGGCCACATAGAGAAATCTCACCGGGAGGTGGATTTTTCTAGCTTGAGCTCGCCAGCTTGACGTTGGCGAGCGAGGAAAAATCTCGCCGGGAGGTGGATTTTCCTCGTTCATGCTTGCCAACTTGACTGTGGTGAGATGCGAGCAAGGAAAAAAAGCTCAGAGTTTTTCAGAACTCCGTGTGCTCCACGGATCGCGGAGTGCGGGAAACTCTGCAAACTCCGTGAACGGAGCGGAGTTTACCGCCCAGGACTAGAAATGACATAGGTTAAAAAATGGGATAGTTAATTAGACACAAGAGAACCTCACAATTAATCTGAGAAGATCAGTGTGAGGCAAAGGTCCATGGTGTAATATTGAAAATATACATAAAGTAAAACATTAAATAATAGAATAAAAGATTAAACACATAAATTAGTAACAAGCAAGAAAAGGGAGGACAGACATTAAAAACTTGAATAACAAATGTGAATACATGTTCTTGTGATGCTCGCAGCTTTAAATGAGGTGATGGGCTATCAAAATAGCGGATCAATATTTACATCTTACAGTGGACAGACTTCAAGAATAACAAGGGGAAGGGAGTTGTCACCTGCTAGGTAGCACATAGAGGGAAAGAACTCTGTGCTGAAGCATAATGGTACTTTACCAAATAGAAGGCGATATTTATTCCCCACATATTTAATTTCAGATCTAAGGATATAAGGGAATCACCGTGAGGAATGTTTATTGTAAATATACTTAACAACATTATACAAGCAATTTGAAAGCAAATCAAAAAATATTTGACAATGAATTTATAATACATGAGGTGGCAATATTGTTCTGAGTCAAGAAGAAGAAAAATAATTGAAGCTAATAGCATATTATACATCCCCAAAAATTTGAAAAGGATGTGTAAATTACTGATTTGCGCTGGAACAACTGTGATAGAGCCCTCTCATTGGATGAAAAAATGTAATGATGTGGTCATATTCCTGTCAAAGTGAAAAAACTTGTTTTTAAACGTGGTGTTCGTTGGGGGCAGAGACCTCCTTTAAAAGGACACTCTAGATGCACATCTCTATGGCCCTGTGGAAGGCTACGGCCAATTTGCGTATGCTTTTTTCATGTTGTGATGCACTGTAAAATAAATCAACTGGATTTAGCAACAGCTACGTTGTGCGGCGTCCTGATTTACACACACATACAAATACTTACAGTATATACAGTGATGGCTGGTATCAGGGTAGAGTGGCGGAGCAGGGGGAGGGGAACAAAAAAAAATTATAAAAATAAAACCACTTACCTGCCTCTCACCACTTGACGATTTGCCGGCTCGGTGCTCTTCTGCTGCTGCACTTCACAGGCTCCCAGGCTGACGCTGCTGTCATGTTTGAAAGCAGCGTCCGGATTGGCCTGAGCGCTCTGAATTTGTGCTCCCAGAGGGACTGGGAGCCTGTGCTTTGCTGTCTCCAACCCGGCAACGCAGCTGGGTTGGAGACAGCTTCAGTGCACATGTTGGTTTAGCCGTTCTGAGACGGCTGGCCAACCCTACATGCGCACTGACAACAGTGCTGCCCACCACTCCCCCTCCAGCCTGTCATTGTCTGCCCCACCTCCAAGACCCATTTGTGCTAAAAACAAAACGATAATAAACCTGTGTAATTATCATTTTATTTTATGAGTTTTGCGGCTGCTGGCGAGGGGGCAATGCTCCTCCGCCATAGCGGAGGAGCTGCCGCTGAGTATATACTTACCATGTGTGGTAAAGACATTGCATGGTAAAGGTTGACTGGTAAAGGCTGCTTCCCAGAGGCAAGTCTCACTGGCTCATTAATGCCCTATTTCTTGGCTCTGACCAGGTTGTACACATTGGCTTTCCTCTTCTGCTTATTGCTAACTGCTATCCTATCCCCAGAGTCCTCTAAACTATTTTTGTGGAACAATCATCAGAGCCTCAAGAGGAGACATGGCCACCTATGCATGAATCATGCATCCTGTCTCAATTGGAGAACTGTCTCATTCCATCCAGGGAAATTCAACTGTTGCATATTTCTAACTCAGCATTTCTGAAGCCAAGGAAGTGTGATTGTACATAGCCCCCAGTTTCACTCCACTGAGATCATTTGTATCTCTGTACAGAAGTCTAAGGGCTTGATTTAGAGTTTGGTGGTTACTCAAAATCCTACAGTGGTCTAAGGAAAGGACACATAAAGAGAATCCACCAGCACCTGAAGACGGTGTTTGTAATTTGATTTGGAAAATATTTTATCAATATCCTTAACGAGCTGGGAAATATTTTCCAGTCTGTTGAGGACATTGATGTTTCTTCCTGCTGAAATTTTCATACGGAATAGGATGACCCTGGGTATGGGACATCAGCATATCTATGCCTGAATGCCAGTGGCTGTTCTGCACTGAGCGTTTTTTTAGGCTTAACTCTGTTTTTTATTAATGTCATCAACAAAACATCAGCATATGACACCAGGTACTCACATCATCACATTTAAGCCATTCTCAAGTTCAATTTCCATCTACTTATTACAGATCTCTTCTGCTCAAATACACTTGATATTCGTGGGATAGATCTTATATTAAAGACATACTTAACCAAAATAGAAAATTAAAGCAAACTCAAAATTCTAACAGTTCCCATCCTCCCCCTCCCATCCCACCCCTCTCTGGCATTAGCAGTGTCTCTTCCTGATATGGATATACCTTACTACTTTCTTCCTAGCTTCAGGGTTCATTGTGTATCCTGGGGATCACTTGTATTTGTTATCCGGAGGAGTCGGAGGTATTTTGGACATGTAATTTCATGAATTCCGTTGACAATAGGGTGAGAAGCGGTTTCCATTTCTCTTTAAATGCCGCTTCAGAGTTTGTCATTGAGGCATGTATACGTTCCATCCCTAAGGTATACCACACTCTGTGGAGCCAGCCTGTCTTCGTTGGTATGACTGGTGTTCCCCAGTGTGTCAAGATATTTTGAAGTGCAGCCCCGAGGGCAAGACCCATTTGTTTCCCCTTGCGGGTTTTCAATGGGAACATTAAGGGGTTAGGAAGCCCTAAGATAATGTATGCCGGGAATCTTGGAATCTGTGTGTCAAATCGTACATCTATCTCATCTAATATTTGGGAGCAGTACTTTGATAAATGTGGGCAGCCCCATAACAAATGCAGCAAAGTTCCCTCCTCTTCGCACCCTCTCCAGCAAGTTGGACTACGATTTGGATTTCCTTTATTGAGACGCACAGGGGTTAAATACCAATATGTGGCTATTTTAAAAGCCGTTTCTTTGCTGCCCGCATTTCGTGCTGTGTGTTTAGCTCTATAATAAATTTCGCCCCATTCTTTCTTCGATAGTTCTCTCCCTAGTTCTTTTCCCCACCTTCTCTGACTAGTAGTGAGTTGTATCGGGGCTGATGGTCGTAGCATATCGTAAAGCTCAGATACCAGTTTTTTATCTGAATGTTTCGTGACCAACCCCTTCTCGTATCTGGTCAGTTTGCGGCTGACCTTTGAGCGTACCTCTTGGTGTAGTAACCAATGCCAAATTTGTATATAATGAAAGCGCTCTGACTCAGCTATTGAGTAGTCTTGTTTCAGCTGTGTGAATGGTATAATCCCCTCGAGGTCGAATAAGTGGCCTGCCACTCTGCAAAAAGTAGACTGCCACACCGCAAATGCTTGTGTGTCTAGCCCTGGTGCAAATTCTCAGTTGTCCGTCAGTGGCGACATCGGGGATGGGAACGTCATGAGTTCCTTCTTGGTAGCTACCCCTTCCCCCACTTACAGCAGTGGCTTTGTAACCGGTGATCTCAGAAGGCTCTGTGGTCTATCTGCTTTCTTTAAAAAGGGTATTTTCCATAAAGGTAGCCCCGCTAATTCCCTTTCTTGGAATAACCAGTGTTTCTCTGAGTATGATGTATTCCACTCTACTAAGTATCTTAATTGAGTAGCCCTAAAATATGCCAGGAGATTAGAAATCCCCAACCCTCCTTCCTCTGGTTTCAAATATCCCAGTTCCCGACGTTTCCACGGGCGTCCACCTGCCCATACAAAGTGAGATATCTTTTTTTGCAATTTTGTAAGCATTCCCCTGGGTGGCGCGGCCGGCAGCGTCTGGAATAGGTATAATGCCTTTGGAAGAATCAACATCTTAACCGCAGCTACGCTGCCCAAGAGCGATAAGCGGTGGTGCCTCCAGCTACTCAGCTCTCTTGTGATCTGTCGGCTTAGTTTGTTATAATTAAGCGTAGCCGTTTGTGCCACCGACGGAGCTAATTCGATCCCCAGGTAGGGAATAGACTCTGCTGCCTGAATACCTGAAGGATGGCATCCCTTTGCCGCCGAGCCTAGTAGTAATCCCTTTAGATGAAGAATTTGTGATTTCCCAATGTTAATTCTGAACCCAGATACCCGCCCAAAAGCCTCCATTTTCTCCAGGAAGGCCGGCAACGACCGCTCAGGAAATTCCAGTGAAGGTAGTATGTAATAGGCATATAGACTGATTGTATGCCTTTCCCCCCCAAACGGAATACCCTTGACCTTGGGATTGTCCCTGACCCTTTGAGCTAACGGCTCAATATATAGGGCGAATAAGAGTGGTGACAGCGGACACCCTTGCCTTCTGCCCCGTTGGATTGAGAAGGGCCGGGAGGAGACTCCATTAACCCTAATTGTAGCCGTGGGAGAGTTATAGCAGCCCGATATCCTGGACCGGAAGCGTTCTCCTATGCCGAAGTGAATCAGAGTGCGTTCGAGGTACCCCCAGTCTACTCGGTCGAACGACTTTTCGGCATCCACTGTTAATATTAGGGCGTCCATACATGACTGGTGTGCTTTGTCTATGAGATGTAGAATCCTTTTTGTATTATCGCCACTTTGCCTGCCTTGAACAAACCCAGCCTGATCTGGCTCTACGATTCTGGGCATCAGGGGGCCTAATCATGCGGATAGGATGCTTGTGAACAATTTCAAGTCCACATTGAGAAGAGACACAGGGCGGTATGAACCGCATGCTTTTTTATCCTTTCCCGGTTTGGGTAGGACGACAATCGCCGCCGCTAGCATTCCAGCAGGTATTGATCCCAGACCCCCAAAAGAGTTAAACAGCCGTGTTAAAACCGGTGCTAGGATATGGCAGAAGGCTTTATAAAACCCCGCCGAGAACCCATCTGGGCCCGGGGATTTAAGGGGTTTAAGTCTTGCAATCGCTCCAATCACCTCTTCCAATCTAATAGGGTCATCTAGTGTCTCTGCTTGTTCTTGAGCTATCTTAGATGTGTAGGCTCCCTCTAGATATTTCGTTATGAGCTCTTCGGGTCTATTCTCCCCCGTGTAGAGTTGCGCGTAAAAGTCCCTGAATGTACGGGCTATGTCCTCGTCGTCCGTGAGTTCCTCCCCCTTATCATTTACAATGGCTTGGATATTATTCTGTTGTGTCCGGGCTCTAAGCTTGCTCACTAGCATTCGTCCCGTCCTATCTCCCCCCACATATTAGGAGTACTTTTGCCGTAGCGCTGCATATTCAGTTCTATCCATGTCTAACCCAGCTAGTTGCATCCTCGCCGCTTTAAGCTGTCGCCATACGCTAGGCGCTCCTGTTCGCCTATGTGCCCATTCCAGTTCCAGGACTTGTGCTGTTAGCTGCTCTCTTTTTACTTTCCGTTCCTTATTTTCTGCTGCGGAAATTGTGATTATCTCTCCTCGAACCACTGCTTTCATGGCCTCCCACAACGTGGCTATAGAGACCTCTGGAGAGTCGTTCATCTCTAAATATTCCTTAATGCATTTGGTGATTTGTTTCCCCACTATCTCTTTATGTAACAGGCTCTCTCTTAATCGCCACCCCCCGGGATGTCTTAGCGGCATGGGCAATTGCAGAGATACGGTTACCGCATCGGGCCGGAGATCGCTGCAGGCACTATGCTCGTTTCTTTCATTAGTGTAACCAGCTTTGTCGTGCCCAGAAAGTAGTCTAGATAGGCATACGTGCCATGGGCGTGGGAATAAAACGAATACTGCGATGTCTGAGGATATTTTGCTCACTATAGATCTACCAATCCCATGGAGCCCAACCAACTCCTCCCTTCTCGTGATACCTCGCCTCCCTGTGTGTAACGACTTCCGGATCTGTCTTTGGCTGCGTCCATGACTATATTTAAGTCCCCACCCGATGAGCGCTAGGCGCATTTGACAACTCAGGACCTCTGTAAGTGCCAGCTTCGAAAACTCCTCTTGGCCTGCATTGGGCCCGTAAACTGACCCAATCACTATGGTTTGTCCCCAACCCGTAATGTGTATGCCAACAACCTCCCTTTAATTTCTGCTATTTTATCTCTTACCTCCCCCCGAAATCGTTTAGCAATCAAGATTGCCACTCCTGCTTTTTTATCTCACATGGACGAAAAGAATTGTTGGAGAAAAATTCTCGACTGCAGGCGGTGCCAATCCCTGGGCATTAAGTGTGTCTCCTGAAGGAGGCACACGTCTGCTTCCGAGTTCTCCAAATATGATAAAATAGCTTTTCTTTTGGTAGAGTTGTTCAGTCCCTTCACATTGAGCGTAAGGACTTTCAGGTGATGTTGCGACATGTCAAGTGGATAAAATGTTGCTGTCTAAAGAGTTCTCTGTACCCCCTATGCTTCTTCTCTTTCCCTCACCTTCATTATCCTCCTCTCCTCCATCCCTAAAGGTAAATCCCTTGCCTTTACATCCGGAATGCCAGACCCCTCCCTCACCCCAACTGAGACCCCAACAATTCCCCATATTGTCCAGGACTCGCGGTGCAATCCCGCGTGTCCCTGGTGTAGAAAACGTTTGGGTGTATGGTGTGGTCAATCCCATCTAGGCCTCCCCGCTCCCAAGGAGTTCCCTCCCTGTATCCCACCGGGCCATGAGCAGTGCACTTATCTGCCTCTTGTCCCCTCAGTCATTGTCCGGAGGCGTTTTTTCTTTAGATGGAGAGTCCAATACAGCTTGCCTCTCCTGCACAATCGTGGAGGGATCCGGTTTCCCCTTGTAGTCCTTAGTATGGCCTCCTCCCACTTTCTGCCATCTCTCTTTAGACGACAAGCGGCCTTGTTCTATATTTCAATCTGCGTGTTCGATCCCCAGGATCTGGCAGGTGTCTTGTTGAGAGCGGAGTTGATGCAATTTACCCTGCCATTTGAATATTAGCCTGAACGGATGTCCCCAGGAATACGCCACTCCCTGGCTCCGGAGAAATGTTGTCGCTTGTCTAAATTCTCTTCTTTTCTGCAGGGTTATTGTGGCTAGATCCTGAAACAATGCAATAGGATGGTCTTTATATTTAAGAGGTTGCTTATCTCGTGCTTTGCGCAGGATCAGTTCTTTCAGCATGAAGTCCGGTAGATAAGCTAGGCTATCCGGAGGGGGCGCTGGTGCTCTTCTCTGTAGCCCTACCCTATGCGCTCGGTCTATTTTGATTTCAAAGTCTTGAGGGACTTCTAGGATGTGTCGAAACAGGCTCTGCAGGTATTGAGTGATATTCGAACCCTCTTCTTTGGGTGGAACCCCCTTGACTCAAATGTTATTCCGGCGTGACCTGTTTTCCAAATCTTCTGTGTGCGCGTGTAGATCGATTTGTTGTGCCTTGAGTCATGTCACCTCTTGCTGCAATTGTTCCACCTCTTCCTCTCGAGCCTGGTTTTGTTCCTCCATGTCGGCTACTCTTTTTCCTACGGCGTCCACATCCCTCCTCACCTCTTTCAACTCAGATGGTACTTTGCTTTTCAGCGTTTGTATGTCTTCCCATAGGGTGTTGAATAGCATCTCTAAGAAAGCGTGGGTAACAGGCGCGTCATTAGGTTCGGGTTCTTGTCCTGTTTGTAAGTTGGGGGACGTGCGCCCCTCTCCACCGGCCTGTGTGCACGGCTTAAGCAGCATATCTTTGAGGTTGCAATCCTTCTTCCCTTGTAGCACAGTCATGTTGGCGTCTAGAGCCCTGCACCTCTCGCTGCATCTTGTAGTCTATAATCTACGCCGCTTCTTTCCCTTTTTACCAGTCCTGCCTCAGTGATGTAATCTTGGGGATCCCCCTTGCTCTATTTCTTTCCAGTCAGGGGATATCTCAAGGCCTCCCTGCTTCTCTTCAACTGTGTAGGCCCCTGTTTCTGCCTGGGTCCTAATACGACCTCCACAATCTTCTTTTGTGGTCCCTGTGTTGCTCTTCTAGCTGGCCGTTATAGGCTCCCGTCTATGTCTTCTCCTGTTCTTTTCGCCGCCCACCTCCCACAGTACCTTTGTAGTCGTGTTGCTGTGCGAGGGGACTCCGACAGTCCCGCTTTCTCCCAAAGCCTCCACGTATCACCTCCATTGACCAACTCAGGAGTGTTCCGTTTCCTCGTGCTCTGAGTCCCCCTTTCTCTCGCGTACTTAATTGAAATTAATGACCCCTACTGGTTGTGGGTTTTGATAGGAGTCTTAGTTTGCTTGTCGGGGCCCCTCTAATTTCCTTTTGTGGTATTGTTGGTCCAAGCGTTTACTGGCAGACCCCCGCCCAGTCCCTTTTTCTGCTCTGCTTACTTGCACCGTCGGAGATCGCGGTCTTCCTCACATCGGAGCCCAGGAGGTGGCCTCCACTTTGCCGAAGTATTCGGCCTTTATGACATTATTCCAGTGCACGGGCGGTGATCCCAGCACTGTCTTTACTTTCGGCGTCGCCACTCCAGGGTCGTGGTTCGGCACCCGCTGACTCGGCAGCTCGGCCCCGTCGTCCTAATTCTTCGCCCCCCCTACTTGCGGCCTTGCGGGGCAGGGGTCTTCCCTCCACCGGGATCTGGGAGGTGGTGCGATATGTTGCAGAGGTGTGTGGGTTTCTGACACCTTCTATCGGGGTCCGTTTGCTGCTCACCGCTGATGTTCGGGCGGCGATCCCCGCCCTGCCTTTACTTGCGGCTCTGCCCCATTCGAGTCATGCCTCGGCACCCGCGAGCCCCGTGGCCCGGCCCTGCTGGCCTATTTCTTCACCCTGCTTACTTACAGCTATGTGGACCGGGGTCTTCTCTCCGTTGGAGCCTGGAGGGTGGTGCGTTATTCCGCTGAGGTGTGTAGGCTTCTGACCTCTTTTATCGGAGCCGCCTTTATTGTCGTCGGGGCCACCCCCTGGGTGTAGTCTGGCTCATGCGACCTCCGCTTCGCTGCTGCGTTATCTGCTGTGCTCCTCCGTCACTCCGTGGGAACTGCCGCCATCTTCTTCTGGAGCAGGCCTCTCCGGATCCCTCACTGTTTCGCCACCTCTGTGAGCTCTCGCGTTCCTGAGAGCCGATCGCCCCCCTCTCGCTTCTTTACCGTTGCTTCGTGTGGGGTTTCAGGCAGTTTTCTCGCGGATTAGTGGCCCAGCGGGAAGATGGGAGCAGGGAGACGAACGAGACGCGGCTTACCCGTTCGCCATCTTGGCCACGCCCCTGAGCGTTTTTTTGACTATAGGTACGATAGCAACTGTGTCATAAGATTCACAGCAATTCCATCACATCTAAATAAAGAGGGGGAACCGAGAGGATAGGGCTCTGTAATCCACCAATTTGTGGCAAATGTCTCTTTAGCACCAATATCTAAATGACACCTGATGTTTGGCAACAGCATACAAAGTGATAGAGGATTTAGGCTGTTTCTCATAGTGTTTTGAGTGATGTTACTCACTGTATGTGTTATGCTTATGGGATTTTTTGATCAATTGTGGACATTCAGTCTAGAGTTTGGCTTCAAAGAAGTAGCCTCAGATAAAAGTTTCTTCAAATTTAGTGACACATATTTCAACATTTTGAAAGCTACTTACCCTTGTTCCCTCCCTCTTGTATAATCCTAGTGCCAGATGCACTTTTTTTTTTAACACTATAAAAAAGTGATTTCAAATTGTGTACTTTCTGTTTGCACTGAGACTTTAGTTTTGCAATACGGCCTATGTACTAATAGGTTGCATCACAAAATCTCCGGTTTCAGGGGGTTGCAGAATGACCTTCCTAATGAACATTAAGTAGACAGGTCCCTATTTGCAACCTCCTGTTATAGGCTGCAAACACAGTGATGGTGGCTCCCAAGGAACAGCAGCCCACCATTCTTATGCTGCATTAACAAATGGTAAACTTTTTTTAAAAGCAGCCTGTGTTCCTTGAACTAACTGGTGTTGTTTTAAAAAAAAGTTTCCAGTTTAGGAAAGTATCATGCGGGAGAAGACAATGGTCCACTGGATCACTGATTACTACTCCTCAAGGCTGTCAGCACTATTCACGTAGTGGAAGATGTTCTAAGGGGAACTTTTTGTAAACCACTTACCACCTCCTTTATAATGTTGGTAATTGATCAATTGTTTACAACCACAATTGTGGTCATAAGCCATTGATGCCTACCATACCGAATCACAACTAGGAAGGACTTCTATCATAACTGCAATTCAGAATGGAATGGTAAACACATTTTGCAATTCAGAAAGTAGGGTATCTCTAAGAGTTAAATGCTCCATCCTCTAATCTATTTGTGATCTAATTCTACCAACAGGACCAGCTCAGCTATTTGTGATTCTGAAGATGATACTTTCGAATCAATTTTCATAATAACTGTATGTATAGGAACCTTCTGTAGGCAATACTTTGGGGGTAGGTGCTCAATTCTTAACAACGTGTTAAAAATGCACATTTGGGTCCTGGTTTACAAAGGTAACTTACACCTTTAAGTAACTTGATTACTTTTGGCGATTCAAAAAGGGCCTGATTTACAAAGGTAATTTATACTTTTGAGTAAGTTTACTACTAAAAAAAACAGTAGTAAGTCCAGCGCCACCCATGGCCAACCATTGGTATAGCAACACCTTCTCCTAAATAATGATTGAGGTAGGGAATCAAAATCAAAAAGCATCTTCAGAAAAAAGACAAGTCGACATATATAAAGTGTTATCAGCTTTATTGCCTTACTTGACTAATGCTTGACTAATGCTTCATTTCATTTAAGACACCAACAACAGTTCTGCATTGAATGGGGTCAAAAAACATGTGCTTTTTGCACAATTCCCTAATTTTAAACAAACCACTCTTTATTATTTTGAATTAATAAAAGCCTGGACTCACATATTAAATAGGAACTTGTTCAGAACTTCAAATGTTCAGGCCCCCAACCTGTCTTAAAATAACAGTCACCTAAAGTGCATTCTGTATGGTAATTTGTTCCTTAGCAACAACTTGGTGGGGAATTCCACGGGTGTTTTAGGATATTGAAGAATCTAATTGTGGGCCCACGTAGTTTCTCCTGTATAAAAACCTGCTTCTCGTTTAGTTATGTTTGCTTTTCTATAAAAGACTATTTCTGACTGTAGTTCAGTTGACAGTCCTTGGCTGTTACCTGGTGCTCATATGGGCTGACTGGAATTGAAACAAGCACTGGCTAAGCCAGCAGTTCTTGCTTTATTGTACTAATGTGTGCAAACATAGGTTTTCACAAATGTGTGCACACCATATATGCAGTGTCTCTGTGAATCCTGGCTCTTTCTGTGCTCTTATATCTGTGCCCAATGTTTTATTCCCCAAGCTTGAGGTGCTGCATAGTGCAAGTGCCACAATCTAGTGAATAAAAACCGTAGGACAGCAAACTTGGTAGGTAAAAAATACAGGACAGAGACATAGGGGTATGGAAAGAGACACAGCATAAATAGTTTTTGCTAATTTTTATATACCCTTGTTTGCAGGTATTAGCACATTACAACAATATCTATTTGTTTTGTCATTGATTGTTGTTCCAGTATTTGAGCTCTCGAGGTTTTACTATTTCTAAAATGGGAGGGTGAGCTAGTACTGTCTCAGTCAGTTAAATGGTATTAATGTTAACATCCCTAGCCAAGGTAGAAACAATTAGGGCCATCAGGGTATTAAGGAATGTGTATTATACCTCGGTATTTATATAGTGAAAATCTAGCTGCAGCGATGGGGTTAATAGGAGAAGATTGTGTCACTAAGGGGCCGATTGCGATGTCGGACGGACCAGAGTCCGTCCAACATCGCTCTGGAAATGGAACCGAACAACCTCCTGTCGTCAGTTCCATTCCAGCAATTAGGATGCGACTGAACCCTGTTCGGTCGCAATCCTACACTTTGCTATTGGAGCATGCATTCTGAACGGAATGCATGCTCTCATAGCAAAATGCTAAAGTGCAGTTCATCCCTGCATCCCGAGGCAGGCACCTCATAGGTGCCTGCCACCGGGGGCAGGGATCAATATATATATATATATAAATATATATATATCTGCACTCGTCGCTCCTTCCAGACCATGGGACCCGTGGAGAGTGGCGCTCACGCCGGCAGAGCATACTGGCAAATTGATATTTTGAATAAACCACCATCAGCGCGCTCTCAGAGTGAAAACAATCCAGTCCGAAGTAGATGTGCCAGAAGTTGTTTAATGCACAATGCGTTTCGGCTGCCCCGCAGCCTTGATCACGTGATCAAGGCTGCGGGGCAACGTGATCAAGGCTGCGGGGCAGCCGAAACGCGTTGTGCATTAAACAACTTCTGGCACATCTACTTCGGACTGGATTGTTTTCACTCTGAGAGCGCACTAATGGTGGTTTATTAAAAATATATATATATATATATATATATTAGAAAAGTTTCCTCCAACTGCAAGAAGAAGTCTGCACTCGGGGCGCAAGGTATCATTTTCTTTCTTATTTATAATCACAGCAGCTTGAATCTTGGAGGCGTTTTGGCTGTCTCATGCAGCCTTTATCAACAGTTCAGAGTGCCGGTTTGTATGAATTTAAATAGTGTGCACGTGAGTCCAATCTGACTGCAATAGTAAAAATACTTCTGCTTTCCGCACCAAGCTCCATTTCCTAATGAATCTTTGACCAGTGTCACTTTAAATAAATCACAAACCAGTGTCTTTGAGGTGCGAGCAAAACTAACAAACTCACTGTGCAAAATACGCCATTATTATTAAAACCAGCAATCCGTTTCAAGTTGCTGCTGTTATGACCTTTAAAAAAATCAATTTCAGTTCTTACTGACTTCGATGTTATTTGCAGCATTGCGCCTCACCACTGGGCAGCTGCCTTTCGTGGCCCCAGCTCCGAATGTACCTCTGTCATCAGGACAAAGAGCACTTCATTTCCTTCCATCACCATACTTCGGGGGCACTCTGGATTCACATGTCGTGACCCTATAAGTTGCAGTATTGCCTGAGTGCTCCAGAACGCTGGGGATGCAGATGAAGACGTCACCGCTGGCATCTGTTTAAATTACACAAGTTTCCTCCAACTGCAAGAAGAAGTCTGCACTCGGGACGCAAGGTATCCTTTTCTTTATTATTTATAATCACAGCAGCTTAAATCTTGGATGCGTTTCGGCTGTCTCATGCAGCCTTTATCAACAGTTCAGAGTGCCGGTTTGTATGAATTTAAATAGTGTGCACGTGAGTCCAATCTGACTGTAATAGTAAAAATACTTCTGCTTTCCGCACCAAGCTCCATTTCGGAATGAATCTTTGACCAGTGTCACTTTAAAAAATCACAAACCATTGTCTTTGAGGTGCGAGCAAAAGTACAAACTCACTGTGCGAAATATACCAGGCTGGGTTCAGAGTGTTATGCTTAGTGATATGGGGTATAAGCGCACATGAGTGCATAGCTCGGAACACCAAATCACATTATTGGCACAATAAGAATCAGCTCCGAAGACCAAGAATATGTCAGCCGACGCGCTGAAGGAAAGAGAGGAGGCGGCAGCCGCAATGTTTAATGATGACATAATACCTAATATGGACTCAATGTCCCAGAATGCATCAGCCAGTACCAAAAGCTGTGGCGCTAAAGAAAAGATGAAACAATTAGAAAAACTAATGCGCAGCGAACAAAAAAAGTGGTGGGAGGCCAAATCTCTTCAAAGATATCTAGATGTTGGGCGAGTACCTGTGGCCTTCGAATTTTACTTAGCCCCAAGTTACGAGACACCAAACAGGGAAATGATGAAGGAGTGAGCGGAAGCCAACTTGGACTCTTCACGCAGACTGGTCTGCATATTGGTGAAATATGCAGAAAAAGATCGGGTGGTACTGGCGGAAAAGATAGACAATCTGAATATGGAAATAGATGCAATGGGACGCACTGATGATATGAGACAAAATGAAGCTGGAAATGAAAAACGGCTAAAGAAAGAAGAAGATGTAATTAGAGAAAGGAAAGCCTTCAAATTTCATCGGGACCGATGTGATTATGAATATGGCCGTATATTTACCTTTGCAAAAAGTTTGACTCTCTAAAAGCAACAAAATTCGGACAAAGTCAAGGCAACAATATTGGCAAAGTAACAAGCAACGCGGTATCTGAATTAACATCCGTCTCAGAGGCCAGCTCAGCCATTGAAAGTGAATCGGAATCTGAAGCGCGTTTGAATGTAACATGGCAATCAACAAGAAAAATATCACTAACGGATGAAGTAGATTTTTTATGCCTAAAGCGCCTTCAATCGCTACGCCCAAGAAAACAAATGAACAATCAAGTAATGAAAGAACCAGAAAACGTAGGGAGAGGCGGAGGGCAAGCAAACGAAGAGACGAACAAAAGATACCAGAAACGTCAACCGAAGAAAAATTGGAAAAAATGATACATAATGAACACAAAAAAACTGAGAACAAAACAGTCATAAATTTAACAGATATTGTATTAAATAAAGCGGCAGAACAACTCCTGACATTAGGACTATCATATTGTCCGGAAAGCGCTTTTAATTATGCAGCAACTAGAGTTGACGTCTATAAGAGCGTGCGAAAACTAAAATTAAAAAAATATTTCATGTTACAAAATACTGCCAAACACAATATCAAAAGAAAAGAGTGTTACAAAAACTCAAGAACAAAGAAACATCATACCTGATAATACAGTGGATGAAACCACACAATTAACGAATTTGGATGTGGATGACCAAAGATTATTACAAGTTATGCAGGATTTAATGAATGATGAAGTGGTATTGAGTCCGAGCATTGAAGTCAATGAGCGATTAGGGGTAACACACAGGCCAGTCACTACTCCATTTAAACTAGTTTCCACCTTTAATCCCATTATGCTAAAGGACACAATTGATGCGTTCCATGACAAAGTGATAGGTGGTCTAAAGAATCTCAACCGTAAGATACTTAATACCAACAGGAAAAAGATCAATAAAAGTGAGATCCAATATCAACAATTAATGACTAAGCTCAAAAACAACAGGGAGATAGTAGGGAGAAACGCAGACAAGGGCGGAAACGTTGTTTTGTGGAAAAAAGATGAATATATCAAGGAGGCTATGTCTCAACTAAATGACACTTCATGTTATTGCCGCAGTAACCAACAGGCACTTAACAATATTTGCAGCATTTACGCAATGAAATTAGTGGCCTGGAAAAATATAGGCCTATTGTCAGTGGACGAATATAAATATTTAAGGACTGATAAACCTGTGATTCCAATTTTATACTTGATTCCAAAAATTCACAAGAATATAAACAAACCTCCAGGAAGGCCAATTATTTCTGCAAGAAATAGCCTATTGGAAAAACATCAGTCTATATTGACTTCTTCTTGCAGGATCATGTCCGGCAGTTAAAATCTTATATACGGGATACAGGAGACTTTCTGGCAAAAATGTTGGATTTTAAGTGGCAAACTGACTATTTACTTATTACACTCGATGTTACTTCACTCTATACATCTATCCGACATATTGATGGTCTAAGGGCAATACAATTTTATTTGTCTCGTAGAGGTCCAAATTTCGCTGGGCATACTGGCATGTTGATTAAGATGGCTGAATTTTGTTTAAATAATAACATTTTTTTGTTTCAAGGTTCACTGTTTCAGCAGTTAAGAGGTGTGGCCATGGGAGCCAGCTTCTCCCCCAGTTATGCATGTCTTCACATGGGCTGGTGGGAGTAGCTGGTTCTCATGAAGGAACACATCAAGTACATGAACCACAATGTCAAAACCTGGTGGCGATTCATTGATGATCTCTTCTTAGTGTGGCAGGGTACTCAGAAGGAAGCAGAAACATTTGTGAAACAACTCAATGTCAACCAACTCAATCTGCAATTTACTGCATCCATTAGTAAAACTACGGTTAACTTCTTGGATGTAGAGTTATACATAAATGGGGACAGATTAGAGACTAAACTTCACAGAAAAGCTACTGCGGGAAATGCAATTCTGCATGCCAGCAGTGCTCACCCGAGCCACCTAATACAAAGTATTCCCTATGGTGAATTGCTGCGGTTAAAACGAATATGCAGCAATGACCATGATTTAAAATTGGCACAAAATGACTGTATATTGAGGTTCAAGGAAAGAGGCTACACTAAGAAATGTTTAGATCTGGCTCTGGCAAAAGTAATTTGATAGCCAGGGAGGTCTTATTGACTAAACAAGATTCAAAAATAAGCGAACAAGTAAATGAAGCTGAGAATTTTAGATTCATTTTAAAATTCAACAAACAAGAAAAGGCAGTTAAAAGCATCATAAATAAAAATTGGCATCTCATTCGTGCAGATCCGGTAATTGGGGGTGCTGTTCCGAAAAAACCCTCTATCACTTATAGTAAGGCACCTTCAATGAAGGATGTCTTAGTCATAAATGACCCCTGTTGTACCCAAGTAAAAAACAGTACATGGTTGAATCAAAGAGCTGGGTTCTACAAGTGCAGGACGTGTAAAGCCTGTCAACACGGAGCAAATACTACATCCTATGAAACTCCGTTTGGCGGCCAAATAAGAAAAATTGAAAAGTCCTTGAACTGTAAAACAGATCATGTAGTATATGTGCTGGAGTGCCCTTGCGGATTAAAATATGTAGGAAGTACAATTCTGCAGGGACATAAAAGGGTACTCCAGCACATAAGGGCCATCAAGAACAATGATCAGGCTTATCCGGTAGCACGCCATTTCAATGAAGTCCATGGGGGCAACTCCAAAGATCTTAAATATTTCTTGATAGATTCAGTCCCAGCAAATAAAGGGGAGGTGATCGAGAAAAAGCACTTCGCAAATTAGAAATGTTTTACATATTGAATCTCGACACCAAACACCCTAAAGGGCTGAATGCTACAGAGGAATTACATGCTAGCCTGCTTGGATGAAAATTATAATGATGAAAAGTATAATTAACAGTATCAGGTTTATCACTCAAGGAGTTATCTTAAATGTTTAATATTAAATAGCAATATGCTAAATATAAAGGCCAATATCCTCCTCACATTTTTAAACAAATTTTAGCTAGATAGGTTCTTAAGCACTGATAAATTATAGGCACTAGACACTTTATTTTATTTATTTTGCACATAGTAACACTATTGGACAATAAAGGCGTTGCAGTGAATAAGAACAGATCCCTTTGCTTCTCAGGTTTTAGTGGTAAAGCAGTATGCTATTGTTGATTATATGTGGATTGCGAAAAAGTTTTAATATTGGTAAATGTTTGAAATCGGGTATTTATACCGGTATGAGCATTCATGAATTTTTATATCTGCCAATATGTATGTATTTATATCAAACAAGATTTATCCAGTTATTTATTGCTTATTTGCACACATATGTATATATATTTATTTATTTATATATTTATATGTTTTAATAACGTGATCATACAAAAAGACTTAGGTCTTGTTTAAAAACAAGAAATTGCATTTCCACATGCTGCATTTCTTCTATGTCCATGAATTTTTAGTGTTTCTAATTTATTTATGTATATTACTTTAAGCACTAAGTCACGTGTGCATTTACAAAAAATGAAAGAAAAAAATGGCAGCTATTTTAACGAACCACTGTGCTAGTAGCGCGTCATGTGATCAAGTCCCCTGTGAGGGACGAAACGCGTCATGGCTAACATGGTCTGTTGGGAGCAACTACAATAAAATAGCCAACAGCAAGGAATTACTGGGTCCGTGCTCCTTCTTCAGCCGACAAAGTGAGCGAGAAGGGAAGGAGTTGTTCTGCATATATATATATATATATATATATTACCTACTGGCGGTCGGCAGTAGGTAGTTATAGTTAGGACCTCGTTTCTATTCAAAAAACGTTTATTGTTTTGCCAATAACTTTAGCGCCGGTTGACGAAACTTCGCGAAATTTTCAAAATTAATGGGGCGCTCCGGTCAGCTCCTGTCTTGAAAGTTTCGGGCTGATTCATCAAGCGGGGGCCGAGAAAAAAGGGGGGTCCCAAAACGCGTTTTCTGCATGTTAATTTTCATAGGAAATTTTAGACAAGGCTACAGCCCAAACTGCTGAACGGAATTACACCAAATTTGGCAAAAGGTAGGTCTTGGTTCAGAAAGTGACCTTTTTTTAAATGGTGTAAATCCTTTCAGTAGTTCCTGAGAAATTAAAAAAGAAAAATATCGATATCTGAGCACCGAGGAGGAGTCGCGACTCCTCCCGGGCACGACCTTCACTCTGATTGGCTGCCTCTAAACCAGAATGTGTTGGCAGCCATCTTGTGACTCGGTAACCGAGTCACAAGAAAGAGTTAAAAAAAAAGGTAAAAAACAAGAAAAGGGGGCAGGGTAGAAAGACCCTGACCCCCTAGGCCTGCTCAGGCCAAAAAAAGCATTTTTGTAAAAACAAATCGGCAGAATTCGCGCTGGGTGCACGAATCCTGCCGAAAATAATAAAAACGAAGCGCGGACTCCCGCGCTTCGTTACTAAAACAGACCCCGGGGGGGCCAGGTCCCGGGGGCAATACAAAATTAGGGTGTGGGGGCCCACGAGGGCCCCCACAGCCCCGGGGACCACCACCTCCCCGGGCCTTATTAAATTGTATGCACGGGGCATGCGGCCCCCCCGCAGCCCCGGGGACCGCCACCTCCCTGGGGCTCTGGATCTTTTTTTTTAAAAAAGATGTGTGGGGGCAAGAGCCCCCCCACATGCCCCGGGGACCATCACCTCCCTGGGGCACATACTCATTTAAATGTGGGGGTCCATAGCGGACCCCCGGCCCCGGGGAACACCACCTCCCCGGGGCTATGTAAATTAAGGGAGGCCCTTGATGGCCCTGGGGACCGCCACCCCCCAGGGCCAGCTCCTGCAATGTCCCGGGGTGCCCACCCCCGGGACATTGCTGTTTGATATGACAGGGCAGGAGCACGGATCCCGCCCTGTCATAGCAAACTCTGGAAACCCTGCTCTCGCTTCAATGAAGCAAAGCAGAGTTGCTTTTGAGCAAGGGGAGCTGCTTGTCAGCAGCTCCCCTTGCTCAAAAGCAATGTCCGCTCTGCAGGAGGTGGGGAGCCGGCGGGACCGTGGGGGCATTGGGGCTAACCCCACGGTCCCCTACGGTAAGGCCAGGCCCGGGGGATGGGGTCCCCGGGGCCAGAAGTGGCCTGGGAGGGGGGCCATGCGGCCCCCTCCCCAATAATTTAAATATTTTTTTAAAAAACAAAAAACGGAAAGGCCGGCCTGGGGGATGGGGTCTTAGGAGGGGGGGCACGTGGCCCCCCTCCCCAAAATAATTTTTTTTAAAAACAAAGCTGCCAGGCCCCAGGGGATGGGGTCCCCGGGGCCATAATTGGCCTCTGGAGGGGGGGCACGCGGCCCCCCTCCCCAAAATAATTTTTAAAAAAAACAAAGCTGCCAGGCCCCAGGGGATGGGGTCCCCGGGGCCAAAAGTGGCCCAGGGCAGGGGGGCCACACAGCCCCCCTCCCATAAAATATGAAACATTTATTTAAAAAATGGCAACTCGCCAGAGGCCCCTCTCCTGCCCTGCAGCACTCTGCAAACGTGCCCCCTGGCACGTTCTAAGTTGGGGAATTTAGTCCCCTTGAATACTGAGGGTCCCTGGTGGCCAACTAGCCCACCAGGTACCTCCAATAAGCGCCACACAGCTGGATTGCAGAGAGGTGGTCCGAGGCCACGCCCCTTTTTACACCACTCTGCAAATGCGCCTCTTGGCACACTGGTGGTGGGGCGATGAGGTCCTCTTGTGTCCTGAGGACCTCAGGACGCAAGTGGACTTCATCCCCGAGCAGCAGTGCGCCAAGAGGCATGTTTGCACAGTGGTGTAAAAAGGGGGCGTGGCCTCGGACCATCTCTCTGCAATCCAGCTGTGTGGCGCTTACTGGACGTACCTGGTGGGCTAGTTGGCCCCCAGGGACCCTCAGTATTCAAGGGCACTTAATCCCCAACTTAGAACGCACCAGGGGGCGCGTTTGCATAGGTGTGCAGGGAGGGGGCGGGGCCTCCGGCGAGTTGCCAGGTTTCTTTGGTCTTTTTATTTAGGAAGGGGGGCTGTGTGGCCCCCCCTTCCATTAACCCTTCTGGGCCCCAGGGACCCCATCCCCCGGGGCCTTAGCCATTAAAAAAAAAAAATTCAGTAGTTCCTGAGAAATTAAAAAAAGAAAAATATCGCTATCTGAGCACCGAGGAGGAGTCGCGACTCCTCCCGGGCACGAGCTTCACTCTGATTGGCTGCCTCTAAACCAGAATGTGTTGGCAGCCATCTTGTGACTCGGTAACTGAGTCACAAGAAAAGAGTAAAAATAAAGGTAAAAAACAAGAAAAGGGTGCAGGGTAGTAAGACCCTGACCCCCTAGGCCTGCTCAGGGGGTCCCACAGGGTTGTCCTTGGGGGCCAACTACCTCTCCTGTTACCTCCACTAAGTCCCACACAGTGGGATTGCTAAGAGGTCTTCGGAGGCCTCGACCCCCCCTTTCTCCACCACTCTGCAAACACGCCTCCTGGCACAGTACTGGTTGGGGGATGGAGTCCACTTTACTCCTGAGGGACTTTGGGGGCCAAGAAGCCCTCCTGGTACCTCCTGTAAGTCTTACGCAGCGGAATTCCTGAGCGCTGGTTGGAGGCCCAGCCCCCTTTCTCCACCACTCTGCAAACGCGACTACCAGTTAAAGAAGGATTTGTAATGTAATAGGTCTCGCATTTGAAGGAGTTAGAGCTATTGGCGTTGTAAATGTAAAAGTTTTTTAGTAATGTTTTTTGGAGTGGAGTGGATGTACTTTGTGTGTAGTGGAAATATGTGGTATGTTGTGCAGTGAAATTATGTGGATAGAAAGTATGTGGTATTTAGTGTATAGGAATTATGTAGAGTGGGATTATGTGTTATGGAGAGTAATTATGTGGTATGGTAGTCTGTGTTGTGGAGTGGTAACCTCAGGTTTAGTCTTCCTCATTTCCATAGAAGCTAAATTATGAACTCAATGAGACAAAAAAAGAAGGAATCACTGAGGAACACTTCTGGACCTAGTCAGAGGTATGAGCAGGGCCACTGGAATTATGCGACTGTTTGGCAGCACCGACTTTCGCACAATTATACATTTTCCGCATTAGTCACATAATCCATCATCTGCTGCCTAATCTGCAGATTTGAACAAAAAAAGCCTTGTTTCTAGCTCAAACGTTACCAAAAATGCAGCGACAAGTGTTACAGCGTGGTGGAAGGTGCTTTGCAAACCTAGAATGGTCATTTGTTACATATTGCTAAATGTGGGTGTTAAATTGGTACTAATGGTGTGCAAGCCACTCTTGCTTCTTTCTGTGCCTCTCTTGCCTCATTCTGCATTTCTGTTGCTTCTTTCTGCACCTTTCTTTCTTTTTCTGCACTTCTCTTGCTTCTTTCTGCAAATCATATCTACTTTCTGCACCTCTTTTGCCTCTTTCTGCACCTCTGTTGCCTCTTTCTGCACCTCACTTGCTTCTTTGTGTACCCCTCTTGCCTCTTTCTGCACCTCTCTTGCCTCTTTCTGCACCCCTCTTCCCTCTTTCTGCACCTCTGTTCCTTCTGTGTGCACCTCTCTTGCTTCTTTCTGCACCCCTTGTGCCTCTTTCACACCCCTCTTCCCGCACCCCTCTTGCCTCTTTCTGCACCTCTGTTCCTTCCCCACCACATACTCTGCAAAGATGTTGTTAGAAATCAGATATGCTGTAAGCCACAATAAATGCACATGTGCCATATTTCCTTCAGAGAGTGAGCAGGATCACCCAAGTCAAGCCTGCATGGTATGCAGCTACTCCATCCCCTCCCAAGCAAACACCATGGCTGCCCATAGAAAGGGAAAATGGATAACTCCATTGGTGACCACCCCAGATAATACTAAGAGCTATAAGGGGCTACTGCTCAATGCACGTTCCCTCATCAAGCATAGAATTGAGTTTGCGATACTCATTGAGGACCTGGAACCTGACTGGGTCTTCATAACTGAAACTTGGGCAAATGCAGCCTCAGGACCCGATCTAAACGACGCTATCCCGGATAATTACTCTATCCAAAGGGTAGACAGGGTGGGCCGCATAGGAGGGGGGCTAGCTATTGTTTTTAAATCCCAGTATAAATGTATTATTGAGCCAGACCAGAATACACACATGTGTGAGGCTACTAATTTTAAACTCATTCTTTCAGCCACCTGTACGTTTGGAGGGTTATTGATTTTTAGACCTCCAGGACCCAGGGTGCCTTTTTTACAAGAGATCAAGCAACTTCTAGAGTCAGTCATAGTAGATTACTCGTAAACAGTCCTAGGGGACTTTAACTTTTATTTAGAAGAGAGGGACAACTTAGACTCTAATACTCTCATAGAGATGCTTGATAGCATGGGCTTTGCCCAACTAGTAACAGCCCCGACTCACAAGGCAGGGCATACATTGGACGGTATCTTTTCCAATGATTCGCGATTTGCCTTCCAACATACAATACCTATCTGTTGGTCAGACCATAGTGCAGTACGGTTCGACTTCCTCCCTCCAGCATTGAGCGGGAAACAGAGATCCCCCACTGTCCTAGTAAATTTAGAAACTGGAAAGGTATCTCAGCCGCCACTCTGATCAACACCTTAGAAAATATTCCCTGCACTATTCAAGAGGACCCTAATCTTGGGGCTGAGGCTTTTGCCACATGGTTAAAATCTGCAGCTAATATAGTGGCACCACTTAAATTACATACCCAGAAAAAATGCCGCCCCTCGGCTCCGTGGTACAACGACAAACTCAAACGTTTAAAACAAGGTTGTCGTCGTGCTGATCAAGCTTGGAGACAAACTTTAGAGGAACAGGACAGAACATTATATAAAGCTAGTGTTAAGGAATATAAATGCGCACTAGTGGAAGAACAATCCATGTACTGTATGCACATAATTGATAATTCAACATCCACTAAAGAGCTGTTTAAGCTAGTACAACAGCTCTCATCCTCCCAATCCATGGCAGAACCCGACACATCACAAATATTCTGCAATCAATTGGCTACCTTCTTTCAAACTAAAATCACGGACATATATACCGGCTTCGAGTCACACCCTGAAACGCTCACCATAACTCCGACAGTCAGCAGTCCTATCGAAGTTGCACCTCTGATGCCTGGTAGCGAGCATAGAGGCCTCTCAAAATTCTCTGACCTCACGCCACCTCTTCTTGTACATTATCTCATGAGAACGCACTCAGGCTCTCCGATGGAGGCGTGTCCACTCGCAATCCTACACATGGCTGCTGACACCATAGCAGAACCCCTCTGTAAATTAATGAATGTTATCATTCGATTTGAAATCTATCCCCATACTTGGAAACAGGCCATTATCAGACCTCTTTTGAAAAAACCTGATCTTGATCCTAGGGACTGTAAAAACTATCGTCCCATCTCTTTGCTCCCCGCTCCAGCAAAAATCCTGGAGCTACCTCTTAATAAGCAGCTCATGGAAACTGCAGAACATCAATCATGGCTTAATGATTCGCAGTTTGGATTCAGGAGGCATCATGGTACAGAAACGGCTTTAATATCAGCCACGGACTACATCAGGCACATGGTGGATGAAGGACAAGGGGTAGTGCTAATCCTCTTGGATCTGTCAGCAGCATTCGATAGCATTTCACCTACTCTGCTGCTGGACAGACTCCGGAGTCTTGGCATCTCCCATCAAGCACTTGCCCTCCTGTCCTCATTTCTGACAGGGAGATCCCGAAGGGTGAATTTAAAATCCTTTCACTCGGACTCCTATGTTCTACCTTGTGGAGACCCGCAGAGGTCTTCTCTGAGCCCTACTCTCTTCAATCTGTATGTGGCACCCCTTGCAACTGTGGTCCACTCCTTTGGATTGGAGGTGGTGTCATATGCAGATGATACACAGATTATGGTTACCATCCCTAAGGGGCTGGGCTCATTGTCAGAAAATGTCCTTTGATGTATGACCAGAGTGGCAGACTGGATGTCTGCTAACTTCTTGAAACTTAATGGGGAGAAAACCGAAGTGATGATATTTGGATCAGGGGTATCCAAGTGGAATAGTAGTTGCTGGCCTCAATCCTTGGGATGTTGTCCTGCCCCGAGCGTAAAGGCTAAGAACCTTGGAGTCCTGATGGATATTGAACTTAGTTTCAATATCCAAGTGAATCGTACCATTTCTACATGCTCCTGGCTCATAAGGATGTTAAAAAAAATCTTCCCTTTTATCCACTAGAGCACTCCTAAAAAAACCTAACCTAGAACCTGACGTGTTGGCCAACTACCGCCCTATCTCACTACTACCAGGAATTGGTAAATTAGCTGAGAAGCACGTAAACCAGACTCTCTCATCCTTCCCTGAAAACAACAATCGTCTTCATCCCTCACAGACTGGGTTCAGACCACAGCAAGGCACAGAAGCTGCACTCCTGACAGTGGTGGAAGAATTAAGGAAAATTTTGGATGGAGGGGGCTGCGCTGCTCTTATTCTGTTAGATCTCAGCACAGCCTTCGATACGGTGAACCACCATCTGTTAATCCAAAGACTTAGGAAGGCAGGAGTGGCCGGAACAGCGTTAAAATGGCTACAGTCCTTTTTAGAAGACAGATCTTTTGTAGTCTTTGAAGAGGAGATCACCTCTAAGCGAATGCCCCTTAGATGTGGGGTGCCTCAGGGATCTTCCCTGAGCCCCACTCTATTTAATGTCTATATGAGTTCCCTGGCAGAATTAGTTACACCTTTTGGCATTCAGATCATCACCTACGCTGATGATACCCAGTTGGTGGTTTCGCTTAATCAACAGGAGGACTCAGGCTCGGGATTAGCCTTATGCCTTGAAAAGGTGTCGAGTTGGATGGACAGCTCTTGTCTAAAATTGAATGGAGCTAAGACTGAGCTGATGCTCCTGGGTAACTCCACCATGCTTAATATAGGATCATTTTGGCCTAGCTGTCTGGGGATACCACCCTCCCCAAAAGACCAAATTAAGAGTCTGGGTGTATGGCTGGACTGCAATCTTGATTTTAAAGAGCAAGCACGTAAGTTAGCAGCCTGTTGCTTTGGGATTTTAAGAATGTTAAGAAAGATCCTTCCCCTGCTACCCTTCACGGCTAGAAGACTGCTGGTCCAAGCATTGATCCTATCACGCCTTGATTATGCTAATGCTTTATATCTGGGAGCCCCACTCACCACCACAAAAAAATTGCAGATAGTGCAAAACTGTGCAGCACGTCTGCTTATGAATACTTCCAAGCGCCTGTCAGCCAAACCTGCGCTGGCATCGCTTCAGTGGCTGCCCATTCAAGAGAGAGTCCAGTTTAAGGCTTTGTGTATTACACACAAAGCACTCTCAGGTAAAGGCCCTCCCATTAGCAGATCCATAATTCAACCTTATTGCTCCAATAGGTCTTTAAGGTCAGATAATAAACATTTGGCGGTAGTTCCAAAAATAAGAAAAACACGAAGCGGAGGGCGGCGCTTCTCCTATAATGCCGACAAACTGTGGAATCTTTTGCCTCTTGGTATCCGCCTTGAGCCAAATTACCTGACTTTCCGAAAGCAGTTAAAAACTTATTTGTTTCCCTAATACTGCCCGAAGTTGAAGCTGCACTGCTACTAGCGCTGGGATGCCCCCGGGTAGCCATGCGTTTTAGAAATGCCTCTTCATTCATTCATTCATCCAACGACCAGCTAGGATACAGGTAGCATTGGCCCTGGTAATGTCCAGACTTGATAACTGTAATGCTCTGTACCTGGCTGCTAACAAGAGCTTGCAGCACAAACTTCAGGTACTGCAGAACGCTCTGGCAAGACTCATTCTGGACATTCCCAAAAAACAATCTGCCAGGAAGGGTCTAGAACGCCTGCATTGGCTTCCCATTGAACAACACATTAGTTTTAAATATCTCTGAATGGTCCATAAATCATTGTACGCTCCCTACCCTTCAAGACTGAACACTATGTTCAAATGGCACTCTCCTAGCAGACCACTACACTCTTCGCCCCAAAAGCAACTATTGGTACCAAGAACCAAGAAGAGGAAGTGGGGGGACAGGGCATTCTCGGTGGCAGCAAGCAAACTCTGGAACTCCCAACCCCTTGCTCTCAGATCTATCCCTCTTCCGCTCCCGTTTAGAAAAGACCTTAAAACCTGGTTGTTCACAGTCCAGCGGTGAGCTGGAGTTCTCTCTCTTTTTTCTACTCTCCATGGTATGTATGGCTGGTCTCTAGCGCCTTGATGCCTTCGGGTGAATGCTGCGCTTTATAAGTATCAAAATCAAATCAAATTCTTTCTGTACTTCTTTTATTTGTTTCTGCACCTCTCACTTCTTTCTGCACCCCTATCCCTCTTTCTGCACCCCTCTTGTCTCTTTCTGCACCTCTGTTCCTTCTTTCTGCACTTCTTCTGTTTCTTTCTGCAGCTCTCTTGCTTCTTTCTGCACCCCCTTGCCTCTTACTCCACCCATCCACCCTCTTTATGCACCCCTCTTGCCTCTTTCTGTACCTCTTTTGCTTCTTTCTGCACTTCTCTTGCCTCTTTCTGCACCCCTCTTGCCTCTTTCTGCACCTCTGTTGGTTCTTTCTGCACTGCGCTTCCCTCTTTCTGCACCACTGTTGTTTCTTTCTGCACTTCTCTTGCTTCTTTCTACACCTTTCTTGCATCTTTCTGCACCCCACTTGCCTCTTTATGAACCCTTCTTCCCTCTTTGTGCGCCTCTCTTGCCTCTTTCTGTACTCCTCTTGCTTCTTTCTGCACTCCTCATGCCTCTTTCACACCGCTCTTCCCTATTTGTGAACCCCTCTTGCCTCTTTCTGCACCCCTCTTGCCTCTTTCTGCACCTATGTTGCTTCTTTCTGAACTTCTTTTGTTTCTTTCTGCAGCTCTCTTGCTTCTTTCTGTACCCCCTTGCCTCTTTCTCTACCCCTCTTCCCTCTTTCGTCACCCCTGTTGCCTCTTTCTGCACCTCTGTTCCTTCTATCTGCACTTCTTTTGTTTCTTGCTGCACATCTCTTGCTTCTTTCTGCACCCCTCATGCCTCTTTTTGCACTCCTCTTCCCTCTTTTTGCACCCCTCTTGACTCTTTCTGAACCTCTGTTGCTTCTTTCTGCACTACTCTTGCTTCTTTCTGCACCTCTCTTGCTTGTTTATGCACCACTCGTGCTTGCTTCTTTCTGCACCTCTGTCCCTTCTTTGTGCAACCTTTGTGCCTCTTTCTGCACCCCTCTTTCTGCACCCCTCTTTACTCTTTCTGAACTCTGTTCCTTCTTTCTGCACTTTTGTTTCTTTCTGCACATCTCTTGCTTCTTTCTGCACCCCACATGCCCCTTTCTGCACCCCTCTTGCCTCTTTATGCACCTCTGTTCCTTCTTTCTGCACCTATTTGTTTCTTTCTGCAACTCTCTTGCTTCTGTCTGCACGCCTCTTGCTTCTTTCTGTACCCCTTGTGTCTCTTTCTCACCTCTCTTCCCTCTTTCTGCACCCCTCTTCCCTCTTTCTGCACCTCTGTTCCTTCTTTCTGCACTTCTTTTGTTTCTTTCTGAACCTCTCTTGCTTCTTTCTGCACCCCTCTTGCCTCTTTCTCCATCCCTCTTCTCCCTTTCTGCATGTCTGTTGCTTCTTTCTGTACTTCTCTTGTCTCTTTCTCCACCCCTCTTCCCTCTTTCTGCACCTCTGTTGCTTCTTTCTGCACCCCTCTTGCTTCTTTCTGCACCCCTCATGACCCTTTCCACTCCTCTTTCTGCACCCCTCTTGCCTCTTTCTGCACCTCTGTTCCTTCTTTCTGCACTTCTTCTGTTTCTTTCTGCAGCTCTCTTGCTTCTTTCTGCATCCGCTTGCCTCTTTCTCCACCGATCCACCCTCTTTCTGCACCCCTGTTGCCTCCTTCTGCACCTCAGTTCTTTCTTCCTGCACTTCTTTTGTTTCTTTCTGCACTTCTCTTGCTTCTTTCTACACCTTTCTTGCTTCTTTCTGCACCCCACTTGCCTCTTTATGAACCCTTCTTCCCTCTTTGTGCGCCTCTCTTGCCTCTTTCTGTACTCCTCTTGCTTCTTTCTGCACTCCTCATGCCTCTTTCACACCGCTCTTCCCTATTTGTGAACCCCTCTTGCCTCTTTCTGCACCCCTCTTGCCTCTTTCTGCACCTATGTTGCTTCTTTCTGAACTTCTTTTGTTTCTTTCTGCAGCTCTCTTGCTTCTTTCTGTACCCCCTTGCCTCTTTCTCTACCCCTCTTCCCTCTTTCATCACCCCTGTTGCCTCTTTCTGCACCTCTGTTCCTTCTATCTGCACTTCTTTTGTTTCTTGCTGCACATCTCTTGCTTCTTTCTGCACCCCTCATGCCTCTTTTGCACTCCTCTTCCCTCTTTTTGCACCCCTCTTGACTCTTTCTGAACCTCTGTTGCTTCTTTCTGCACTACTCTTGCTTCTTTCTGCACCTCTCTTGCTTGTTTATGCACCACTCGTGCTTGCTTCTTTCTGCACCTCTGTCCCTTCTTTGTGCAACCTTTGTGCCTCTTTCTGCACCCCTCTTTACTCTTTCTGAACTCTGTTCCTTCTTTCTGCACTTTTGTTTCTTTCTGCACATGTCTTGCTTCTTTCTGCACCCCACATGCCCCTTTCTGCACCCCTCTTGCCTCTTTATGCACCTCTGTTCCTTCTTTCTGCACCTATTTGTTTCTTTCTGAACCTCTCTTGCTTCTTTCTGCACCCCTCTTGCCTCTTTCTCCATCCCTCTTCTCCCTTTCTGCATGTCTGTTGCTTCTTTCTGTACTTCTCTTGTCTCTTTCTCCACCCCTCTTCCCTCTTTCTGCACCTCTGTTGCTTCTTTCTGCACCCCTCTTGCTTCTTTCTGCACCCCTCATGACCCTTTCCACCCTCTTTCTGCACCCCTCTTGCCTCTTTCTGCACCTCTGTTCCTTCTTTCTGCACTTCTTCTGTTTCTTTCTGCAGCTCTCTTGCTTCTTTCTGCATCCGCTTGCCTCTTTCTCCACCGATCCACCCTCTTTCTGCACC
Source organism: Calotriton arnoldi (assembly GCA_963921515.1). Taxonomy (NCBI): domain Eukaryota; kingdom Metazoa; phylum Chordata; class Amphibia; order Caudata; family Salamandridae; genus Calotriton; species Calotriton arnoldi. The sequence continues at coordinate 548,560 of CAWUFW010011727.1, forward strand.
CCTGTTGCCTCCTTCTGCACCTCAGTTCTTTCTTCCTGCACTTCTTTTGTTTCTTTCTGCACATCTCTTGCTAGTTTCTGCGTCCCACGTGCCTCTTTCTGTACCCCTTTTACCTCTTTTTGACCCCTCTTGCCTCTTTCTGCACCTCTGCTGCTTCTTTCTGCACTTCTCGTGCCTCTTTCACACCCCTCTTCCCTCTTCGTGCACCCCTCTTGCCTCTTTCTGCACCTCTGTTCCTTCTTTCTGCACTTCTTTTCTTTCTTTCTGCACCTCTCGCTTCTTTCTGCACCCCTTTTGCATCTTTCTGCACCCTCTTGCCTCTTTCTGCACATCTGTTGCTTCTTTCTGCCCTTCTTTTGTTTCTTTCTGCAGCTCTCTTGCTTCTTTCTGCACTCCCTTGCCTCTTTCTCCACCCCTCTTCCCTCTTTCTTCACCCCTGTTGCCTCTTTCTGCACCTCTGTTCCTTCTTACTGCACTTCTTTTGTTTCTTGCTGCGCATCTCTTGCTTCTTTCTGCACCCCTCGTGCCTCTTTCTGCACTCCTCTTCCCTCTTTTTGCACCTCTCTTGCCTTTTCTGCACCTATGTTGCTTCTTTCTGCACTACTCTTGCTTCTTTCTGCACCTCTCTTGCTTCTTTCTGCACCCCACTTGCCTCTTTATGCACCCTTCTTCCCTCTTTGTGCACCTCTCTTGCCTCTTTCTGTACTCCTCTTGCTTCTTTCTGCACTCCTCATGCCTCTTTCACACCGCTCTTCCATATTTTTGCACCCCTCTTGCCTTTTTCTGCACCTCTGTTCCTTCTTTCTGCACTTCTTTTCTTTCTTTCTGCACCTCTCGCTTCTTTCTGCACCCCTTTTGCTTCTTTCTGCACCCTCTTGCCTCTTTCTGCACCTCTGTTGCTTCTTTCTGCCCTTCTTTTGTTTCTTTCTGCAGCTCTCTTGCTTCTTTCTCCATCCCTCGTGCCTCTTTCTGCACTCCTCTTCCCTCTTTTTGCACCCCTCTTGCCTCTTTCTGCACCTCTGTTGTTTCTTTCTGCACTTCTCTTGCTTCTTTCTACACCTTTCTTGCTTCTTTCTGCTCCCCACTTGCCTCTTTATGCACCCTTCTTCCCTCTTTGTGCACCTCTCTTGCCTGTTTCTGTACTCCTCTTGCTTCTTTCTGCACTCCTCATGCCTCTTTCACACCGCTCTTCCCTATTTGTGCACCCCTCTTGCCTCTTTCTGCACCTCTGTTCCTTCTTTCTGTACTTCTTTTCTTTCTTTCTGCACCCCTTTTGCCTCTTTCTGCACCCCTCTTTCCTCTTTCTGCACCTATGTTGCTTCTTTCTGCACTTCTTTTGTTTCTTTCTGCAGCTCTTTTGCTTCTTTCTGTACCCCCTTGCCTCTTTCTCCACCCCTCTTCCCTCTTTCTTCACCCCTGTTGCCTCTTTCTGCACCTCTGTTCCTTCTATCTGCACTTCTTTTGTTTCTTGCTGCACATCTCTTGCTTCTTTCTGCACCCCTTGTGCCTCTTTTTGCACTTCTCTTCCCTCTTTTTGCACCCCTCTTGCCTCTTTCTACACCTCTGTTGCTTCTTTCTGCACAACTCTTGCTTCTTTCTGCACCTCTCTTGCTTCTTTCTGCACCACTCGTGCTTGCTTCTTTCTGCACCTCTGTCCCTTCTTTCTGCAACCATTGTGCCTCTTTCTGCACCCCTCTTTCTGCACCCCTCTTTACTCTTTCTGAACTCTGTTCCTTCTTTCTGCACTTCTTTTGTTTCTTTCTGCACATCTCTTGCTTCTTTCTGCACCCCACGTGCCTCTTTCTGCACCCCTCTAGCCTCTTTATGCACCTCTGTTCCTTCTTTCTGCACTTATTTTGTTTCTTTCTGCAACTCTATTGCTTCTTTCTGCACGCCTCTTGCTTCTTTCTGTACCCCTCGTGTCTCTTTCACATCCCTCTTCCCTCTTTCTGCACCCCTCTTCCCTGTTTCTGCACCTCTGTTCCTTCTTTCTACACTTCTTTTGTTTCTTTCTGAACCTCCCTTGCTTCTTTCTGCACCCCTCTTGCCTCTTTCTCCATCCCTTTTCTCCCTTTCTGCATGTCTGTTGCTTCTTTCTGCACTTCTCTTGTCTCTTTCTCCACCCCTCTTCCCTCTTTCTGCACCTCTGTTGCTTCTTTCTGCACATCTCTTGCTTCTTTCTACACCCCAAGTGCCTCTTTCTGCACCCCTCTTCCCTCTTTCTGCACCTCTCATGCCTCTTTCTGCACCTCTGTTCCTTCTTTCTGCACTTCTTTTGTTTCTATCTGCACATCTCTTGCTTCTTTCTGCACCATACGAGCCTCTTTCTGCACGCCTCTTGCCTCTTTTTGCACCCCTCTTGCCTCTTTCTGCACCTTTCTTGCTTCTTTCTGCTCCCCACTTGCCTCTTTATGCACCCTTCTTCCCTCTTTGTGCACCTCTCTTGCCTGTTTCTGTACTCCTCTTGCTTCTTTCTGCACTCCTCATGCCTCTTTCACACCGCTCTTCTCTATTTGTGCACCCCTCTTGCCTCTTTCTGCACCTCTGTTCCTTCTTTCTGCACTTCTTTTCTTTCTTTCTGCACCCCTTTTGCCTCTTTCTGCACCCCTTTTGCCTCTTTCTGCACCCTCTTGCCTCTTCCTGCACCTCTGTTGCTTCTTTCTGCCCTTCTTTTGTTTCTTTCTGCAGCTCTCTTGCTTCTTTCTGTACTCCCTTGCCTCTTTCTCCACCCCTCTTCCTTCAACCCTGTTGCCTCTTTCTGCACCTCTGTTCCTTCTTACTGCACTTCTTTTGTTTCTTGCTGTGCATCTCTTGCTTCTTTCTGCACCCCTCGTGCCTCTTTCTGCACTCATCTTCCCTCTTTTTGCACCCCTCTTGCCTCTTTCTGCACCTTTGTTGCTTCTTTCTGCACTTCTCTTGCTTCTTTCTGCACCTCTCTTGCTTCTTTCTGTACCACTCGTGCTTCTTTCTGCACCCCTCTTCCCTCTTTCTGCACCCCTCATCCCTCTTAATGCACCTATGTTGCTTCTTTCTGAACTTCTCTTGCTTCTTTCTGCACCTCTGTCCCTTCTTTCTGCAACCTTTGTGCCTCTTTCTGCACTCCTCTTCCCTCTTTCTGCACCGCTCTTCCCTCTTTCTGCACCTCTGTTCCTTCTTTCTGTGCTTCTTTTGTTTCTTTCTGCACATCTCTTGCTTCTTTCTGCACCCCACGTGCCTCTTTCTGCACGCCTTTTGCCTCTTTTTGCACCTCTGTTCCTTCGTTCTGCATTTCTTTTGTTTCTTTCTGCACATCTTTTGCTTCTTTCTGCAACCCACGTGACTCTTTCTGCACCCCTGTTCCCTCTTTTTGCCCCCTGTTCTTTCTGCACTTCTTTTGTTTCTTTCTGCACATCTCTTGCTTCTTTCTGCACCCCACGTGCCTCTTTCTGCACCCCTCTTCCCACTTTTTGCACCTCTGTTCCTTCTTCCTGCACTTGTTTTGTTTCTTTCTGCAACTCTCTTGCTTCTTTCTGCATGCCTCTTGCTTCTTTCTGTACTCCTTGTGTCTCTTTCACACCCCTCTTCCCTCTTTCTACACCTCTCTTGCCTCTTTCTGCACCTCTGTTCCTTCTTTCTGCACTTCTTTTGTTTCTTTATGCACATCTCTTGCTTCTTTCTGCACCCTACAAGCCTCTTTCTGCACCCCTCTTGCCTCTTTCTGCACCTCTGTTCCTTCTTTCTGCACTTCTTTTGTTTCTTTCTGCAACTCTCTTGCTTCTTTCTGCACACCTCTTGCTTCTTTCTGTATCCCTCATGTCTCTTTCACACCCCTCTTCCCTCTTTCTGTACCCCTCTTGCCGCTTTCTGCACCTCTGTTCCTTCTTTATGCACTTCTTTTGTTTCTTTCTCCACATCTCTTGCTTCTTTCTACACCCCAAGTGCCTCTTTCTGCACCCCTCTTCCCTCTTTCTGCACCTCTCTTGCCTCTTTCTGCACCTCTGTTCCTTCTTTCTGCACTTCTTTTGTTTCTTTCTGCACATCTCTTGCTTCTTTCTGCACCCTACGAGCCTCTTTCTGCACCCCTCTTGCCTCTTTCTGCTCCTCTGTTCCTTCTTTCTGCACTTCTTTTGTTTCTTTCTGCACACTCTTGCTTCTTTCTGCACGCCTCTTGCTTCTTTCTGTATCCCTCGTGTCTCTTTCACACCCTCTTCCCTCTTTCTGTAGCCCTCTTGCCGCTTTCTGCACCTCTGTTCCTTCTTTCTGCACTTCTTTTGTTTCTTTCTGCACATCTCTTGCTTCTTTCTACACCCCATGTGCCTCTTTCTGCACCCCTCTTCCGTCTTTCTCCACCCCTCTTCCCTCTTTCTTCACCCCTGTTGCCTCTTTCTGCACCTCTGTTCCTTCTTACTGCACTTCTTTTGTTTCTTGCTGCGCATCTCTTGCTTCTTTCTCCATCCCTCGTGCCTCTTTCTGCACTCCTCTTCCCTCTTTTTGCACCCCTCTTGCCTCTTTCTGCACCTCTGTTGTTTCTTTCTGCACTTCTCTTGCTTCTTTCTACACCTTTCTTGCTTCTTTCTGCTCCCCACTTGCCTCTTTATGCACCCTTCTTTCCTCTTTGTGCACCTCTCTTGCCTGTTTCTGTACTCCTCTTGCTTCTTTCTGCACTCCTCATGCCTCTTTCACACCGCTCGTCCCTATTTGTGCACCCCTCTTGCCTCTTTCTGCACCTCTGTTCCTTCTTTCTGCACTTCTTTTCTTTCTTTCTGCATCTCTCGCTTCTTTCTGCACCCCTTTTGCCTCTTTCTGCACCCCTCTTGCCTCTTTCTGCACCTATGTTGCTTCTTTCTGCACTTCTTTTGTTTCTTTCTGCAGCTCTCTTGCTTCTTTCTGTACCCCCTTGCCTCTTTCTCCACCCCTCTTCCCTCTTTCTTCACCCCTGTTGCCTCTTTCTGCACCTCTGTTCTTTCTATCTGCACTTCTTTTGTTTCTTGCTGCACATCTCTTGCTTCTTTCTGCACCCCTCATGCCTCTTTTTGCACTTCTCTTCCCTCTTTTTGCACCCCTCTTGCCTCTTTCTGCACCTCTGTTGCTTCTTTCTGCACAACTCTTGCTTCTTTCTGCACCTCTCTTGCTTCTTCCTGCACCACTCGTGCTTGCTTCTCTCTGCACCTCTGTCCCTTCTTTCTGCAACCTTTGTGCCTCTTTCTGCACCCCTCTTTCTGCACCCCTCTTTACTCTTTCTGAACTCTGTTCCTTCTTTCTGCACTTCTTTTGTTTCTTTCTGGAAATCTCTTACTTCTTTCTGCACCCCACATGCCTCTTTCTGCACCCCTCTTGCCTCCTTATGCACCTCTGTTCCTTCTTTCTGCACTCATTTTGTTTCTTTCTGCAACTCTCTTGCTTCTTTCTGCATGCCTCTTGCTTCTTTCTGTACCCCTCGTGTCTCTTTCACATCCCTCTTCCCTCTTTCTGCACCCCTCTTCCCTGTTTCTGCACCTCTGTTCCTTCTTTCTGCACTTCTTTTGTTTCTTTCTGAACCTCCCTTGCTTCTTTCTGCACCCCTCTTGCCTCTTTCTCCATCCCTTTTCTCCCTTTCTGCATGTCTGTTGCTTCTTTCTGCACTTCTCTTGTCTCTTTCTCCACCCTTCTTCCCTCTTTCTGCACCTCTGTTGCTTCTTTCTGCACCTCTCTTGCTTCTTTCTGCACCCCTCTTGCCTCTTTCTGCACCTCTGTTCCTTCTTTCTGCACTTCTTCTGTTTCTTTCTGCAGCTCTCTTGCTTCTTTCTGCATCCGCTTGCCTCTTTCTGTACCCCTTTTACCTCTTTTTGTACCCCTCTTGCCTCTTTCTGCACCTCTGTTGCTTCTTTCTGCACTCCTCGTGCCTCTTTCACACCCCTCTTCCCTCTTCGTGCACCCCTCTTGCCTCTTTCTGCACTTCTGTTCCTTCTTTCTGCACTTCTTTTCTTTCTTTCTGCACCCCTTTTGCCTCTTTCTGCACCCCATTTGCCTCTTTCTGCACCCTCTTGCCTCTTTCTGCACCTCTGTTGCTTCTTTCTGCCCTTCTTTTGTTTCTTTCTGCAGCTCTCTTGCTTCTTTCTGTACTCCCTTGCCTCTTTCTCCACCCCTCTTCCCTCTTCCTTCAACCCTGTTGCCTCTTTCTGCACCTCTGTTCCTTCTTACTGCACTTCTTTTGTTTCTTGCTGCGCATCTCTTGCTTCTTTCTGCACCTCTCGTGCCTCTCTCTGCACTCCTCTTCCCTCTTTTTGCACCCCTCTTGCCTCTTTCTGCACCTCTGTTGCTTCTTTCTGCACTACTCTTGCTTCTTTCTGCACCTCTCTTGCTTCTTTCTATACCACTCGTGCTTCTTTCTGCACCCCTCTTCCCTCTTTCTGCACCCTCATCCCTCTTAATGCACCTATGTTGCTTCTTTCTGAACTTCTCTTGCTTCTTTCTGCACCTCTGTCCCTTCTTTCTGCAACCTTTGTGCCTCTTTCTGCACTCCTCTTCCCTCTTTCTGCACGCCTTTTGCCTCGTTTTGCACCTCTGTTCCTTCTTTCTGCATTTCTTTTGTTCTTTCTGCACATCTCTTGCTTCTTTCTGCACCCACGTGACTCTTTCTGCACCCCTGTTCCCTCTTTTTGCACCTCTGTTCCTTCTTTCTGCACTTCTTTTGTTTCTTTCTGCACATCTCTTGCTTCTTTCTGCACCCCACGTGCCTCTTTCTGCACCCTTCCTCCCACTTTTTGCACCTCTGTTCCTTCTTCCTGCACTTGTTTTGTTTCTTTCTGCAACTCTCTTGCTTCTTTCTGCATGCCTCTTGCTTCTTTCTGTACTCCTCATGTCTCTTTCACACCCCTCTTCCCTCTTTCTGCACCTCTCTTGCCTCTTTCTGCACCTCTGTTCCTTCTTTCTGCACTTCTTTTGTTTCTTTATGCACATCTCTTGCTTCTTTCTGCACCCTACGAGCCTCTTTCTGCACCCCTCTTGCCTCTTTCTGCTCCTCTGTTCCTTCTTTCTGCACTTCTTTTGTTTCTTTCTGCAACTCTCTTGCTTCTTTCTGCACGCCTCTTGCTTCTTTCTGTATCCCTCGTGTCTCTTTCACACCCCTCTTCCCTCTTTCTGCACCTCTCTTGCCTCTTTCTGCACCTCTGTTCCTTCTTTCTGTACTTCTTTTGTTTCTTTATGCACATCTCTTGCTTCTTTCTGCACCCTATGAGCCTCTTTCTGCACCCCTCTTGCCTCTTTCTGCTCCTCTGTTCCTTCTTTCTGCACTTCTTTTGTTTCTTTCTGCAACTCTCTTGCTTCTTTCTGCACCCTCTTGCTTCTTTCTGTATCCTCGTGTCTCTTTCACACCCTCTTCCCTCTTTCTGAACCCCTCTTGCCTCTTTCTGCACCTCTGTTCCTTCTTTATGCACTTCTTTTGTTTCTTTCTGCACATCTCTTGCTTCTTTCTACACCCCAAGTGCCTCTTTCTGCACCCCTCTTCCCTCTTTCTGCACCTCTCTTGCCTCTTTCTGCACCTCTGTTCCTTCTTTCTGCACTTCTTTTGTTTCTTTCTGCACATCTCTTGCTTTTTTCTGCACCCTACGAGCCTCTTTCTGCACCCCTCTTGCCTCTTTCTGCTCCTCTGTTCCTTCTTTCTGCACTTTTGTTTCTTTCTGCAACTCTCTTGCTTCTTTCTGCACGCCTCTTGCTTCTTTCTGTATCCCTCGTGTCTCTTTCACACCCCTCTTCCTTCTTTCTGTACCCCTCTTGCCGCTTTCTGCACCTCTGTTCCTTCTTTCTGCACTTCTTTTGTTTCTTTCTGCACATCTCTTGCTTCTTTCTACACCCCATGTGCCTCTTTCTGCACCCCTCTTCCCTCTTTCTCCACCCCTCTTCCCTCTTTCTTCACCCCTGTTGCCTCTTTCTGCACCTCTGTTCCTTCTTACTGCACTTCTTTTGTTTCTTGCTGCGCATCTCTTGCTTCTTTCTCCATCCCTCGTGCCTCTTTCTGCACCCTCTTCCCTCTTTTTGCACCCCTCTTCCCTCTTTCTGCACCTTTCTTGCTTCTTTATGCTCCCCACTTGCCTCTTTATGCACCCTTCTTCCCTCTTTGTGCACCTCTCTTGCCTGTTTCTGTACTCCTCTTGCTTCTTTCTGCACTCCTCATGCCTCTTTCACACCGCTCTTCCCTATTTGTGCACCCCTCTTGCCTCTTTCTGCACCTCTGTTCCTTCTTTCTGCACTTCTTTTCTTTCTGCATCTCTCGCTTCTTTCTGCACCCCTTTTGCCTCTTTCTGAACCCCTCTTGCCTCTTTCTGCACCTATGTTGCTTCTTTCTGCACTTCTTTTGTTTCTTTCTGCAGCTCTCTTGCTTCTTTCTGCACCCCCTTGCTTCTTTCTCCACCCCTCTTCCCTCTTTCTTCACCCCTGTTGCCTCTTTCTGCACCTCTGTTCCTTCTTTCTGCACTTCTTTTGTTTCTTGCTGCACATCTCTTGCTTCTTTCTGCACCCCTCGTGCCTCTTTCTGCACTCCTCTTCCCTCTTTTTGCACCCCTGTTGCCTCTTTCTGTACCTCTGTTGCTTCTTTCTGCACTACTCTTGCTTCTTTCTGCACCTCTCTTGCTTCTTCCTGCACCACTCGTGCTTGCTTCTTTCTGCACCTCTGTCCCTTCTTTCTGCAACCTTTGTGCCTCTTTCTGCACCCCTCTTTCTGCACCCCTCTTTACTCTTTCTGAACTCTGTTCCTTCTTTCTGCACTTCTTTTGTTTCTTTCTGCACCCCACGTGCCTCTTTCTGCACCCCTCTTGCCTCTTTATGCACCTCTGTTCCTTCTTTCTGCACTTATTTTGTTTCTTTCTGCAACTCTCTTGCTTCTTTCTGCATGCCTCTTGCTTCTTTCTGTACCCCTCGTGTCTCTTTCACATCCCTCTTCCCTCTTTCTGCACCCCTCTTCCCTGTTTCTGCACCTCTGTTCCTTCTTTCTGCACTTCTTTTGTTTCTTTCTGAACCTCCCTTGCTTCTTTCTGCAACCCTCTTGCCTCTTTCTCCATCCCTTTTCTCCCTTTCTGCATGTCTGTTGCTTCTTTCTGCACTTCTCTTGTCTCTTTCTCCACCCCTCTTCCCTCTTTCTGCACCTCTGTTGCTTCTTTCTGCACCTCTCTTTCTTCTTTCTGCACCCCTCATGCCTCTTTCACACCCCTCTTTCTGCACCCCTCTTGCCTCTTTCTGCACCCCTCTTGCCTCTTTCTGCACCTCTGTTCCTTCTTTCTGCACTTCTTCTGTTTCTTTCTGCAGCTCTCTTGCTTCTTTCTGCATCCGCTTGCCTCTTTCTGTACCCCTTTTACCTCTTTTTGCACCCCTCTTGCCTCTTTCTGCACCTCTGTTGCTTCTTTCTGCACTCCTCGTGCCTCTTTCACACCCCTCTTCCCTCTTCGTGCACCCCTCTTGCCTCTTTCTGCACCTCTGTTCCTTCTTTCTGCACTTCTTTTCTTTCTTTCTGCACCCCTTTTGCCTCTTTCTGCACCCCTTTTGCCTCTTTCTGTACCCTCTTGCCTCTTTCTGCACCTCTGTTGCTTCTTTCTGCCCTTCTTTTGTTTCTTTCTGCAGCTCTCTTGCTTCTTTCTGTACTCCCTTGCCTCTTTCTCCACCCCTCTTCCCTCTTCCTTCAACCCTGTTGCCTCTTTCTGCACCTCTGTTCCTTCTTACTGCACTTCTTTTGTTTCTTGCTGCGCATCTCTTGCTTCTTTCTGCACCCCTCGTGCCTCTTTCTGCACTCCTCTTCCCTCTTTTTGCACCCCTCTTGCCTCTTTCTGCACCTCTGTTGCTTCTTTCTGCACTACTCTTGCTTCTTTCTGCACCTCTCTTGCTTCTTTCTGTACCACTCGTGCTTCTTTCTGCACCCCTCTTCCCTCTTTCTGCACCCCTCATCCCTCTTAATGCACCTATGTTGCTTCTTTCTGAACTTCTCTTGCTTCTTTCTGCACCTTTGTCCCTTCTTTCTGCAACCTTTGTGCCTCTTTCTGCACTCCTCTTCCTTCTTTCTGCACCCCTCTTCCCTCTTTCTGCACCTCTGTTCCTTCTTTCTGTGCTTCTTTTGTTTCTTTCTGCACATCTCTTGCTTCTTTCAGCACCCCACGTGCCTCTTTCTGCACGCCTTTTGCCTCGTTTTGCACCTCTGTTTCTTCTTTCTGCATTTCTTTTGTTTCTTTCTGCACATCTTTTGCTTCTTTCTGCAACCCACGTGACACTTTCTGCACCCCTGTTCCCTCTTTCTGCCCTCTGCTTCTTTCTGCACTTCTTTTGTTTCTTTCTGCACATCTCTTGCTTCTTTCTGCACCCCACGTGCCTCTTTCTGCACCCCTCTTCCCTCTTTTTGCACCTCTGTTCCTTCTTCCTGCACTTGTTTTGTTTCTTTCTGCAACTCTCTTGCTTCTTTCTGCATGCCTCTTGCTTCTTTCTGTACTCCTCGTGTCTCTTTCACACCCCTCTTCCCTCTTTCTGCACCTCTCTTGCCTCTTTCTGCACCTCTGTTCCTTCTTTCTGCACTTCTTTTGTTTCTTTATGCACATCTCTTGCTTCTTTCTGCACCCTACGAGCCTCTTTCTGCACCCCTCTTGCCTCTTTCTGCTCCTCTGTTCCTTTCTGCACTTCTTTTATTTCTTTCTGCAACTCTCTTGCTTCTTTCTGCATGCCTCTTGCTTCTTTCTGTATCCCTCGTGTCTCTTTCACACCCCTCTTCCCGATTTCTGTACCCCTCTTGCCGCTTTCTGCACCTCTGTTCCTTCTTTATGCACTTCTTTTGTTTCTTTCTGCACATCTCTTGCTTCTTTCTACACCCCAAGTGCCTCTTTCTGCACCCCTCTTCCCTCTTTCTGCACCTCTCATGCCTCTTTCTGCACCTCTGTTCCTTCTTTCTGCACTTCTTTTGTTTCTATCTGCACATCTCTTGCTTCTTTCTGCACCATACGAGCCTCTTTCTGCACGCCTCTTGCCTCTTTTTGCACCCCTCTTGCCTCTTTCTGCACCTTTCTTGCTTCTTTCTGCTCCCCACTTGCCTCTTTATGCACCCTTCTTCCCTCTTTGTGCACCTCTCTTGCCTGTTTCTGTACTCCTCTTGCTTCTTTCTGCACTCCTCATGCCTCTTTCACACCGCTCTTCTCTATTTGTGCACCCCTCTTGCCTCTTTCTGCACCTCTGTTCCTTCTTTCTGCACTTCTTTTCTTTCTTTCTGCATCTCTCGCTTCTTTCTGCACCCCTTTTGCCTCTTTCTGCACCCCTCTTGCCTCTTTCTGCACCTCTGTTCCTTCTTTCTGCACTTCTTTTGTTTCTTTCTGCAGCTCTCTTGCTTCTTTCTGTACCCCTTGCCTCTTTCTCCACCCCTCTTCCCTCTTTCTTCACCCCTGTTGCCTCTTTCTGCACCTCTGTTCCTTCTTTCTGCACTTCTTTTGTTTCTTTCTGCACATCTCTTGCTTCTTTCTGCACCCTCGTGCCTCTTTCTGCACTTCTCTTCCCTCTTTTTGCACCCTCTTGCCTCTTTCTGCACCTCTGTTGCTTCTTTCTGCACAACTCTTGCTTCTTTCTGCACCTCTCTTGCTTCTTCCTGCACCACTCGTGCTTGCTTCTTTCTGCACCTCTGTCCCTTCTTTCTGCAACCTTTGTGCCTCTTTCTGCACCCCTCTTTCTGCACCCCTCTTTACTCTTTCTGAACTCTGTTCCTTCTTTATGCACTTCTTTTGTTTCTTTCTGCACATCTCTTGCTTCTTTCTACACCCTAAGTGCCTCTTTCTGCACCCCTCTTCCCTCTTTCTGCACCTCTCTTGCCTCTTTCTGCACCTCTGTTCCTTCTTTCTGCACTCTTTTGTTTCTTTCTGCACATCTCTTGCTTCTTTCTGCACCACTACGTGCCTCTTTCTGCACGCCTCTTGCCTCTTTTTGCACCTCTCTTGCCTCTTTCTGCACCTCTCTTGCTTCTTTCTGCTCCCCACTTGCCTCTTTATGCACCCTTCTTCCCTCTTTGTGCACCTCTCTTGCCTGTTTCTGTACTCCTCTTGCTTCTTTCTGCACTCCTCATGCCTCTTTCTACACCGCTCTTCTCTCTTTGTGCACCCCTCTTGCCTCTTTCTGCACCTCTGTTCCTTCTTTCTGCACTTCTTTTCTTTCTTTCTGCATCTCTCGCTTCTTTCTGCACCCCTTTTGCCTCTTTCTGCACCCCTCTTGCCTCTTTCTGCACCTCTGTTGCTTCTTTCTGCACTTCTTTTGTTTCTTTCTGCAGCTCTCTTGCTTCTTTCTGTACCCCTTGCCTCTTTCTCCACCCCTCTTCCCTCTTTCTTCACCCCTGTTGCCTCTTTCTGCACCTCTGTTCCTTCTATCTGCACTTCTTTTGTTTCTTGCTGCACATCTCTTGCTTCTTTCTGCACCCCTCGGGCCTCTTTTTGCACTTCTCTTCCCTCTTTTTGCACCCCTCTTGCCTCTTTCTGCACCTCTGTTGCTTCTTTCTGCACAACTCTTGCTTCTTTCTGCACCTCTCTTGCTTCTTCCTGCACCACTCGTGCTTGCTTCTTTCTGCACCCTCTGTCCCTTCTTTCTGCAACCTTTGTGCCTCTTTCTGCACCCCTCTTTCTGCACCCCTCTTTACTCTTTCTGAACTCTGTTCCTTCTTTCTGCACATCTCTTGCTTCTTTCTGCACCCCACGTGCCTCTTTCTGCACCCCACGTGCCTCTTTATGCACCTCTGTTCCTTCTTTCTGCACTTATTTTGTTTCTTTCTGCAACTCTCTTGCTTCTTTCTGCATGCCTCTTGCTTCTTTCTGTACCCCTCGTGTCTCTTTCACATCCCTCTTCCCTCTTTCTGCACCCCTCTTCCCTGTTTCTGCACCTCTGTTCCTTCTTTCTGCACTTCTTTTGTTTCATTCTGAACCTCCCTTGCTTCTTTCTGCACCCCTCTTGCCTCTTTCTCCATCCCTTTTCTCCCTTTCTGCATGTCTGTTGCTTCTTTCTGCACTTCTCTTGTCTCTTTCTCCACCCCTCTTCCCTCTTTCTGCACCTCTGTTGCTTCTTTCTGCACCTCTCTTGCTTCTTTCTGCACCCCTCATGCCTTTTTCACACCCCTCTTTCTGCACCCCTCTTGCCTCTTTCTGCACCTCTATTCCTTCTTTCTGCACTTCTTCTGTTTCTTTCTGCAGCTCTCTTGCTTCTTTCTGCATCCGCTTGCCTCTTTCTGTACCCCTTTTACCTCTTTTTGTATCCCTCTTGCCTCTTTCTGCACCTCTGTTGCTTCTTTCTGCACTCCTCGTGCCTCTTTCACACCCCTCTTCCCTCTTCGTGCACCCCTCTTGCCTCTTTCTGCACCTCTGTTCCTTCTTTCTGCACTTCTTTTCTTTCTGCACCCCTTTTGCCTCTTTCTGCACCCCTTTTGCCTCTTTCTGTACCCTCTTGCCTCTTTCTGCACCTCTGTTGCTTCTTTCTGCCCTTCTTTTGTTTCTTTCTGCAGCTCTCTTGCTTCTTTCTGTACTCCCTTGCCTCTTTCTCCACCCCTCTTCCCTCTTCCTTCAACCCTGTTGCCTCTTTCTGCACCTCTGTTCCTTCTTACTGCACTTCTTTTGTTTCTTGCTGCGCATCTCTTGCTTCTTTCTGCACCCCTCGTGCCTCTTTCTGCACTCCTCTTCCCTCTTTTTGCACCCCTCTTGCCTCTTTCTGCACCTCTGTTGCTGCTTTCTGCACTACTCTTGCTTCTTTCTGCACCTCTCTTGCTTCTTTCTGTACCACTTGTGCTTCTTTCTGCACCCCTCTTCCCTCTTTCTGCACCCCTCATCCCTCTTAATGCACCTATGTTGCTTCTTTCTGAACTTCTCTTGCTTCTTTCTGCACCTCTGTTCCTTCTTTCTGCAACCTTTGTGCCTCTTTCTGCACTCCTCTTCCCTCTTTCTGCACCCCTCTTCCCTCTTTCTGCACCTCTGTTCCTTCTTTCTGTGCTTCTTTTGTTTCTTTCTGCACATCTCTTGCTTCTTTCTGCACCCCACGTGCCTCTTTCTGCACGCCTTTTGCCTCGTTTTGCACCTCTGTTCCTTCTTTCTGCATTTCTTTTGTTTCTTTCTGCACATCTTTTGCTTCTTTCTGCAACCCACGTGACTCTTTCTGCACCCCTGTTCCCTCTTTTTGCCCCCTGTTCTTTCTGCACTTCTTTTGTTTCTTTCTGCACATCTCTTGCTTCTTTCTGCACCCCACGTGCCTCTTTCTGCACCCCTCTTCCCACTTTTTGCACCTCTGTTCCTTCTTCCTGCACTTGTTTTGTTTCTTTCTGGAACTCTCTTGCTTCTTTCTGCATGCCTCTTGCTTCTTTCTGTACTCCTCCTGTCTCTTTCACACCCCTCTTCCCTCTTTCTGCACCTCTCTTGCCTCTTTCTGCACCTCTGTTCCTTCTTTCTGCACATCTTTTGTTTCTTTATGCACATCTCTTGCTTCTTTCTTCACCCCACGTGCCTCTTTCTGCACCCCTCTTCCCGCACCTCTGTTCCTTCTTTCTGCACTTCTTTTGTTTCTTTCTGAATCCTCTTGCTTCTTTCTGCACCCCTCTTGCCTCTTTCTCCATCCCTCTTCTCCCTTTCTGCATGTCTGTTGCTTCTTTCTGCACTTCTCTTGTCTCTTTTTCCACCCCTCTTCCCTCTTTCTGCACCTCTGTTGCTTCTTTCTGCACCTCTCTTGCTTCTTTCTGCACCCCTCATGCCTCTTTCACACCCCTCTTTCTGCACCCCTCTTGCCTCTTTCTGCACCTCTGTTCCTTCTTTCTGCCCTTCTTCTGTTTCTTTCTGCAACTCTCTTGCTTCTTTCTGCATGCCTCTTGCTTCTTTCTGTACTCCTCGTGTCTCTTTCACACCCCTCTTCCCTCTTTCTGCACCTCTCTTGCCTCACCCTGCACCTCTGTTCCTTCTTTCTGCACTTCTTTTGTTTCTTTATGCACATCTCTTCCTTCTTTCTTCACCCTACGAGCCTCTTTCTGCACCCCTCTTGCCTCTTTCTGCTCCTCTGTTCCTTCTTTCTGCACTTCTTTTGTTTCTTTCTGCAACTCTCTTGCTTCTTTCTGCACGCCTCTTGCTTCTTTCTGTATCCCTCGTGTCTTTTTCATACCCCTCTTCCCTCTTTCTGTACCCCTCTTGGCGCTTTCTGCACCTCTGTTCCTTCTTTATGCACTTCTTTTGTTTCTTTCTGCACATCTCTTGCTTCTTTCTACACCCCAAGTGCCTCTTTCTGCACCCCTCTTCCCTCTTTCTGCACCTCTCTTGCCTCTTTCTGCACCTCTGTTCCATCTTTCTGCACTTCTTTTGTTTCTTTCTGCACATCTCTTGCTTCTTTCTGCACCCTACGAGCCTCTTTCTGAATCCCTCTTGCCTCTTTCTGCTCCTCTGTTCCTTCTTTCTGCACTTCTTTTGTTTCTTTCTGCAACTCTCTTGCTTTTTTCTGCACGCCTCTTGCTTCTTTCTGTATCCCTCGTGTCTCTTTCACACCCCACTTCCCACTTTCTGTACCACTCTTGCCGCTTTCTGCACCTCTGTTCCTTCTTTATGCACTTCTTTTGTTTCTTTCTGCACATCTCTTGCTTCTTTCTACACCCCATGTGCCTCTTTCTGCACCCCTCTTCCCTCTTTCTCCACCCCTCTTCCCTCTTTCTTCACCCCTGTTGCCTCTTTCTGCACCTCTGTTCCTTCTTACTGCACTTCTTTTGTTTCTTGCTGCGCATCTCTTGCTTCTTTCTGCACCCCTCGTGCCTCTTTCTGCACTCCTCTTCCCTCTTTTTGGACCCCTCTTGCCTCTTTCTGCACCTCTGTTGTTTCTTTCTGCACTTCTCTTGCTTCTTTCTACACCTTTCTTGCTACTTTCTGCACCCCACTTGCCTCTTTATGCACCCTTCTTCCCTTTTTGTGCACCTCTCTTGCCTGTTTCTGTACTTCTCTTGCTTCTTTCTGCACTCCTCATGCCTCTTTCACACCGCTCTTCCCTATTTGTGCACCCCTCTTCCCTCTTTGTGCACCTCTGTTCCTTCTTTCTGCACTTCTTTTCTTTCTTTCTGCATCTCTCACTTCTTTCTGCACCCCTTTGCCTCTTTCTGCACCCTCTTGCCTCTTTCTGCACCTATGTTGCTTCTTTCTGCACTTCTTTTATTTCTTTCTGCAGCTCTCGTGCTTCTTTCTGCACCCCTTGCCTCTTTCTCCACCCCTCTTCCCTCTTTCTTCACCCCTGTTGCCTCTTTCTGCACCTCTGTTCCTTCTATCTGCACTTCTTTTGTTTCTTGCTGCACATCTCTTGCGTCTTTCTGCACCCTCATGCCTCTTTCTGCACCCCTCTTCCCTCTTTTGCACCCCTCTTGCCTCTTTCTGCACCTCTGTTGCTTCTTTCTGCACTACTCTTGCTTCTTTCTGCACCTCTCTTGCTTCTTTCTGCACCACTCGTGCTTGCTTCTTTCTTCACCTCTGTCCCTTCTTTCTGCAACCTTTGTGCCTCTTTCTGCACCCCTCTTTCCTCTTTCTACACCCCTCTTTACTCTTTCTGAACTCTGTTCCTTCTTTCTGCACTTCTTTTGTTTCTTTCTGCACATCTCTTGCTTCTTTCTGCACCCCAAGTGCCTCTTTCTGCACCCCTCTTCCCTCTTTCTGCACCTCTGTTCCTTCTTTCTGCACTTCTTTTGTTTCTTTCTGAACCTCTCTTGCTTCTTTCTGCACCCCTCTTGCCTCTTTCTCCATCCCTCTTCTCCCTTTCTGCATGTCTGTTGCTTCTTTCTGCACTTCTCTTGTCTCTTTTTCCACGCCTCTTCCCTCTTTCTGCACCTCTGTTGCTTCTTTCTGCACCTCTCTTGCTTCTTTCTGCACCCCTCATGCCTCTTTCACACCCCTCTTTCTGCACCCCTCTTGCCTCTTTCTGCACCTCTGTTCCTTCTTTCTGCACTTCTTCTGTTTCTTTCTGCAACTCTCTTGCTTCTTTCTGCATGCCTCTTGCTTCTTTCTGTACTCCTCGTGTCTCTTTCACACCCCTCTTCCCTCTTTCTGCACCTCTCTTGCCTCACCCTGCACCTCTGTTCCTTCTTTCTGCACTTCTTTTGTTTCTTTATGCACATCTCTTGCTTCTTTCTTCACCCCTACGTGCCTCTTTCTGCACCCCTCTTGCCTCTTTCTGCTCCTCTGTTCCTTCTTTCTGCACTTCTTTTGTTTCTTTCTGCAACTCTCTTGCTTCTTTCTGCACGCCTCTTGCTTCTTTCTGTATCCCTCGTGTCTTTTTCATACCCCTCTTCCCTCTTTCTGTACCACTCTTGCCGCTTTCTGCACCTCTGTTCCTTCTTTATGCACTTCTTTTGTTTCTTTCTGCACATCTCTTGCTTCTTTCTACACCCCATGTGCCTCTTTCTGCACCCCTCTTCCCTCTTTCTCCACCCTCTTCCCTCTTTCTTCACCCCTGTTGCCTCTTTCTGCACCTCTGTTCCTTCTTACTGCACTTCTTTTGTTTCTTTCTGCGCATCTCTTGCTTCTTTCTGCACCCCTCGTGCCTCTTTCTGCACTCCTCTTCCCTCTTTTTGGACCCCTCTTGCCTCTTTCTGCACCTCTGTTGTTTCTTTCTGCACTTCTCTTGCTTCTTTCTACACCTTTCTTGCTACTTTCTGCACCCCACTTGCCTCTTTATGCACCCTTCTTCCCTTTTTGTGCACCTCTCTTGCCTGTTTCTGTACTTCTCTTGCTTCTTTCTGCACTCCTCATGCCTCTTTCACACCGCTCTTCCCTATTTGTGCACCCCTCTTCCCTCTGTGCACCTCTGTTCCTTCTTTCTGCACTTCTTTTCTTTCTTTCTGCATCTCTCACTTCTTTCTGCACCCCTTTTGCCTCTTTCTGCACCCCTCTTGCCTCTTTCTTCACCTATGTTGCTTCTTTCTGCACTTCTTTTATTTCTTTCTGCAGCTCTCGTGCTTCTTTCTGTACCCTTTGCCTCTTTCTCCACCCCTCTTCCCTCTTTCTTCACCCCTGTTGCCTCTTTCTGCACCTCTGTTCCTTCTATCTGCACTTCTTTTGTTTCTTGCTGCACATCTCTTGCGTCTTTCTGCACCCCTCGTGCCTCTTTTTGCACCCCTCTTCCCTCTTTTTGCACCTCTCTTGCCTCTTTCTGCACCTCTGTTGCTTCTTTCTGCACTACTCTTGCTTCTTTCTGCACCTCTCTTGCTTCTTTCTGCACCACTCGTGCTTGCTTCTTTCTTCACCTCTGTCCCTTCTTTCTGCAACCTTTGTGCCTCTTTCTGCACCCCTCTTTCCTCTTTCTACACCCTCTTGCCTCTTTCTGCAACTCTGTTCCTTCTTTCTGCACTTCTTTTGTTTCTTTCTGCACATCTCTTGCTTCTTTCTGCACCCCACGTGCCTCTTTCTGCACCCCTCTTCCCTCTTTCTGCACCTCTGTTCCTTCTTTCTGCACTTTTGTTTCTTTCTGAACCTCTCTTGCTTCTTTCTGCACCCCTCTTGCCTCTTTCTCCATCCCTCTTCTCCCTTTCTGCATGTCTGTTGCTTCTTTCTGCACTTCTCTTGTCTCTTTTTCCACCCCTCTTCCCTCTTTCTGCACCTCTGTTGCTTCTTTCTGCACCTCTCTTGCTTCTTTCTGCACCCCTCATGCCTCTTTCACACCCTTCCTCTTTCTGCACCCCTCTTGCCTCTTTCTGCACCTCTGTTCCTTCTTTCTGCACTTCTTCTGTTTCTTTCTGCAGCTCTCTTGCTTCTTTCTGCATCCGCTTGTCTCTTTCTCCACCGATCCACCCTCTTTCTGCACCCCTGTTGCCTCTTTCTGCACCTCTGTTCTTTCTTCCTGCACTTCTTTTGTTTCTTTCTGCACATCTCTTGCTTCTTTCTGCATCCCACGTGCCTCGTTCTGTACCCCTTTTATCTCTTTTGCACCCCTCTTGCTTCTTTCTGCACTCCTCGTGCCTCTTTCACACCCCTCTTCCCTCTTCGTGCACCCCTCTTGCCTCTTTCTGTACCTCTGTTCCTTCTTTCTGCACTTCTTTTCTTTCTCTCTGCACCTCTCGCTTCTTTCTGCACCCCCTTTTGCCTCTTTCTGCACCCTGTTGCCTCTTTCTGCACCTCTGTTGCTTCTTTCTGCACTTCTTTTGTTTCTTTCTGCACCTCTCTTGCTTCTTTCTGCACCCCTTGTGCCTCTTTCTGCACCCCACTTCCCTCTTTCTGCACTACTCTTGCTTCTTTCTGCACCTTTCTTGCTTCTTCCTGCACCACTCGTGCTTCTTTCTGCACCCCTCTTTCCTCTTTCTGCACCCTCATCCCTCTTAATGCACCTATGTTGCTTCTTTCTGAACTTCTCTTGCTTCTTTCTGCACCTCTGTCCCTTCTTTCTGCAACGTTCGTGCCTCTTTCTGCACTCCTCTTCCCTCTTTCTGCACCCCTCTTCCCTCTTTCTGCACCTCTGTTCCTTCTTTCTGTGCTTCTTTTGTTTCTTTCTGCTCATCTCTTGCTTCTTTCTGCACCCACGTGCCTCTTTCTGCACCCCTCTTGCCTCTTTCTGCACCTCTGTTCCTTCTTTCTGCACTTCTTTTGTTTCTTTCTGCATTTCTTTTGTTTCTTTCTGCACATCTTTTGCTTCTTTCTGCAACCCACGTGCCTCTTTCTGCACCCCTGTTCCCTCTTTTTGCCCCCTGTTCTTTCTTTCTGCACTTCTTTTGTTTCTTTCTGCACATCCCTTGCTTCTTTCTGCACCCCACATGCCTCTTTATGCACCCTTCTTCCCTTTTTGTGCACCTCTCTTGCCTGTTTCTGTACTTCTCTTGTTTCTTTCTGCACTCCTCATGCCTCTTTCACACCGCTCTTCCCTATTTGTGCACCCCTCTTCCCTCTTTGTGCACCTCTGTTCCTTCTTTCTGCACTTCTTTTCTTTCTTTCTGCATCTCTTACTTCTTTCTGCACCCCTTTTGCCTCTTTCTGCACCCCTCTTGCCTCTTTCTGCACCTCTGTTGCTTCTTTCTGCACTTCTTTTATTTCTTTCTGCAGCTCTCGTGCTTCTTTCTGTACCCCTTTGCCTCTTTCTGCACCCCTCTTGCCTCTTTTTGCACCTCTGTTCCTTCTTTCTGCATTTCTTTTGTTTCTTTCTGCATTTCTTTTGTTTCTTTCTGCACATCTTTGCTTCTTTCTGCAACCCACGTGCCTCTTTCTGCACCCCTGTTCCCTCTTTTTGCCCCCTGTTCCTTCTTTCTGCACTTCTTTTGTTTCTTTCTGCACATCCCTTGCTTCTTTCTGCACCCCACATGCCTCTTTATGCACCCTTCTTCCTCTTTGTGCACCTCTCTTGCCTGTTTCTGTACTTCTCTTGCTTCTTTCTGCACTCCTCATGCCTCTTTCACACCGCTCTTCCCTATTTGTGCACCCCTCTTCCCTCTTTGTGCACCTCTGTTTCTTCTTTCTGCACTTCTTTTCTTTCTTTCTGCATCTCTCACTTCTTTCTGCACCCCTTTTGCCTCTTTCTGCACCCCTCTTGCCTCTTTCTGCACCTATGTTGCTTCTTTCTGCACTTCTTTTATTTCTTTCTACACCTTTCTTGCTACTTTCTGCACCCCACTTGCCTCTTTATGCACTCCTCTTCCCTCTTTCTGCACCCCTCTTCCCTCTTTCTGCACCTCTGTTCCTTCTTTCTGTGCTTCTTTTGTTTCTTTCTGCTCATCTCTTGCTTCTTTCTGCACCCCACGTGCCTCTTTCTGCACCCTCTTGCCTCTTTTTGCACCTCTGTTCCTTCTTTCTGCATTTCTTTTGTTTCTTTCTGCATTTCTTTTGTTTCTTTCTGCACATCTTTTGCTTCTTTCTGCAACCCACGTGCCTCTTTCTGCACCCCTGTTCCCTCTTTCTGCACCTCTGTTCTTTCTTTCTGCACTTCTTTTGTTTCTTTCTGCACATCCCTTGCTTCTTTCTGCACCCCATGCCTCTTTATGCACCCTTCTTCCCTTTTTGTGCACCTCTCTTGCCTGTTTCTGTACTTCTCTTGTTTCTTTCTGCACTCCTCATGCCTCTTTCACACCGCTCTTCCCTATTTGTGCACCCCTCTTCCCTCTTTGTGCACCTCTGTTCCTTCTTTCTGCACTTCTTTTCTTTCTTTCTGCATCTCTTACTTCTTTCTGCACCCCTTTTGCCTCTTTCTGCACCCCTCTTGCCTCTTTCTGCACCTATGTTGCTTCTTTCTGCACTTCTTTTATTTATTTCTGCAGCTCTCGTGCTTCTTTCTGTACCCCTTTGCCTCTTTCTACACCCCTTTTGCCTCTTTTTGCACCTCTGTTCCTTCTTTCTGCATTTCTTTTGTTTCTTTCTGCATTTCTTTTGTTTCTTTCTGCACATCTTTTGCTTCTTTCTGCAACCCACGTGCCTCTTTCTGCACCCCTGTTCCCTCTTTTTGCCCCCTGTTCTTTCTTTCTGCACTTCTTTTGTTTCTTTCTGCACATCCCTTGCTTCTTTCTGCACCCCACATGCCTCTTTATGCACCCTTCTTCCCTTTTTGTGCACCTCTCTTGCCTGTTTCTGTACTTCTCTTGCTTCTTTCTGCACTCCTCATGCCTCTTTCACACCGCTCTTCCCTATTTGTGCACCCCTCTTCCCTCTTTGTGCACCTCTGTTTCTTCTTTCTGCACTTCTTTTCTTTCTTTCTGCATCTCTCACTTCTTTCTGCACCCCTTTTGCCTCTTTCTGCACCCCTCTTGCCTCTTTCTGCACCTATGTTGCTTCTTTCTGCACTTCTTTTATTTCTTTCTACACCTTTCTTGCTACTTTCTGCACCCCACTTGCCTCTTTATGCACCCTTCTTCCCTTTTTGTGCACCTCTCTTGCCTGTTTCTGTACTTCTCTTGCTTCTTTCTGCACTCCTCATGCCTCTTTCACACCGGTCTTCCCTATTTGTGCACCCCTCTTCCCTCTTTGTGCACCTCTGTTCCTTCTTTCTGCACTTCTTTTCTTTCTTTCTGCATCTCTCACTTCTTTCTGCACCCCTTTTGCCTCTTTCTGCACCCCTCTTGCCTCTTTCTGCACCTATGTTGCTTCTTTCTGCACTTCTTTTATTTCTTTCTGCAGCTCTCGTGCTTCTTTCTGTACCCCTTTGCCTCTTTCTCCACCCCTCTTCCCTCTTTCTTCACCCCTGTTGCCTCTTTCTGCACCTCTGTTCCTTCTATCTGCACTTCTTTTGTTTCTTGCTGCACATCTCTTGCGTCTTTCTGCACCCCTCGTGCCTCTTTTTGCACCCCTCTTCCCTCTTTTTGCACCCCTCTTGCCTCTTTCTGCACCTCTGTTGCTTCTTTCTGCACTACTCTTGCTTCTTTCTGCACCTCTCTTGCTTCTTTCTGCACCACTCGTGCTTGCTTCTTTCTTCACCTCTGTCCCTTCTTTCTGCAACCTTTGTGCCTCTTTCTGCACCCCTCTTTCCTCTTTCTACACCCCTCTTTACTCTTTCTGAACTCTGTTCCTTCTTTCTGCACTTCTTTTGTTTCTTTCTGCACATCTCTTGCTCCTTTCTGCACCCCACATGCCTCTTTCTGCACCCCTCTTCCCTCTTTCTGCACCTCTGTTCCTTCTTTCTGCACTTCTTTTGTTTCTTTCTGAACCTCTCTTGCTTCTTTCTGCACCCCTCTTGCCTCTTTCTCCATCCCTCTTCTCCCTTTCTGCATGTCTGTTGCTTCTTTCTGCACTTCTCTTGTCTCTTTTTCCACCCCTCTTCCCTCTTTCTGCACCTCTGTTGCTTCTTTCTGCACCTCTCTTGCTTCTTTCTGCACCCCTCATGCCTCTTTCACACCCCTCTTTCTGCACCCCTCTTGCCTCTTTCTGCACCTCTGTTCCTTCTTTCTGCACTTCTTCTGTTTCTTTCTGCAGCTCTCTTGCTTCTTTCTGCATCCGCTTGCCTCTTTTTCCACCGATCCACCCTCTTTCTGCACCCCTGTTGCCTCTTTCTGCACCTCTGTTCTTTCTTCCTGCACTTCTTTTGTTTCTTTCTGCACATCTCTTGCTTCTTTCTGCATCCCACGTGCCTCGTTCTGTACCCCTTTTACCTCTTTTTGCACCCCTCTTGCTTCTTTCTGCACTCCTCGTGCCTCTTTCACACCCCTCTTCCCTCTTCGTGCACCCCTCTTGCCTCTTTCTGTACCTCTGTTCCTTCTTTCTGCACTTCTTTTCTTTCTCTCTGCACCTCTCGCTTCTTTCTGCACCCCCTTTTGCCTCTTTCTGCACCCTCTTGCCTCTTTCTGCACCTCTGTTGCTTCTTTCTGCCCTTCTTTTGTTTCTTTCTGCAGCTCTCTTGCTTCTTTCTGCACCCCTCGTGCCTCTTTCTGCACTCCTCTTCCCTCTTTTTGCACTACTCTTGCTTCTTTCTGCACCTCTCTTGCTTCTTTCTGTACCACTCGTGCTTCTTTCTGCACCCCTCTTTCCTCTTTCTGCACCCCTCATCCCTCTTAATGCACCTATGTTGCTTCTTTCTGAACTTCTCTTGCTTCTTTCTGCACCTCTGTCCCTTCTTTCTGCAACGTTCGTGCCTCTTTCTGCACTCCTCTTCCCTCTTTCTGCACCCCTCTTCCCTCTTTCTGCACCTCTGTTCCTTCTTTCTGTGCTTCTTTTGTTTCTTTCTGCTCATCTCTTGCTTCTTTCTGCACCCCACGTGCCTCTTTCTGCACCCCTTTTGCCTCTTTTTGCACCTCTGTTCCTTCTTTCTGCATTTCTTTTGTTTCTTTCTGCATTTCTTTTGTTTCTTTCTGCACATCTTTTGCTTCTTTCTGCAACCCACGTGCCTCTTTCTGCACCCCTGTTCCCTCTTTTTGCCCCCTGTTCTTTCTTTCTGCACTTCTTTTGTTTCTTTCTGCACATCCCTTGCTTCTTTCTGCACCCCACAAGCCTCTTTCTGCACCCCTCTTCCCACTTTTTGCATCTCTGTTCCTTCTTCCTGCACTTGTTTTGTTTCTTTCTGCAACTCTCTTGCTTCTTTCTGCACGCCTCTTGCTTCTTTCTGTATCCCTCGTGTCTCTTTCACACCCCTCTTCCCTCTTTCTGTACCCCTCTTGCCGCTTTCTGCACCTCTGTTCCTTCTTTATGCACTTCTTTTGTTTCTTTCTGCACATCTCTTGCTTCTTTCTACACCCCACGTGCCTCTTTCTGCACCCCTCTTCCTTCTTTTTGTACCCCTCTTTTCTCTTTCTGCACCTCTGTTGCTTCTTTCTGCACTCCTCGTGCCTTTTTCACACCCCTCTTCCCTCTTTCTGCACTCGCTTTCCTCTTTCTGTACCTCTTTTGCTTTTTTCTGCACTTCTTTTGCCTCTTTCTGCTCCCCTCTTGCCTCCTTCTGCACCTCTGTTGGTTCTTTCTGTACCTCTCTTGCCTCTGTGTGCACCCTGTTCCCTCTTTGTGCACCTCTTCTGCCTGTTTCTGCAACTCTCTTGCCTCTTTCTGTGCTTTCCTTGCCTCTTACTGCACCTCTGTTGCTTCCTTCTGCTTTTCTCTTGCCTATTTCTGCATCCTTCTTCCCTTTTCCTGCATGTCTCTTGGTTCTTTCTGCACTGCTCTTACCTCTTTCTGCACCCCTCTTGCCTCTTTCTGCACCTCTTTTGCTTCTTTTTGCACTTCTCTTGCCTCTTTCTGCTCCCCTCTTGCCTCTTCCTGCACCTCTGTTGGTTCTTTCTGCACTGCTCTTGCTTCTTTCTGCACCTCTGTTGTTTCTTTCTGCACTTCTCTTGCTTCTTTCTACACCTTTCTTGCTTCTTTCTGCACCCCACTTGCCTCTTCATGCACCCTTCTTCCCTCTTTGTGCACCTCTCTTGCCTCTTTCTGTACCCCTCTTGCCTCCTTCTGCACCTCTGTTGTTTCTTACTGCACTGCTGTTGCTTCTTTCTGCACCTCTCTTGCAAATTTCTGCACCCCTCTTGCTGCACCCCTCTTCCCTATTTCTCTACCTCTCTTGCTTCTTTCTGTACTGCTCTTGCTTCTTTCTGCACCTCTCTTGCATATTTCTGTATCTCTCTTACCTCTTTCTGCACCCCTGTTCCCTCTTTCTGCACCTTTCTTGCCTGTTTCTGCACCTTTTGTGCCTCTTTCTGCACCTCTATTGCTTCTTTCTGCACTTCTCTTGCCTCTTTCTGCACCCCTCTTGCCTCTTTCAGCACCTCTGTTGCTTCTTTCTGCACTTCTCTTGCTTCTTTCTGCACCCCTCTTGCCTCTTTCTGTACCCCTCTTGCCTTTTTCTGCAGTTTTTTTGGTTCTTTCTGCACTGCTCTTGCCTCTTTCTGCACCCCTTTTGCTTCTTTCTGTACCTCTCTCTCATCTTTCTGTACCCCTCTTACCTCTTTCTGTACCTCTGTTGCTTCTTTCTGCACTGCTCTTCCTCTTTCTGAACCTCTGTTGTTTCTTTCTGCACTTCTCTTGCTTCTTTCTATACCTTTCTTGCTTCTTTCTGCACCCCACTGGCCTCTTTTTGCACCCTTCTTCCCTCTTTGTGCACCTCTCTTGACTCTTTCTGCACCTCTCTTGCCTCTTTCTGCACCCCTCTAACCTTTTTCCGCATCTCTTTTGCTTGTTTCTGCTCTTTTTTTGCCTCTTTCTGTACCCCTCTTGCCTCCTTCTGCACCTCTGTTGTTTCTTACTGCACTGCTCTTGCTTCTTTCTGCACTTCTCTTACCTCTTTCTGCACCCCTCTTGCCTCTTTCAGCACCTCTGTTGCTTCTTTCTGCACTTCTCTTGCTTCTTTCTGTACCCCTCTTGCCTTTTTCTGCAGTTCTCTTGGTTCTCTCTGCACTGCTCTTGCCTCTTTCTGCACCCCTTTTGCTTCTTTCTGTACTTCTCTCATCTTTCTGCACCCCTCTTGCCTCTTTCTGTACCTCTGTTGCTTCTTTCTGCACTGCTCTTCCTCTTTCTGCACCTCTCTTGCCTCTTTCTGCACTTCTCTTGCTTCTTTCTGCACCCTTCTTCCCTTTTTCTGCACATCTCTTGCCTCTTTCTGCACCTCTCTTGCCTCTTTCCGCACATCTCTTGGTTGTTTCTGCACTGCTCTTGCCTCTTTCTGCACCCCTTTTGCTTCTCTTTGTACTTCTCTCTCCTCTTTCTGCACCCCTCTTGCCTCTTTCTGCACCTCTGTTGCTTGTTTCTGCACTGCTCTTGCTTCTTTCTGCACCTCTTTTGCGTCTTTCTGCACCCATCTTCCCTCTTTCTGCAATTCTTTTGCCTCTGTCAGCACCCCTGTTCCCCCTATCTGCACCTCTTTTGTCTGTTTCTGCAACTCTCTTGCCTCTTTGTGCAGTTCTCTTGCCTCCATCTGCACCTCTGTTGCCTCTTCCTGCACCCCTCTTGCCTCTTTCTGCACCCATCTTGTTTCTTTCTGCACCCTTCTTGCCTCTTTCTGCACCCTTCTTCCCTCTTTGTGCATGTCTCTTGCCTCTTTCAGCACTCTCTTTCCTCTTTCTGCAACCCCCTTGCTGTTGTGTAGCTCCTATAAAAAGTATACAGGATCTGTGCATTCGGAAAGCATACACTGTAGGATTGGTGTTAGACTGACTCTGAACACCCCCACCGGGTATGTTGGCCTTTTGTACCAACTAGCTCACAGTGCCACTGGAATCTCTTCTTATCAAGGAGAAAATAGTTCCTGGCAACCATCGAACATGAGAACCCTGATCCCTCAGGACCGTGGAAACAGTATACTACCTTTCACTCAGTCACTCGTGCTTACTTAGTCTGACTCAGAGAGATACACAGAATAAACAGGCTGGGCGTTTTCAATAAACATTTATTGAACAGTTGTTATTCTGGTGTAGAATAGATGAACTGCAACAACCGTTAGACAGTATAAGATATAAATGATTAGCAGTACTATAAAGGTAAATGGATGGTATAGTTCTACCATCTTACAATAGTCATGAACACATATAACTATATAAAACTCATGATAAAAGATGCGTACTCCTACAGTGCCTCCCTAACTAGATGTACCTAAGTGTACCTAGCGTGTGTGTACGTGTTAAGCCAAGAATCCCTCTATGATTTAGTCAACCCCATTACCTGAAGTGAGAGACTGTGGAACCCCGTCCTGGTCTCGAGTTGGACACCCCGCGAGGGATGTTAGACCACTGCGAGCTGGAGTGTCTGCATGCAGGAATCTCAGCATCTCTGGTCAGTGTGTCGGCCGGGAAGTCTTGGTCTCCTCTGTCTATCTTAGCAAGATGTGATGTATATATACCCATAGGTCTCCCCAGAGGTCCTACCTCGCTGTATTACTGTGTCGGCCTAAGGATGACATCGGGCATGAACTTTATACATTGATATTATACAGGAGATGGTAGTCCTGCTGTGCGTCCAAGAATCCTCATGCATAATATATGAGAATTCGAACTAGGGAAAACCTGCGTTCTGAATGCAGTGTCATATCTAGGTAAAAGGTCAGTCCCTGTAAACCGTGACAAGTGTAATGTAGGGAAAAATATAGGTGAAGGGTAATGAAGTTACCGGGGCCTATATTATGGTACCTATATGGAATATAACATACCTCTTTCTGCACCTCCATTGGTTCTTTGTGCACTCCTCTTGCTTTTTTCTGCATCTCTCTTGCTTTTTTCTGCACCCCTATTGCCTCTTTCTGCACATCTGTTGCTTCTTTCTGCACTTCTCTAGCTTCTACCTTTTTGTACGCAAATTTACAGATTATGCTGTTTGAAACACAGGTATTCAAGTATTTGTATGTTTATTTTTATGTAACGTGTCACTAGGTAAAAGCAGAGACACACGCATGCATACCTTCACAAATTTGGTCAGACTTACAACAGTGATATGGTTAGGATTGCTGTTTTATATTTGGTAGGCCTACCATTCTGAGCAGTCGATGAATATTGAACCTTCAAGAGAAAAGTGAGGTTTAAGACATCTTGGGAGACGGATTAGTGATTAGGCTACTTTGTATGAGTCTGTTGTAAGTTACAGTCAAAGTAGGCCTCTTTCTGCACCTCTGTTGGTTCTTTCTGCACATCTCTTGCTTCTTTCTGCACCTTTCTTCCTCTTTCTGGACTTCTGTTGCCTCTTTCTGCATTTCTGTTGCTTCTTTATGCACCTTTCTTCCTCTTTCTGCACCTCTCTTGCCTCCTTCTGCACTTCTCTTGCTTCTTTCTGCGTCTTTCTTCCTCTTTCTGCACATGTCCTACCTATGTAGGCATAGTTAGAAATTAGCATTTATAAAACCTTAGAAATTCACTGAAAAAAACAGAGGTTTCAAGGAAGTTATAGCTAGGGATTAGCATTTAAAAAACCTTAGAAATTCACTGAAAAAACCACAGGTTTCAGGGACGTTATAGTTAGAAATTTTCATTTAAAAAACCTTTGAAATTCACTGAAAAAACCATAGTTTTCAGGGGCATTATAGTTAGAAATGAGCATTTAAAAAACCTTTGAAATTCACTGAAAAAAACCATAGGTTTCAGGGAGGTTTTAGTTAGAAATTAGCATTTAAAAAACCTTAGAAATTCACTGAAAAAACCACAGGTTTCAGGGACGTTATAGATAGTTGGACATTCCACTTGTACAAAACCAGAGAAATTTGGCCGTTAAAGTTAGTTGAGCTAACTATAACTCGCGCCCCCGCAATGCACTGCTGATGACATCACATATTACAACACTCATGACATGGTCAGTGACATCACTGATGACATCTCAAATGATATCACTGATGACATCACTGATGACATCATCCATGTGATAATCAGATGCACCTCCTCACACCCTAATATAACCTTTGATACACCCACTCTAAATTACAGACTGCCATTCTTGAAACCATAGACACACCAATACCAATTACTACATACCCACTCACTGATTCCTAGGTCTACACACACATCCACTCACTCACCCATACAGTCACTCATACATGTAGTCACTCATCAATACAGCCACTATCATTGGCACTCATACACCCATACAGACACTCACACACCGCCACTCACCCATAGAGTTACTCACACAGCTAGTCAGTCATGCAAAGAATCAATCACACTCCCAAAAACTCACCTACACAGTTATACACACACCACCTCACTTATTTATACAGATACTAACACATACTTACTCTCTTATACAATCACTGACACAAGCACACACTCATCCATACAGCCACTCTCACAATCACTCACTCTCACATACAATCATTTATATAGTCCAACACTCACATATACTGCCTTTCACATATGTAGTTACTCACACATGTATCACTGAGACAACCATACACTCACCGATACAGCCATACACACACTCACTCAACCATACTGGCCCTCACAGACGCACTCATGAACCCATACACCCAGGAATTCACCCACTCATACATCCATGCAGGGAGTCACACAGCCCCTCACCCACCCACACAGACACACAGGCACCCATACAGGTACTCAGACAACCAATCATCAACCCATTTAGACACTCATGTAGATACTCACCAACCCATGCAGCCACTTACACACCAACTGACAGACTGAAACAGACATTCACACAGATTAGTCATTCTCCCATGCATTCACTAAGACACGTTCAATCACTCACTTATACAGTCAGTCATGCACCCACTAAATCATCCATTCAGACACTCATACACCCACTTATTCTTCAATACACCTTGACGTATATATATATATATATATATATATAACAGGGCAGATTTACAAGCCCCTTGCACCACCCGTACGTCACTTTTCCCATATTAAAAATGACGCAAAATTGGCGCAAGGGGCTTGTAAATAAGCCCCAACAATCTTAAACTTTTTAGAAACACTCAGTCACTGGATGATGTCATGAGTGATGTCATTTGAGATGTCATCAGTGATGTCATCAGTGATGTCACTGACCATGCCATGAGTGATGTAATATGTGATGTCATCAGCAGTGCATTGCCGGGGCGCAAGTTATAGTTAGCTCAACTAACTATAACATCCGAATTTCTCTGGTTTTGTACGAGTGAAATGTCCAACTAACTCAATCAATCAAATGCTTTATTTCGATTGCTAGAATCATAAAAGCAACAGACAAGAAAACACAGACAAACATATAAAAAATGGAAAAAAAAATATATATATACAATATATCACAACGCTGTTAATACATGATTTAGTGGAATTGTCAGGACAGATAAAAAACACTAATAATGATTTTAGGACCTAAAAATTTCTAAAAAATTTTAAAAGTTAAAAGCTTCTTTTTTTTTTTTTATAAGACCTTGTAGAAAAATGGATAAGAGGATAAACATTGGGCACACAACCAGAATTAAAATACAAGACATGGAAGTTTAAAGCAGTTGTACAGAGATAACTAGGGAGATGTACAAGATCCACCACAGATAGGAAGTATAACTCAGGGCAAGGCATTCCACGAAACACAAGCATCTTCACAATGCACATGAGTAGGTAAACTCTAGGTGTTGTTACAGTACTTAAGTAGTAAGAAATAGCTGCCATAAAGGAATTGTTAGCCCTCAGCAAGCGTGCTAGAGTACTTCAGTGCTTTGTTTCTAGTAACCTTCTAACGTTGGATATCCACTTTACCCTGTGCCCCGTGTCTAAGTTGATCACCTCTGTTAGGGCCGCAGCGTAGTTTGCAAGCTCAGGGGTACGGATCGTATGCGCCCAAAAGAGAAGAGGGCGCAGTTTAGCAATATCCCTGAGTGGCCGTCTGCCCATGTCAAACATCAAGGGAGTTAATGGAGTATTACTAGGAAGCATCACCAAATCCCTCAGGAACTTATTTTCGGACCTGCCAATGTCTTCAATATTTTCGAAGCCCCATATCTCTGCCCCGTACAAAGCAGCGGCAACGGCTTTTGAATCATATATTACAAGTGCCGGAGCTACCGGTCTACTATAAGAGGCCCGGTGCTCTTTACTAAGAGCCCCAGCAACACGTTTGTGGTTCAATAGCATCTTGGCTAAGTGCGGCTTCCAATGCATTTTGTCAGAGAGGCGGATGCCCAAATAATCAAACACATTTACCCTCTCTAGTCGGGTGTTATTTAAAATTAAGTTATTTTTGAATGTCTTGTGGGGATTAAAAGCCATAAATTTTGTCTTATCTGTGTTGACGACCAAATCCCGGGAGTCCAACTAACTATAACGTCCCTGAAACCTGTGGTTTTTTCAGTGAATTTCTAAGGTTTTTTAAATGCTAATTTCTAACTATAACGTCCCCGAAACCTATGCTTTTTTCAGTGAAAATATATATATATGTCAAAACCTTGCGCTGCTGCGCAAGAAAGAGCCCGCACTCCAGTAGTCTTGGAATATAGATTTATTAGACTGGCTGACGCGTTTTGACCTGTCAGGTCTTTGTCAGAGCCACTGTCCCACATTGAAAGTGCTCTATTTTACATATAATTAGAGCATACTTTATGTCCCAGAAAGACATTGCATGAGTGTTGTACTTTGCAATCTCATTCCAAGCTGAAAGACATTAAACCCTAAAAATCCTACCAATGTATCCCTAACTCTTTACTGCATTGCTTTACCTCCCATGTGCATTCAGCTGCAGCAGAAACCTCTGCACTTTGCTGCAGTATGTTCTCCTCTCGGACTGCTGCCT
The DNA here is from genome assembly GCA_963921515.1 of Calotriton arnoldi. NCBI lineage: Eukaryota > Metazoa > Chordata > Amphibia > Caudata > Salamandridae > Calotriton > Calotriton arnoldi. Next base: position 580,101 of record CAWUFW010011727.1, read on the forward strand.
TTCAAAAGAAAAGTTTGATTATTTGGTACAAGACACTGTATGGGAATAGGAAAAACTTCAAATTGTTCCAAGAAAATGAGCCAAGGGAGCTATTATCACGCTAGTTGAACCTAAAATAAAGCAAGCAGAATGTGATCACAACATGATCTCATACAAAGTACAACTTTTTCATTTCCCTCTATTTCATGAGTCTTGTGTCAGAGATCAAATGAAGGACAGCATTTGGAAGAAAGTCTATAAATATTGTTAAGTCCAAAATAAAACTAGATTTCAATTAAAAGTGATGCACTTATGTCATATGTGTTAAGCCAATGAAATTGCGTCAGGGCAGTGGATTTGTTTCTTAACGTTTTTTTCATAAGGCCTGGTAACTTGATGTCATAAAGTTATCTTGCTTCCGCCATGCAAAGTGACATATTTTGTACTCACAAAGCCCCAACTTACTGTGTACAAAAGGGAAAGTGCAGTTTGTAATTGTAGATGAGGATCATAATGTGCACATTTCAGTATAAAAATAGCAAAATTGGTGTTACTCATGAAGTTCCAGGGGTACAACATACTTTGTCATAGAAAAAGATTTTTGTTATTCAGGCGACAAGATATATATCAAGGTGAAAATCAAAATAAAACAACAAATCCACCAAAGTACAGTAAAACAGAAATATATACATTATTATTTAATATCAACTAAATTATGTGGGGATATTATTTTAATTTCTGCCCAACAAAAACAGGGGAAAGTGCATCAATTAAAGGGATTCATATTAATCTTTAATCCAACTTACATTTGGAAAAGTGAATATACTCAGAGGGGTTAGACCTACTATTCTAATTCCAGACCAATAAACATTGGGGAAAATGCATGAATTTAGGTGGCAGCTTAATCTTTATTCAAGCTCCATTCCCACTTACACTGGAAAAAGTACTTAATTTGGGGCACTTTTAATTTACTGTTCTAAATCCACTACACCCACATACATTGGGGAAAGTGCATAATTGTGGTGTGTTCAGATTTACTATTGTAACTCTAGTCCAACTTACACTGGGGCAAGTTTACACGTTGGGGAGGGGTATTAGATTTACCATTCTGACACCAGGGCCACACAACCTGTGCCAAAGTATTAAGTTGGGGGATAGACACATTTATTGTTTTATCCCCAGGCTCACAAACATTGAGGGAAGCGCATATGTTGGGTGGGGCAGGCTTAGAGCCTTATTACAAGTTTGGCAGTCTTCTTCATGGACTGCCACCGCGGCGGTCCCAGGAAGACCGCCAAGCCCGTGGTGCACCCGTCTGCCGGATTACAACTTGAATCCAGGGCAGGCGGGCGGTGCAGCAGCATTCTCATAGGAGAGCCTAAACAGCCTACCGCTGGCATGAGAAAGCCTGCAGTTCGTTCCTGCATGGTGTGGCATGCACCATGTTGTGCATGCCAATCTGTGCACGAACGAAGGTGCAATTCCAGCGAGGCACAACATGTGCCCCCCCGCATGCAGCCCCATGGCCAGATTTGGCCGGGGGCCCCCCTCTTACCAGCATTTCCGCCACCCTTTTCATGGCGGGGTCCCCACCATGAAATGGGCGGTGGAAATGCATGTCGTAATATGCTTGGTGGTTCCGGCATCGGCACAGCCAGCATATTCAGACCGTCACCGCAGTGGGATCCTTGATCCCGGTGCAGACGGCGGTCTTGTGGCGTACCCACCACCACACTCATAATACGGTGGTCGGACCACCGGGGTGCTGGCAGTCAGACCGCCACCGCAAGAACGGCGGTCCCAGGAGCGCCATACTCATAGTAAGCCCCTTAGTAATCTAACTTTATATCCACGTACACTGGAGAAAGTGCTAATTTTGTGAGCTGTAAAATTTACTACACTAAATCCAGGCCCACAAACATTGAGGAAATGGCATGTATTGGGGGAGTTTAGGGATGGCAGGATGCACACCATAATTCTCAACGTACTCAAAGTTTTTCATATTATCACGCTTGCATGCCGACTGGGTCCGTGCCTCACCTCAGAGCACGTTGAAGAAATTCATAGCCATATGCAGCGTAGATGCGCTGCATTTCCAATCGCACAGCCAAAAGAACCAGTTACGAAACTCCTTTAACTTTAATCCATGTTTATTTCATATTATTCTTAATTCAACAAACTTTTCTTTTTTGTTCATGATAAGGCTGGTGAAAGTCCCAATTTTTTCAAATGAAGCAATTATGCCCATCCGGGCCTTTTACTGCATCACGTGGGTACATGTAATTAATGATCAGCAACTCTAGATTAGATAATATCCCAATGCAATCCGGGCCTTTTTATTGCCCTTTGTCAGGGGTAGCTGTCAAATTGAAATAAAGAACCTCTGTTAATTTTACATATTTAGGCCTGTAAAGTTTTTACAACAATGCATATTGTAAATAAAACGTGTGTCAATCCATTAAATCATATTAAAATACCTAAACTTCTACAAACTCCTTGTAATTATAATACCTCATTATTGCAGCTAAACAAAACGCCATTACATCACCCCAAAACATTACTGGTATGGCAACCCTGTAAAGAATTCACTTAACGCAGTAACCTCCCCCACATCCATCCTCGATCTAATACCTGCCAAACAAAACCGCGTTACAAAACAAATTCTCAACCACCCAACGTGCTGTATTTATTACTATTCCTCCTCCTTCTATCAAACCTCCCGCATGTCTTCTGCCTCAACTTCAACACTCCGATGCATTACTTATACCCTGGTCGTTTTCACTGTCCGCTGTGCTCTAAAAAAACCTCATACCTGCTCTTGCTTCATCGTTACTTCTAACGGTACCAACAACTCCTTTCATCTTGACCATATTGCCAGGCGAGTGCTCAAACAACTGACTCCTCCCCATACTTGCTATTTAAGCTCTTCCCCCAACGTAACTTCCACAAAACACCTGATCCTCATTATCTTCAACCCACTTACATAGCGAACTACATGATTTAAATCTTATCTGCAGGGCTGAAAAGAAGGAGCACACATCAAAAAGTATGTAGGTGAAAAAGATGGGATTTCCCACCTCTGACACCTGGTCTACCAAAGTTAGTGCTAAATCAATTTTTATTCTGAACTACTTCACCACCTTCACTGGGATGAGGTGGACAAGAGCCCAGGGAATGAGGTCAGAATAAGAAATTCGGAAACTTAGTCTTATTTCCGTTTAGTGGCAAATGATCAATTACTGTGCAAACTCCAAGCAAACAGAGGAAAAAAGAGTCTGTTCGCAGTTGTGACGGTAGTGTTGTGTGTCAATATCATAACTATAAATAATTATAAATGTGTAAAATTAAACTTATATTCGATACAAATAATGAGTAGCATATCTTCAAAATTGTAAAATGAAATACATTTAAGAAATTAAAATTACATAAATCTTTTTTTTCAAATTCAGTTTATTTCTATAAAAAACAGTTGGTCAAATATGTTAAATAATTCAATTTAAATTAATTGAAAAGAAACTATAATGCAAACCAGAATATAATTTACAATTAAATGATAGTTTTCCTTAAAATATATATATTAATTTAAACACTTTATATTTTACTAACATTAAAAATTATTATCCTTGTCATACCTCAAGTTTAATCTAAAATTATATGATAAATAAATGTGAAGTGCACAACCAGTAACACCGAAAATATTTGTACTAAATAATTAAAAAATACCATTATAAATTGAACATTAAAAAGAAATATGTTAAATTAAACATATATTCAAAATAAAACACTACCCACCTTATACCGCAATAATGTTCACAACCTGAAAAAAACTATAAATGTTTTATATATTTGAAATAAATTAATTAATAACAGTATAAACGACATTATAATGACTGTAAAAAATTGTATTACACCCTAACCAGCCCAAATCCTCTATTAAACACCACAAGCCAATTTAACATTTAAATAATAAGTGTACAAATCAAATACAATATAAATTAAATACATAACATTAATAACACGATAATTTAGCATAACACATTTGAAAAATTAATAATATTAACAAAGATAAAAAGATACATTTACCATCATTATTCCGTTCCATAATATTTTAGCACTGACAACATTTTTACCACAAGATTATGGTCGAACGATATTATGGAGTCGATATTCTGGTTCCTCACCTTTTTGCCATGTATGGGATAAACTCATAAAAGTCAGGTGACTCCTTCCTAAAGATTGTAGTGAGATTGCTGAACATAGTAATAGCTCCAACTGTTACAATACTAAAGAATTCAAATCCTTATCTTAGTGATTCCTCCATTTGTAGGCCTATCTCCATCTTCCCATTATATATAAGATAGCTTAGAAAGTGGTGGCATAATGGTTAGGGGACTATATTAAGGTATATGGCTTCTTTATTATGACGCAAGCAGGTTTTGTAAATACTCAAGAAAATGAATTAGTCATAGAAGCTGTAGGTAAAACCATCATTATGCCTTGTTACTCCACTCACTTTTGCCTGAATGGCTTGCGTTTTTGGATGTCTGAGCAGTGGCAGCATGCTGAATAACTCTATAAGATCCAAGCAGGAGGCACTCAATTGCATTCAGTTATTAGCTCCAAAACAGTAACGACAGCTTCTTGGATTTCATGATGGAGCGCCAAATTACCACGTGCAATGGTGCTCATGGAGTATGGTGTCTTCGTGTGCGACACATTCTAAATCAGTAAGAAGACGAATGGCTGAATCTCAAATTAATTTTCAACTCATGGAAAATGTATTACAAAGATGCCATCTACACTAATGACTTAATTATACTGCTCTGTTAATCAAATGCTGAGAGGTTCACATACACTGGGCGAAACATGCTGGCTGTGGGTCTATGTGCTCATGAAAACCAACAAGCTGTTGCTACTATTTTGGAGCTAATGAATCGACTGCACAATGAGTGCCCCCTGATTTCATCTTATCGTTGTTTCTGCATTAGCAGCAGCTGAATGACTCAATAGACATGCTTTACCTCCAAATAACTTGGTGACTGTATTTAGTTCTCTGCCTGGCCGAAAATGTTTTTTTTTGCCTCTGTGGCCTCCGCTGTCGGGTCACTATCAGAAAGGCAGGAGACTATGAATACAGGATCATACACCCAGGAACCACCAAGTTCATTATTTAGGCGCTACATGTGAAAGAGCAGAAAGGTTGACAGGTCGATGAGCTACATAAAGGCAGGCATTGCCTTTTCTATCACTCACCTGTCAAAAGAAAGACAAAGTAGGAAAGAGCCTTTAAAGGAGGCCTTCCAATTGGCACAATAGAAAGATGTATAGTTTGAGTGGGTTTTATTTCGATGGCGTAAATGTTGTACCTGTTTAGAATGGGAAGGCTTAGGCAGCCCACACAGACTAGTTGACCTGACACTACCTTCCACCATGTTGAAAAACCAGAAATTATGTTTCTGCCAAAAATCGCTAGAAGAACTGAAAAATAAATGAGGGGATGAATAATGAATGAATGAATGAATAAGGATTTATAGAGCGCATGGTTACCCGGGAGCATCCCAGTGCTAGCGGGCGTTAGAATGGCAAACACAGAAGGGGTTATTGAAATAGCCAAGTTTTCAACTGTTTACGGAAGCTAAGGTGGTTCGCTTCGCTTCGAAGATGGAGTGGGAGGGTATTCCACAACCTAGAGGCGTTGTATGAAAAAAGCCTACCTCCCTTTCTCGCTTTCTGGATTCTCGGAATTTTCGCCAAGTGAAGAGAATTTGAACGAAGGTGTCTAGGAGCTTTATACGGATAGATGATGTCCCTGATAATGGGAGGTCCTTCCCCTTTCAAAGATTTGTGGGCCACACAAAGAGCCTTAAAGTGTATCCTCTCCTGGACAGGAAGCCAATGCAGGTTGCTCCGAGCATCGCCGGCTAGTGCCGGTAAGCAGTCTTGCTGCAAAATTCTGAACAATCTGAAGTCGCCCAATAAAGTGTGAATTGGTCTTAGCTGTTACCACCTGTCACTGCTATATAAGTCCAATAATCTCCCAACTGGAAATTATACTGAAACATGAAGAAGGTCTGTCACATGAGGGCTGAGGGAAAGTCTTTCTCACTGTCACTAAAGATGTCCACTGGAATATGGGACTATGGGCATCTTGGTTAGAGAAGGAGCCAAGCCAGTGGGACTGAACTTCAACTGGACCCTTGGTTAAGAATGTGAGTTAGGCGTAAGTCTTCTATCTGTGGCCTGGTACTCTGGAAATCGTCAATAAATGATTGGAAACATTAGAAAAGACCACAAAGAAGTTATTGAACATTTTCTGAAGTTAAGTCTTCAATGATTTGTGATGCCTGGAGCACTTGGACACAGTACCAAAGCTACCAAACAAAGCTACTCATTAGGTGAGGACGATTTCCTAGTTTTTCCTGCATGGAACTTTTTGAAGCAATGTTTAAGGCTCCTGTGTACTGTGGTAATCAGGTGTCTATTCTTCTGGAAGCTTTCATGGCCACTTCTCTCAACCTAGCACCAATGAAGAATTTCAAGAACAGATAAAATGACCAAGTTTCACCATGAAAAGCAAGAACGGAAAGAGGCAGCATAGTTACCCCAGCAGTGAGTTAACCACAACAGCTGTAATTTTCAAGTTTATCCCAATAAGAGTTTTAGTTTTGGCACCCAACTTCAAGGCTTCACGAGACTCCAAAAGGTCAGTTACAAATTCAATGTAGCTGACACCTCTGCTACAATGTCTTAACTTGTCACACTGAAGGGTTTAGACTTAAAAACAAGTCAGAAGGTAAAACTGTTGACTGGCTGAAAGCACTATGCTTTATTCTACCCAAGCTTTGTTACAGTTCACCATAATAGGCACAGGCACCTTGAACCAAGACATCCATGTACTATAAACACCATATTCTAACTTTAACTTCTTTCTAGACTTTTAATCAAAGCATTGACATAGTCTGAGTAATGATCTATTCAATCATTCTTCAAATAATCTATTCAGTCAACCTTTTAGTTTAGTCATAGCTCTGAAACCCTGCAGTGAGACAGTCTACATTTGTTTAAATTCTACCAAGCAGATGTCTCATTCTAGGATATTGTTTAGTAAATTTCAACTCTTCTGGTCTGTTTTTCCTGTAATATATTTGCCCCGACAACAAACTTATAGCCATCCCACAATGTACTTACAGGGACTTCTCGTTTATCAATGAGCTTAAAGTATTCCTTTATTCATTGCATAATGTCACTCTCATATACTTTATCCTTTAGTAAAAGCAAATGCATTCACCAAATACCCCTATGTCTGTCAGGTGTTTCGCAATCAGAGTCTCAGATCCACTTTTTCAGATTGTCATTATCCAGTGCCATGCCAATCCTAGAGTAAGTCTTATGGGCATTGGAGAAAAACAAAAATAGCCTTGTCATTTGGATGTAAGATTCTTCACACAGCCCTATTTCCCAGGTGCAACATTGCCTTCATCTGCATCTTTGATATTTCGTCACTGACGAATCTCTTCCGTGGTCAAATCTCCACAGGTAGGTACCTGACTAGATTGAAGTCTCCCACCTAAAATAAGCCTCCTTCTGCATTGTCTTGTATTTAATGTTCTGTGTAATAAAACCTTGTGGCCCCGAGTTGAGAACTTATGAGGAAACCAAGATAACCATTTTACTCTATACTGTGTCTATGACCATCACATAGTGACCTTCTGCTTTATGATTAACCAAGTTGCTCAGCTCCAATTCGGCATCATTGTGGAATGTACTAAGCACTCTTTCTACCTTAGAAGTAATGGATGCACTATTTTGGGTGGGTTGCGGCTTAAGTTCAAACACATGCACACTGTTGCTCAATTAATATGTTTTTGGTGATGAATTATATTGGCCATTTGATTAATCAAATCCTTCCAAACCTATGTCATTTAGTCGGTGAGTTGAGACTCTTTGCATTTCCGGGGGAGAGGGGGGAGTCTAAGCATGCCAGAGGTTCACTATGAATTCCTGCTGATATCATACCTATAGACTTTGTCCCTTCAGTGGACTAATTTTATTCATCTTCCAATCAATGATTGATTATTCTGTTTCCGGTCGTTAACCCCCAACCCCTATCCACTACCCTCCCTCTCCACAACTTAAATGTTAACTGAATAGAACAACTGTATACCCTTAAGGTTGGGGCACTGAAACATACAGGGTTCTTCACACCTGTAAAACAACCAACCCAAAAGATGTTTGGAAAATCATAAACGATCTTGAGAAGGATACCACAGCCTCTCTCAACACAAATATTCCTGAAAACCTTTGGATGAAGCAACCGAGGGAGCATAACCGGACAATATCACTGACAAAGTATTTGGAACCAAGCCACATAGCACCACAGGTCATCAAATATTGCCATCCATGCTGCTGAACAAAAAGCTCGCTGAGGAAGCCCACAACCTTCCGCACCCATCTGCTGGTGAAGCTTGCAGCTCCACTGTGTCTGACAGATGTTGCTCAGAGCTTTCCATCCAAAACCGAAGAACATTATAAAACATCATAAAAAAGAGTAAGGGAGACATGGCACCGGGCCCCAACAGTCTTCCGGCTGCCCTCTTCAAATGTAATCCAGAATACTAGGAAAAAACTCTTGACATCTTATACAGTTCAGTGATGGAGAACCAGATGATCCCCGATTCATAGCACGGATTAATAATCCATCCTGTCCACAAAGGTTTTGAGAGAGGTACCACTGGTAATTATCGACTTATAGCATTAATAGATCACAATTTCAAATACTTCGCAAATTTAGTCCTGCAATATCTAGTAGCATGAGTAGAGTCATCAGACATTATTCCATGGAACCAATCTGGATTTCGTTCTGAACAGGGCACATCGTCAAACCTTATTGCTCTCAACCTCTGCATGCAATCAACCCCTGCCCTTAAAACTACTCTCTACACCTGCTTTGTTGACTTCAGGGAAGCCTTTGACAGGGTCCCGCTTGACTTATTATGGCAGAGGCGAACAAATGCTGAGATCCCATTCAACATCCTGAGAGCAATTCAACTATTGTACACAGATGCCTGGATACACGTAAAATTGCGGGACAGTACTAATCTCTCACGCAACATATACACGACAACTGTCTGAAGCAGGGTGCATGCTTGCCCCCCTGCTGCTCAATTTCTACATCTCAGACCTATCACACATGTAAAAGTCTACTAACGCCCAGCCGCCGAAACTGGGTGGTCTCCTCGTGACACACATCCTCTATGCCGATGATCGTCTTTTACTGAGCCAGACACCAGTTGGGTTGCAGCGCCTCCTGAACAGTCTCTAAATGTACATGCAACAGAGTAAACTAGAAGTAAATCTCTCTAAAACCAAAGTGGTCAACTTTACAAAGAAGATCACATCACCTGGCACATGGAACTTTTTTGGTACCCGTCTTGAGTGATCCACACAGTGCAAGTATTTAGGAGTGGTATTTGACTCAAGAGGTGAGTCAAAAGCTGCTTCCCTAACATCTGGCTTCTTTAAGCTAGCAAAAATCTTGCACAGTCCCATCCTAGGGCCACTACAAGTGGTGATGGTATCGAAGCTTTTACCCACTATAGCATATGGCTCAGAAACTGTGGAAGAGAATATGGTAAAATCTCTATACTTAATAGTGTACAAGGCTAATCGGATAACATTTAAACACCCATCTTTTACCGCGAAGGCCAAGGTGCTTCTGGAATTTGGCTTAATGAAATACAGCTGGGCTATTAGAGTGCCTTCCTTAAAATGTGTCATGGGTTCTGTCAGGCCGACCTCAACACAGTGTCTGCCAGGATCTGGTAGAAAATAGACACCTCCATCTCAAATGGGGGATTACATGACGCAATTCAATTCCTTAACGTAGGAAACCTGTGGAACTTGCAAATTTCAAGTGAAAAGTTTAAGAAACATGTCAATCAAATTGCAACATCACTCTCTTTACACGAGGAAAAAGCGACCCTGGCAAAGAAGGCATATTCCTGGCAAGTCATCAACTCCTATAAACATGTAAAACACCAGCCATATTTTGATCATGGATATCCATTTCACCTGAAGATAGCACTTATACACCTTCGCTTTTTATTAGTTGCTTTCAATTTTAGCAGTCCTATCAGTGAACATTCAACTGTGTTTGTCCTAATGCTGAGAAGTCATTGGGTGAACTTGCCCCTAACCAATAGCAAACTCAAACTGGGTAGAGGGTAAAAGAGGTTAAGGATGAAATTAGGAGGGAGTGGTAGGAGAATGGTGTGTTGTTTTAGTTGGGAGACTGAGGTTTCTAAACTAGCATTAATACAGCCAACCATTTCCAGTAGCAGAGCTAGATATTTTAATAGTGCTAAGAAATGGTAGTGTTAGATTCAGGACATTACATAGAGTTACTGGTATTTACATAGAAATGGAAAACTTTCTGGCGCTCCTCAAAGGTGCAGTACTGGTGGACAGAACTCGTAGAGTTTCATTCCGTGGAATTCCGCTGAGTTACATAAAAACTCAGTGAGATCCGCAGAGTTTCCCAAGTGGGCAGAATTCAGCACATTGCGCTTGCTTGTGATGATGTTTGGCACTAGGAGCTTGCTCCACACTATAAAATCAGCACGAATGGCACCACATGGCTCTTCAGAGGGTGCAGCTTCTTTCTGCAGCTTGAGTAGATGTTCTACTCGTGTGGCATCTTTCTGAACGTGTTTGCGACAGTGTTGAGAAAATCTTGCCGGGTGGTGTTCTAGCACCCAAAATCTTATTAGGGGATGCAAATACTTGCTCGCGCTCACCAACTTAATGTTGGTGAGCCACGCATGAGAAAAAACTCTGCCACGTAGAAGTTGGCGCAGTTTTGCTGGAACTCTGTGTTACACGCGTAACGCAGAGTAGGCAAAAGTCTGCGAACTCCTCCAGCAGAGCAGAGTTTATCGCCCACCCCGATGCAAAAGTAAGACAGTACACTCAAAAAATTTATAGAGAGCAGAACCCTCAACAGCTATAACGTTTGTCACAGTTGAATCAGACACTAAGGGCCCGATTATGTCTTTTGGCGGAACAGTGGTGCGGCGGTGCAAACTGCTGCACCACGGCTCTGCCGAAGGTAGCCGCTGCCCGCCTGCCAGATTATGCCTTTTCAGTAGTCTGGCAGGCGGGCGGGCAGCTTGGTGGTCCCTGTAGGAGAGTAGGATCTGCTTCACATGGGTACCCCCACTTTGTGCTGATGCTTCACTGTTTTTCGACTTTAGTCTGGCTGGGGCCCTGCTAACCAGAACCCCAGCCTAGCTGCTTCCTCTCTAAAATGGTTTCCATGTGCCTTAGGCACATCTCTGATTGGAATATGGAGTGCCCTTATAAGTCCCTAGTATATGGTATACTATGTACCCAGGACATAGGTATCTCAGAGGCCTGCCAGGGGCTGAAGCATGTATTGTGCCACCCCTGAAAGGCCAGCCAAAAGGACACCACAGGTCTGCTACTGCAGCCTGGGTAAGGTGGTGCATGCACCCCTTACTGTGATATAGGTTACCTATATCACTACATACATACACACATATAAACCTATAAGTCACTCCTATGGTAGGCCTTATCAATCCTGAAGGCAGAGTGCGTGGTTCCTATGTGAGAGGGTGCCCCTGCATGAGCTGGGCCCCTCTGCAGCGTTCGGAGACCCTTCTCCGATGCTGTTTGTAGTGCAGACCGACCATATACTCTTAAGCGCATTATAACCTCGCGTTAAATGCTAACTTTGGGATGGCTGCACGGAAACATGTCGTGTTTGGTGTCAAACATCTTGGAATACTACCCCCCCACCAGTTCTAGCGGCGGGGGTAGCATTCCACCCTTCTAGAGGAGAGACATGTACACACCGGTATACCCGGTACTGACTTTCCAGAGCCCTGGCATCACAAAATGGATGCCGCTGCCACAGACACGAGTCTGGCCTCCTGCTGCTGACCGAAACTCCGGCAGGGGAGGCCTGGACAATAGGTTTCCTGTCCCAGGGAGGTGTAACCACCTCCCCAGACAGGATAGTGTGTATTGGGGCTGGGCGGGAGAACTCTCTGGTGCTTTGAAGTCCTGCACTGGGGGCACATTTGGTGTCCCTGTGCATACCCCAGTTCAAACCGGCTCAGGGGCTTCCAGCCCCTGCTCTGGCGTGAAACTGGACAAAGGGAAAGGGGTGTAACCACCCCTCTGCCCTGACCCTCCCATAGGTGGGTCCCCAGAGTATGTCCAACCCCTATCTTAGTATAAGTATGGGACCCCAGTCCTTAGGGCTTTAGATTAACCTGGACGAAACTCTGACACAGAATCCTGGACCTTCGACGCTCTACTTCAAGATTAGAGGACTGAAGAATCTCCCTTGGGGTCAAGGAGTGACTCCCCTGCTTGGCAGGCACCAAAGAAGCAATTGTCTGGTCTGCATCGCTGAAGCTCCCGCCGGACGCCGAAGTCTTTGCATCACCAGAGGTGGATTTCCAGACTTCCCCGAGGCTGCCCTGAGTCCCCAGCAAAGCTGAGGCCCGTAGCTGTCGTGAGTAACGTGGAACTGTGACCCCTGGACACTGATTGCATTTGCAAGTGCATCCTCTTCTGGGTCTCCCACGAAGTCGTGCTTTGGGCTCCGAGTAGCCCCAGCCTCCAGCACCAACTGCACTGAAGATCACTGGCCTCCACTCCACGAGTGTCCTGTGAGCCAGCTCCACGTGCGTCGACTCGAGGCTCCTTTGCGGTTGCTAGTCCGTTGGCTAGTAGGCCCTCCCGAAGGCCAATCTTCTTCTGCTTCGGCTCCCTGGTTGCTCCAGGTGTGCCCTGTCTTATCCTCGCTGGGTGAGTCCCCCAGACCTTGCTGGTCTGCAACATCGTCCTTCTTCCATTTCCACGAGACTTGCCGTTGACAAGGCTTGTTGGGTCCAATCCGGTCGCCAACACCCCTGCAATCGACAAACGTCGTGGGACAGCTCGAATCCAGCTCCTGGTTGTCGTCGACGCCTCCTGGACCTCGTGGCTGAAGAGTCAAGACAACCGTCAACCTACCTGAAGCACTCGACATCGGTGGGCATCTGCTCATCGCCTTCCTGGTCACTGGCTAGTGACCCAGACTCTGTCCCCTCTGCTTTCAGGTTCTTCAAATCTTCGATCCACCTTTGGATCCACCCGAACACTTTCGACTTGGCCGCCAGCAGCACTTTGCAGCAGATCGCCATTGAAAGCGACGACGAAACCCGACCCCAAAAGACACCTATGCACCCAGCTCCCCTGGGCGAGGTAACTCAAGTACTCCGGTGCTCCCGTGGGTATTGACACTAGAACAGCCTAGTTCTCAAAGGGTTTGCTCCAAGTCCTCCTCTAAGTGTCCCTTTTC